>JAQFVV010012496.1:1884263-3084263 GCA_028023455.1 Epiperipatus broadwayi
ATAAAAATTTTATTGAAATGAACCACATGTTTTTTAAAAACAACTGATTAAAATCCCCAGGCAAGAAGGTGACCCTATCTTTAAGTGCTTTTACATGTAAATCTGAAAACATATAGTTCTAAAATAAATCATATCTGTTTTATTTTAAATTGAAGCTTTATCAATTAATGATAAGGATTTATTAATTAAGTGCTTCTTTTATATTTTTTTTATTTTACCTTTCTTATATTATTATTTGTTTTTATAACGCAGTTGGGAAAAGTGATTTTAATTCACCATAACTTGCTTCTTTATTTAAGTTTTTATTTATTGAACCACGTCAGTTTTATTTTTAAATTTAAACTGCTTTAGCTGGGGAGGGAAAGAAATCTTGAAAATATATGTGAAACAATGTGTGTTTCAATATATATATATATATATTTAATAGTTAATGGACATTGTGTGCAAAACTTCTGAATTTAGATAAGCACATGTGACTTAAATCTTGAAAATATATGTGAAACAATGTGTGTTTCAATATATATATATATATATATTTAATAGTTAATGGACATTGTGTGCAAAACTTCTGAATTTAGATAAGCACATGTGACTTAGCAATAATTATAACTTTAAAATTTATTTATATATGTCATTTCAATTATTTAAAAAATGAATGTTTTATTTAGTTATATAATATTAATATTTTTATGAAAATCTGTACATGCTAAATATATTCATAAAATTAGATTATAGGAAGGGACTAAATTCAGACTTTAAAGCTCCCTACAGCTATCCACTCCATCTTATACAACTGATACACATAATCACATACATGTGAAAAAAGATAAATGCTCTCCAATATATATATATATATATATATATATATATATATATATATATATATATAAACCAGTACTCATCAGTTGCTCCAGATCATTATATCCCACACATATATACAATCAGCAAATATTCACACATTAATGAACAGTCTTCAATCTATTCCACCTCCTTCTCTTTAGCAATTCATATCATTAAAAATCAAAGAATAGAATTCTCAAAACCCCTGTTGATGCACTGTGCACTATTAGATATTAAAACATGAATTACTTAAGACATGGTTATCTTAAACATTAATCATTTAAATGCTATGGAAAATTGGCCAAATGTAGAACTGAAAATGAATTCCAGACACTCAAACACCAGAATTGATGCTGGGATTTTTCAATACCAAGTTGGATGCTACCAACTATATCAAACTGCATAGTGGCTTTATTGCTTAGGAGTTCATAAGAAATTTGAGAGCCAGATCTTTGACCATCAGAATTGATCCTGGGAGCTCTTGATCCCAAGTCAGATGCTACCAACTACCCGAAAATGCACAATGGTTTTACTATTTGGGTATTCCCTCAAACATCAGAATTTATCATAGTAGGCTTGATCCCAAGTTGAATACTACCAACTATGCCAAATCACACAATGGCTTTATTGCTTAGGAGTTCATAAAAAGTTTGAGTGCTGGACCCTTGAACACCAGAATTGATCCTGGAACCTCTTGATCCCCAAGTCAGATGTGACCAACTATGCCAAACCACACAATGGCTTTATTTCTTGGGAGTTCCTAAGAAGTTAGAGTGCCAGATCCTCAAACACCAGAATTAATTCTGGAACATCTCAATCCCAAGTTGGATGCTACCAACTATGCCAAATGGCACAATGACATTTTTGCTTGGGAGTTTATATGAAGTTTGATTCCCAGACCTATGAATGTGAGAATTGGATTCTGGGACCTCTCAATCCATGTTGGATACTACCAATTACATTGAACCATGTGGTCATTTTATTTCTTGGGAGCTTATAGGAAGTTTGAATGCCAGTCCTTCTAGCACCAGAATCGATGCTGGAAACTCTCAATCCCAATTCAGATACTCTACCAACTTCACCAAACCATGCCAGAGAAGACAATAATCTATGATCATATAGTAAAGTAAATATACTAACACTAGACAGGTAATTCATTGAACAAAGTTTAATTTAACATAAGGTTTAAAAGCTTCATATTTAATAAGATCATGTCATAATTAATTGGTATTTTGATATCTGCTTTAAAAAATTGCATACAAAAAAAAATTTTGTATAATATATTTGCATGCTACCAGATGTTCTGCAGCCAGATAAGTAGTGATGCTTATAAGCCATGAAATAGCCATCCTAGGTTAGTGGAATTTTGATGAAATTGTGATGTCATGTAAGAATGTTGTTACATGTGAATTCATTGGTAGGATGTTTTAAACTTCAATGAAGAAGGTTTATGTTTCCAGTTTAACATTATTAAATTTGGTTTACTATATAGTAGATTATTAATAGATAGCAATTAATATTAGCTTTCATGTAATGCAATTACAATTTAAAGGCCAAAATCGATTTTGTAAATAAAAGATTTTTTTTAAAAATAATCTTTTAGTTATCTTCACAGTCAAAAACAACTTAATAAATTAAGATTTTAATTGTACTCATATGATGTTTATACTTCTACTTTACAGCAAGTAAAGGATTAAGATGTGCACTAATACACAGTTAAAGAGAAGTTTATTCTTTATAATTGAAATATCAAAATAGCACTGAGCACTTTTGAGTTACAGATACTCTTATAATATTAACTGGGTTCAGTTATAAAGTGATGGAGTGAAAGTATGTGTCAATATATATATATATATATATATATATATATATAATAAAGTTTGATATCTGTATTCGTTTCACAATATATGTAATATACAAATCAATATATATATCAAAATACAGTACAATTTATATAAATTATATTCTTTTAGAAGTACTTTCGACTATACACTTTATAGTCTTTATCAACTATATAACGTTGAATAATCAAAACGAGACAACCCTTAACAATACCCATAGTTCAATTCAGATTTCCCACAATTCTGTTATCTTAACATTTGATATATATATATTGTTGTGAAATTAGCATATTTCTTAACCTTAGATTTTAATTGTAACTATTATGCCTAGATGTTGGGAGCAGTCAATATTTCTAAGAAAGGAGAGAACATTTATTTTAGGAGAAAATATACTTGAATACTTGCACACTATAGATTATTTTTCCATTAATATTTACAAGAATCTTTTTTGAAAAATTATTAAATATTTATTTTTAATATATATATATATAACTTCTGTTTGATCGTATTAAAATGATTTTAAAGAGAAGATATCTCACTAAAAATTTGTGTGATTAATAATTTTATTTTGCTTATTATTTTATAAATTGATTTGTAATGTTTGTTAAAAAAAAAATATTTTTAAGACTTAAAATTTTAATAAAACTCATCTAAAAAAAGTTTGAAGGTGAATAAGTATTGATAACATCTATTTTTTATTTGCAAACTTGATATTTTATTTCTAAACCTATTTTCATTACTTGAAATTATGGTTTAAACAAAATTCATCTAAAACAAAAATTTTACTAAGAGTAAGTTTTTGTTTCATTGAAAAATACAAGTGAGCAAAAAAAAATATTTAATAAATTTATAATAATGCCCCATGAATATGTTTAAAATGTAAGCAGTAATTTGAGATTATTTGTAACTTTTCCATAGGATAATTTATTGTAATGTTTAAAAGCATAATATTTTAAAAGATTGTGTCATAATTACCATAATTTGTGCTTTAATATCTAATTGATCTGAAGTTTGGGATATAAAAGGAAAGAGCTCTGTATATTACATTGATATGTTGTCAGATATCTCTGCAACCAGCTAAGAAATGATGCTTGAAAGTCATGAAGCACTCATTCAGGCTGAGATTGTGAGTGGTATTTTTTGTGTAATGTCAAAGTTGGTTAGAGATTAGTATGTCAATTTTTGGATGGGTGATTTGAACTTTGTTTGACAAGTAATTTGCATATACATGTATAATACAGAGACTTCAGACCACTCAGGGAAGTATGGAGATGCATGTTGGGAGTAACAAGAAGAGTTCAAAAATGCAATATATGGGTAAGAGAACAAACAGGTGTTACTGACCTCACTTGGGATGAACATATTGCTAAAAGAAATGATAATAGATGGACAGTTGAAATCTTAAACTGGATTCCAAGAGATTATAAAAGACACAGAAAGAGACCACATGTGAGATGGATGGGTGAAATAAGAAAGTGTGCATTCCAAGAGATTATAAGAGACCCATAAAGAGACCACATGTGAGATGGATGAATGAAATGTGAAAGTGTGCAGAGGTGATGTGGAGAAGAGAAGCTAAACATCAGAGAAGATGGATTGAACTTGAAGAAACTTTCATCCTGCAGTGGATTGATAATGGTTGATGATGATGACATGTACAAAACATTTATATATATATAGAATGTACATTCTATCAATCAATGCTTTCTTAATAAAGTTATTTTCTCATGAAAAAATATTGCTCTTTTTAAATCCCGATGTCAAAATAATAAATACCAGTGTTACAGAAAACAAAAGAAATTTTTGTTAATTTAACGATAAAAAGTTATGCTGCAGAACTGCAAATAATGAAATGTTAAATAAAAACTAATATTTTATTTCATTTGAAAATAATATTAATAGTACAACATTTAGTAATAATCAATCAACCAATCGTTTTCTAATTATTATTTAGGACGACAGTACGACTTAATTTATAAACATTTTAAAAAGCAATACATGTGCGACAATTAATGAAGTTTCACATAATATAATTAGCGATAAAGATATAAAGAGCAGTTAGGTACTAAAATTATCTAATGGAGTTATTTGTTAATTATATTTATCTTTAATCTAACAGACATTCTAATTAAATATTATTATACTGACATTAAATGAAAGCCTCATTAATCCAGAATAAAAAGTTCAAATAAATATTTTTAAAAATTAGTTTTAAATTTGCATATAAAATTTCTGATTAATAACAGATACATAGAACTTTAAATGTTCCATAATTTATTTTTTATTATTTTAATATATTATATAATTGATATAATGATTGTATGCCAGAACCCGCTAAGAGGATTATTAATATATGTCCCCCTCTCCTACACATGGACATATAAATTAATGATGTTATAATTGTACATTTATTAATTACATTCAAACATACTTGCAAATATATTAAAAAGAGAGCAGATACTTCTATAAAGGACAATAAAAACAATAATACACATTAGTATATAAAAATAATGAAGCAATATACATAAGCAATGAATTTAATAGATTACAAGCCCATAACAGTTACCATAATTGAGATGTAATGGCATTTATATTCTTTTAAACAAAGGTGCTTTACTAGTCTTTTGCCTGGCAAAATTGTGAATCACATGATCAAAATCAATCGTTATTGCAAGATCATACTTAATACTGAGTCTTTCCAAATCTAGTAGTCACCCTTATGACATAGTCAATCATGGATAATTTTTTATTAGCTTTAGTTTGCTGAATGGGCACTCTGCAAAGGCAATAGTGGCAGGAATTGTTAACAGAATATGGAGGCAGACACATAAATTTGGAAAGTGTCCTTCCAACTTGTATCTTTTCGAGCAATTCGTAGCTCCAATGGACTCAGTGGGCTCTCTCCAAAATTTTCTTGATGAACAGAACAGTTAGCAAATGAATTATCTCCAGTACAACATCTTCACTGATATCAGCAGGATATTGATCTGCCAGTAATTTTGATTTTTCTTTGAATTTATCTTGAGAAAATAATAGATACTTCCAGAGAAAGCTGACCTTCTCAGAAATGTTTGCTGCAGCAATGAAATAAACAGTGTCTACCAATAGCATTATACAATATTACATAGAAGACAGACTTTCTGAAATATGCTTCCTCAGATGATTAATTCATTTCATCTTAGTTTGACAAATCTCCTTTTTCTGTAACACCTTCACCATGGAACCTATTTCTTTTGTGTTCCAGAGATTTCATTTCTATACACAACTTAGAAGTAACATGCTTAGCTTTACTCCACGTATTGTTTTAGCTGTTCTAAAGATTTGTCAGTTTTGAAATCAACTTTTTTAATTTGGATACTTAGTATTGCATTTCTGGACTATTTCATACAACAGACATTACCACACAAATGAAGGATGGGACATAGAAAGCTACCTCAATCTCTGTTCTTGTTTTGGCAGTTAGGTTCAACTCCAATAGGTTTTTTAATCTAATTTGATGCCTGACACATGGGCTACAAAGGGCTTTATACTTTCAATATGGTCTGACACATCACTGTGGACTAAAACTAAACAAATTACAAACAGTTTGTACAGTTCCAAAATATATTATGGCTTCAAGATGCATTCTCCACATCATTTCCATAAAAATTAAGTGTGTGACATCCACATGGTAAAAATAAAGCTGTTTCACATTGCTCAAGTATTCTTGCTTGTGCACCTTCATAATTTCCAGCCATGTTGACTAAATTATCACAGCCCTCTGCATGACAATCTGACAGTGGTATATCATGTTCTTTTAATGTTTCTATTATTGTCTATGCTATGTCCTATTGTTTTATGGCTAGTGTCAACAAACTGTAAAAATCTTTCTACCATTTCATACTGCTTATTTTGTTTGTTCAACATGGAATGAATGTGGCATGGGACCAACAATAACAGCAAAGTACTTTGCAGTTTTCCTGTCCTCCTCTATGTTTTGCTTTACAAGAGAGGAACATTCACGAATTAATTCACTTTGGGAATCGGCATTGAGATAATACATTTGAAGTCATTTCCCCTTTTCCTGTGACTTTCATTCGATTGTTTCTCTAAATCTTTAAATTGAGAAATCACTTGATCTGATGTTTTATGCAAAACCAAACTGGCCTCAAGAAATTCTGACTTTCGTTTGTTCTGCACTTGTCTCACATTGTTCTAAATTTAAAGTTTCATTGGGGTTAGTTTCATTTGTTTTGTTTTTAATGCCAAATTGAAAAAGTGTTTGTCACCGCTTTTTATTAATCTCATCATGTTTCTGTTTTCCCTTACATTTTTGAGCTCCAAATTTTTGAGATGAACTTGCAAACTTAAATAAATAATTATTGAAATTAAAATTCAATAAATTACATAAATAACTGTTCACTGAGTAATCAGATTAATAAATGTAATGTCAAACAAGGCTGTGAAATGATTTTGCTATACACATAAAATACAGAGTATGAAGTATATATAATCAATATTAGATTTTCTTTTTAAAAAGAGTTGGTTGAGCTGCATGAGTTCAGGAACAATGTACTGGCTGAGCTCTCTCTCTCTCTTGAGGCCTGTCTATTACAATTGTTATCTTGTTCTATTAATTGTAATTATAGGAAATTTGAACACAGACATTTAAGCTCCCTTCTGCAATCTCCTCTATCTTATACAACTGGTACTCATGACCACAATCATGTAAAAAAGATAAATGATCTCCAATATATGTATTTCATACTGAACCAATACTCATCAGTTGGTCCAGATCATGTCCTCCTACACACATATATAATCAGTGTCCAGTTTATATTACGATAGCAAATCTTCATACTTTAATGGACAGGCTTCAATCTACTCCATCCTCCAACTCTTCAGCCATCCATACCATTGAAAATTTGATGATGGAAATATTTGATACCAATATTATTGCCATGCCCATGTTGGCTTTAAGACACTCTGATTTCTCATATATAGGACCTTATCTATTAAATACACAGACGAGGAATGTGCAAGGTATTGTATGAATCTGTAATATTTGAAATACAAGTATAAATTAATATAAATGGATTTTAAATGTAATTTTAGGGAATTAGAACATAGACTTTCAAGCTCCCTTCAGTGATTCACCCTACTTCATAACAACTGATACTCATGCCCACACACATTCTATTAAGTATTTTTATAAAAAATATTAAAGTTTAAATGTGAAATTATTCTATTTAACAATAACTATACATAAACGTATCAATTATGTTACCTTATAAATATTTTGCCACTCAGTATGAGCTTGCCCTTGATGCACCATGGTTCCTATGTGGCCAATATTCCATTTTATTGCATTGGATTGCATAAAACTAAAACATTATAAATACTAACATCAATGTTCACTCCATTACTTTCATAATGAACAGCATCCAAAAGGACTGTTGAAGTACCAATATTTGAACTATAGCATTCACGTTATTATTGTGTAGTTTCTAAGATTCATTTTGTATTTAATTTTACTTTTTCCCCAGTAAAATTAATAAATGTAACTTTAATGATCAGGTATTAGCTCTCCTTGATATTAGGCAATGACTTTGACTATTCGTTCATCCCTTGCAACTTTGTTAAAACTACAGGTTTAATAACTCTTTGGTGTTGATTTTGTTTTGCCATTTTTACTCTAAGTCCATCATGTTGTAACTTCTTGGACAAAAGTACTTTTTGGTTCTATGTTGTAAAAGCAACTCAAGTGTAACCATCAAGTATTTTTTTTCATATAACCCCACAGATTTTTACACTGATATTTGTTTAAGTGTGATTGTTTTTTCAATTCAAATACAATATTTATTTGTAATAATATTGCAGCTTAATTACATATCCCATAAATAATCTAGACCCCCACTACATTATTTTACTAAACCAATAAACATCATGACTACCACTTTCTATGCTTACCCAATTGTAAACTCTCTATACAGTATAGTTAATTAAAAAAGTAAAAGATGACTTCTAGAGGGTTGTATTGAGTCCTAAGATCTAGGCATAGTGCACTCAGATACAGAGCTTCTCATTGATGAAAGCTACAAGCTAGATACTAGTCTGATGATATTGGATAAATAGGCACTAGATACAGACTTTACACACAACCCTTCTTGCATCCATTTATTACTATGGCTTGTACTGGGTGGCACTGGTGTATGGATAGTTTTGTCACTGCTTTAACAGCTTGTTTAAAAATAGAAAATGGTGGTCGTATAGTGTCTGGTGGTTTAATAGATTCCTGCCCATGGGATGATGGTAGCTATGGTTATTAAAAAACCAAAAACACCAAAATGTATAGATACTGAATTGGGTTCAGATCTGTATAATTATATAAGTAAATGAGCTTCAACTAAAACATTATTGTGTTTTCATTTTGTATTCGTAGCTTTATAGTTATCTAAAAATGGAAAACTCAGCTGCTAGAATTGCATTCTTGGATCTAGGTAGTATGCTCTTAGGTCCAAGGCTTTTCACTGTTGAAAGCCCCAAGCTAGAAAGTAGTCTGGGGACATTGAATGCATAGGTACTAGAAAGGAATTTTATATGCAAACCTTCTTACATCCATTGATTACTATGGCTACTGTATGCAGGATTTGTCACAGTTTTATATAGTTATATGCTTTTTATTAACTTGCCATGTCTGTGTATGTTTTTGTCTGTATGTCCACATTTTTGAAATTTGCTCTGGTGGAGATTTTTTTAGTTTTAACAAATATGTAAAAAAACAAATTTATTTTTTAAGAATGCTTTTATGTAAACAATACTAGTGACTAAAAAGTGGAGAAAAAGCAAAGTAATCTGCTTCTTCATTAATTACCATTATTGGAAAATATCAGAGATCTTAAGAATCTAGACCTGTTATAAAACAATTCAAAATTGCATAAATATTGTCATTTCATAAAAGCATTTGAGACCTTTTTGATTCTTATGATTTATTTGAGCCTCAAATGCATTTTTTTTAATTACAATTTTTTGCAATTTCTAGTTGTTTTATAACAAGTCTACATTCTTAAAATATCTGATATTTTTCAATATATTCATTATAGTCCTTACAATTGTAAAGAAAATTGCATAAAATAGATGTTAATTATAGTGCTTATGATAATGAAAACTGCTAGGTAAAGCCCTAGAGGGTGTAATTTTATTTTTTTCTATGTGTGAGAATGTTGTTGTTTTTTCTATATTATTTATGCAAGTCAAGTTTTTCTTAGTTTTTCTAGACATGCCGAATGTTGGAAAAAATGTTTCTGTATTAATAAAAATTAGACATGCCGAATGTTGGAAAAAATGTTTCTGTATTAATAAAAATTAGCTGTTATTCTAATATCCATATCTTCACATGTCTCAAAGTTAAAAATATTGCTATGTCTCAAAAGATAAATAAAGTAAAATACAATAATCTTTCAGCAAATTCAGAATCAAATAGTCAACTAAAAACCCAAGCATTTTGCAAAAACGATAGAAATTCAAAAATCTTAAGTAAAACTAAAAATAATGATAATAAAAAAAAAAACTGCTGACAATCTTTGTATTCTCCATGAAGTTAAAAAAGAGAATATACTAAAAAAGATACTAAAGAAAAATTTCTCACAAACCAATAACAATAATAAAGTTATGTCAATCTGAGAAAAAATAACCCCCATTGAAGTTACCCAGAAAACACTACATGGGATAAGCGAATGGAATATATTCAAGAAAATAAAAAGAATGAAGTCACACTCAGTAATACTATTTTTAGAACACAAGACACACTACGAAAATGTAAATATCTAACGTTTCTCAGCAATAATAGTGTTTCAGTTACAATTAACCCAGCGGAATTTTGGAAAATAAAAAAATAAAAATTACGTTGAAAACAAACAAGCAAATAATTCAGCATTTAGTTCTAATAACACTATAAAATTTTTAGATTTTAATTCTATTAGAACAAATGAAGAAAGTAATAAGTTTAATCACACATCCTTCAGTAAATTAAATGATTATGGGTGAAAGATATTTGCAAACAGTCTCTCATCTATTACACCAATTGCATGATAAAAAACTATGATCCGTCAGATAATCAAACAATACTATTTGGTTCTTCACCTATCCAATTATTTAGAAGAGCTCCAGAAATATAATGATCCAATCCATTAGATCAACAGCTACTTTCTCAGCAAGATCATTTATAAGATGAGAAATTTTTCAAAACGACAGTATGAAGAGACAGAGAAGACAATCTAGCATCTAAATTTTAAAAAGTTATATTATGTAACTAAAGATGCAAATCTAATGGTACATGGGCACATCATGCATGCTCCTCCTAATTTCACCAAAGTGCTACAAAAAATATAACTGAAATTCTCAAGTCATAAGTGTATCAAGAGAAGTTACTCCAACCATAAAATTTGGAATTCCAACTAACTTTTGAAAGAACACATTAAAAATGAAGCAGGGACATGCATCAGATGAACTTCCACATCAGATTTTTATGGAATCAATTCCCATTAAAGTTAGCATTAAGGGTCAGCAACCCTTTTGCTTCAAATGTTCCAAGACTAGACATATTGCTTCTCAATGTAATGTTAGAAATTGCAACAATTGTGGCAAAATTGATAGACTTGTCACTTGTACAATAATAATGACAAGACTACTTCATGGGTAGAGTAGTTTTTAAAAATATCATGCCCATCTTAGACATAAGTTATCATAATCTTACCTGCAATACAATTCACAAATACTGCCTATCAAGAATATCTGATGTAACACAATCCAGGCAATAATGCACTACCAGTAACACTTTAACAGATATACCACCAGTACATTACAGTTATGAGAATCAATCTCAAAATTCAATTATTGATAATCATTTACAATTCATGGACCTGAACAAAAATCATACATAGAATTCAGTTCTGTGTTATAAATGAAATACTACATATCCTAAAAATTATCCAAAACTAAAAATAAAACCAAATTTTGAAGCACCTGATAAAATCACATTCTCTTCCAATGAAAATAGAAAAAATCTCCAATACCTGATTTCAACATCAAACATGCTAGCAAAATACATTGTTTCAACTCTTCTAAAACATACTATGTCAAATATAAAAATAACCACAATAAATGTGTGAGGTCTCAATTCATACAATATAATCTCATAGCTATGTCAATTTCTAAATAATTACCTTGCTAATATTTTTGTCATTACAGAAAGAAAAATTACTTTAGGACTAGGTACCAATGTGTGGTTTCAGTTACTTTGAAATTCCTGTTTATTTGATTATCATGACATCTTTTGAATTTTTTTGAAATTAAAATATTAGAAAATAAAAATATGTAAATTTTAAAGCTGTAAAAAATATTAGCAACATTTCTCAGTAGAGGGTGAAAAACAAATTTAATTTCTAGATTTCTCAGACATGGATCTACTGCTTGGAGAAATTGCTTGGTTAATATTCAATATTATATGTCCAAATTTGATACATTTTTTATAAATCATTGGTAATTCAATATGACATTATAATATTTCATTCTTATATTCTCTCCTTCACTTTTTTTTGCATTCCTCTTCTTCATATATTCATATATATTAACATTTTTTCTCAAGCTCCTCATATACACTTTAATGCATTCTTTTTATAGGTTAGAGTTAAGGTTTCTTATAAATCACTGGTAATTCAATATGACATTATAATATTTCATTCTTATATTTTCTCCTTTACCTTTTTTTTTGCATTCCTCTTCTTCATATATTCATATATATCAACAGTTTTATCAGGCTCCTCATATACACTTTAATGCAATCTTTTTATTGGTTATAGAGTTAAGGTTAAATATGATTATGAATGATAATATAAAATATGTATACTAATATGTATATAAAATAGTGATTATGTGATTATATGTTTAAATGTTGTAGCTCTGATGAAGACTACAGGACAGTCGAAACTGTAAGCAAAATACAAAAAGAATTATAAAAAAGATTGCATTGAAGTGTATATGAGAAGATGATTTTAAAAAATTTAATATTTTTGTTAGGTTATTTAGCTTGTTAAATATAGAGAAGTGGCTGGGTAAACAAATACGTCATTTAAAAGTGAAATAAAAATTTAATCTTTTATTACAATCTTAATGTTAAAACTAAATAATAATAAATATAAAAAGTATTTTATAATCAACACTTGTATTTACTTTGCACTAAAAAAAGTGTTTTTCCAACCATAATTAGGATTTTTATATTTATCTTGAAATACGAATGTTGGGGGGGTCTAGAAATTAAATAAGGTAATATCTATTTTTTGTAACAAGGAGTCGATTTAATTAATTTCAGGATCTGCACACTATTTCAAATTAAATATTAAAAAAATTGTATTAGAAAGAAACAATTATTTTTAGTACAAAGTAAATAAAGCATAGATTATAAAATATGTTTCATACCCGGCGATCGAAAGCTTAATTTCCCTTTTATTTATATATAATGGGGAATTCTTATAATTCAAGATCGTCCACTTTCTGCTACCGCAAGCAGAGAGAACATACGGACATAAACGAGTCTATATCCATACTTGGCCGAACCTGTATACTATACGGGTATAGCCCCAGGTTGTTTTTCCCAGACAACCGTCTCTTGACTGCTGTAAGATTTAACAGAGTTACAGCGCTTGGATATTTATAAATTTTAATGGGATCAAATACACTGCACCACTAGTTTCACGTGTTACTTCAGTACTCAAAATGAGTACTAATTATTTCCCAAACCCTAAGATTATATTATTTTTTGGAGTGGTGAAGAACGAGACGAAACAGATTTAAATCAATAATAAATATATTTAATAGAATAAATTAACAATAAAAAAAATACTTTAAATCATTAACACTTAATAAAAAAACAGATTATATGCTATAATGCTACGAGTAAAAATAAAAGATCCTATAAATGATTGTACATTTATAAATCATCATTCCAGGTATTTACAACAAAGTTAAAGAATGTCTTTATCATTTAAAGTAAGTATTTGGCCATTGTCTAAATTAAAGGGTATGTGCACATGGAAATATAGAATGTAGTATGCATATTTACCTAGGTTTTTAAATCCCTGAATTAATTTGAAGTCTTGCTGACTGCCACGTGGAATTTCTCCATTTCTTTAGCAGGGACGGTCGCTCCTAAGTTAGATTTTGGTTGTGGGAACTCCTCAGTGTTTAAGGCATCAAGGACAAGGCAAAAAACAAATCCTCTGGCAGGCGCTACATCGGCAGTTGTTACATCTAGACAGGAATCATTAGAGCACAGAGAGTCTGGATCGGCAAGCGATCATGATGGCCCTTAGCCAGCCATTCTCGATGAGGCACCGACGTTAGAAATCATATCTTGTTAACTATCTGCTTATTATCGGAGCAGTGTTTTCACCACCCTCTCGACAAGAAGTCTCTAACTCTAATCAATATATCTGAAAACTTTTTAATTAAAAAATTCCACAGTCCTTTGTCCTTTCGATCCTTTATTTTCGCTTTTATTCACACCTTTTTCTTACTATGCCTTTGGCCATATATAGATTTGTTTTTTACCCAATCTCGTAGCACTATGTACATTTATTTATTTCAATTTTCTTAATTTTAATTAAACAGATCTTAATAAATGTTTTTTATTTTATTTTATTTTGGACAAGCATTCTATTGCTGTCTTCATACACACTACATACATGCATTTCGTTTTATCGTCAAATGTGTACTTTATAAGCCAGATCCTTATCTTTTGGTCATGTTTTTAAATTTCTATTTTTTCTCTGCTTAAGGCTTTCAAACTTTACTTTTCTTTCTAAATCGTATTTTAGTTTGCATTTTATTTATATTTCTTTATCACTTAATTTCTAATGTACAATTTCACTGTTTCTAACTTTACTTATTTTCATTTCACAAAATCCCGACTTTGGATGGCAAAAGATAAGAATCTTTTCGATTCTAATTCCCTCTTTTTTCTTAATTAAACATTTCTTTGTTTATAATTTTTTAAACTCACTTTTTAGTATTCCAAGCACAATATTTAATATTCTTTGAATGTTAAATATCTATATGTGTGATCGCAATATGTGCGATCATCACAATATCTATTACTAATTATTTATTCGTCTTAAAAATTTGTACTATATTTTAAAAGAAAGGAAATTAAATGAAATAAATATCTTCAAATTATGTTTTTATGAGTTGAAAATATATTTACATCTCACTGATCAAATTCATTCATCCTTGTTACTTCAATTACCTCTCTTAGTTGTTATGGCACAGAACTTATTACTTTGATCATATTCTCCAATTATTCATTGTGAGTGTTTATTTATTTTATGTAATCTATTGGTTTAGGTAATATTGCATTTTTAATTTGGGTAGAAATTTGGGAAGAATATTTTTAAATTAACTATCTCCCAAAAATATCCATCAAAATATTTTATACTGTTATGTCATAGTGTATTTCTTTACATTGATTTTACCATTTAATATTATATTTATTTATAATTTATTATGGCTAATATGTATTAAGATTATCAGATATGTTTAAACCATTAAACATTATATGATCACCATTCTTTATGCTTGCACAAGCTGTTTTTCACAGAGGCAAAACTCCATACAGTAGCGCTACTCAATGCAAGCCAGAGTGATCAATGGATGCAAGAAGATTTGTGCATAAAATCCCTATCTAGTGCCTATCCAATCAAAATCTCCATACTAGTTTTAGCTTGTGGCTTTCAACAGTTAGGGTTGCATTAGATTCTAAGATCTAGCTGCAGTGCTCTCAAATGGCTTGCACTGAGTGGTGCTACTATTTTGAGTTTTGTCTCTTGTGAAAAACAGATTTGTTTAACTTGCTTACGAAATATTGAGATATTCAACGTTTAATATGTTATTTAATAGGGTATATTTTAATAATTACATCCTAAAACAGTGATATAGTTGTCCTCTCTTTAAAAAAATATCTATCTACTCAATTTAAATAAAATCTTGTGTATTTAATCTTGAATTTTTATTTTTATTTTACAATTTTATTATGATCTGTATATATATATAAATTTACATCGCAAAAAAATGACATTTATCAATGTTATCATTAAGCTTATTCAGACTTATATTAATAAATATAAACAATATATATAAATGCAATGAAATTGAATAAAAATATCTTTGGTTTATTATTGATATTAAGCTTAACATAACGAGATGCTAATAACTCTAAACAAGCTTTTTCGATAAATGTATGGCTTGGTTTCCTTACTATGATATTAAGCTTGCATGAACCAATAAAGTATATATTTATTTTACTTTCAAAAGTAACCTTTATTAGTAAAAAGATTACAAAAATTTTTGGGTACACTTACCCATTGAGAATTACAAAGTGTTCAATGTGACAAACAAGGTAAAACAATTATTGATTATATAAAGTACATATGCTTGATAACAATTATATCCATAAAAGGGTTGCTATAATGTTGATTAATGTGTATCTGAACATGAGTATTTATACATGGATCTATGTGGCCCAGCTGCTGAAAAGCCATCCATTACCCAATGATCCCACCCCTGGGGCCCCGAAGCAAAGACCTAAATGCTTCAGCTGAATAGGTGGACAAGTCCAGCATTGTGCCAACCACCACAACAGGCAGTGAGGTCCAAGGCTCAATCCATTAAACAATAAATTCTTGACCTGCAGCTGAGCCATGTCAAGACCATTCTAGATATCTCTGTCTCCCAATTAACAGTCCAAATGTGCAGGGACCACATTCAGTTTACCTGCCCAGAATTGGAAAGCCAACTAAGAAAAACTAACACATAGTGAGCACAGATCTGCACTGCCCAAAACCAAACTATCAAGGGGGGTACAGCAGCCAACCACAGCAGGAATGGTGCTAAGACTTTGACCAGGTACCTCCTGGCATGTTTTCCAGGTAGTGGCAATAATTATCAACAGCCTGCATCAATAAACCAGCCCCTTAATGGCCACCACCACCCCTGAGGAAGAAAAGAGGAGTGCAGACCCATGCCTGCAAAATTATTGCAGCAAAGACTCCATCAAAGTTACAAAAATTAGTGGTGGCCCAAATCAGACCAACTGCCTTACAAACGCTCTAATTTTAAAGTTAACTAAGGAAAAAAAATAATAATAATGAGCTCAAATCAACACTGTCCTAATAAACAATCCATCAAGGGAGTGCAGCAGGGCAAAGTTCAATGGGGGCAGTGACTTTCACCCACCCAGAAGGTATTCCTGGGCTTGGCAATGATTGCCGACTGCCCTCACAAATATATCAAGCCCCTCATGACCACCATTACCACACCTGAAGAAAAGAATAGGAGTTCAGACCTGTGTCCACCAATGCAACAGTTGGATTCATTGTAGTCTGGAATCAAGCCAGATTTACTTGCACACCATGAATACACATCATTTGTTTATATCACCTTGTACACTGAGGTCAATAGATCTGAAAGTCTGTTTGTAATCATTATCAACCTCCTGTGTCTGCAAATGTTCATAATACCTGTTCAATCCACCCAACTATAAAGTTCTTCAGGGTTCACTATGGTTCTTATTTGTTGATACTTATTGGATTCTGCTTCTTTGGAATGAATTCTAGGTCTTGATTAGGAATCAAGGATTCGGTTGTATAATCTGAAAGTTTGTTGTTAAAGTTTGAAATAATTAAAAGAGGATGAATCATTTGTAACTTCAATGTCTCTGTTTAGGTCTAAAACATTTGTACTAATTTTGCCTTTAAATCATTGTTTTTTTTGCTGAGGAATCATTTCATTGTAATTCTGTGTTGATTTGAAATTTTTTATTTATTTTTTGTGGTGCCCCAATCACAGTATATATTTATTTTGATTGCAAACTTTAAATATTCTTGATTAGTGTATATTTCTTTTGTTTTAATTCTTTCCATGTGTCAACCCAACCCCCTCTAGCGATGAATTTTTTTACTATGACGCCATGTTTGATTTTTTTGTGCAATTAAATCTTTTTTTATGTATATTACAAATTTAATTTATATATTATATTAAAAATATTTAAGCCTTCTAATAATTAAAATTTTAAAACATAAAAAAATTAATATTTTAAAATTGTAAAAATAAGTATCTAACTAAATTAAATGTCTTGTTGATAATAAAGGCAAACATCGTTATTGGCTTCACGATATCTATTCAAAAAAGTTAAAAGTACGAAATATTAGAATTTTACTTTCTTAGAAAAATGATATATCTAGAATTCTAATTATAATCAAAGAAATAAAAAAATTATAAAAGTTAATAAATTATTAATTGTTATTAAAATATTTTACTTACAGTGTTTACAAAAATGATTTCATTTTTGGCCTCTAATGGCTTTTCTGTGGTAATTTCCTGTTTTCATAACATAAGCATTGTACTTTCTAAGAGCTGTCTTTTTAAAAATAAAATGTTTTCGAAGACAAACTCTTTCTAGTGATGTATTTTGGTTTAATAATAAGTCTTTTATAAAAATATTGCTTTACAGTCATTAACAATTACTGAAAATCATGTTTTGTGAGGCATTCAGTCGTAGGGGAAATGAATCTAAAGCATCAGCCAATCACAAATCACCAATCCCTTCATAACTTTGTCAGAACAATAGAATGTACTGTCGATTAATCATTTCCAAAGGTCTGTATACTGCTGAGATCTCTTGGAATTTTTTATAAAATAATATATTAAAAAATGGAACACTAGAAAGAGTCACTGCAGACTGACACATACCATAATTTAACATGTGCAATGCTTCAAAATAATGTGATGTGATGTATTGTGGCTTCTCCTTAAACAAAGTCAAGAATATCTCAGCAATTATGCCCAGATAAACCTGTTAGCCACTTTATTTTCCATTCCCCACTTTAAGTCTTCCCATATTCTGCCCCATCCCATTTCCACAACAATCTTTGTCAACTCTATGGCCTTTATATCTAAATCCCCTTTATCTTTTTCCAAACCCAGCACCATCATGTGGATAAAATGTCAACTATGATAGGGCTATCACAGCTTACTTTCATAAAGAGTTAACTAATAAATCAAGATGAAATATAACTTAGCAAAAAATGTTTTACTATTCTATTATTATATTTTGTAATGAAACAAAAACAAAATAAAATTATCATTTGCATTATACTGTTTTAATTTCATCATCATCATCATCAACTATTATCAATCCACTGCAGGATGAAGGTCTCTCCAAGTTTAATCCATCTTCTCCGATCTTTAGCTTCTCTTCTCCACAACACTCCTGCACATTTTCTTATTTCATCCATCCATCTCACATGTGGTCTCTTTCTGGGTCTTTTACAATCTCTTGGAATCCAGTTTAAAATTTCAATTGTCCATCTATTATCATCTCTTCTAGCAATATGTCCAGCCCAACTCCATTTCAATCTTTTAATTTTTTCAATAAGGTCAGTAACACCTGTTTGTTGTCTTACCCATACATTGTGTTTTTGATCTCTTCTTGTTACTCCCAACATACATCTCTCCATACTTCTTTGAGTGGTCTGAAGTCTCTGTATTGCTCTTCTATTAAGTGTCCAAGTCTCAGATCCATAAGTAAGAACTGGTAAAACACATTTGTTAAAAACCATCCTTTTCAAACACATAGGCATATTTCCTTTTAGTATCAAGTTCTTTCTACCAAAAGCACTCCAACCAAGTTTAATTCTATGATTAATTTCCTCCATTATGTTTCCATCTGTATTAATAATCTGACCAAGGTATTTGTAACTGTTAACTTCTTCTAATTCTTCATAATCAATCTTTATTTTCATATTTTGAGCAAATCGATTAAACATTACTTTAGTCTTTTTAACATTTATCTTTAGTCCTACTTTTCTACTTTCATCTGCTAACTCCTGCAACATTTCCTGCAGCTCTGAAGCATTATTTGCAAAAACAACTACATCATCTGTGAAATCTAAATGACTTAAATACTCTCCATTTACTTTCACTCCTTTAGTTTCCCATTTTAATCCACAAAATACTTCTTGCAGCACTGCTGTAAAGAGTTTTGGAGATATGGAGTCACCTTGTCTTACACCTTTCTCAATGTTGATTTTTCCAGTATCATTATGTAATCTAATTGTTGCTGTTGCATTTTTATAAATATTCTTTAAAATATGACAATATCCTGGATCTATACCTTGATGATCCAATGCTTTAATCACGGAAGAAATGTGTATAGAATCGAATGCCTTTTCATAATCTACAAATCCTAAACATAATGGCAACTCATATTCGTTTGTCCTTTCTATGACTTCTCTCAATACCTGGATATGATTTATTGTACTAAAACCACTTTTAAATCCAGCTTGTTCTCTTGGTTGGTGGAAATCCAAAGTTCTCTGTAGACGAGTTGTAATTATCTTGGTAAAAATTTTATATAAAACTGATAAAAGGCTGATAGGTCTGTAATTTCTAATATCTTCTTTATCACCTTTTTTAAATATTAATATTATTACTGCATTCTTCCAATCTTCTGGTACATCTTTATCATTTAGACATTTGGTATATAACTTTGCTAAAATTATTTCTATTTCTTCACCTGCTTCTTTTAATATATCAATTATAATTCCATCATTCCCTGGAGCCTTTCCTTTCTTCATACACTTAATTGCATGTCTCACTTCTTCATTTAAAATTCTGGGCAATTCAGAAGATGTAATAGATATAGGAGGTACTTCTTTTTTATTACTATATAATTCTTGATAAAAATCTTCTACCAATTTCATGATGTCATCTCTCTTTTTAGTAATAATTCCATCTTTTTTTCTTATTGCAGATATAAATTTCCTACCAATACCAAAATGTTGTTTAACATTTTTGAGACTTTTATTTTCTTCTACAGCTTTCCTTGCTATTTCACAGTTATACTTTCTTATATCATTTTCAACTCTTTTCCGTACCATTTTACAAAATTCGAGATATTCAATTCTTTTTAATACATCATTTTTGTATATCTTCATATTCCTTCTTTTCTTCATAAATTCTCTAGTCTCAGTAGAAATTTTATTGTCAATTGCTGCTTTTTTCTACCAGCTATGTTTGTTGCAGTTTTTAAAAGTGTATCAGTTATTTTCATATTAATTTCATTCAAATCTGAATCATGTTCAAAATCTCCTAACATTTGAAACCTATTTGTAAGTTCTAATTTAAATTCATTAGAATGTTTCTGAAGATTAGGAATATCAACTGTATTGTTTTTCTTAATAATTTTTGTCTCTCTAGTTTTACATTAGCACGTAACTTACACCTTACTAATCGATGATCACTTCCTGTGTTAAATTTATTAAGAACATTACAATCTTGAAATATGTATTTTCTGTTAGTCAAAATATAATCCAATTCTGCTGTACCTTCATTTGGATGCTTCCATGTCCATTTCCTTTTAACATTTTTCTCAAAAAATGAATTCTTAATTTATTACTAATTATATGTCCCTTTTTTGTTTTCATCTGGTCTGATATTTTGTTTCTTTGGATCTTTTTTTAATTTGCAAGAAATGTTTTGCATAACTTAATATTTAATAACATGGATATTGCATTTATTAAAATCTGATATTTTGCATAATCTTATTAGTTGAATAAGGAGAATATTCCTGTGAGATGGTTTGACTTTCCTTTGAACTAATTCTGTTCAGTAATTTCTAAAATAAATAAAAATATTTTATTTCCCTATGAATTTTAAAAGAAAAAACTTTCTTTAAACTTTCTCCTACCAAGACTTTTGTTTTAGAACAAAACATTATTCAGTTTTATCCTATTTTTCCGTTCAAAAAAACTAATTATCGTATATAAAATGAAAGCACATTTCATAAGTTAACATTTTATACAAAAAATAATTTATCCATATTTTTAATGATATAATTAACCAAATAATTTATTTATTGTTATTATATTCATTTTTAAATATTACCAAATTTATGACTTTCTTTATTTTGCTGTAATATCTTATATAAATTCAATTTATCAATAGAATGATAAATTGAATACCTTTTAGCAAAAATGTTTTATTGAACATGTATGCATATACAATCTTATGTTTCAACTGTCTTGCAGTCTTCTTCAAAGCCACATTTACTTTATTTTTTTAAAATGTAAAATGTAAATACAATCTTCTTCAGAGCTACATTTACTTTAATTTTTTTAAAGTAAAATGCATATACAAACTTATGTTTCAACTGTCCTGCAGTCTTCTTCAGAACACATTTACTTTAATTTTTTAAAAGTAAAATGCATATACAATCTTATGTTTCAACTGTCCTGCAGTCTTCTTCAGAACACATTTATTTTAATTTTTTAAAAGTAAAATAAATACTTTTAAAAAATTAAAGTAAATGTGGCTCTGAAGAAAACTGGAGGACAGTCGAAACATAAGCTTGTGTATGCATATAGGTACAATGAAAGGTTCATGCTAAAAAGTGTTCAAAGTAGAGTGAATAAATTGAATTTATATATTTCTTTTTGTAATAAAATGAATAAATTTATTAACTTGAGTATCGACATTACCATATAGCTTCTGCTCATCCCATAAATAGTTTAATTATTTGTAGCTAAGACAAAAGTTGTGTTTAATATTTGTACTGAAAGCAAGGATAATTATGATATGACAGTGCTTAATAAATCTCCAGTCTGTGCTTTCCTAATCAAAATCCCTGGATTAGTTTTAAGCTCATGACTTTGATTAATGAGAAGTTTTGGATCTTGGATCAGTGCATATGGACCTTTAGTTCATAGTGCACTTTTCTTGCAGCTCATATCATGTTCCAAAACTTGGAACTAATATAGGATTTAGGGCAGTAAAACACATAATAGGGATTTATTAAACCCTGTTATCTATCAATTATCAATGCTTTCATTGTAAGTGGCTTTAAAAAGTTATTAAAACCTTTTCTCTTTCATTTAAGCTAAGTTTTCAAACTCTTTCCCCTTCAACTAATAGATTACTTAATAATTCAAAAGATCACATACCCTATGATCAAACACCTCAAACAGTGACATGATCCCACACCCTCAAACTGGTTGCCTTACCTTATACTATGACAAATCCCACATATTACTCTCCACACATGTCTTGTGGCATTGTTACTTATTGTTACTTATGCAAAAAAGTTCTTAATAAACTCGAATATAATTCCATCTCTTTAGAATACCAAAAGGCCACTCCCCATATGTTTGAATCTTCTTCCACTTTTATTGCATATATGAAACAACATGACTCTAAATGAAAAATCAAATCAGCATGGCTTATAACAACATCCACACTATAAACCGAAAGGAAGCACACTTTCCCTATCCATTTACTTTCTAATCCACTACTTCCATATACTTAAATATTTGTAGCCTATATATTCCACATTTTTCAGGTGATTTTATTTCTATGATTAAGAGAAGATAAAACTTCTCAAAAGAGCTCAGTCATTTAATATTATAAGTTGTACCTTAGTTTTATCATTAACTGCAATCCAATGCACTTAGACATATTCTATATATTTAATAATTATATACAAAGGTTTAGTATTATATAATTTTAAAATCATAGGAAACTCGTAGTATTATTATTATTACACAGTGCAAAGATGTATGAATTTAACAGATAGATAGATACATTTATTTAGACTTATAAATACAAAAATATAAAATTAACCATGACTTGTTTATTTGCAGCACAGCAAGAATTAAATAACAGATATGGTAGATGGCAAAGTAGGACTAAAATAGAAGACAATGGAGTTATTCAGTTAATATTACAAAGTAAGTGATTATTTTATTTGTAAATCGTACAAAAGAAAAAAACACTAACTTATAAAGTTTTATGATAATTTTCATTAATAGAAATGAATAACATCTAAAATGATTGATGCAATAAGCAAATTTTCAACCTTTTAAATTTTTTCTGTGTTTATCTAATTATTAAGTGAATAGAAGTATTTGGATTTGAATTTTCTCTCTTATTTTAATACTTAATGCTTTGTAAAAAAAAAAAATACAAAAATCAAGATCATTGTAAGATTATTAATAAATAAAATCAAGTCAAAGTCGTATGACTTAAAATGATGACCTTGTCTTTTACAAAAATAAAATAATGAGCTTGCTAATAGCTGTAACCAAGCTTTATCATCTCCAAACCGGTTTCGAGCTGATGACTTTCCTCAGTGAGGCACTAGGATATTAGGACACTAGATCTAAAATACCAACTCAAAGCCAGCACTTATTAACTCAACTATTAAGTAGAAAATCTGAAATTTTCACACACTTATTTATCTTCAAATCCATCTTAGCAATATAACATCGCTTAAGACTTAAAAAATTATAATAGTAAATTAAATCAAGTCGTACATCATGTGACTTAATTTGATAAACTTTCATTTTATAAAATAAAATAATGAGCTTGCTAAATTATGTGTAAATATGTATGCAAAATTACAGTACTTATTTTTAAAAAAGGTTTGATAATTTAAAACAGTTTTGAGCAAAGGTTTCTGTAATCAGTAATATAATAAATATAAACACAATTCAATTTTAATTATCAGTGAAATAAAATTTTAAACAATAGCTTAAATGATAACAAATTATCATCATCATTAGAAATCACTCATAATTAAGAACACCTGTTTTATTTCTACAATTTAAAAAACATGGCAGAAAAACAAAGAATGAAAATTAAGAAATGAAAAGAATAAAAGACTAGAATCAGAATTAGAATGACTTACAGAGTTTATGCAATGAGACAAATAATAGCATGAGAAGTTAGGGTCTGATTAATCTACACGAGGGGCCAGAGTGACTTAAGGTCAACATGGACATGTTCTATGGTATGGATGTCTGAAGAGTTGGAGAGTGGAGTAGATTGAAGCCTGTCCATTAAAGTTTGAAGATTTACTATCTTAATGTAAACCAGACATTGATTATATATGTGTGTGGGAGATGACAATCTGGATCAACTGATGAGTTCTGGTTCTATATGAAATACATATATTGGAGAATATTTATATTTTCATATGTATATGGTTATGTTTATCAGTTGTATAAGATGAATTACATAGCTGTAGGGAGGTTGAGAATCTGAGTTTGTCTCTTCTAATTACATTTGTTTAGTATAAACAATATACATCACATGATCATCCCCTCTTATGCTTGTGTATATCTGTTGTTAAAACAGGCAAAACTCACTGAAGAAGGCCATAAGTCAGAAACTAGTCTGGGGATATTGGATGAGTAGGCACTAGATGGAGATTTTATGCACAAGCCTTCTGGCATCTATTGATTACTCTAGCTTACTGTGTGTGGCAATATATATAGTGAGTTTTGCCTGTATAAACAATATACTTGTATTTGAATATTGTATATTCAGCCTGTATTTTTTCCATCCCTCTTCTGTGTATTTAAATGGACATATTAAGTTCCTATATATAAGGGATCAGATTGACTTAAAGTCAACAAGGGCATGACAATAATATTGGCATCAACAAAGGTCTTTGAGAATTCCATCATCAGATTTTCAATAATATGGATGGCTGATGATTTGAAGAGTGGAGAAGATTGGAGCCTGTCTATTAACATTTGGAAGGTTTGTTATTTTAATATAGAATAAGCACAGTTTATATATGTGTGTGAGAGATGATGATCTGGACCAACAGATTAGTGCTGGTTCTGCATGAAATATGTTGCATGAAATATGTATATTGGAGATCATTATCTTTTTCACATATATGTGGGTATATGTATCAGTTGTATGAGATACATTAGACAGCTGATAAGAGCTTGAAAACCTGGGTTCAAATTCCTTATAATAAAGACAATAAAGTAACTGAAAATATAGAGAGGCTGGAAAAAAATAATAGTAATTTAGTGATAACCGATGGTGGTAATAATTATTTGTAAATTAAGTTAAGATGAAAGCTTTTAGTACCCATGAAATTCTAAAATTAAATACTAGATTAATTCTGACAAAAATATATAGTCAATGGGATATAAAAAAACTATATACTCTCAAAGACACATATATAAATCACAAATACTTGATTTTAATACAGGTTATTCCAATTTTGCTCTATAAGAATTCACACTATTTATAAGAATAATCAAGAAATTTTATTGTGAGATCAAAGAATTACATTATAGCAGTAACAGAGTTATATTGTTAACAAAAACTAGAAAAAAGGTTACAAAACCCAATACCTACAGTCTGGGTGTAAAAAATCAACTGTTCAATCACAAATTGTCCATTGCTACAAGACTCCATGTAGCATTGTAGATGTATATTGGAGCTAGTTTTTCATCTCTGTTTCTGATGACCTGAAGTTTTGCCAGAAGTAATTTCTTTCAGTAAACCAATGTGGGGCCATAAATGAGAGTACACATAGTTGACCAATAGGCAAACAGCAGAAAGGTTATGATTCTTATGGATGGAAAGATCCTGTTTGATATGCTAGAAATCAGTCCAGTGAGAAGAGGCACTCTAGTTTTGTATATAGATGTGATTAAGTCTCTGTCCCATTTAAGCGAGGTACTATGGCTCAGAATAAGTATCATGGTGTCATCATCCCGTTTACATAAAGGGCAACAATAATCCCTTAAAAAATATAAAAAGCTACATAAACAATTATTATAAATTTATTTAAACGCACATTGATTACATAAGTAATATTTATTAAGGTTGTAAACCTCAAGAATATGCACATGAAAATGTGAAGGTAGGGACCTCTACAGGTCTTAACCACAAGCTTACGTTTTGGAATTTCCTTACAATACGAACAGATAATAGTTATATATATTAAAAAATGAAGATGTTCAGATTTTTTTTACGCTCTATTTGCATTTTTTACATTTTGTTACAAATGATATTATTAATTGCAAAATTTGCATACAAGCAAATAATAAGTTTTTCAGATTTAAATATTTGGTGTATAAACAAGAGGAGAAGGAGGGCCATGTATGTAATAAAAGTTAATTTTAAATTAAAAACAAGATAAACATTAAATGTTATATTAATGTTGCTGTGGAAATTTATATGGTTGAAACGAACCCACAATTATAATGTCTGATTATGTAATACAATTAATGCGAGATTTATTTATTTATTATTTTATTCAGCTAAAAATGAATTCAGGAATCTATAATTGTTGAGTCTCCCTTTCTATTACTGCTACGGCAAAAAGTAATTAATTATTTTATTTTTTTATTAAATAAATGACGTGAAAGAAGCCTTTAAAATACAATGTGCACCTCTTTTAATGGATCTATTTGGATAATAAACGTGGGTCTAATACAGCAATTTTTCTTCCGCTCTGTGTGATAGAAAGGGATTATTGTATGAATATCACGTTTTTTGTTTTTTTTTAGTGTATTCTTATATCCAGTTTTTATTCCCAACCCCTTTTTATATTTATAACAAAAACTATTACACATTAAAAAACTTGATTAGTAATAAAAAGCAATATTGGTTTTTAAACTATTTTTTTAGATAAATATTTTTAGATTTCGTCTCCTTTTTTTTTCCAGCTTATATAAATCAAGTCTTACGGGAAATGCAAAGCGAAGTATCTCCTACGCGCCTGACGGAAGATCAAATTAATGTTTTACAATATAGATTAAAAGGATTATATAATCATTTGAAGTATCATCCAGCTTTAATGGAAAGGAGATTAATAGTTGGCTCTAGAAAACCAGATTTTCTAACAGAACAGGAACATTATAGAACGGTAATCAATATAATGAATTTTTTTTTTTAATAAAAAAAAAGTTACATCTTACAGTGTGTGCGTGTGTGTATATATATGCAAACCGTAGTAATAGTATGAATACGACAAGCGAGGAGATAAATGTCTATGATGCTGATCGATTGGGGAAAGGAGCAGAGTTGCCACATCGTGTTGATACAAATTTAATTCAAACCATTTTAATTTTATTTGAAATGTAATTTGTCTTAATGTGGGTAAAAAGAGGTGTCAAATGTTTGGCTTGCCTAAAGCACCAAATAAAAGAGCTCACTATTCATTTTATATACAAGTATATGTAATTATAAGAGACTTGGAACTCAGACTTACCTCCCTACAGCTATTCAATCCCTGTGGAAATGATAAATGATTTCCAATCTCTGTATTTCATGCTAAACCAGCATTCATCAATCGGTCCAGATCACCCATCTCCCACACATATATACAATCAGTACTCACTCAGTTTATATGAAGATAGCAAATCTTCAAACTTTAATGGAAAAGTTTCATTTTTTCCCTATCTTTAGTCATCCATATCTTTGAAAATCCGAGGATGAAATGCTCAAAACCCTTGGATTTTCAATGATATGGATGGCTGAAGAGTTGGATAGTGGTGAAAATTGGAGCTTATCTATTAAGGTTTGAAGATTTGCTAACTTAATATAAAGCGAGCAGTGATTGTATATATGTGTGAGAGATGATAATCTGGACCAACTGAAGAGTGCTGGTTCAGCATGAAATATGTTTATTGGAGATCATTTATCTTTTTCTCATGTATGTGGTCACGTGTATTAGTTGTAAGATGATTGGATGGCTGTCGGGAGCTTTACATTAAATTTAGCATAGACAATATACATGTATTTAAATAATACAAATATGCATTTATACGTTAAAATTAAGATTTTTTTTTGGTTAAAAGATGTTGATACAGTAAAAATATAAGTGTATCCGTTTAGGTAGATGTTTATTATAACAATTGGATCATGCGCAATTTGGCAAAGTTGGTAGAACTTCTGATTTGGGATCGAGATGACTCAAGATCGCAAAATATCAAGAAACATAAAAATGGGCCACTTTGTATATGAGAACATATAATCAATATAATACTCTTTTCTAGAGCAGTTTTTTCTCCTTTCTTTTCTTTAGAATTAGATAAGCTATACTCGTTTAAGATTATGTATACAAATGAGATTTGGGCACTTAATAGAAGAGCAATACAGAGACTTCAAACCACTCAAAGAAGTATGGAGAGATGCATGTTAGGAGTAACAAGAAGAGATCGAAAATGCAATGTATGGGTAAGAGAACAAACAGGTGTTACTGACCTTATTGACAAAATTAAAAGACTGAAATGGAGTTGGGCTGGACATATTGCTAGAAGAGATGATAATAGATGGACAATTGAAATTTTAAACTGGATTCCAAGAGATTGTAAAAGACCCAGAAAGAGACCACATGTGAGATGGATGGATGAAATAAGAAAATGTGCAGGGTGATGTGGAGAAGAGAAGCTAAAGATCAGAAAAGATGGAGTGAACTTGGAGAGAACTTCATCCTGCAGTGGATTGATAATGGTTGATGATGATGATACAAATGTGTTATACTAAATATGCATAGCTTAACTGTTACTTATGGATAACAATTTAAATCAATTTTATTTCATAAACATTTTATTTTTTGCATTTAAATAATATATACAACTCAGAATATAAGTTACTATATACTCTTGCTTTATATGTCAGTGAGTATATTTTTTTTAATCGGTGCATCAACAAATCCTTGAAAGTGAAATCATTAGAAGGGCTTCAGTGTTTGGAAGCACTCCATCTAAAATAATGACATCTATTTTAGTAAATAGAAATTGATCTATAATTGATAGTTAGATATGTCAGCTATAAACTATCTATCTGAAAATATTCCTGATCTTGTTTGGAAAGTCCTGAGTTTAAAGAAATCTTTAGTTGCACTCCATATATGAAATGCTGCGTATTAACTTCTTATTGTGCAAAGTTCAGCTTCAAATAGATCGATTTATGAAATATTTGATAAATATATAGATGGATGAATGGATATATAATAGAAAGACGAACAGATAAGAATATAGACAATAGATAGGTGGATAGACAAATATATATATATGGATGAATAGACAGATAGATAGTTACATAGGTAGATGAGATGGATAGGTAAAAGATAGATAAAGATCAATAGTTAGAAATGTAGATTGGCAGATATGTGGATAGGAAATAGATAAATAGATATAAAGATAAATGTTTACAGATAGACAGATATATAAATAGATACAAGTATAATTGTATAGTTACACGGATAGATAGATAGATAGATAGATAGATAGATAGATAGATAGATAGATAGATAGATAGATAGATAGATAGATAGATAGATAGATAGATAGATAGATAGATAGATAGATAGATAGATAGATAGATAGATAGATAGATAGATAGATAGATAGATAGATAGATAGATAGATAGATAGATAGATAGATTCCAAAACAAAGCATCTCAAAACAACACCTTAGGTCTGGAGCCTATCTTTGAAGGCTTCATTGGCAACTGCAATTTACTCTATGTCATTAATCCAAAGAAATAATGATTACATAATCATTGTGCTTTAATACTGTTTTTCTAGGTGCTAAAGGTCAAAGGATGTCAAACGGCAGAACAGTCAAATCCTCAGACTGGTTTCTAAATATTGGTCTTTGTCAACAAGCAATACAGAAAGATAGATACCTATTTAGTAGCCACTTTAGTGGTATTCAAGATGTATATATGTATGAAAACAAGTTCTAACAAATATGCATCTGGGGGGGGGGGGGTTGCTTTTTACATACCGTATCATTATTCATATGTTTTAAGAGTCTGTTTCAATACGTATTTATATATTATTTATACTGTTTTGAATCAAATAATCATTATGTCTTTTATGAAAAAAATTTGAAAGATATATACGTAACGGATTAATGTTTATGTAGTTTTGTGTCAAATAGATCAAAATTTCTTTTATGAAGAGTGAATTTTAAAAGATATAAGATTAGTAAAAATGAGATCGCTTGTGCAGATTGAAAGTAAAAGTCTTGTTGCTAAAGGAGATATTTTGAGATGCTGTTAACACAAAGCCATGATAAAAACAAAGAAACTAAATCTCTAGAATCTGATCTTTGGTACTGTCACTGCATTTGGTTAATTGCTTTCTTAAATCCAGGAGTTCCCCTGCCGTTTTTAGATAAATATCTATACAAAAATATAAGTAATATGTAGGAGTATACATTAAAAGTTAATCCGCGATAAAGTAGTTCCGTTTTAAAACAGTAAACTTTATTTTACGTGAAATTCAGTGCAATAGGCTTGTCGGAATAATCTTTTTTATTTATAAAATTGCTAAAAAAAAAAATTGACTCGTAATATCTCCATTACTATAAATATTTCATGTATTACCCTGCGCGGTTTGATACAGTTGGTAAAGCGTCTGATTTGGGGTCGACCTTCTTATGAACTCGCGAGCAATAAAGCTATTACCTCTTTTTCCGTGTGTTTATATATATACTCTGTCCAAAAGCAGATTTCTTGATGGAATCTTCATACCGTTGATAATAATTTGCTTTCCATCTGCCGCCTCATCATAATGTATCGTTCAGAAAGCTATATCTCATTTATAATAATTTTTATTTTTGAACTTTTAAAACACTTAAAATAATCTTATCTGTAGTATATGTTACAGATTATTAACTTTAGATAATACCGATTACTTTGATTTCCAGTGCTCATTATAGTATTTTTTTTTCATATGTCAAATGCGTTGACCGGAAAGCGAACTCGGGCCAGGTACTTGGAAGGCAGCTATGCTAACCACTAGGCCACCAATGCTCATTACAGTGTTAAAACTATTTTTGAACAGAAAATAAAGTTTTATTGCTTACCATATATCTTTTGTCTTACCTCAATGTAAAGTTAAAACAAAACATTACATGATCTCCATTTTCTACGCTTACACAAACTGTTAAAACAGTGATGCGATGTGATGCACTGTGACTTTTCCTTTCTCGGAGTCAGGAATCTCTCAGACATTATGTCCAGAGAAACCTATTAGCCACCTTCCCTTTCCATTCCCAACTCTAAGTTTTTTTCTATATTCTTCTCTATCCTGCTCTATCCTATTTCCACAACTTTGTCCACTTTTTCTTATTTTTTCCAACCCCAGCATAAAGGCCAATAACCCATTTTCTGTGTAATCACTTGCTCTATATTTATTTTCCCACAACTTCGTTATGTGTATCCTTTCTGCATGTAATATTTCCCATGCCTTTCTTACATAACTTGCAGACTAAATCACTCACCTTTCTCCATTTATGTGTACATTCCCTTGTTGCTAACGTTCCTGTTTGAGCCTTAAATAGTAAATTACTTTCCTTGCTATTATCATAAATTAATTCACACCCAATAACCTATTTATTTTCTATAAACATTTAACTCTTTTTACTCTCCATAATAATTCTCTATCTATTTCACCTACTATTTTTTATTAATGCATCTATTCTTCTATCAATCTCATTCCTTGCCACTATAACACTCAATAATTCTCCTAACACAATCATCCCAACTCTTATGCATAACATACTACCATACTCATCCGTCTTGTTGCTTATCCTTTACTCATAACCAATTAAATAATATTTTGCTTATTCTCTTAAAATTGAAATCTACTGAATATTTTCATTTTGCTTTTTGCATCTCATCATCATCATCATTGTCAAGCATTATCAATCCACTGCTAGATGAAGATCTCTCTAAGTTCACTCCAGCTTCTCTGATCTCTAGCCTCTCTTCTCCACATCATCCTTGCACACTTTCTTATTTAATCTATCCATATATTGAACTAATTATATGTTGAACTAATTATTCATTAGTTCAACATATAATTGCAATAAATTCGAATAAGTTTTTTTAAAAAATATATTGAAAGGCAAAAATATATTGAAAGATATCACATCTAATGAAGTTTAAAAAAAATTCCCATTTTTAAGTGTGGCCAAGTTTTAGATCCTGATAAATAATCTGATAAAAGTTTAAAAATATGATTGTAATTGTTAACTTATAAATTGTTGAATTATTTTAAAAATTATATGCCAACTTATAATGAGGTATCTAATGTATGAGCGATACCCCAAAAAAATTCTGGAATTTTATAATAAAAAATTGTACATACCATACCATTTACAACACTCTTGTACACTTATCAATAGTATTTTTTACACCAAAACTTCATTCTTACAGTTTCGACTGTCCTGCAGTCATCATCAGAGCTGCAATATCCAAATATATAATCATACAATTTATACATAATCAAAAACATAACCTGACCATTATAAATAATTATTTTTTATTTTATTTTGCTTTTAACAAATTCTAATTTTAACTGTAAGAGTAAAGTTTTAGTGTAAATAAATAGTATTGATAAGGATATAAGAAGGTTGAAAGTGGTATGATATGTAAATATAAAAATCAATGCATAAGGAAAGGAGGAGGAAGAAGAAAATTGTATTCTAGTAAAAAATTGTGTATTTATTTTTAGATGTTAGGAATTGAATCTTCTTCAAAGTGCTATCCATTTGATGTAATTCAGTAGACTAAATGTGATTTCCACATTTCAAAATAATCCTGAAACTCATACTAAGTGATACTGTTTATTGCCTCTATCATTTTTTCTTCACCATTTTCATGTCTGCAACCTTTTTTCTTTTAAGGTGGTTGTTAGATAAGTTGGGTAAGCATGCACTTCCCACTTGTGCCAAATTAGGAATGCTTTTACTTTAAATATCATGCAGACATTTCAGAACTTGTAGGTAAAATCTCCGATCGTTACAGATGAATTCTGAGTAAACAATGTTGTTTGTATCAAATAAAACATCAGCATTTTTTGATATTGGACATAAATTCGCCATACTTTTGTGGGACATGGTGAATTTGACACTTCCATTAAACCTCTCATAAATTTGTGTTTTCTCCAGTGCAACTTGCCTATAAGCTGTTTTCAGCTTGATAATTGTTTCTGCCATTGTTTTCTCTAAGAGAAATTTACAATGTTCCAAGTCTTCAGCCATTACAAAAATTGACAAAGAACTGACATGTTATTAACAAAAATATTTACCATGCACCATGACTTCACCTGATGATGACTGTCAGTAAACTGAGGCGGGGGTAGCCATAAGAGACATCTAGTGATGAAAGCATGTACTACAATATAATCACCCTTCAGACAATGATTCCAGAATTTTGGGGCACTCTTATATAGTAATGATAATCCATAGATACATATATTTTTTCATTGGTATATATTTTTAAAATTTCAACAATTTGGAAAATTAATAATCACAAATATATTTTAAAACTTAATGATTTATCAAACTATGCAGCTTAACTTGTCTTCATAATTTTTAAATCTTTTTAAAATTAGTAAAGAACATTTGTAATTATATGTTGAATTATTTACATCATCCAGTTTTAATTTTTATATGTTTACCTTGGTCCGTTTGGAGGTAGATCTCTCTGCAAGATGCTGAGAGTGAAGCAGTGTGATTTTAGAGCACACCTGAAAATGCATTCATCCTTCAAATTTCACCTCACAAGTCTGTCACTAGTTTTTGTTCGCTATACTGGGTGTTGCAATGTCTATTCTCATCGGTCATCCCATGACATGAGATTCAAAATGGCTAATTTGGTTATCTACTTTTTAATAGCATAATAACTTAATTGCCGAATTCCCAGATGTAATTTTTGATTTATTTTTTTCCATTATCACAGACTAATCAGTTATATGCATTTCTCTATTTCAATATTATCTTATAGTTAGTAATTATTTCTAAATCTAATTAGTCTTCGCTTCATTTAATTAGCAACCATTGTTATCTCATTTTACAATATTAATAGTTAATGTGAATGCTTTTAGCATACACGCACATATTTAAATATTTTATAATTGCATTTTATATATTGCGTATATACACACACATACTTAGCAAAGATCATGTTTCATTAAGGCCTACTGTTTGCATTTAAAAAATTTACCATGTCAAATTCATCAATATTTCTTTTCATATGTCATAGCATCGGTCGGGAGGTGAACCCACAACAAGCATCTGCAACCAACTGCTTCTTGAAAGGCAGCTGCGCTGACCTCTCGGCTAACAACGCTTGACCTCATCAATATTTTTTCATAAGAGTTTTAGCCCTTTGGCATACAAGATACAATTTTTTTATATATTTTAAGCAAGATATAATTTTTTTGCACATTTTAAGCATGTAGGATAATCGAGAATGGGAAAATAAAAATGTCATATTAATAAGCATTGATTGAAAAGTGATTCTAAGGTGGATTATCTATTAAGTGTAAGGAAAACTTAAGAAGGTATAGTAGCTTACAAACTGTAACAACTATTTTTATTATAAATGAATTTACTCACTGTATCTAAAAATAGCTCTGAAGAAGACTGCAGAACAGTCAAAACATAAGATTGTGTATGCATATATGTACAATAAAAGGTTTTTGCTAAAAAGGGTTCAAAGTAGAGTGGATAAATTGCATTTATACAAGATATTACAGCAAAATAAAGAAAGTGGTGAACATTCTACAAAGTATTAACACTCTCTGAATAGTTATGGGTTTATTATTAACATTGTTGATCACCAACATTTATAAGGAAGAACTTGAAACCACAATCTTAAATACTCCTTTCATCTCTATTTAAAGTCTAGATTCTTTATGTTTGTATGGTCACATGATGAAGTAGTATTACACACATTCTAAACACACACCAATAATATATCATCTTAATTTAATGTCTAAAAATATAATTAGAACAAGAACAAAAATTAATATTTTTAGATTAATAAGACTTCCTTACAGCAAAATTAAATTGAAAGACTGCAAACTTTTCATGCTTATTATAATTATAATACTTATCTTACAGCCACTCAGATGTTGTGATAGCTGTCTGAATAGCGATCAAACTATAAATACATGACAAAGAATTTTACAAGAAAAGGGGCTTTCCACCCTGTTCTCTACTTGTCTTTCTATATATCTAAACCAGTCTGAAGCATTTAGGTTTGAAAGCATGAAGCTTTTAAATATCTTCGCATTTAACTCACTGAGTTTAAATTACAAACATACAGCATGAAATCCTACGATTTACTATGCAGTAGTTTTTAGATGTTATAAATTGCAGTAATGTATGTAAATAATATTTATTTTATAAAGTGCAGGCAGTTGAAATTAAATTGAAAAGCTGCAAATCTCTCATGCTTATTATAATACTTATCTGATAGCGCTTTATAAAATAAATATTATTTATCGCAAAATCAATACTATAGTCTAGAGAAATTCTAAACAAAGAGTAAAATATTTAGCATGAACATTCAATAATGATAGAAAACAGCTGGAATTGTATTACCACTATGGAAAAGAGCAAAAAAGTTTGTTTATAAGCCAATGACTTTAAATTTAAAAAAAGTCTCGCATAAAACAAACTCTCATAAGAAATAGTTACTGATTACCTACCCATGTTTCCCTGAAAATGTGACTAACCAAAACATAACTGCTAGCATGATTTTTGAGAATGTTTATAATATAAGTCCTATTCCAAATATAAGCCCTGGTTAGGATCAGCAGCCCAATAGACAACTTTTGTTTGCCTGATGAAATGTACAATGGACGTATTGAATTATAAAATAATAAATATGTAAATAAACAATATTATTGACATTAATGCTTTAATTAAATGATAATATAATTTCATTTATTACATAATGAGCATACCAATAACTGTTAACAAGATTTTCAGAATAACCATGTTTTTAGACTGGTTTCTAGCTCTGACTTTCATCAATGAGGCACTAGGATATTCAAGCATTAGATTTAAAATACCAGGTCAAGGGCAGCACTTTATTTAATGATTAACTATTTTTTTAAAAATCTGAAACTTTCAGACATTCATATGTTTTCAAATTCAACTATCTAATTTGAATAGCCATATGGGACTGAACTAACTGACAAAAGCCAGAGCTAGAAACTGGTCTGGGATAGAAATGTTCTGAAAAGCTTGTTTAACAGCTATTAGCATGCTCTTTATATAACAGTCATAATACAAGCTTATTAAATTAAGTCACATGATATATGACTTGATTTTCTTATAGTTTCATTTATATATATTTAGGTACTTATTTTATTTAATACTTAGATTTCAAATATTTGATTTAGTTTTAGAATTTCAGCATGGTAGCTTTTAAATATTTAAGATAAAAACAAATTTCTTAAACATGTTTTTTTTTCCTCTTGAAAGACTTTATTAAAATAATAGAAATGAGTTTCTTTATTGAAATTTAGTTTAAGTTAAATCAGTTTCCTTTTCTCATAAAGAAGAGTTTTTAAAGAGAATACCCGAACAGAGTTATTACAAGTAATTTGGAAAGTGTTTACTATTTGTGTACTTGATAATGAATGGATGTGGTTTTGCCATATATGAACTGATATAATTCAGTATGATGTATGCTGTAGTGGGCATACTTAATGTGCACATGTGAAATAAACAAACATTTTCTGAATTTTTATGCTTGCATTTTTATTGCTTACATGTGGACAATCTTAATTATAATCATTTTTGTTACCTTTCAAAATCTTCAATTAACACCACCTGATTTAATGGTAAATTTAAATTGAATGGTATTCTGGTTGCCAGATAAAATAAGTGCAAAAAGAAAGAGTTGTTCTGCTGAGTGCAAGAAAGAAATTCTGGGAGGTTCCAGAATAAGAGACTTACAAGTTTCTGTAAAGAGAAGTATTTGAATAAATGTACATTTTTATACTTGAAGTGTAGAGATTTTTGTACATAAAAAATAAAACATCCTCTGAAAATAAGACCTACAGTGTCTTTTGGAGCAAAAATTAATATAAGACCAGGTCTTATTTTTGAGGAAGCATGAATTGAGAAAATCTTAAACATGCAAAAAAAGCAATATAAAAATAGTTGGAGATACCGTAGTGTGTTCCTACATACCAAGCATAGAAGGCAAACTAGTGAAAATATGCAATAAATATTACAATTAGACCAGCTTTCCATACCCATAACATACTATGAGAAATATTAACATCTACAAAATCTAAACTTGAATCACTGAAAAATAAAAACTGCAATTATAATATTCCATGTTAATGCGAAAGAATATATATTGGTGAAACCAGATGAATCCATTGAAAAATGATTAAAAGATATAAAGTAAAGATTAAAGAAAAAACATCTGTATATAAATTAACAGATGTTTGATTGAGGAAAGATAAGAATATTAGACAGAAAGTAAAGAAAAAAACAAGTTTTAAAAGCTATTCACATAACAATGGCAAGTAAATCTATATGTCAATTTAGTGTGCTAATTTATAATGATTGGAAACAACTCATTAACCTTGCTGTTAAGAAAAAATAAAAAAATCAGGTGGTCCCTTATGGATAAGTACATAAGCTTCTGACTGACAATGTGATAGAATAGCATAGTTAGTAAGCACTTCCTCTTAAAATATCAATACTCATAAATCTAAAAGTTAAAACAGGCAATACTCACTATGTGTATGCCCCACACAGCAAGCTAGAGTAATCAATGGATGCCAGAAGGCTTGTCCATAAAATCCCCATCTAATGCCTACTAATCCAATATCCCCAGACTAGTTTCTGGCTTGTGGCCTTCATCAGTGAGGAGTCTTCTGGCATCCATTGATTACTCTAGCTTGCTGTGTGTGGCATACGTATAGTGAGTATTGCCTGTTTTAACAACAGTTATACACAAGCATAAGAGGTGGTGGTCATGTGATGTTTGGCATACATATAGTGAGTATTGCCTGTTTTAACAACAGTTATACACAAGCATAAGAGGTGGTGGTCATGTGATGTTTATTGGCTTAAATCTAAAAGTTCCTATTTCAATCCTCATGTTAGTATTATCACAGATATTGTGTTATATATTAATATATTTCTATTATTAACAATTGAATGTATTTGAAAAATATTTTTCTAAACACATTTAACAATTAGAAACTAAGTGAGGCAAATAATCGAATATATATATTAATATGATCTATGTTCCCTATTACTTTTTACAATGCTTTTTTACAATCCACTATTGACAGTTTCGATTGCCCCAGCAAACTTCTTCAGAACTTCTATTTATATTTCCAAATCTTAACTGTCAATAGTGGATTGTAAAAAAGGCATCATAAAAAGTAATAAAGAACATAGATGATATTAATATTATATGGATTTGGCAATGCTATAAGAAAGATAAAGTTATAATCCCACATATAATTAGACATGTACGATGGTCAAATATAACATAAAAAGTTATTTGTCCACAATGTTATTATAGATATGTACTTAATATGATAATCAATCTAAATAAAATTGAAACTAACCACCAATTATATTTACAATTATTTAATTATCAACCTGGTTTTCATCTCTTATTGAGACATTTTCAAGATATAAAATTGTATATATCACATGACCTGTAAAACTTTATATCTTGAAAAGGCCTCACTTTCATTTAGGTTGATTAATATATAATTACATATACAATACCATCCATTACAAAATTTCAGTCCACCAATATTTAAATTTATGTATCATTATTGAAAAGATTATCAAACTTCTATTATATGATTAAAATATTATCTTATAAAATAGTGTCACTCACTATTTTTCCGATCTATATGCTATTTTCAATGCTTGTAAAAGACGTAAAATGATAAGAATAAGTAGATGACTATTTTCTTAGCACTTTAGATTTTTTAATCCATCAAGAAAAACATTTGCACCTAAAAATGGTATCATAATTCTATAAAATTTTTCAATGGAACTTTCTTATATGATGACAGTGTTATTTTATACAAATGGAAAAGGAATGTTTTTATGGGTTTTTTTTTAACAATAATGCAGGAATTTAGCCGATGACTTAATGATTTATCCAGTTTATCCCATATCATATTTAATATAAGTATGATATAAATACTTAAATTAGATGTAATTGTTGAGTATTTGGATACAGATATTCAAGCTACCTTGTGTCCTATACAAGGTGGTACACATGACCACATACATGTGAAAAAGATAAATGATCTTGAATATTAGTATTTTGTGCTGAACCAGAACTCATCAGTTGGTCCAGATCATCATCTTCTACACATAATCAGTGCTCAGTTTATATTCCAATAGCAAATCTTCAAACATAAATGGACAGGCTTCAATCTTCTCCATTCTCCAACTCTTCAGCCCTTCGTATCATTGAAAATCTGATGGTGGCATGTTCAAAGCCATTGTTTGCTATCATCAGATTTTTAATGATAAGGATGGTTGAGAGAGGAAAATATTGAATCCTATTCATTAAAGTTTGAAGATCTGCTATCTTAATATAAACTGAGTACTGATTACATATACACATGTGGGTGATGATGATCTGGATAAACTGATGAATGCTTGTTCAGCTGTATATTGGAGATCATTTATCTTTTACCCATGTATGTGGTCATGTGTATCTATTGTATAAAATAGAGTAAATAACTAAGGAAGCTTGAAAGTCTGGCTTTAAATCCTTCTAATTACATACCCGTTATAAAAACATGCATTACTGTAGTCTATTTTTCTAGCTGCAATTTGTTCTTTAAGCTGCACAGACTTGAGTTTATATTATTAATCATACATTCTTATAAGGTTTGTGAGTCTACACATTTTTCAAATTGGACAAAATAATTATTATTGAAAAAGTTATTAAAATAAAGATTAAAATTAAATTAATATTTATGTCCACTAACAAAATTTTACTTAATATATTAATACTTATAATACGCTTTAAACATTATAAGTGAAGTTAATAAAAATTTTCATAAATACTGTTTATCTTAGTGCTTTCAGAGTAGGTTTACTTCATTTTATAGCCACAATTGAGTAAACATGGCAAAACTCTCTCCATACAGTAGTGCCACCCTGTGCCAACCAGAGTAATAAATGGATGCCAGAAGGCTTGTACATAAAATCCCTATTTAGTGCCTACTCATCCAATATCCCCAGTCTAGTTTCTGGCTTGTGGCCTTCGTCAGTGAGGAGCCTTGGATCTGAGAGCACTGCACCTAGATTTTAGGATCTAATGCAACCCTCCAGCATAAGAGCATAAGAGATGGTGATCATGTGATGTGTAAACATAATGAATGCAAATTTATGCAAATCATTATCCTGTCCATTTATTCGATATCGTCCCTTTGATTGATGGCATTTGGATCATTCACAATGAAATGTACTTCTTTTATTTTTCTTTTGGTGTCATTTCTTTCTTTGCAAATAATTTCAGCCCTAGAAGGTTCAAATTTATGACTAAATGTTTTTTGGTATTCTGAAAATATTGAATTGCCTTCATTTTTGTTTACCACTTTGTTGTACATATAAAGTATTGTGCTACTCTATTGTTTACTATGGCCTGAGTTTCACTATAGAGCAGGTAATCTTATTTACAACTTGGGGGGGGGGGACATGGTCTGGTTCTGTGTTGTTGATCACTATTAATATTTTGTTATATGCTTGTTTTTAGTAACAATTTTTCAGAAATCATTTATAACTTGACTAAAAAGTTTTCAATTATTTTATGTAACGAACAAAAATAGATTTCTTAAATTTATTTTATATTAATTATTAAATATTTTTTATTTTATTTAGTAAAATGTTTTTAACATTCATGATAGAAAAGGTTTTTATTATTTTTCTCAAAAGAAATATTTACTTTTTCTTAGATACATATATCCGAGTTCACTTTCAGTGTGGTTCACCAGAATCATAGCTTTCACTGCTTAGCTAGGCATGTTGCCATATTATAATTATGCATGCATGATTATTTAAATTATATTTTTTACATATTCCATTTAATCAAAAGTTAAATAATGTTTTCTTTCTTGTTAATGGTGTGATTTGCAATAAACTACACCTCCACAATCACAACATTAACAAGAAAGAAAACAATGTTCAACTTTCGACCAAATGGAGTATAATTATTTATTAAGTGCACAGGAAGTATATGTAAATACTTTCAAGACAGGCTTAACCTATATCAAATGTGTCTTGAAATTGATAATAGTCAAGCAATATCTTTATTCTGCTGATAAAGAGACCCCTCAAACCATGACACAAGATAATGACTTTTATAAAGATAAGAGTGGCCATCTTATCTTTAACCCAATTTTCCACTTATATAGGCCAATCTGAAGCATCTTAATTTGGAAGTATGAATCTCTTGTTCTCTCCACTGTTTAAGTCCACAATTTTCTATACAAATTAACATTCATCTTGTCATTTACAAGTTAATATTATGATCTTTATACTGGAAATATATATACTATTTTAGAGTCCCTCTATCGACAAAATAAAGATATTGCTTGACTATTATAAATTTCAAGGTGCATTTGATACAGGTTAAAACCTGTCTTAAAAGTATTTACATATATTTCTTGTGCACTTAATTAATAATTATAACTTTACAATGGTTTACATATAAAGATTGTAATATTAACTTGTAAATCGCAACATTTTGCAAATGTAAATTTGTATAGGAAATAGTGGACTTAAACAATGGAGAGAACAACAGCTTCACACTCCCAAATCAAGATGTTTCAAATTGGATTGGCTTATATAAATAGAAGGTTAGGTTAAAGATAAATCAGCTGCTCTTATCTTTATAAAAGTTGCTATCTTGTGTCATGGTTTGAGAGAAAACCTCTATTGGGCAAATAATCAAGCTACATAATTACACCTCAATATTAATAGAGCAGCACATGTAGCCAATCAGTAAAAGCTATAATTATGGTGAATCACATCAAAAATGTACTCATCTGTTTTTAAAAAAAATAAATATTTCATACAATGAAAAATAACAAAAGCCATTTTATTTGTGGACATTAAAAACATTTTGCCAAATAAAATCACAAGTATAAACAAAAAAGGAAAAGAATGGTGAATTTATTAAATAGTAAATTGTTGATATTATTATATTTATAAGTTGCCTGTGAATATCTATTAATATGCTAATTTATGCATATGTAGAATATAATTACAGGTATTTGTAATTTCTGTTTATAGTAACTTTGTATTTTGATGTGAATACATATGATATATATATAGTGTGTGTGTGAACATACACATTAAATTCACTGTATGATTATTTTAGAATATTTATGGAGTAGAAGTTACAGAATTACATGCAGAAAAACGAAATGGTGTTCTAAGAGAAGTCTGTCCTTCCAGAACTGAATGGGTAACTTTAAACAGATCTAAAGATATGTATGATAATGAAGTCGAAGTATTTCAACCTCCAGATGGTGTATCTGAGGGAACACAATGGTTTTATACAACAAAATGTTTAACAGATGTCCAAGATCGGCCATGTGAAGGAATCCCTTCAGTCATGTGAGTTGGCATATAACGTAAGCACTATTAACGTTAAGGTATATTTAAATAAAGTAGCTTATAATAGTAAAATAATTACTTTTAAATTTAGAAGCAATTTTGGTTTTAATTTACAACATCTTATGGTACTTGCGAATTTTCGAGTAAACCAAGATGGCAGATGTATTTTTGATAAATATTCAGTTTCAAGGGCCTACAATCTACTGAATTTTTCTAAGTTGTTAAATTAAAATAAAATTAATAAATCACTTTTTCAATTTAAAAATAAATAATAAATTCTGATAAATTTTATTAAGATAATTTATTTCAATTTTTTTTACTTATATTATAACATGAGAAGTGATAAGATGCTCTTAACAATGTCATACCCTGATTCAATTTAGCATGTTTCCTTTCATCATCAATTTTTTTGAAAAATTATCATAATGATAACAATATGGAACCTTGCTGACACAGCATGTGATGCAGTGGACTATTTCCAAAGGTACGGGATTCTGCCCTCCTGAAAAACAGAAAGTGATGCAGTGAACTATTTCCAAAAATATGGGATTCTGCCCTCCGGAAAACTGAAGGTGATGCAGTGGACTATATGGGATTCTGCCCTCCCAAAAACAGAAAGTGATGCAATGGACTATTTCCAAACATACAGGATTCTGCCCTCCTGAAAACAGAAAATGATGCAATGGACTATTTCCAAAGATACAGGATTCTGCCCTCCTGAAAACAGAAAGTGATGCAGTGGACTATTTCCAAAGATACAGGATTCTGCCCTCCTGAAAACAGAAAGTGATGCAGTGCACTATTTTCAAAGATACAGGATTCTGCCCTCCTGAAAACAGAAAGTGATGCAGTGGACTATTTCCAAAGATATAGGATTCTGCCCTCCTGAAAACAGAAAGTGATGCAGTGGACTATTTCCAAAGATACGGGATTCTGCCCTCTCAAAAAGCATGTGTTAATGACCGTGAAATAAATGCATGCTTCTAACATGAAAAAAGCATAAATATTGTATTTGTATTTTTTCCACCATTTTTCTGTTAATCAGTTAATCCAAAAAAAAAAAAAGAAATTATAAGTATTGTATTTCATTTTTTTACTATGATTTTTTTTTTAAAATAGCAGTAATGAAAAATAAAATGTAATTATTAAATACGACATTTCCTACTAGTCATTTTTTTACAAACATTTTTGGGGCTCTCGAAACTGTCAATTTATCAGAAATACTTGGTTTACTCGAAACCTCACAAGTATCCATCTCATCTAAAATATTATTAACATTAAGTTTATATTCAAATTATATTCATGACATTGTTCACAAATAAATTTATTTAAAGATATTTGATTTACTAATGGGATAAATTTATATATACATAATTTTAAAATTTTCTTAGAGTTTAGACATTTCTTTATTCTTTACATTTTAATCAGCTTCTTTCATGGCAGCAGTCACTTTTTCAATTACCACATGACTCATGTTACTAAACAAAGGCAAAACTCTCCATACAGTAGTGCCACCCTGTGCCAACCAAAGTAATCAATGGATGCCAAAAAGCTTGTGCATAAAATCTCTATCTAGTGCCTACTCATCCAATATTCCCAGACTAGTTTCTGGCTTGTGGTCTTCATCAGTGAAGAGCCGTGGATCTGAGAGCACTGAACCTAGATCTTAGGATCTAATGCAACCCTCCAGCAGCCACCTTTTATCTCTATTTAACTGCAAAACTATGAGAATGAAATTGAAAACAATAATATTTTCAATCTAAGCTCATTAGCTTATATAGTCATATGGGTCTGAAGACAATTCAACACCCATACATCCATGGATTACTCTGGTGGCACAAGGTGGCACTACTGTATGGAGAGTTTTGCCTTGTTTAATAACAATTTGTGCTAGTATACAAAATGGTGATCATGTGATGTTTAGTGGTTTGACTCATATTACTGTTTTAGACAGTACCATTCTATTATAATGGCTTTTATACATCCACTGAATCTGTATATAAGCTTTTATTACACATCTTCAAAACATTTGTGGTGACAGATATATAAAAAATAGACATGTAGTCATGGTGATGTACAAAATGGCACTCCGAAAAATATTATGAGTTTCTTTTTTAAATGAAGTCTGTCTTGTATTTCTATTAGTCACAATGTAATTTTTATGTTGCATTAAATTTGGAGATGTATTTAGCAGCTTAGTAATCAGGACATTGGAAATATATTTTTTATATGTATATATGTTTTCTCTTACTCACACATGGCTTCAAACTTCTGGCATTACATACATCTTTTTATGCCATCTTTATTTCCTAGTAACAATGCTTTATTTTCTTGTATATTTAGGATTTCAAATTTCTAGTAAGAATGCATCGTTTTCTTTTATATGCATCGTTTTCTTTTATATTTAGGATTTCAAATTGGCCCTCACATAAGAAAAAAACATTTTGTATTCATTTTGGGGGGTTTGTTAACCCTTGCTGTTCTTAGCAATACACAGTAACCCTTATCACTTTGAGCCTGGTGCTGGAATTTCTTCACATTATTTCTAGCCTTGTTTCAGTCAAAAAACCACTAAACATCACATGATCACCATTTCTTATGCGGTCACAAGCTGTTTACACAGAGGAGAACAGCTAGAGTAATCAATGGATGAAGGAAGGCTTGTGCATAAAATCCCTATCTAATTCCTATTCATCTAATATCCCCAGAACTGTTTCTAGCTTATAGCCTTCATCAGTGAGGATCTTGGATCTGAGAGAACTGTACCTACATCTTAGAATCTAATGCAACCCTCCATCCATCACCTTTTATCTTTTTAGGTAACTTTAAAGTTTGAGTTCAAAATGTTTCAATTCAAGCTCATTCACTTATATGGTCATATAGATATGAACTCAGTTCAGAATACATATATTTTGGTGTCATTGGTTCTTTAATAACCTTGTCACCATAATCCTCTTGGGAAAGGTAGGTATTAAACAATTGAATATTGCATGATCATCATTCTTTATGCTTATACAAGCTGTTTACTCAGAGACAAATCTCCCCATAAAGTGGCACCCTTTAGTGCAAGCCTGAGTAATCACTGGATATAGGAAGGTTTCTGCATAAAATCCCTATCTAGTGCCTACTCATCCAATACCCTCAGACTAGTTTCTAACTTGTGGCTTTCGTCAGTGAAACCAAAGACAACAAAATGTATGGATGCTGAATTGAGTTCAGATCTATATGACAATATAAGGGAATGAGCTTGAATTGAAGATATTGTGTTTTCATTTCGAATTCAAAGCTTTATAGTTAGCTAATAAGGTAAAAGGTGGCTGCTGAAGGTTTGCATTAGATCCTAAAATCTAGATGCAGTGCTCTCAAATCTTTGTACATCCATTGATTATTCTAGCTTGCACTGCGTGGCGCTACTGTATGGAGAGTTTTGCCTCTGCGTACTCTTTATTATTTATATCTTCTAAAATAATAAGCAATGGTGTTTTAGATTGGCTTATACCTACTCTACATTACTAGTCAGCATAATATCATAGTATTGCATTAGAGAAAAGATATATTATTCCTGGATTATAAAATATAGTTGATGATACTATTATAGAAAGCATATAGCCTATCAACCCTATCATATATGAAGGGATACACCAATCACTTACTAACCCAACTATTTCTGTTACTAGTAAGTAGATTCCCAGTATTTAGACTTATTTCTCATACAATATATTAAAAAAAAATTTTAAAATGTTATTGGTGTAGTCAAAAACATTTTGTATGTTTGGATAAAAATTTTCTACTTTTTTATTACAATCAGAATTTGTTGGGGCATAAATCTGACTTTTCTGAGGTTTAATATTATTCATTATACTGTACAGTGGATTTTAGCCACTCTATCTGATATACCATCAACCTCTGCAATATTGTTCTTCATTTTTTCTTTATAATAAATTCCACACCCTTCATGCTTCTAATATTTGTCACTTTACAATAAAGAAGATGTTCGCTCTTTAAATCAACTATCTTTTCACCATTTTGTCTAACTTCACAACATCCAACAATATCCTATTTAATATTATTCAGATCTTCCAATTCATGTGATATGTTTTCACTTGAAAATGATCTTATTGTAGATACCTAAATTAAATATCATGGAATGATAGCCTGGTTCCACAATCGGGTGATTCATAACACTTTTCACCCCAGCCTGGTCACATTACATTCTTCTGGAAATAAAGACCATAATTTAATTTTGTCTGTTATAAATATAAAAAAAAAAAGATCAATTACATGTATACTCATCATAATTTTTAAAAAAAACAATGGATATTTCAGTCCTGAAATATTAGGCAGCTGAAAAGAGAGACCATGATATTTCTTGACCTCAAGTTCAAAGGTTAAAAGTAATAAACTTACCATGTTATCTAATCTTTGCTAGTAAGTAATCCATCCATGTTTATTAATTATATGAATAATCACATTATAATAATAGCTGCTATGACAAAAATGTATAAAATAGACATTAGAAAATTGCTTTGTGCTGTTCCTTTAAGACCACAAAAAGAAATTGAAGAATTGTCTTTCAGTTATCAGCAAACAATAATAGATATATAAATAAGTAATCAATCAAGATAAGATTGAAATAAACAACTATTAATAACTGTATTATAATATTTATCAAACCAACTTTCATTTTCATTGTGACCTTCTCAAGATATTATACAATTCACATTACCATCTACTGGACATTATTTACATTAAATTGCACCTTTTTAAACCTAGACTTACATACTATATCTCTTTAAAATGTTATTTATATATTTATAATTATATCCTACATTTTCCAACTATTTGATAACACCCATTTTCTTCCTAATTTTACTGGACTTTTTACTATATTTACACATTTGTCCAAGTTTTCTTGAATGTGCAATGTTTTATAATATATTCTCTTATGTTAATCCATCACATTTATATTTTCTTCACATTTCATTTTACACCCTGTATCCAAACAATGTAAATGTGGTCTTGACCTCATATCTTTTCTATTAATGGTTCAAAAATATATGAGATCAGGACCATATTGACATCATTTAGGTAAAGGATGTAAAATGAAATGTGGGGAAAATATAAGAGTTATAAAGTATGTGCAGAATTACCATAAGAGAGTATATTGTGAAACTATATATTCAGGAAAACTTGGACAAATGTGTAAATATAGTAAAAGGTCCAGCAAAAATAGGAGGAAAATGGACTTTATTAAATAGTTAGAAAATGTAGGAAATTATTGTAAATATGTAAAAAACATTTTTAAAAGATATAAAATATGTATTTAATTATTATTATTTTTGGGAAAAAAAATTGTAAAAAAAAATTATTTTTTTTTTAATTATAGGTTTTAAAAAAAAAAGGTTAATTTTAATTTATTTAATTGAATATTTAAAGTTGTAAATATTAATTCTTATTAAGTGCAATGTCATCACGTAATATTTAAATAAGACTATAACCTTAGTACATGCGCCTTGAGTGCTTAATTTATTACAAGAGAGACCTCTATAAAGCTAAATGCAAGATTCGACTTTATAAAGATAAGAACGGCCACTCTTATCTTCAACCTATTTTTCTAAATATATAGGCAAATCTAAAGCATTTTGATTTGGGAGCGTGAAGCTAATAAATTCTTCACTGATTAAGTCCATTATTTCTGTTAAACATTAACGATCGTGAAATCTTTCAATTTACAATGAGTTAATAGTCAGATCTTAAATTTAGAAATATTTTGAATCAATTTAAAGTTGTAAATATTAATTCTCATTAAGCACAATGTCAACACATAATACTCTTATCTGCATTTATACTTGTAGAGGTCTCTCTTGTAAATAAATTAAGCACTCAAGGCACATGTACTAATGTTATAGCCTTATTTAAGTATTAATTGAATATTGTAAATTGTACTTATATGTAAGATATAAAATATGTTACATTTATTTATTTGATTGTAGCATGTAAGTATATGTTTAAATAAAGTACATTTTAATGTAAATAATGTCCAGTAGATGGCCATGTGAATTGTATAATTGAGAAAGTCTCAATAGAGATGAAAGCTGGTTTGATAAATATTATAATATAGTTATTAATAGTTGTTGTTTCAATCTTATTTTGATTATTTATTTATGTATTTGTGACAACATTATGGATAAATAATTTTTTTTGAATATTTGACCATTATGGCAATAATAGATATATTCCTCATGAATTAAAAGTTAAAGTGTATATTTTAACTGAAAACAATATATTCTAGTTGATAAATATTTAATATAATCATTGAAGTATTTATATGGAAAAAGATAATGTCATTATTATATTAGCAATACATTTTGCGTATCAGCTAATTATACATATATACATATATATTGTATGTATATGACTCATTTCAAACACAGATATATTATTTAATTTTAAAAAAAATTCTTTTATATATATATAGATTTATGTGTGTATTTATTATTATATGATTTATCAATAGGTAATAAATAAGCAGTTGTAAAGAGAATGTAATGCGAAGCAATATTTAATATATGGATTTATTATATTTTATTAAATAATGTGTTAAATTAGTTAGCCTTTATATTCTTATTAAATGAAGCAGATCTGAAAGAAAGTGTAAAATAAAGTAATCAAGATTAGTAGATTAGGATGTGAAAATGTACACGTGTGAGTATGAATGTTTAAACATAAAACATTTTTACACCTATTTCTAGTGACTATAGATTGCCAGCTTTATTGTTTGTGTTATCTGTATCTAAGATTATTTTTAGAAAGGAGATGCTTTGATGGGATAAAATGTGATTATTAATTTTCTTGTAAAATCATGATAGAACATCAGCTTGTCAAATTCTGATTTTTGATCTTTATCTTAAGATAAGATTTCCAGGTGATCCTTTTCTTTGATCAAGATTCACAATATAAATGAATGATTTTCTTTGATCAAGATTCACAATATAAATGAATGAAACAATATTTAGAGGCAGTCAGTTTTTTTTTAATGTTGGGGAAAAGGAGATGTAGCTATCAGTTTTTTTTTTAATGTTATGAAAAAGAGAGTGAGCGATTGATTTTTTTTCACTCTTTAAAAAATTGAGGAAGGAGAAAAATGACTCTTGTTTTAAAGTCAGTATAGATGAAGATGTGCATATATATAAGTAATTCCCAGCAATATTAAGAAAAAAGAAATGGAACAAAATTGAATTTCTTGGAAGAAGTTATTGACAATTCTATAAAATGATATTAATATATTTTGCTGTGTATAATACAATGAATTTGCATTGCTAAAACCATTGTTTCTGCTTCCTGGAATAATACAGAATGGGTTAAATCACTGATATACTATGGACTCATCTACCGGTCCATAGTAACCAAAAGAATGGACAAAATTAAAACTAGCCACAAACATCATCTAATAATCATCTTTGACAAGAGCTAAGAAGAAAAGAAAGATAAATAAAAGCCATATATGGCCAGGTTTGATGAAGTTATGGATCAAACTTTTGTTAAAATTTTCCTCATAGTCATCTTTAGTGTCCACAACGATTTTTTTTTTAAATGGTAGAGATAAGCAAATCTACTAGTTCATACTTATCTAAAAGTATTTGTAATAACTCTTTTTGAAATGGTAGAAGCAAGCCAGTCAACAAATTCAGCATTATTAAAAGTATCAACAATAAATAATTTTAAAATCGTGGAAACAAGCAAGTCAATTAATTCATGTTTATCTTAAAAGTATCTGCAAGAACTTTTCTTTTTTTTTAAATGGAGCAAATCAACTTATTGAAGCTATACGTGAGACAAGCAGTCTGAAAATTCAAACTTGGGACATTTATAAGAAGTGAAAATAATCGGGTAACTATGAACTTTCATTAACAGATTTTTTATTTTTACTTATTAAAAGTAAACCTTAATTTATTGGTCAAGGCATTTTTTTCTTTTGATACAGAAACATTAAAGGCTTGTTTATTGATAGTTATTCTCAATATCACATAACATAACACAAACACAGTTTAAATCTTTAAACTTAAATTTTCATTATTTTTTATTTTTTTTATATTATACATTGTAATATTGAAATGTTTTTTTTTATTGTTCTTTATTTGTTATGATAATGATCAACCTATAAATATATGCATTTATAATGTTTTTTTTATTTATCTTGTTGCATATTAAAATTGATATAATGTATTTTATTTTATTTTGCTCAAAGTTGCAAGAATATTTTTTTATATATGTGATTTATGTATTAATCTCTAATATAAATAGAATACATTTTAAAAATATATATTGACATATCACAGGGTGTGTGTGCATGTGTAACTGCTTATACAAACATGTCAAAAGAATAAGTTATACATAATTAGTTTAAATATGGTAAATTATAAAGCAGGGATTAACATTTCAATGGAAGTGAAATAAAACACACAAGTTACATATGAAATTTATTTTTAGGATATAATAAGTTAGGAAAGTCTTAAGTAAGCATTCAATGAAATATTTTTTTAAAAAATGTCATTTTAAGCCAGCTTATTTTAAAATATCCAAAAATGACAAACTTGTATATAAAATTTTGTTATTGAATTAATGTAATAAAAAGCCATTTATCTAATTAGTAAATTTGATTTTAAAGAAGGAAAGAAGAATAGTATTAATAAAATATAATTATATATCTTAATTGGTTTCCGAGTTCTTATTAAAAATATTGTTGTATTTTTCTTGTCTTAATTCTATTGTTTTAAATGATCATCATCACCATTCGCAGATATTAAGAATCATCAGCATTCGCAAATATTAAGAAAGTGCTTGCAAAATGTTAAGTAAGCTAGAATATTGATTTACCTTTAAGTATTTAGGGATTAAGCTTGATAATAACCAAATTTTAATAATTATAGTTCAACAATAGAAAGCTAAAATTATGTTGTGTCCATGAGTTTTGATCATCTTCATCAAAGATGGATATATCATTGATTAAAATACTGTTTCAAATAATACTATATAAGAGTTATGATCACTATCATCATTGATTTAATAAATTATAAGCATTAAATCTAATGTTTAACATAATTAATATATTTAATAAATAGGGGTTTATAGAAAGTTGAATATCACGTGGAGAGAGGTGTGATGATTTGTCATCATCACTAGTATTATTGAATCCTAGTTTTAACTATAAAAGTATTTTAGTAAATAACCATAAACTTATATAAATGCTAGTGAATGTAATATTTAAATCCCAGTATGGCATTGGATGATTTTAAAAAGTGCCTATGACTTATAAAGATAATTTTATTGTTGTGAGTTCATTATAAAGCTATGGCTGATATCATCATCATCATTATTATCATCATCATTGTTACATTTATATTGTAATAAATAATTAAGTTAAGTAGCTAGTTTCATGGCCATCCACTTAAGTAATGGTCTTCACTATGTTTATTTGGAAGCCATTAATAAGAGTATTTTTTTTTGCATCTGTTCATCAATATATGTAAAATGAGCTAGTAATATCTATAAGAGTCTTTGATCTATATAAATTTTGGTGATATGGGGATCTTATGATTTTATTGACATGAGTAAAATATTAGAGTGTCATTTTTTTTTCATTAGTCATCCAAGTCATGTGTGATAAAAATGTACCGAATGAGTTTGAACTCAGTACACTATAAACAGATATTTATCTAGATTTAAAACAATCTAGTGGCGCTCGTGGGAAAACACATATACTTAGCTAAACTGAATAAAAAGTGATCCCATCCCTTTTACAACTTATTAACTTTGTGTAATATGTTTTATAAGTTGTCATGAATAGCACCAGTGTGTGCATGTGACCATGAATGGTCTTATATATTTGGAAAGAAGAATAGGAAGGATTCTTTGTTAAAAGAACCTAGTATAGGAGATAAGCATAATGCACTCCAGGGATCTCACAGTGGGTAATTTTATTCAGACGCTATATTTAATATTATTTTATTTGATGACAATGACCAGTATGTTTTATTGTTCAAATGACCTCCCCAATATCTAAATATCATTAAATCTTTAATGAGGATAGTTTTAGTTGTCATGTTGTTATTTTAAGTATTGAGAAATGAGAGAATTAATTTATTTCATTATTAGCGTGACAGAATTAATGTTTGAGATAGTTGCAATCGGGCTATAATGTTATATTTAATTAATTATAAATGGACACCCAAATAGAGCACGATATGCATATGTTCTTATTTATATGTTAGCGTCATCCTTATTTAATTATAAATTGTATTTTAGCTAACACAGTAAATTCATTTTTCATTTAATTTTACTCCGTTACAAAGGATGAACCGCTAGAGCATATCATATATCCTGTTTAGTATTTAGTTATTGAATTATAGCAACTATCATTTTTATCACTCATCTATATATTTATAAACGGTTACAATATAGCAGCCTTTTTCACCAGTACATTAATTTGTATGCTGTTACAAAATTTTCTCACTGTCCAAATGGCACAGATTATAGATATATTTTAATATTTTAATAATTCTTTCTATATTTATTATCTATTATTCTTCTGTTACAATATATATATATATATATATATATATATATATATATATATATATATATATATATATGTACATTGTCTATACTCAACTTAATGTAATTATAAGGAACTTGAATTCAGACTTTCAAACTCCCTATGGCTATCCAATCCATTTTATACAACTGATACATAATATCGGCATCAACAAGGGCTTTGAGCATTCCATCCTCAGATTTCCATTGATATGGATGGTTGAAAAGTTGGAGAATGAAGAAGATTGAAGCTTGCCCATTAAGGTTTGAAAGTTTGCTATCTTAATATAAACTGAGCAGTGGTTGTATATGTGTGTGGGAGAGTGTGATCTGGACCAACTGATGAGTGCTGATTCAGCTAGTGGAGATCATTTATTTATTTCACATGTGTGTGATCATGTTCAGCTGTTGTATAAGATGGATTGGGGAGATGTAGGGAGTTTGAAAGACTGAGTTCAAGTCCCTTATCAATATATATATTATTTATTTTCATGAGTCTGTCAGATGTAATCAATCCTATTTTAATTTAACATTTTATTGCGGTATAATCTAAAAGGTATTTCAGACTTTCAAATAATTTAGCAACATTACAGTTTACTTTGTTTCCAAGTTTTTATACTTAAATAAAAGTTTATAGTAATTAAACCAGAATTTTTTATATAAATGACTTTTTTTTTGTTTCACTGAAACATCAAAGAACTGAAATGCACCAGCAGAAGGTAGAATTTTAAAAAGTATGTTTAACTTCAATTATCTTTTCATTTTATAAAAGAATAAAATTGTCACCGCGCAAAATTCTAGAAATAAGATAATTTCTTAAGATTTAAAAATGTTAAATTCATTTTTAATCTGCCCTGAGAGAATAAGAAATTGTTTTAACACTGCGCTTTTTACCAGGTAATAATACTGCATCTCTATGGGTTATTTTTATCAGTTTTCAGAAATGTAATACAATATTAATTTTCATTATAAGCCTTCACAAATAAAATAAATGAAAAATTTGCCAAAGAAAAACTCATTTTGTTTATTAATTTAAGTTTGTATCTTATTTATAAATATATTATTATGAGAATATATTTAAAAAAATGCTTTTAACATTGTACAATTTTTTTTCATTTTCTTATAACTTTTATATGGTTTTCTAAAATCGTAATTTTTTAAAAGTATTCAATTTGTATATGTGTGTGTGTGTGTGTGTGTCAAAGCATTGTCCGGCAGATTTGAAGTGCTTCTTATTTAGTAATGATAACCTTTGTAAATATGCATTAGATAAAATCAAAAATATTGAAATTTATTAATGAATTGTTAAATATTGGATATAATTATGATTGTGTTTATTGTTAAAAATTTTAATTCTAAATATAAAAATAATGTTAATAATAATGTTAATTCTTCTGATAAAAAATTTTGGATGTCAATACCATATATTTCAAAACAACAGGCAAGTTTCATTAAGAAAATTTATAAAGGTATATGTGATATTGCATTTTATGCACCACCTACTTTAAATAAATTAATAAATAATTCAAAAGATAAGACTTCATTGTCAAATAAAAATTGTATCATTTACTAATGAACATGTAGGTGTGGTAGTGGATATATAGGTGAATCGAGGTGTATATTGGAAAAAAAGAACAAAGGAGCACTTGTTATTACTAAAAGGGGTTCAAAATACAAAACAAAATTATAAAAATAATGATAATTTATCAGCTTCTGTCTTTTATGACCATAATAAATCATGTATATATGGTTTTGATTTTAATTATAGTAATGTTAAAATATTGGAAACTGAAAGAAATAATAATAAAATAAAAATTAAAGAAGTGATGTTAATATATAAATACAAGCAAGATTTAATTAATAGGCAAGCAGCAAACATTAAGATCATGGAATTATGGGAAAGTTGCCATCATGGAATTATGGGAAAGCTGACATTTTAAAAGTATTAGTTGATAAAAACTACAATCATGGTTGAAAGCACTTCTAAGTGACAGTTATAGATATATTTTTATAAACTTTTAAATACTGTATTTTTTAATATTTATTTATAAATTTACACACACACGCACGCACACACACATATATATATATATAAACCCATCAATGATGTTTTATATATATATATATATATATAAACCCATCAATGATGTTTTATTACTTGGATATGGATATTTTATTTATTAGTGATCACAAACTTGGAACCTGTTTGATGATATTTGAAGGACAGAATAGGTTGCTGCATAATTAGGATTATTATTTAAAGATTTTTTTGTTTACTTGTGGTGTGGATATCAGGAAAATTTGTGCACTCATCTTTTTTTTTCCACTTTTCAGATTTTGATAATGTTTTTATATTTAATGTGTGAATGAAAACAGCTCTTCTTTTTTCAATTTGCTCAGACTGCCAAAAGAATGGACATATCTTTGTTTAAACGAATTGTTTTTTTATTCAATAATTTATGTATAGCATCAAATATATATATATATTATACTATCATACAATGTGGATCACAACTTATTCTAATATATTACTTTACTATTATAAGCTGTACTTCATTAATAATTAAACTACTAAACATCACATGATCACTATTTCTTATGCTTGCTCATAACTGTTATTAAAACAGGCAAAACTCTCCATGCATTAGTGGCACTCAGTGCAAGCCAGAGCAATCAATGGATGCCAGAAGGCTTGTGCATAAAATCCCTATCTAGTGCCTACACATCCAATATTCCCAGACTAGTTTCTAGCTTGTGGTTTTCATCAGTGAGGAGCTTTGGATTGGAGAGCAGTGCACATAGATCTTATAAACTTGTAATGCTCCTAAGATCTAGGTGCAGTGCTCTCAGATCTAAGGATCCTCACTGGCAAAAGTCACAAGCTAGAAACTAGTCTGTGGATATTGGATGAGTAGGCCCTAAATAGGGATTTTATGCACAAGTCTTCTGGCATCCATTGATTACTCTGTCTTGCACTGAGTGGCACTATTGTATTGGAGAGTTTTGCCTGTTTTAATTCATTAATTATTCATAATTTATTAATTTAAAAGTGTCCTGAATTCATCTTAAGCTTACCATAAATAATGAACTTCTTCAAAGTATAAAGTTATTAAGATTGGATTAAATGAATGATGTGGCTGGCCAATGAAATGACTATAAAAGTAAATAAATAACAAATGGCATTAACAAGCTAATTGGAGAGATTGTTCAGGGAATTCAATTGTTTCAAGTAAGGAAGAGGACCTGGGCTATGTTTATTGAAAGTCCATTTGAGAGAGACACACTACTTCAGACAACTGTCATCTATCAGAAGATAATAAACTCATTGTCCTTATTTGGTAGAATGTAGTAAAGCATCTCAAGCCAGAGCAAGAAGTTGCTAGCTAATGACACAATCATACCTATACAATGGTCAAGGTAGCAGCAGACTGGAATTGTCAGTCAGAGTTCCTTCCCAAACACTAGTTGTATTGTTAATAACTGAACTTTCACAATTCACCAACCATGATGGAAATATCTACATATAAACTACTAAACATCACATGATCACTATCTCATACTAGCACATAACTGTTATTAAACAATTCAAAACAAAGCAAAACTCTCCATACAGTAGTGCCATCTTGTGCTAACAAGAGCAATCAATGGATGCCAGAAGGCTTGTGCACTGAAGGCCACAAGCCAGAAACTAGTCTGGGGATATTCAATGAGTAAGCACTAGATAGAGATTTTATGCACATGCCTTCTGGCATCCATTGATTGCTCTTATTAGCACAAGATGGCACTACTGTATGGAGAGTTTTGCTTTGTTTTGAATTGTTTTTCATATAAACTATCAAATATGCAATGTTATATTGCTAAGACTACTAATATATGGTATGGCTAAAGATCTATCAGCCCCATATAGCTATTTGAGTTTGGATAGCTGGGTTTGAAGATATGTCTGAAAATTTCAGATTTTCCACTCAATAGATAGATAACTTTTAGTTAAGTGCTTGGCTTTGGGTTGGTATTTTTAGATCTAGTGTCTGAACCTATCCTAGCATCTCTCTGAGGAGTGCCAAAGCACAAAACCATGGTCAGGGGTTTAGGGGGGTTTCTGACAGAGATATTTTAAGTGCTGGCTATGGCTAACCATTTATCGTAAATCTTGTTGAGGAATTGGCAAACCTCACTGTTTATAACTTACAAGTTTAAGAGATAGGGTCATGTGATCTATGACTCTTATATTGACTATTTATCGAATATATATTTTGTTATTCTAACAAACTTGTAATGTTCAAGTTAATCAGAAAAATTAAAATAGACTTGCGAATAAAATAAATATCATAACATTTGTGTATTATTATGGAATGCCTAAAACATTATTCTGGCCATACAATAAATACAAAGAAAACAGAATTATCACACTATAGTCATAACAGTTTTGCAAGGAAATGAAGTCATACATCATGTGACTTAATTTAATAAGCTTGTATTACAATCATTATATAATGAGTATGCTAATAGCTCTCAATAAGCTTTTCCAAATATCCCTATTCCCAGACTGGTTTCTAGCTGCTGGCTGTCATCGGTGAGGTGCTAGGATATTCAGACATTAGATCTAAAATACCAGCTCAAGCCCAGCATTTATCTAATAGTTAACTTTTAAGTAGAAAATCTAAAATTTTCAGTTATCTATATATCTTCAAATCCAATTACCTAACTTAAAGAGCTATATGGAACTGAACTAAGTTCAGATATACTGTATATTAATAGCTTTAGCAATATAACATCACCAAAGCCTCAAGAGCAAAACTATAATTGAGGCTTTGGCAATGTTATATTGCTAAAGCTATTAATGTATGGTTTATCTGAACTTAGTTGTCTCATATGGCTATTTAAGTTAGGTAGTTGAATTTAAAGACATGTACATGTCTGAAAATTTCACATTTTCTACTTAATAGTTAACTATTAGATAAATGCTGGCCTTAAGCTGATGTTTTATATCTAACATATGAATATCCTAGTGCTTCACTGATGACAACCAGAAGCTAGAAACCAGTCTATGGATAGAGATATTCGGAAATGCTATTAGTATGCTATTATATAAAGTCATAACAGGATCTAACTTTATGGATGAACTGGACTTTGGTCATCATTTTTTCTTTAAACAAAATGATAGCCACTGATACTATTAAAATGAGGAAATAAAAAAGGATTGAACAAGAAAACACTAGCAAGCACTTCATTTTTTTGTAAAGAAAAAAGTGAAAAACTTTTTACCACCCCCATACCCTCCATAGTAGAAAAATAAAATAAATGGCAAAAGCTGGTTTCCTGGAAGAGCTGAATGATGACAACCCTAAAGCAAACCAAATCAAAAAGAGTTAAAATTATCTATGTTTAAAAGTATTTGTAGTTCTCTTGCTTGTGAAATCTTATGATTTCAGAGCCTCTATGTGCCCTTCTGAGTTAGATTTTGATAAAGCAATATCTCTCCTAACAATGTATTCCTGCCCAAAATCCCTAACTATATTACAGTGAGGTATATACATAACTTATAAATCAATATCTGTAATCCAATTATAATGAAAATTTATATACAGTAAACAAATTTTTTAAAAAAATCAACTATAATTTAAATAGTAGTACTTTCAACAATCTAAGTTGTCATTATCAATTATATTCAAATTCTATTACAAAAACTGTTACAAATGTATACAAAAACAATTACATCATAAATTAATTTTCCCACAATTCATTAATTTTTATATTAGTAGCTTGACTATTTATTAAACATTGCTTTCCATATTTGATTAACATAACTTCTCTAATTTTGCGTTTATTATTATTTATTTCAATACATATAATTTTAACTTTATTAAAATCAAAAACATATTTACATGTAACATTATGATCAAAAAATACAGAAGGTGATATGTCATCATTTTTAACTACCGCTTGTCTTGATTTTTGTACTTGTTTATACAACAATAAATGCTCCTTTGATCTCTTCTCCAATGTACACCAAGATTCACCTATATATGCTTTTCCACAAGCACAAATCCATTTATATATCACATAATTTTGATTTAAAATACTACACTTATTTTTTGAATTATTGATCAATCTATTAAATTTGGAGTAGTATAAAATGCAATTTTACATATATTGTTATAAATTTGTTTTATAAATTTTATTTATTCATTGCAAATAAATGGTATTGATATCCAAGAATATTTTGTTTTATCAATATCTTTAGCACTTAAAATCTTATAATATTTATTAAAATTACTAACAATATTATAAATCAATTTATGATTATATCCAATACTTAATAAATCCATGGTAAATATATTTATTTTACTTATTTTATCAGAATTATATTTATGCAATTTATCATTTCTAAATAAAAATAATTTTAAACTAGATAATTTATGTATTATTGGCACATTTGAATCCCAAGGAATGTAGCCTCCCAAGGAATGTAGCCTCTTTTTTCAATATCTTTTATTAACATACAATAATCTAAGTTATTTTTATTATGAGTAACTTTAAGATCTAAATATTGAATTTGCATTTTTTCTTCAAACTCCATTTTAAACCTTCTAAACCATTTAATTCATCAAATAAATTTATAACATCTAAACTACCACAAACAAAAACACCATCAACCATACCTGTAATATATTTTAATACCCTGGTAATATATATTATTATTTAGAATTATATTATCATATTTTGTTATTACAAAGCTGCATATTTGTGAAACTACTGAAAGACCCATGGGACAACCATTATACATTTTATACAAGTCTTCATTAAATATAGCATACATATTTTTATCAATAAAGCATAATACATCATTTATAAATTTTACTCTTTTAACATCCACTTTTTTTAACTTCAAAGCATCTAATATAATTTGGTAAATAGTATGTATATTGAATCCTACCATTTGGTGGCACTGCAGTCCATCTGTTTGTTTACATAATATTACGGTAAAAGATTTTTTTTTCAACTGTTTGGTTTACATTTTTTTTCACCCACTTTTTTTAAATAAACAAACACTTTGTTTTTAGATGGTGTAGGGGTGTTGGTTTGCTTTTAAATTATCGACTAACAGTCCTGCAGTTTCTTTAGATAATATTACAGTAAAACAAAGATGTTTTTTCACCTGTTTTTTTTTTGGGGGGGGTTCAATTTTTTAATAAACAAATACATTGCTTTTAGATGGTGTAGAGATGTTGGTTTGCTTTTAAATTATTGACTAATGGTCGTCAATTTCTTTACATAGTACTATGGTAACTTTTTTTTTAACTTTCTTTACCTTAAAGTTGTTGAGTTTTTTTTATTAATACACACTTTGTTGTTTTTAGATGGTGGAGGGGGGTTGGTTTACTTTTAAAATTATATATTTTTTTCTTTTGGTTGTTTTTATTTGCTGAAAGACTTAAACAATTTGGTACTTTTGAATAAACCATCACTTGCTTTTTAGAGGGTGGAGGGGGGGGGGTTGTTTTGATTTTGAATTGTCATCTTTTTTAATTTATTACAAGGCTTTTTTTTTTCAAATATTTATTTACACTACAGAAATCTTTATATGATAGTGAAAAGTTTTTCTTTAATTTTTTGACCTTTTTAAAAAGAACATAAACAGTTCATTTTTAAAGAACACTTTTTTAAGGGGGGAGGTGGGGTGGCAGGGAAGGCTTGTTTTGATTTTTAATTATTAACTTCTTTTTTGATTTTCTTTTTGAACATTTATATTACTGCATAGTTCTTTATTATTATTATTATTATTTTGGCCTTTTGAATAAACTCTTAAACACTTCTATTTTTAATAAAATATTACCTACTTTATAATCATGTGAACAACAAAAACAACAAGAACAACATCAACAATAGTTTTCCACGAAATAATTTATTGAATCAAAAATAAACAAAACTTTGGACAAATTGTGAACCACACAAGTAAAAAAACACCATTTTTGGGAGCATAAAAAAATAGCAGCAAAAAGTAACATGCAAATAAAACAGGGAAGCAAAAAAACACTCACTTTGACATCTCATCTCACCTAGTATGGCCTGGAAGAGATCCTGTCCTTTGTGCAGACATCACCATGGAAAGTTGGCTAGGTAATTGTCAAGGGATGTCCTGTGCACCATGCTTCTTCTTATTCTGTCTTTTCAAAACTCCCACAGTCTCTTGATATTCTGTGTGCGGGCACTTGTGGCAAGGTTGATAAAGTGGTAATGATGATTTATGGTCAGGTGTGAAAAGTCCACAACCTCCAGGTCAGATGTTCTATAGCCTTTCCAGACATCACTGCTAGATAGTGGTTTTGGGCTGAATTGTCACAGATGACCTGGAGGAGTGTGGCTGCAGAGTGAGAGGGAACTGCCACAGCAAAACATTCACTCATTTCACAGCACATGCCACTAAACAGCCATTGTTGGAGCAATATCTGGCCCTGGTGGTTCTTCCTCCTACTGAAAAGGGTCTCGTCCACTTCCATGATTTTGTCTGGACCCCATATTTGAGTGCAGAGGTGCAAGATGAGGCCCTCCTGACAAAGCTCACACAGACCACTATTACAGTGGATGGGGACACTTCTGGAGAGGTCCAGTTCCTCCACATTGTGTTTCATAGTCAGTTCATCATGACTCAAATAGTAAATGAGCATTACAGGTGTAAGTAACAGGACTTTGGAGCCCTGAAACCAACTTTCCTTATGCAGACCACAGGTATGCTTTCAGGAGTAGCAATGGAATTCCCAGATCCTGTAGTTGACTAAAAGCGTGTTTCTCCCACAAGTACAGATCTTTGCATCTGGCAGGATTTTCTCTTTCTGGAAAAACACAATAGCATCAAGTTCTGTGGCCAGCAATTCACTCAGCTTCAACCAATTTTGACACTGTTCTGGTGACATTTTACTGTTCTCGCATGGATTCACATGTTAACATGCATTTGCATATGAAATCAGAAAACCTCTGCTGAAAAAAATAACTTTTGAAGTTGTGTACAGTTCTAAGCAGTAGGGAAGCATGTGTGATGACATAACATTTCTTAATATGGAATACTAATTCCACTTCGCTTTCCAAAAATTTCCGACAATGAATTTTTGGAGAATTTTGGCTCTTTCAAATATGGCCTCCATCAAATCAGACCATAGTGAGAGTTCAATAGCATTTACTTGAGCAATATTGTCACAATGCAATTGGCATAATATTTCATTGTGTAATCATAGAATACATCACCCTCAGGTGGACTGTTATGGCTCAAACAACACCTATTGCAGGCTCAGCCATAAGTTAAGGCTGCTAAAATGGTATATTGATGTGCATTGTGTGAAAAACAATGCCATCAAGTGGTGGGGTTCAGTATACATACTATTACTAAATTTTCTATAGTAATTATCAAAATAATATTGACAACAACTTTTAAATTTAAACCATTCATCAATATCATGAATATTAATATTAATAAAATAATTCAAACACTTTAAATATTTACGTTGATGAAATAACAAATATTTGCACTGATAAATTATATTTCTTAAAATAATCATTTTAATCTCTTGTATTTTATAATTTGGTATATTATATTCTTTTATTTATTTTGATGTTGCAACAGTTTGGGGAAATATCAGCTATATAAAAACTGCAAACTAGCTTTTAGATGTATTATCCTCATAGACATTCTTTTCCATTCTTGCAAAATCCAAATTAGATTCACCATATTGAAATTTATATTCCAAAGTAAACAAACGTAAATAACAATCTTATATATAACTTATAAATCAATATCTGTATTCCAATAATAATGAAAATATCAATACCATTTATTTGCAAGGAACAAGTGAAATTGATAAAACAAATTTATAAAGATATATGTAAAGTTGCATTTTATACTACTCCAAATTTAAATAGATTGATAAATAATTCAAAAAATAGGTGTAGTATTTTAAAACAAAGTTGTGTAATATATAAATGGATTTGTGTTTGTGGAAAAGCATATATAGGTGAATCTAGGTGTACATTAGAGAAGAGATCAAAGGAGCATTTATTGTTGTGAGTGTTAAAAATGATAACATATCACCTTCTGTATTTTTTGATCATAATGTTACATGTAAATATGGTTTTGATTTTGATTTTAATAATGTTAAAATTATATGTATTGAAAGAAATAATAATACACATAAAATTAGGGAAGCTATGTTAATAAAATATGGAAAGCAGCATTTAATAAATAGACAAGCTGAATATAAAAATGAATGAATTGTGGAAAAATTGTGTTATGACAATTGTTTTTGTATACATTTATAACGGTTTTTTGTAATAGAATTTGAATATAGTTGATAACGACAACTTAGATTATTGAAAGTATTTCTATTTAAATTATAGTTGATATTTTTTTTTTTTTAAAAAAATTTGTTTACTGTATTAATTATTGCATTGTTTCATGGAATTATATATATATTATAATAAAAAGATTGGTAGTAATCATTGTGGGATAAGCCCATAACATATACAGATTATAGAAAGGCAATAACATTCTAATTTTGAAATGAAGAAAAACAAGGATGGATACATAAGAAAATAATGCAGAATAAATACAGTGTAAGCAAAGGAAGTTACAGTCACTTTTTCAGAAGACAAGCAACTGAATTAAAAGTGCACATGGCATTCTCGCTGTCTGAAACACAATTTTATATGTGTTATTAACAGAAACATGCCAAAACATATTGAACTAATACTCTTAACATCAGGTCGGTGTACTATAAAAGAAATCACCCAGATTTTTAGAGCATTGGAAGTTGGAAACAGTTTGGCAGAAGTGGCTTATGGGCCTGGCATTGGAGCATGCAATTATATGGTATCAAACAGGAATTTTTTGAAGGTCAGATTCCATAAAGGCCCAGGATATCACAGAAAAAAATCATTATTTAGAAAGAAGGCCTACATGCAGTAGTAATAGAGATATTGCTGAAAGCAGGACCCAAAGCATTAGAAGGAAATGTGATATCCAGAGTTTATGTAAAATAGATAAAAGAGGGGTTATAGTAAAGTAGATTTATATAAATTATATCTAACACAAGATTTATTATCTTAGATGTCCGGTGGAGATAAAAGTTGTAACGTTTATGTTAGTAATTCCCATTGTTTTAAGGACTCATACTTATGTGTTTAAGGCCTCCATTATAACAAAAGGATCTTATAATTTCATAAATCCCACATCGATGGTATTTTATAGCATAGTACCATTTAATCATTTTTTGTTTGATTAAATTTCTTTACAGTGTATTGTTTTTTCTAGTTAAGTTATTTAATTTCAAGTTATAGATATACTTAGTTTAACTGTAAATATTATAAAAAAATATTAGTTTGAAGAAACCTATACTTTGTATCCTATTGGAAATGCATCCAATATAACTTATTTATTTTCACACAATATCTGTTCTAAGTTAGTCAAATGAATTAACCATTCTGAACCTAGTATAAAATTAGATCGTGAGGTAGAATTAATCTTAATTAATATTAATATAAGTCTTATCAAAGCTCAACCACAATATAATTTGTTATTTTAATGTAGTGTTTGTTTTGAACTAATTTTTGAAATTATAGTCCATTTTCTAATTAATAAAATTATGCAGAAAGATACCCACACAGAAATAGAACAAAAAATAAATATAAAAAATAAAAATAGGGCTAAGAAACTCACCATTAAAAGACTAACGCTATAATAAATGTTATAAAACAAGGCAAAACTCTCTCCATATAGTAGTGCCACCCTGTACCAATTGGAGTAATCAATGGATGCATTGTTTAATAACAATTAAGTGAGGAGGTATATAATGATATGACTATTCTTAAGCATATATATTAAAATTAAAAAATGTTTATGTGTGTTATCTATTTTGCTTTATGTGAGGCAACTTATTTGTTGATTGATTATCTATATTTTGTTTACATACATGTTAATTAAATGATTTATAAAAAAAATTTTGGGAATGTTTTTCAAAAACATTCCAAATTATAAATAAATATTTTGAAGAAAAAAAGCTTGTTATAATGTAGACTTTAATTAATAAAGATTGGATAATAATAGCCATGTATGTTAATTTTGGTAAGATTATTAAATAATCCTAACTACCAAAAGCTTATTATATTTGTTTTATAAAGATTAAATGATTTATATTTATTAATCCCTAGAAATTCAAAAACACTAGCTTTAAATGTGTTTACAAATATACCAAAATTTATATAAAGGTTTCACTAGATAATCTATGCTAGAATCCTTATAAGAATGTTATGTGAAATTATGAGACAAGAAAGGATAGCAAAAAAGGATAATATAGAATAAGATTTACTTAATTGCCATCAAAATCTGCAGCTGATAACATCGGGTAGATTTCCTGTAGAAATATACAGTTGGTGTTCAAATGACAGAATGCCTTGCTGAAAGACAAGTAGAAAAGGGTCAAATGCCTTTAATCCTTCCACTTCCTGCATATATATCAGATATTGTTCTTTACATACATTTCAAAGTTTCCTCATAATTTTTGAGAAGAATACTACTTATAAATGATATTTTAAAACATTGATAAATTATATTTTATGAAATTCATTCTTAAGAAATGGTGGAATACAAAATTTATTTCCATTATAAAATAAGCCATTTTATCATAACTATGCCAGAATCTTTTAAGAGAGGTTGCTTATGACTTTAATTTTCCTGGAAATTTATATTATCCTAGAATTATAGAATTGATTTGTGTGAAGAATTTATCCACTAACCATGTTAAATTAATCTTTAGTGATTACAGGATTTAGAATCAAGAACCTTTTATCACATGATGATTATTTCTTATTCTTGCTCAAAACTGGTAATTAAAACAGGCAAAACTCTCCATATAGTAGTGCCACTCAATGCAAGCCAGAGTAATCAATGGATGCAAGAAGTCTAGTGCCTACTCATCCAATATCCCCAGACTAGTTTCTAGCTTGGGAGATTCATCAATGAAGAGCCTTAGATCTGAGAGCACTACACCTAGATCTTAGGATCTAATGCAACCCTCTAGCAGCGACCTTTTACTTTATAAATGTATTTAGCTACTAGTTTATTTATTAAATTGCTTTTGGTTTAAATGGAAAATATCTACCTCTTTGAAATCTATTGTTATATTCTAGTTGTAACCTATAAATAGGTGAATAATCCTCCCTTCTTAATGTATGTATATAAAATAAATCTTGATTTCTAAAGTTAAAATCCTAAAGAAAATCTTAGTTGTCATTTATTCTGATATCTTACCATGTAATAATATAATTAAGATCATTGTATCTCGTATCAGTCATTTATTTTATGTACTATTTTTTTTATTTATATTCTTATCACCATAAATATACATATAATATTTAACTTGGATTTTTATCCAGGTTGTTTGTGATTGAATTATTGTATTTATTCCATATGATAAATCCATCATGTAGAACCAGTATTATCAGGATATTAAAAATAACTTCAATTTTCTCATTTGAGTTTAATAATTAGTTTTCAAGATCAAACCCATAATTTTGTAGGTTTTATTTATATTTACTTAAATGTGATTATTGAAAGAGTATACTCAAATCTTTCTACATATTAGTCCTGGATATTTTACTACCGTTAATATATTAATAGGCAACATTATCATAATTGTCTTTGAGTAATATACTGTATTACATTTATTTATCAATTTGCATATTAATCCACTAGACCACATGATCACCATTCTTTATTCTTGCATCCATTGACTACTCTGGCTTGCACTGAATGATGTTACTGTATGGAGAGTTTAGCCTCTGTGTAAACAGCTTGTGAAAGCATAAAGAATGATGACCACATGATGTTTAGCAGTTTAATATCAATCCTGCCTAATAGAACTATGGTGGCTGTGGTTATTAAAGAACTAAAGACACCAAAAAGTATGGGTGTTGAACTGAGTTCAGATCTATATGGCTATACTAGCTAATGAGATTGAATGGAAGACATTATTATATTTTTATTTTGGACTCAAAACTTTGTAGGTAGCTAATAAAATAAAAAGTGGCTGTTGGAGGGTTGCATTAGATCCTAAAATCTAGGTGCATTGCTCTCAGATCCAAGGCTCCTCACTGATAAAAGCCAAAAGCTATAAACTAGTCTGGGGATATTGGATGAGTAAGCACTTGATAGGGATTTTGTGCCCAAACCTTTCTGCATCCATTAATTATTCTGTCTTCCATTGAGTGGCACTGCTGTATGGAGAGTTTAGCCTCTGTGATTTGCATATTATTAGCTTCACATCATTTACCAAAATCTTTACAGATAACTTTGCAATATTTTAAAAACATTCACATTTCTATTTTTCTAAAAATATTTTGATATCATTATTATAACACAGAATGTTTTTTTCATCTATCATTCCATATTTAAAAATATCTATAATAATGGAAGGTTCTTTATTAATGTACATCACTTCTTTCTGACATCAAAGAATGAACCTAAGAGTTTATGATAATCCCATTGTATTTGCTTTCAGCAATAGGGTTCAAGGATCTATTCTGTCAGAAGTTTTAAAGAGATTCAAATAAAATAATTTCAAGCTAATTTTGGAGACCTTATGCTATAGCATTTGAAATGGGCAACAAATTTGTTTCAATTCAGTTTTCAGGAAGTACTAAAAGATATTTTTCAATTAATAAATGATTTTATTATCAATTATTTTCTAAAGTAGTTTTGCATGTATTGGTAGAAGGATATGAGAGAAATTTGAAGGATCTGGGTTTATTGACTGATTGGAAATTATTTTTGATTTCTCAACAATCAGGGAATGTCCATGCTTTGTTGAAGATTTGATGTTCTAGTTGTATTTTTATATTGGACTATTTTCATCATCTAATATGTGTATTGAATGTCTTAGGAAAAAATTAACTTTTAAATATTCCAAATACATTCAACTGTTAGTAATAGCACATCAAGCAGATTAGTGTATGCACAATATTTCAAGAGGTATTAGTCTCCCCTCTTCTTCAGGTATTGCTGGCCTGACAGTGACAGTACTAACATGGGGTTGGAACCTGGACCCTTAGATTCTTGAATATTGAATTTTAAGGTAATGCTCTGGCCAACTGAGCCATCCTGCCAAAGGCGACAATCTGTAGTAATTTCATATACTTATCTATGAGGTTCCTCCTGATTTCTCCACTTTTTCCTAACAGAAAAGTTGATTAGTGTTTTCCATACATTATGTATAGTCATGCTAGGTTGACTTATGGGATTTTTTGCCATTGTCATGTGAGCAGCTTCTTTAAATTTCTTCTTTGTATTTTTTTCTTTATCCAATATTTTTGGTATTTTCCCAATTGAACATAGGTTTTTGGTACATAAATGGTCTGCTACCTTAGACCCATCTGTTTTCTCTCTTCTAATCATCAGTTTAGGTTCTTGCAAGTACTTTTCAATGGGATGACTGGTCTTACCAATATATATTCTTCCACATTCACATGGTATTTCGTAGATGTAGTTTTTTTCTTTTCAGCATTTCAAGTTTAGGCTTTGTACAGAACCATCAAGATAAAAGACAAAAATTGGTACTATAGTGTACCTTCACTTTCCTAAAATAGCAGACAAATTAAAAAAATCTGCAATCAGTATAACATCAGGACAGATTTCCAGAGCCATACCACACTATGAAGAATTCTAACATGTACAAAGCCTAAACTTGAAATGCTGAAAAGAAAAAAACTGCATCTATGAAGTACCATGTTAATGTGGAATAACATATATTGGTGAGACCAGTCATCCCATTGAAAAGCACTTGCAAGAACATAAACTGATGATTAAAAGAGAGAAAATAAATATGTCTAAGGTAGCAGACCATATATATTCAATTGGGAAAATATAAAAATATTGGATAAAGAAGAAAAGGTACAAAGAAGAAAATTTAAAGAAGCAGTTCACATGACAATGGCAAAAAAATCCCATAAACCAACCTAGTGTGACTATACGTAATGTATGGAAACCACTAATCAACTTTGCCTTTAGGAAAAAGTGGAGAAATCAGGAGGAACTTCATAGATAAGTATATGAAATTTCTACTGACTGTCGCCTTTGTCAGGATGGTGCACTTGGTTGGAGCATTCACTGATCAGGTCAGCAACACCTAAAAAAAGGGGACAGAATAATACCTCTTGAAACATTGTGCATATACTAACCTGTTTGAAGTGCTATTACTAATAGTTGAATGTATTTAGAATATTTAAATAAAAGTTAAATTTTTCTAAAGACATTCAACACATATGTTAGTTGATGGAAATAGTCCAATATAAAAATACAGTGAATGTCAATGTTTTCAATATTAGATAGAATATATATATGTTAAAGCTCATGTTCATAATTCTAGGTAAATCCTTGTAGATGAATATCAACATGTTATATGCAATGCTTCTTTTACTTTCCAAATATCTAATAGTACTTATGATTTCTCCAATATTTATATTACTTATATTTATTAGGTTGTAATAATAATGATGGTGAAGAGGCTGAAGCTGGAGTTGAATTTGACATGTTTCTAGAAAAGATTAAAATAGATGGCTATGGATCTCAAATGACTGTAAAAGAGCTAAAAAGCAACCATATGTAAAATGGTTGGATGAGATAGTGAAGTTTGCTTGAGTGATATGGAAAAAAGAATCCATGGTGGAGAAATTGATTTAAACTTGAATTAACTTTCATCTTGCAATGTATCAACAATAGTTGAAAGTGATGGAAATAATCATTACTTCACAGAGGCAAAACTCTCCATACAGTAGCGCCACTCATTGCATTCTGGCTTGTACTGGGTGGCGCTACTATATGGAGAGTTTTGCCTCTGTGCTAAACATATTGTGTAAGCATAAACAATGGTCATCATGTGATCTTTAGTGTTTTAATAATCGTTATTAAAAGCATGAAGAAACTCAGTAAATGCACGTGGGACTAATATTGGATTATAAATCAAAAAGAAAAACTCCATCTTTAAATAAATCAATCTTAGATGCCTGATAGTTTTCTATATAAAATAATGAATAAATAGATTACAAAGATATTAGTGGGTGGAACAAATTGGTGGAGTGAATAAACAGCAAACTGATACGGAAATGCAGTTATGTTTTATCATCATATAAATGAAATAATAAACTGGTTTGTCAAGTGATTGTGAGATAAAAGAGAACCAAAAATGATAGAGTCATGTTGATGCCGATAAACCTTTAACTCCATCCATCAATCTACTACTCCACTAAATCACATACGGCTTTTATTATAGTTATTTCTCTTAAACTTTTTTCATATATGCATCTTTTTTAATTTGTTTAAAATTAATATAACAGTTTAAAAAGTTTGTTTCTTAGACGCTTCTTTCTGTTTTTTTTTTTGTGTGTATATATGTGTGTGTGCATGTGAGTTACAAAAATTAATAATAATGATGAATGATAAATATATTTAATAAATATTTAATGGAATATTTAGACGTGTATTAAAAAATCTATTATTTTTTTACCTTTGAATAATTAACAAGAATTCAGAAATTAAGAAGAACTAATTAAGTATGTAAGTAAATGGTCAGCTTTTCAAATGGGCATGTGGTGCTCAAGCACTAAACGGACAAACTGTAGACTCTGTTAACCCAACAAAACTTTTTCTTCAGGAGTCTTTAGATTATTAACACTCTGCCACCATGCCAAACTACATTAAATCAAAAATATTGGATAGTTAGTGCCTTGGAATGTCATGTGACATCTGAGCATCAAAATGTCAGATTGGACTAAAAAGCAATCCATGAACCTATAGCTTTTAAATCCACAAGGCAAAAATATTATGTAATTAGTTAGTTGAAAAGATGTGATGTTTGAGCGTTAGGACCACTGGACCAATTTATACTTAATACAATCGATCATTTGATTGAGAATGTTGTGAGATATTCATATTTCACTCCTCTTCAAAAAAAAGTTTTACAAAAGTGAATATCCAGGATTTGTTAGATATCCTACTAACATAAAAAAAAGATTTTGAACCGCAAAAAGATATTAAAACTCTTCTTAAATTTATCATTGAGAAATATGTTTAGGAATGCTGTAAATTAATCCCTATTCTAAACTAATCTAGCAATTATATATACATATATGTGTGTGTAATGCATGTAATATCCAGCAATAAAATTTTATTACTCAATTTTCCTGAGCTTACTACAGGACCCATGTTTTCACCTTCTATTATTAACACCATCTGCGCAGAGAGGGATGATGTAAGAGAAAGTTCAAGAAGGCATAGGTTATTGCAAGAGACCCGAATTCAATCATCAGGAAGAAGTCATGCGTCCCTTTATCAAAAAAGTGGAATATCTGACTTTATAATTTGCATTTCTCATTGTAATAATTTGCATATTTTATAAACTATATATTCAGCCTCCTCTCAGCATTGTTAGTTAATTAATTTTGCTCTAAGATTCTGGTGAGAAGTTGCCGAAAATTAACCCAGTTTTATTTGGTTTAAAAATACCTTTTCATATTGGCTTGATCCAGCTCAAGATTTTGGAAATATATTTTGTGTTAGGAATAATATCTAGCCTGAATGATGAATAAAAATTATTAGCATATTTGTATCAAAGTTGTAAAGCAGATATATGAAATCTGTCAATTATTTTATAGTATTTTTTCCTCTCTCTATATATATATACACTAAACAAATAATGAAGATATGTGTAAGAGATTGCGATCTAGGCTTACTGATGAATGCTGGTTCAGCATGAAATACACATCTTGTGTATCATTTATCTCTTTCACATAATTTTGGTCATGTTTCAGTAATGTGTGATGAATAAAAAATTGTGTGATATTAAGTTTAAGTACCTTTAAATAATGTGTATAGAAAATAAATTGTAATGTGTTATATATTGAAAAAGTGTACGTTTCTATCTGCAGGGTGAGTGGTTGGTGCGAGTTCTGGGCTGATGGATGGTTTCGATAGGATTGAGCTAAAAGTTAAAGATGTATTGATAAAAGCAAAATACTTGCAAACATCCACATACTGGATAATATTGTGCTACATTTATTTGCAATTCATTTCTAATTGGGAATTTTTCCCTAAAAACTATGTAGACTCACCAAATTTTAGATTGGATTCCAAAAAACTGTAAAAATCTTGAAAGAACTACATGTGAAATGATAATAGCAAACTTTCCATACAGTATTGCCATCGAGTACAAACCTTTTTTTTTGCATCCATTAATTACAAAGTCTTGCACTTGGTGGTAATACTGTATAAAGTTTGCTATTGTTATTAACAGCCTGTATATACATCTAAAAGTTGTGATCATGTGATGTTTTTTATTTTGGTCTCCTAGTTTAATGTTAACCAAATAGGTAAAAGGTAAATGCTGGAGGGTTGTATTAGATCCTAAAATCTAGATGCAGTGCTCTCAGATCCAAGACTTCTCACTGATGAAAGTGACAAGATATTGGATGAGTAGGTATTAGATAAGATTTTATGCGTACTTCCCACATCCATTGATTATGAAGGCTTGCACCTGGTGGAAATACTATATGGAGAGTTCGTTGTTGTTATTAACAGCCTCTGTAAGCATATGAAATGGTGATCACGTGATGTTTTGATGGTTTTACATGTAAAAATGGCGGACAAAATAAGAAAGATGAGGAGAAAAGATGAATAAAAAAAAAACTAGATTCAATTTGGGGAGATTAAAAAATTTGGGAAGTTCGTAATTATTTCTAATTTAACTTTTATTATGACATATTCAGACAATACACACACATATATAGAGAGAACATCAATTTGATTTTCTTTTTTATTATTTTATATTGCTTCAAAAGTATTTATTTTATTTTTAGAAAATTATTATTAAAATATTTTAATTTTTTTTTTTTTTGCAATAAAAAATGTAAAATAAATATTAAAAAAAAAACATCATTGACGAATTATCATAAATTCAAACAAAAGAAAAAAAAATTCCAAATATAAAATTAAACATTAAATTTGTATGATTCATATATATTATTCCAAAATATCATTATATATGTCAAGCGCTGTTAGCAGAGAGGTCAGCGTAACTGCCTTGCAAGCAAGCTGTCGGTTGCAGACGGTTGTTGCGGGTTCGCCTCCCGGCCGATGCTATGACATATGAATATCATTATATATATACTGCAAATAATTTATCACTAGGCGTTCACAAACGTCCAATTCCTGGTGTCATTCAGCCAACAGGAACAGGTATTGGGTGAGAGGGGGTAATATCAATTGCATATTCTCTTAAGGAAATGAAATATAGGATGTTCGCCATACTGTTATAATTAATTCAACTAAATTAGTTATATATAAAACTGTTATTTGATGCAATTTATTTTACAGAAGTGAGATATGAATCCTCTATGACAGCGGCACTGGAAATATTTCGTGATAGAATGTTTCGTTTGTTTCTAAAAATACGTTACTAAAATTATAAAAGCAATCAATTTACTCTTCATCTTGATAGAAACTGATGTGTATGTTTAAATGCACATAGATATATATAAACATTACAAGCATATAACTGTAAAAACTTATAGATAGAAAAGTAATAACTGAAACACATAGGTTTATTATATACCTTTGTCTATATATGTAATATATAGGGTATATGAGCACAGACTTTCACACGACCCACCACTCTCCACACTATCTCATAATACTGATACACTTGAACACATATATGTTGAAAAGATAAATAATCACCAATATACGTATTTCATGCTAAACCAGAAATCATCAGTTGGTCCAGATTAATCTCTACACATATATGCTATAAGTGCTCAGATATATATTAAGATAGCCAATCCTCATACTTTAATGGACAGGTTTCAATCTACTCCACTCTCTAACTTTTCAACCAACCATCCAATTGAAAATCTGATGATGGAACACTCAAAGGCCACCCTGAGGCCAAGATTTGACCTAAGGTCAATCTGACCCCTCATGTACAGGACATAATCCATTTAATAGTAGAGATGTCTGCCCATTCCTTGTATATGTATTAAATGGATTATGTCCTGTACATGAAGGGTCAGATTGACCTTAGGTCAACATGGGTGTGACAAGAATCTCAACCTCAGGGTGTCCTTTGAGCATTCTATCATCAGATTTTCAATTGAATGGAGAGTTGAAGAGTTGGTGTGTGGAGTGGATTGAAGCCTGTCCATTAAAGTATGAGGATTAGCTATCTTAATATATATCTGAGCACTTATAGCATCTATGTATAGAGATGGTAATCTCGACCAATTGATGATTGCTGGTTTAGCATGAAATATGTATATTGGTGATTATTTATCTTTTCAACATATATGTGTTCAAAAGTATCAGTATTATGAGATAGTGTGGAGAGTAGTGGGTTGTGTGAAAGTCTGTGCTCATATACCCTATATATGATAGAAAAGTAGTAAGTTAAAAATATTGCAGAACTTGAAAAGATTTATTATTTTGAAGTAGAAATTAAAAATTATAGTCTTTAGATTAGAAAAAGATTAATTTCTAAAATGAACAATAGACTAATTAATAAGAGTAGAATAAATTGTTAATCAAATGAAACAAATTAAGAAATTCGACGTAGATTCTTTTTTAAGATAAGGACAATCTACAAATAACTGATTAATTAAAAAGGCAAAAAGATAGTACTAAGAACATGAAAATGAAGAATCACGTGATCAGATGTGCAGAGGACTAACCAATCATTTGCAGGAATTCAGAGACAATGAACTGCCTTTGGTACTAAGCAAAAGAGAAAGAAATACACTGAATCCTTAGGGCTTCATCTGTGCACATGGACATATGTTAGCAGATTGTCTCCCATAGCACAGTGACTTCAAGTGTGGAGAACAGTTAGATAGGATGCTTAAAGGTCGTATTGATCTTAACTATTATTTGCATATGCATTATGTTAATGATTATATATATGGAAATAATTAAATGCTACTAAGGATCTTAAAAAAAGAATTACTTAAATATTAATTGTTAGTATTGATTTGTACTCGTGGGAGGTATACTCTTAAATCATCTAGACATAGCAGATACAATATCATTTTCCATCATGATGAATAACATTTTTTTTTTAAAAAATATTTTATTATTTTCCCATAAAAAATATTTTATTTTAGTGACATTTACAACTTACTTCATTTCAGCCTCATATTTTTTTCAATGATAATGGCAATATTTTGTTGTTTTCACTATATATTCTGATTTTGTATCTTTCTTGTTAATTCCATAGATGTTTCTTTTTACTTTACTATAAGATTTTTAGCCTCCATGCTGTAAAACATGTGTATATATTGTGTAAGTCTTATAGTAAAGTAAGAAGAAACATCTATGGAATTAACAAGAAAGATACAAAATCAGAATATATAGTGAAAACAACAAAATATTGCCATTATCATTGAAAAAAATATGAGGCTGAAATGAAGTAAATTGTAAATGTCACTAAAATAGATAACAAATAAATGTACAACTTTGAATTTAAATTGGATATTATAAAGTTTGTAAGAGATCTAGAAAAACATAATATATGAGCTGGATAGATCCATTAAAAAACTTTGCAGGAGTTTACATGAAGGAAATAAGCTGTGTATCAGAAACTACAGCCTTGTGTAGTTGTTGAAGTGATAGAGTGGCACAGTCCCAAAATTGAAATCCTTGAAACATCACCCATCTCTGTCACTTTTTATGATTTCCAAGCAATATTACCAAATTCACCACTTCCTTTATTTTGCTATAATATCTTATATAAATGCAGTTTATCCACTACTTTGAACACTTTTTAGAAAAACCCTTTTATTGTACCTATATGTATGCACAATCTTACATTTCGACTGTCCTGCAGTCTTCTTCAGAGCCACTTTTATTTTAATTTTTTTGTTTTTAAAAAATTGTGTATATATATATATTGTAACGGTATACAATATGCCGTTACATTAATTTAAAATTAAAATAAAAACTTAAGTTCGTAAATAAAAACTAAAAGCTAAAAATTAAAAAGTTGTTAAACGTATATACATTCGCACAGATGCAAAACTTTAAAAGTATTTTTTTTTAAATAAAAAAAAAGTATTTGAACGTATTTTTTTTTATAAAAAAAAGTTAAAGATCTAAATATAAAATATTTTTAGTAAAAAGTAACATAAATAAAAAAGATTCCTATGTAATCTCAGTAAATGGAAGTGATTGTGTTATTAATTATCGAAAAGCAAACTAGCCCTTGGAGCTCTTATATAAAAAGTCAGATGAAAGATATAGATAAGAGAACAAAAAAATTAAATGTCCAATAGAAGCAACAACCAATGCTCGGACATCCGGACGATTGCTGTAAAAGGAAAAAATATTCAAATTAAAACAGTTACAGCTTGATTTCTTTTGAGATGGGTGATAAGACGCATTTTTCACCCTCTCTCTTATTTCAAATGAAATGACTGATGAATTATGAACGGTACTATTGCAGACCCTGAATCATATGGGTTCTGCAATAAAATAGCACCAGGATTGAACCAGCTAAGGCCACCTCCAGAACAAACTAGTCTTTCAATAAAGACTTCATGGGAATTAGCACCAGGAACTGGGACTCTTCTACTGTAAGATATGAATTGTAAAATTTAAAAGTAATTAAAAACTTTCATCAAGATTTGACAAGCTTTTAATAATCAACAAAACCTAATTTTTAAAATGAACTTTTATCTGACTTTTAAGATTTCAAAATCAATTAAAAGTGTTTAATTTTATACATTTGAGTTTGCTAATTTAATCATTTCCATTTTTTTTTTTCATTAATATTTATTGTCTAAATTATATAAATGTTAAATTTAAGTCGGGCATGAATGGCTTCGTATATTGGTAAAGTTATATTAATTAATTAAGGGAGGGTTAATCTTAGGTTATTTGTTTCATAGTTAAATTGGGTTAATTGATTGGATTTATTGGTGTAATTAGTAAATGTAGCATCAGATCCACTATGTGCAGGATCATATACGCTGCACTTGGGCAAAATAAGTCCCATTTCTCACTGATCATCAGAAGCAGATGGTATTCCCTGCTCCTTGGATCACTCCTTTAGCCTATGGAATGGGATAGTAAGACAGAAAATGCAGTCCCTCCCTATGGAGTTTTTTTTATTGTTCTTCTCGCCAGACAGATGTACCATTCCTGTACTGGATGAAAGACAATGTCTTCTATAACCATGCTGTTCAGACATGCATTCTTCACAGTATGGTATTGTGTCGTCGTATTCATGCTGCATTGAATACATCGATATATCAGATAGATTGGCATTAGTTTGAATGCGAACCTTTGGCCTAATATTAAATAAGGGATAGAATATTTTCTTTTCAAATGCAATCTATATAGTTTATTCATACTCGACACTCTAATAAAATATTATTAAATTCATCTGTGCAGATTGTTTAAAATAAAAATTTAAATTCAAAAATTAATAATCAATCTAAAATAATAAATTTTATTTATATGTACATTAATAAATGTTTGTGTGTAATTACTGGCAGTGTCTTATTTCATTTTTTTTTAAATATTAATATACTTCTTTTAAATAAGTTTTATATTAAATCTCTGCGTCTCCATAAACTAGTGGCATTGGCTGATGGTTGGAATAAAATACATATGTAAAAGTTAGATTGGTTCCAATAGCCTGGTGGCACCTTATATGGCAGATACAGTAAGATCTCCGATCTTTCCCGACTGTTATAATTTGTTCCCAACATGGGGTGATGTTTAATAAACCACGAGTACCCTGAGAATTTCAAAAATAAATCATGTCAGTAACATTTTTTTCTGAAATGAGTATATATTTTTTTATATTAATGTAAAGTTATAGTTTGAATTTTGTGTAAAAAGTACTGCCAGTAAGAAAAATTGCGCATATGTAAAAATAAATGTGATGAATAAAAACGTAATAGTTAATATAAATAACTTTAAAAAAAGTCTTATTTAAAATCAAACCATTTAACTTGCCTAAGTAATAATTAAAAGTAGGAGGATAAAAACTTGGGAGGGGGCAAAAATTTAGCTGGTAGTAAGGAATCAACAGTCAACAATTTTTTTATCATTACATTTGTGTGTAATTTACTAACCAAAGTTTTGACTTTTTAAAAAAGTTTAGTATATAATTAATTTGTGTACTGTAATTACTAACACCAAGTAAATTCTTTTTTTTAATGTTTTTGTTTTTGAGGAAGTTCACTGATATGTAACGGTATATGCCATTACATTAATTTAAAATTAAAATAAAAACTTAAGTTCGTAAATAAAAACTAAAAGCTAAAAATTAAAGTTGTTAAACATATATATACATTCACACAGATGCAAAACTTTAAAAGTATTTTTTTTTAAATTAAGAAAAAAGTATTTGAACGTATTTTTTTTTTATAAAAAAAGATAAAGATCTAAATATAAAATATTTTTAGTAAAAAGTAACATAAATGAAAAAGATTCCAATGTAATCTCAGTAAATAGAAGTGATTGTGTTATTAATTATCGAAAAGCAAACTAGCCCTTGGGGCTCTTATATAAAAAAGTCAGATGAAAGATATAGATAAGAGAACAAAAAAATTAGATGTCCAATAGAAGCAGCGACCAATGCTCGGACCTTAATGAAAATTTGGAACAGGAAACCATGTTCAGTGAATCCAGACAATTGGTATAAAAGAAAAAAAATATTCAAATTAAAACAGTTACAGCTTGATTTTTTTGAGATGGGTGATAAGACGCACTTGTCACCCTCTCTCACTTATTTCAAATGAAATGACTGATGAATTATGAATGGTACTATTGCAGACCCTGAATCATATGAGTTCTGCAATAAAATAGTATCAAGATTGAACCAGTTAAGGCCACCTCCAGAACAATAGACCAATCTTCCAATAAAGACTTCGCAGGAATTAGCACCAGGAACCAGGACTCTTCTACTGTAAGATATGAACTGTAAAATTTAAAAGTAATTAAGAACTTTCATCAAGATTTGACAAGCTTTTAATAATCAACTAAACCTAATTTTTAAAACGAACTTTTATCTGACTTTTAAGATTTCAAAATCAATTAAAAGTGTTTAATTTTATATATTTGAGTTTGCTAATTTAATCATTTCCAATTTTTTTTCATTAATATTTATTGACTAAATTATATAAATGTTAAATTTAAGTCGGGCATGAATGGCTTCATATATTTGTAAAGTTATATTAATTAATTAAGGGAGGGTTAATCTTAGGTTATTTGTTTCATAGTTGAATTTGGTTAATTGATTGGATATATTGGTGTAATTAGTAAATGTAGCATCAGATCCACTATGTGCAGGATCATATATGCTGCACTTGGACAAAATAAGTCCCATTTCTCACTGATCATCAGAAGCAGATGGTATTCCCTGCTCCTTGGATCACTCCTTTAGCCTATGGAATGGGATAGTAAGACAGAAAATGCAGTCCCTCCCTATGGAGTTTTTTTTATTGTTCTTCTCACCAGACAGATGTACCATTCCTGTATTGGATGAAAGACAATGTCTTCTATAACCATGCTGTTCAGACATGCATTCTTCACAGTATGGTATTGTGTCGTCGTATTCATGCTGCATTGAATACATCAATATATCAGATAGATTGGCATTAGTTTGAATGCGAACCTTTGGCCTAATATTAAATAAGGGATAGAATATTTTCTTTTCAAATGCAATCTATGTAGTTTATTCATACTCGACACTCTAATAAAATATTATTAAATTCATCTGTGCAGATTGTTTAAAATAAAAATTTAAAAATTAATAACCAATCTAAAATAATAAATTTTATCCCTCAATTTTATTTATATGTGTGTTAATTACTGTCAGTGGCTTATTTAATTATTCTTAAAAATATTAATATACTTCTTTTAAGCAAGTTTTATATTAAATCTCTGCATCTCCATGAACTAGTGTCATGGATTGACGGTCGGAATAAAATACATATGTAAAAGTTAGATTTTAACAGCGCATATCTGCCTACTTTATAAATTTTCCAGGTTCCAATAATCTGGTGGTGCCCTGCATGGCAGATACAGTAAGACTTCTGATCTTCCCCATCATTATATATATATATATAATGATGTAATAAAACATTTATTGGTATGTGATATTAGTATAAAATCTCTCATTAGCCTTCACTAAGATAATGCTTTTTGTAAAAAGTTAATTACAGGCACAACAACTATTCTGCTTTCTATTTTATCTTTTTCAATGATCAATAAATTTTACTAGTGCAGGGCAGATTGTAGTTCTATTAGAAGGTAATCACCTGTCCTCATTAGCACTGTATTATAATATTAAATAACGATGTTAAATGCAATGATATTCCTGCTTCAGCCATAAGATAAAATGCTTAAGATTGGTCTATATATGCCTTTAGGTGTGAAACTAAGAATGTCATTTTTATTTTCTCAAAAACTTTATCTTATGGCTGGGATGAAAATATCGTTGCATTTAACATCATTGTTTAATATTACACAGAGGCTAAACTTTCCATACAGTAGTGCCACTCAGTGAAAACCAGAGTAATCAATGGATGCAGGAAAGTTTTTGTATAAAATTTCTATCTAGTGCCTACTCATCCAATATCCTCAGACTAGCTTGTGGCTTTTATCAGTGAAGGATCATGGATCTGAAAGCACTGCAGCCAGATTGTAGGATCTAATGCAACTAGATAGGGATTTTATGCATCTATTGAATATTCTGGCTTGCACTGAGTGGCACTACTGTATGAAAAATTTAGTCTCTGTATAAACAGCTTGTGTAAGCATAAATAATGGTGATCATGTGATGTTTATTGGGTAGTTATGATGTATGCCCCATGTAGCCACAAGAGGCGCTATTTCTGTGTCAACCACAGAAATATTCAGAGTAGGGGCCAAAAGCAGATGACACAAAGTTCCAGCCGCTAGATGGCACTGTTCACCATGCTTACACACAGTAACCTTATGCTAAGTAGCTGCCAGCACTACTGCCCGCTTGGTGGCGCTGATAGCCATACATAAACACATATAACTTACATTGTCTGCTAAAAGCAACTACCAGCAATCTAGCTCACTAGGTGGCGCTGTTTCTCCACTAGTGAGAAAGGGTGATTATCTTCCTATAGAATTAATAGGATATAAAGGGAATAATTAATTTTTTTATTGCACATATATAATTTATTCATATATTTCTTCCTTTGTGTTTTTAGGTACAAATCGAAGTGTCTAATAAAAAGAAGTTATGTTATGGCCTTCATTCGGAGACCCGATGAAGAGAACTATGACTGGGACTGGATTCATATACCAACAAGCTGTAACTGCGCCATCACGCCTAAACTCTAACTTCTGTTTATGGGAATAAAGAAACTCGAGATATATTCGTACAGAGTGAAGGAAATAACAAATATGGAAATTCTCCTTCAGTTGGACAATTCTTAATTTTATTCTTTTGTCTTGAACAATGCAGAGAAATAGTTTTATGCAAAATTAAATTAGAAACAAATTAATCTTACCGAATGTTTATGTTAAAAATAAAATGCTTTGTAAAATTAAAAATACCATACAGTTAACTTACAAATGATGTCTCCCTTTTGATTTCTGAACTCAGTATAAAACAATAATTGGGCCTTAAATTTTTTCTTCTTACAACATTGAGTCACAATATACAGATATCACTAAATGAATTAAATTAACATAAAGCAGTCCTAAATTCAAACACGATACCAAGAAAACTTTAATAATAACAGTATTTATATCAAGTTATTCTATCGCAGACATAAAGAAATTAAGAAATGTAATTGGAAATAAGAGAACAAATTTTCTCCCAAAATTTAATTGATTCTTTTAGCCTATTCATTCAATGTACTGAATGTTTTTATATAAGTAAGAAGAAGGTTTGAACTTAGGGTATATCAGTCTACATTTATTCTCCACTCCATCTCAAACAACACCATGATCACATACATGCACAAAAGATAGATAGCTGAATAGTTAGAAGAATGAAAAGATTGAAGCCTTTCCGTTAAAGTTTAAGGAATTGCTATCTTAATATAAGTCAAGCACTGATTGTATACATGTGTGTGTGAGATTGATATCTGGCCCAACTGATGAGTCTGGCCCAACTGATGAGTGGTGGTTTGCATGAAATATTTATTGGGGGTCATCTATTTTCGCATGTATGTGGCCATGTGTATTGGTTGTTTGAAATGGAGCGGAGGATGAATATAGAGTGAAAAATCCTAAGTTCAAATCCCTTCACTTATTGATACTTTTAGTTATATTATTTTGTTAATAAAATAATAATTCCTCACTACCATTAAGTATTCAATCTGTACACAAATATATATATATATATATATATATATATATATATTTGTGTACAGATCATGTAAATAACATTATATATATATATATATATATATATATATATATAATGTTATTTACATGATAGTGTTTTCCTATAAAAGCAGAAAGTTAGGAATTGGAGTTGAGTAGATTACTATTACTATATAATCATGATAAAATTATCTGTCCTTCTAAATGTTTTTTTTATATCATTGTGGCAGTTCTTCTATATATTTTTGTATTATTTTACTTTAATCCTATTTGTTCCATCTACCATTTACTTATATTTTATTATATTCTTGTTATAATAAATTATTCCAGTGTATAAGTTGGCAATGCTTTGATTTTGTTGAACACTTTTGAAGTAAATTTATTTTTTCTAAATAAAAAGAAATGTGATTCAATTTTTATGTATTTATTTATTTACTTTACCTTTTTTTTAAAAAAATGTATGGTAACTATTTTCCCAGCTATTTTTTATAATAAATTTATTGTACTAATGTAAAAATACTTTATAACTTTTCATTTGTTATATTTAACATATATATAATCACAATTACATCAAATTCACAACTCAACCAGATTAGCCAAGAAAATAAACGCTTAACCACTACTAATGGTTTCACTGCTACAAACAGACTTTGTGTAAAAAACTGAAGTCTGCTCGTAGCAGTGAAACCACTGGTAGGGTTTTAGAGTTTATTTTCTTGGCTAGTCCGGTTGAGTTGTGAATTTGGGATAATTTTGATAATTTATTGACTGGTTTAGCTTTACGCTTTTAATGTATATATACACATTATTACGTACTTATGCTTTATCAGGTTTACCAAGTTTGTCAGCCATTTTCTTTTAATATACACATACAGGAACCTAATATGTGTTAGTTGTTAAGCAGTTTGATTTAATATTTACATTTTTTTAAATTAATGTTCATTTTTAAAAAAGAACAAATTCTGCAAAAATCAATTATAATATTTAAACTTTTTTTTTCTTTTTGTGTTAAGTAAAGTTATTAATATATAAATAGTGTATAAAAGGAATACCCATCCCTCACATATGTATGTATAAATGGATTATTCTCCTGTACATGAGGGATCAGAATGACTTATATGTCAACATGGGTAGGATGACAACCTTGGCACTAACTAGGGCTTTGAACGTTCCATCATCAGATTTTCAATGAAATGGAAGGCTGAAGAGTTGCGAGTTGGAATAGTTTGAAGCTTGTCCATTAAAATATGAAGATTGGCTATCTTAATATAAAGCTGAGCACTGATTATATATATATATATATGTGTGAGGATAGTAATCTAGACCAACTGATGATGCTGGTTTAGCATGAAATACATATATTGGTGATTATTTATCTTTTCAACCTGTGTGTGATCAGATGGGTCAGCAGTATGAGATGGCACTGAGAGTAGTGAGTCGTGTGAAAGTCTGAGTTCGAATCCCCTTATATTACATATATAAATGCAGTTTTAAACCTGTGCAATGTATTAATATAAAAATGATAAAAGTATCCAAATCGTATTTATATGCATTGCGGCCAAATGTCGAAACAAAAAATACCAAGAAACTGTGCAATATCACCTGTATTCCCATTTAACCATAAGATTCATTGGTGGCAATATTGGAGATCATTAGAGATTTTATCCCACTGTCCTCACTTACCCTTTTTGTAATGCATATTAAGATATTTTGGATATTTTTTCTATTTTTATAATAATAGCTTTACTTAATACAAAAATAATAATAATAAAGTGTAAATATCATAATTAATTTTTGCAAAAAAATTTCTTTTTTTAAAAGAACAATAAAAAATCTAAATATTAAATATGACCACTTAGTAGCTAACACATATTCAGACCAGTCAAAAAAATATGGAGAGATACGTGTTGGGAGTAACAAGAAGTGATCAAAAACGCAATATATGGGTAAGAGAACAAACAGATGTTACTGACCTCATTGAAAAAATTAAAAGACTGAAGTGAAGTTGGGTTGGACATATTGGTAGAAGAGATGATAATAGATGGACAATTGAAATCTTAAACTGGATTCCAGGAGATTGTAAAAGACCCAGAAAGAGATCACATGTGAGATAGATGGATGAAATATGAAAATGTGCAGGGGTGATGTGGAAAAAAGAAGCTAAAGATCAGAGAAGATGGATTGAACTTGGAGAGATCTTTATCTACAGTGTATTGATAATGGTTGATGATGATGACATATTTGATAAAATAAAATTGTAAAAAAAATGTAGGCCCCTCAAAGAGCATATTTTTAAAAAAATGGCTGTCAAGCTTGGTAGACCAGATAAAATGCACAAATACCCATTATTATTATTATTATTATTATCATTATTATTAGGTGCCATCTTATGGCAATTATTATATAGATAACATTTTATTAGAATGACTGGCAGTTGTTTGCTTTTTCAGTTTTATTAGGGACACATTTATCATTTCCAATCTTCCTGCAGCTTATCTGTTTTATCATCACCATAACCAGCACTATATATTCCTGTAACAAATTAGATTGTCTCCTAAATGTAACAAATTTACATTGGTTATTTATGTTCCAAACAAAATCCTAATCTAATCACATATTTACTTACTTTTCTTATGGCAGCTAATACTTTAGATAAGATATTGACAAAATTATTTTCTCCTCTCGTGTATGTGAGTTTGGGAAATAATAAATTGTGATTAATTAAAAATAAGAGCAATTTAACCGATCACATCAAACCCATAAGGCAGAAATAGAATTAAAATTATTATATTGTTTATTAAGAGAAAGAGAATATTTTGTGGGCCTTTGAAAAGAAAATTAAGAGAAAGGTTAATTAAATGCTATGTGTCAAGCATTGGTGGCTGAGTGGTCAGCACAGCAACCTTACAAGCAGTTGTCCCAGGGTTTGCTTTCCTGCCAATACTATGACACATGAAAAAAATAATAAATGCTGTGTATGGTGTATACTAATGTATGGTTGTGAAATATGGATAGTGAATAATAAAATTAGGAACAGATTGGAAGCCTTTGAGATGTTGTCATGGAAAAGAATGAAAAAATCAGTTGGATGAATGGAATAACAAATGAAGAAGCTTTGAAAAAAGTAAATGAATAAAGAAAGATTGACTGAGGAAATCAGAGATGGAGAGAAATTGGATTGGATATATGTTAAGAAAAAAATATAGTATAACTAAAGATGTTTTGAAGGGAATGGTAAGTGAAAGTAAAAAGAAAGGATGGAAGAAATTGGCATTGTTGGATGATATAAGAGATGGGGAAGAGTTACATGGAATTGAAGAGTTGGGCAAGGAAGAGAATAAAATAGACAAATGGGTGAATTAATGATGTGACTACTCTCTGGACCTGTCCATTATACTGTTGATGTTGATGGTTGTTTAATAGCATTATTTTTGATAGTTAATAATGTTATATTATTACATCATGAGATTTTAGATTATATATTTTTTTAAATATTTTCATGGACTCAAGGTATAAACATTAAAACTATAATGAAAGTTATTTGTATACTAAATTACAATAAACATTCAATTACATAATTAGATAACCACTAATTAAAATCGATAATCCAGACTGAACCATATGATGTAAAAATTAAGTTACATTTTGTTATATAACTTAAGTTAAAAGGTATCCACTTTATCTTAGCATCAAGATCTTATCCAAGTAGTAAATTATTTATTCCAGGGACTTCATTATTAGTGAGAATTGGAGAATTCACAACTTCACTAAATAACATCACATGATCACCTTTTTTTAAGGTTGTTCATAACTATTATTTATTTTATATAAAGCACAGATAGGCAAAACTCTCCATACAGTAGCACCATTCAGTGCAAGTCAGACTAATCAATGGATTCCACAAGGCTTGTGCATAAAATCCTTATCTAGTGCCTCAGATCAAAAGCCACAAGCTAGAAACTAATCTGGGATATTGGATGAATAGGAACTAGATAGAGATTTTATGCACAAACCTTCTAGCATCAATTGTTTACTCTGGCTTGCACTGAGTGACCCTACTGTATGGGGAGTTTTGCCTGTTTTAATTCACTAAATAATCCATGTTTGAACGAAGCATCTCCACTATATCAAACATTTTCCCATACTTCAGATGTAATTGTTGAAATTATAATGGTAATTTTCCATGCATTTATCATCATTTTAACTATTATCAATTCATTGCAGAAAGAAGGTCTCTCCAAGTTCAGTCCATCTTCTCCGATCTCTAGCCTTTCTTCTGTATTAACTATATATATATAATCATTTTAACCATTATTAATCACCACAGGATAAAGGTCTCTTCAGATTCAATCCATCTCTGATTTCTAGCATCTGTTTTCCACAACATCTCAGCACATTTCTTTATTTCATCCATCCATGTCATATGTGATCTCTTTATAGTCTCTTGGAATCCATTTTATGATTTCAACTGTATTAAACTAACATATATATATATATATATATATATATATATATATATATATATATATATATATATATTGTAACCTTATATTTTTGGTACAAAATATATAGTTAGGTAAAACTAATTCTCTCTCTCTTCTAGCTGATTTGATTATCTCAGCTACTACTTTGTATACTTGACACTTGTATCCAAATTAATTGAATGATGAGATTATATAATTCCATTTTTTTGCCTCACTTATTGTATTTTTTTCATATATTAGTTTAGCACTGTTTCCAAACACTAAGTTTCATAAATTGTGCTTAACCTACAAAAAAATCAATAGCACATTACATCAAGTTTAGTAAGATAAATAAAAACAAATAATTATTATTTGCTTTTCTCTTTAAATAATCCTAAAAATTATTTTGGTTTAATTAAAAGATTTATCTAATTTCCCTTTAATTAATTGATAGAATATGTAAGATAAATGCTTTTTTTTTTTCATTTTTCTTAACAGATATGTAAATGAAAAGAAATTTAATTGGTAATGAAACAATAGAACTTTCAGAGATTTTTTTAAAGAATGACTGTAGTAACAGCAAGGGTGGAAAAGAAAAGTAAAAATCTTTTCATTTTTTTTTACCATTAAACATAAAATGAAAGCTTCTCTTTTAAAAAAAGAGAGGGGATTTAAAAACAAAGAAGGAAGTTAAATTAAAACCTTTCTTAAATAATTTAAATTGTGATATTATCAAGTGTTAATAGCAAAATGTATAGTTATGTCTTAACAAATCTGTTCATGTTTTCCAACCATGAGTCTAGCTGCTAATAATCTTCCAAATATCTACAACTGAAATAACTGGAATTATTGTTAACCATAATAACAGGAGTAGCAGTGTTAAAGACCAGTCTGCTTGAAATTCATATTGCTTGCAGACTATATCTAACCTTGGATAAAATGCTTTATTTTCATAACTTTAACATGTATAATAGTGTTACGTATGAATGGAATGAAATACTATATTTAACTTTGGATAAAGTTTTGCTCTTATGACTTTAACATATAAAGTAGTGTAGTATATGTGTGGAATGAAATGCTGTTTTGATATTTTTGTGTGCCATTATTGGAATAACAAAGAGTTAATTATAATCCCACTTTGAACTTATATCAGAAGCAATATTGTCAATAATTTTATTATTAAAATTACAATCTAGTTGTGTAAAGAAATAATAGATAACCAGGAAACTATTTTGGGTGTTGTAGCACTTGTGGGATAGTTATTTGCCTCGACACTGATAGAGCGAAAATAGTAAAATATTTCAATTTTAGAATCGCACCTAAAATAAAGTAATACAATGCCATTAACTTTTGAGGATAATTAAAATTATATATACCCTACCTCTTAAAATATCTTGGATTTAGAGAACCTTGCATAAATCAATTAATTTATAAATATTCTTTATAAATGGAGATGAAGAAGTACACAATCAACTTTTAAGATTCTATGTCATAATGAAACAAATATATTTAATTTATATTTGTTATTAAATTAAGAAATGTGCTATTAATTTATTGACTGATATTTCATATTTAAATAATGTCTTTTAATCCAATATAGTAATTTAATGAATATGTATTTTATGTTTCATTTATATTTTATATTCTTTATATGTGTGTGAGGTTCACGATGTATATAATTTATTGTTATATATAGAGCTTGCAAAACAAACTCTTAACAAGCTTTGTAGAATATTCCCAACCTCAGACCAGTTTCTGCACTGGAATTCTCAGGATATTCAAGCATTATATTAAAAATACTAGGACAAACCCAGCACTTTATCTAATGTATAACTATTAAGTAGAAACTCTGAAATTTTCAGACATTTATGTCTTTCAATCCAGATATCTAACTTAAATAACCATATGGGACTGAACTAAGTTCAGACACACCATATATTAATAGCTTTAGCAATATGAAATCACCAAAGTCTTAATAACAAAAAATAAAATTACAAAACAATCAATAGTTATACATTAGATAAAATTCTAGACTTGTTCTAGTATTTTTAATCTAATGATTGAATATCCTAGCACCTCACTGAGGATGCCAGTAACAGAAACCGGTCTGAGATTGCAATACTCTACAAAGCTTGTTAAGAGCTTATTGCAAGCTCTATATATAACAGTTGTAAACACAAGCTTATTAAATTAAGTCATATGACATCTGACTTGGATTTTTTTGTAATTTTATTTTTTTAATAATGGTTTTGGTGATTTTATATTGCTAAAGCTATTAATATATGGTGTATCTGAATTTAGTTCAGTCCCATATGGCTAATTAAGTTAGATAGCTAAATTGGAAGACATATGGATGTCTGAAAATTTCAGAGTTTCTACATTAGATAAAGTGCTGGGCTTGTCCTAGTATTTTTAATCTAATGATTGAATATCCTAATATCTCACTGAGGACGCCAGTAGCAAAAACCAGTCTGAGGTTGGGGGTATTCTACAAAGCTTGTTAAGAGTTTGTTTTGCGAGCTCTATATATAATATTTGTAAACACAAGCCTATTAAATTAAGTCATGTGAATTGATTTTTTTGTAATAATCTATTGTATATAAAATAATTACTTGTCAACTTAGATTTATGATTGAGCATATGATAGGGATTAAAGAGAATCAATGATTAGGAACAGCGCTTGTGTAAAGAATTAATGATTAATTCAACAAATCTATAACATGCATCAACATTACATGGCCTAATCCTGTACATATTTCACAGGATTCTGTGCTTATACTCATAATATTAGGTATTATTTTTTTTATACCATCTGGTCTTTGGTCAACCGTTATCCCAGTTATTTCATGTAATAAAATTTTATTACATTTCCTGCCTGAATTCATATTTGTAAGACAGCACACATCTTCCACTTGAGCTGATAGATTAATGAGGGTAATTTATTTATATTTATTAGGGAAGTAAGTGTTAATACTATTTTAATGTTATATGGCTTTTTCTGTACTGGTGGTCTAATCCGCAGAATAATTGTTTAGCATTTATCATATTCTTCATATTATTCTGTGCTCGTGATTAATCCACAGAATAATCATTCTCATCATTCTTTGTATATCCTTTAAGTATGTTTTAGCGCTGGTGGTTAATCCACTGAACATTCTGAAATTAAACTATTTGCTCTGTGTATGATTAAAAAACCCACAGCGTAGTTACTGCTTTATTATTCCTTGTGTGGCTGAATATATCCACAAGTATATTATTGCTTTTGGTTATATATATGTAACTTTGAGCAGAGTTTCTATACATTATAATGCTTACATTGCTTCTCTCATCCTTATATTTATCATACATGTTAAGTTAGCAGCCATAAAAGGGCATTCAAGTGAATTATTGTCATAATTTATTATATGTTAATTATATGATATTCCAGCTGAGTTAAAGTTCAAATTCCATTTTTGATTTATTATCTCATTATGAACAATTTCCATAGGTTTATTAATACCAATTGTTATTATTATTATTATAATTTTGAAGTATGGTTGCATTGGTTTTGACGTACTGGAGGTGCCATTGACTGTGTGTTCGAATCTATCCTTGTCCCTATACAGTTTAAATTAAACTCATTGGTAATAAAATCTTAGATTGTATTATTTATCTAATTAATGTGCATTACTCATGTAGAAACAATTACATGTGATGCTATTTTATGTAATTTATTTTTGTTTATTTAATTTTATGAATATTGTGTTAACCAATCATTACTCTAATGTTTATTGAATCATAAATGAATGTTGATTTTATAATTTATCTTTGCTGTTTCTATTTGTCACACATAAAGCCAGATAATCCAACGTAATAAATACATCTCATATATTAGAGCATGTATTGTCCCTGATGGCCTGATGATGTGTGCAAGGTACTTTTGTTATTGGATATTCGTGATGTGCAAGATATGATAAAATCCCATTTACCTCATGCATTACCTCCGCTTTGCTTGTTAATTCTGGAATATAATCCAGAATCTATTATTTATATTGAAATGAATAAATCAACCTGCTAGCTGGTATAACAATTGAACCTATTTTCTAAAACTAGAACTGCTGCTTTTTCTATTATAATAAAAGATCTCATTGCTATGATTTGATTAGATATTTCAGTTAATGAAGAAAGAACTTAAAGTTCATGCTTCTTATCATTTACTGCAAAGCATATATCTTTAAAGCATTTATAAAACCTGAGTGTTTCTGAGCTACAGCCAGTCATATTATGAAGCTGATTATAATTATTGTTATCTTGTAAAATGGCTCGTATTTACCATATAATCTTTAGCAGTTTTAGAGATACCATCTGGTCTATGGTCAGCCATGGAATCTCAATTAAATAAAATCATAAATTAAAGTTTTGAGTGTAGTTTTTAAGATATAGTCATCGAAGAGAATAGTTGTAAATCATAAATTAAGATTCAGGAGTGTAGTTTTGAAATCCAGTCTTTAAGGAGAATAGTTAATTAAAAGAATCATATAATTTACTTTAGGTAATTTACATACCTTCGTGTAATGCTGCAATAGATCTTTGCTAAGTACCATGGCCACAACTGGATTACGTAGTAACAGCTTTATATTGTATCATTTAATTTTAACCTGTTACAATCTGGGATAGGACTTTTCGGTCCCAGTTTTTGGCTTCCCAACATGAGCCGATTTACTGATGATTAGTCTTTTGGTTACAATACATATATGTTGTACCCACATCATCCAGAAATATAATGATAGCAAAATAAGACTGGCTCAGATAAAATGATTACGCCCGGCTAAAATATTTATAATCTTACTATAATCAATAATAAGAATATCTTACGATAATATCTACTAATTAACTAGCTCTAACTGATTAATAATAATAAATGGTTCAGTTTATAAGAAATTAAATAAATAAAATATTAATAAATCATGAGACAATGAAGTGAAGTACAAGCAGTAAAGAATTAAATTGAGCCAATATCCCACAGGATACAATCTCAATGGCATAAGAATACTATCCCCCCTATTATTTCAAATAATAATAAATTCATAGCATTCTTACGACTTTAAAATAATAACAATCAATTTAGTATGATGTTACTAATTAAATTTTAATCTCTTTATTAAATAATACAACTATTTTTTAAAATAACTCGAATCAATTTATAATCTTCTGTAATCAAGTCTGATAAGGAACTTTGTATCATCCTCAACTACACCTAACTAATAATAATAATAATAAATAATAATCTTATTCCTCATTAAATAATTATTAATCTTATCCACTGTTTAATATTATAGTAACTAACAATAATGATTATAACAACAATGATATAATTCTTTTAGTTCTCATGTGACATCTTAAATAGAATATGTAGTATAATCTCATATAATCTGATATGTGGCATCAAATAACGTTAAAATTCTATGCAATAAATTGTGCAATTAATTATGAACATAATAATAATATTAATGCAAAAGAAATTTTTCAAATATATTATATTTTGAAGGATTATGATTCCTTAAGTAAATAATTATATCTGTATTGTGCAAATATTATGTTTATTTTGGTATCTAGCAATCATGTATTTGTAATGGTGAATAAATTGACATAAGACAAAGTTTTATAAAAAACAAATTTAACAAAATTTATTATTCTATATCTTTAACAAACTATATACAATATTTACAATTATAAATTTATTTAACGCACATTGATTACGTAAGTATTATTTACTAAGGCAATAAACCTTTAAACATGTGCGCTTGAAAATGCAAAGGTAGGGACTTCTACAGGTCTTAACCACAAGCTTACTCTTTGGAAGAAAAGAGGGAATTCTTTACTTCAACCTACTTTCTATATAAATAGGTGAAGCTGAAGCGGTTAGAACTGAGAGCGTGAAGCTATTCAATACTTCACTGATTAAGTCCACAACTCCTATTACCCATTAGTATTCGCGAAATCTTTCGATTTACGAGTCAATAGAAAGATCTTATAGTTAGAAATCTATTATGATAATTTAAAGTTGTAATTATAAATTTATTTAACGCACATTGATTACTGATTACGTAAGTAATATTTACTAAGGCTGTAAACTTCAAGAATATGAGCGTGAAAATGCGAGGGTAGGGATCTCTATAGGTCTTAACCAAAAGCTGTAGAGGTCCCTACATTTTCAAGGGCACGTTTAAAGGTTTATTGCCTTAGTAAATATTTACAATTATATTTGACAAAACCTAACAAATACTAAACTCATGAAAATAATATTAAAATTACATATTTCTACATTGAAAATAAAAATAAATCAACAAGTAAATAAGCCTTTACTCGACTTATTAACTTTTGCACATTGTTTTAAAATAATAATACTAATTTAAGAATACATTTATAGTTTAATATAATATCCATTAATTGACATAGTTAAAATATATGGTTTTCATAAGTGTACACGAAAATATAAAATAGTCAAATATGTTTAAAAATACATATATACAAGCAATAAAGATTACAAATTATAAAATTATTATATAAAAGCCTTTTTCGGCAAATTATGTTTTTTTTGCCCTTTTCAATATGTCTCCACGATTTAAAGGCAAAAAAACATAATTTTCCGGAAAAGGCTTTTATATAATAATTTTATAATTTGTAATCTTTGTTGCTTGTATATATGTATTTTTAAACATATTTGACTATTGTATACTTGAAGTGCAACATAAAAAACGAATTGGTTTTAATTCTGATTCTTTTTCTGTATAGTAATTTCGAAAATATAAAAATATGAAATACTGAAGTAACATTTATTTTTTTAAAATATGTTCATAGATTTTTATAATAAATTAATCAAACTTCTAGTATGATAGTGCTAATGTTATTTCAAACATTTATCTTTATTCGCTCAATTAATAAATTGACTTTAATCAAATAATATTACAGATGTTTTTTTTTATATACTTTGCTTGGCATTACTCTAAATAAAATTCTTATGTGTGTAATTCATGTATGTTTAAAACATAAAAAAAATATTCACAAAAATATAAACATTCATTCTATTCTGTGTTGTTTATTTTGGATGTTTCTATTTTTAAAAAATATGCATTAACACGTAGAAATTAAATATCAAAATTATTCAAAAAAACTCGTGAATAATTATCATCTCTTTTTATGTTTTTAAAAATAGTTTAATAAAACATGAAATATATCTATGATTCTTTATTATTCGTTGTTAACATTTACATTCAATCTCATTTGTATTTGACATTAACCTATACCAAAACATGAAAAATCTATCTCATCTTCTTTCAAAATAACATACTACAATTCAAAAATTATTCATTATTTTTTTTCATAACTACAACGCTATACGATGCAATAACTGATAAAATTAAGATAGCGATACGATGCGTAGAAATGAAGAACTAACTAGAATATAGACTCAATAGTATAAAATATATGGGATAATCTACATGGATACAGTGTAAACGAAGAGGTATGACTTCTCTGTCTAATAACCTCCAATATAATACTAATGTCCAGGCTATTTATTCAGCTCACTCGAACATTAAAATACATAATACCAAGTAAGACACTGCCCATGGAAAATATATACAAGTCACAGGGCTACATAATCTGTACCTGCACAAACTACTAAGATAATAATATATGTTACTTTCCTATTCTCCATAGATCCTACATATAAGCATCCCATTGTTTCTTTTTATAATCCCAAGGTCACTATGACTTAAAACTTCACAATAGATTTAACAATCAACATCACAAAAATATCTAGCCTTACTCTAAAAAAAAAAAAAAATTCACATATGACTTTAATAAATCTAAAACTACAAGAAAAGGTTTATTCACTTTTAAAACTCAGCAATAAAAATACAAATGATTTTGTTTTAAATATTAAAATCAATATTTAAAATATTTCCAAAAAATAAGCTTCATCCATTAAAGAATCATATAAAAATTATATGTATCAGTAAATTATATTACATTAGTAATATAAAAGAAAAGTATGCATATCTTTTTCAAAAAAAAAAAAAAATCCTAGCTCATATCCTTAGAATAACAATAAAGTTTTATGTGTAATTAATGCACGCACACATGTTTATATGATAAGGTAATACTATAAAAATATTCCAAGCAATTCTAAAAACAATAAAATATACATCATGTGAAATTGATATATTTTACAAAGATTTACCTAGTAACTCTTCACTTGTCAGTTACTCTTGGACATTTTCTGGTCCAATATTTCATATAAAAACATATTAAATAATAATAACATCCATTCAGTGTCTCTATCATACTTTAAAATTGTTTATGAAAAAAACTTTGCAAAGAATTAAAATATTCCTTAAATATTAATTATGTTAGATTAAATAAATATTTAAATGTAATTTTCCTACCTAACATTAATAAAACTTAATATTATAATTAGTAGGTGAAATGATAAATAAAACTATAGTTACTAAATCCAATTCTTTCTTCTCCATAAAGTTCAAATTAAAAGTTTTTTTTTCTTCCAACCTAATATTTCTTTATTAGAACTTCTTCATAGAAGTTTTTCTCCCAAAGTTTGTTGCTAAGATGATCACTATCCAAAGCTTTAGAACAAAAACATTTCTCTCTTCCCTACGCATAAACTTATAAATAATATTTAAAAAAAAATAAAGTTGACTTTAAAATCCCATATATTTTGAAAAATAATCATCGATCCTGTTATGAAAGTCTATAAATCACAGTCCAATATCTGCAGCTTTCCAGGAAAAATAATTATTAAATGTGATATCACTTAGGAAAGCTTAAAAATAACCTCCAAAGTTTTCCCATTCACTTGGATTATACCGGGTTCAGATGCATCAATGATGGCTATATAAATCTATACATATTTGTATGGAAAATACATACTTTATATTCCATTAATAATACCATTCTATGGTAATTTAAATAAAGTCATTTATAAAGTTATATGTTAGTCAGAATAATATTTTTAATTACCCATTTTATTTCCTTTACTAACAAATAACTTTAAAAAATCAGTTTTTACAATATTAAATGATTTACGGTCTTTTTTCTTAAGAATGACTTGTTATATAAAAAGATTATGTCTATAATACTATCAGTTTTTTTATCTTTAAAACCATTTTTAAGAAAAGTTTATAATAAACTTTTTAAAGACAATATTTTCTTTTAAAATATTTACTGCAAGCTTTTTTAAAATACACTTTTTCAAAATATTAAAATTTACATTTTTTCCATATAACTTTTGCACTCCTAATAAAGTTATCTATCCTTAAAATACAATGCATAAAAATGTTAAACTTTCGAAGAATATTTCTGTTCAACTTTCTCGCCAATGTCCAAAATATTAACAATAAATAATGATATAGCTTTTCCCCCAATATATTTAAAATTGTATCTTCCCTTATTAGCTGTTCTATCATCCTTAATTCTTTTAAATACATTCTTGTTGGTATTAAATCCACAGTTTCCATGAAGTTGGCTTAAGCTTCAATAAAACAGTTGATAGAGGATTTATTAATTTAGCAATGCATAACTACTTTAGCTTAGTAAATTTATAATCCTTCAAATCCTTTCTTTTAAAACAATAATTTTAAGTAGTAAACTAAGCAATACTTCGATGTTAATATATGATAATAATATTGATAATATTAAGTTAACAAGTTAATAAGCAATTATTAAATTAAAAAAAACCCAGAAAATGAGAGCAACTACTTTTATACTAAATTGAACTGATGACTTGATTGGTTGTTTTAATCTCCAACTTATGATCTAATTTACATATTTGTCAATTTTGTGTAATTAAAATTTAGAAATAAAATTTATGACTCATTAAATATTAAACATTATTAGAAAAATTAATTCTAAATTAATTTTATACTTTTATTTAAACAAACTAAACACTTTAAAATAACATTTAAAAAATAATACTTCAGTAATTTATTCAATATTTATTTTCAATGTATCTATTTTTAAAACTTTACTAATTACATTTGTTTTAAAACTACCCAATTAGATAATTTTTATAATATTTACTTTTATATGATGCACAAATGTTTTCAATTTTTTAAAAACAATTTTATAGCAATTTTGAAAACTTTCTTTAGAAACCTTGTAAGCACAAAAGTATGTGTATTTGCTGATCACATGACTTTTTAAAACCAGACAATATGTATCAATTTTTATAATTACTGTCTAAAAACAGAAATATCTTAAACATTTTATTACAAAATATTACATTAAAAAATGATAAAATATAATAATACAATTTGGAATGGATAAAATTTAAAATTATTTAAGCTGTAATAAATTAAACACATTTGTCCACCATAAAATATATTATTTTTAATAAAATAATTTATAACACAAATATTAAATCTAATTTTTATTTAAAATATTAGTTTATTTAATTCTAAGTAATTATTCTAAACTAACTTTTAACACTTTATTTAATAGGACTTTTAATATATTATTTGACTATGGCCAGTTTTTCCAACCATACAAAAATCATATTTAGCTTTACTTTATTATTTTAACATATTAACATAGTTTTTTTATATATTTACTATTCTTACTTTACTTTAACAAAGTTTTTTATAATATTACCAACATCATACAGCAGTTATACTATTTAAATTATACCCTTAATTTAAAATTTTTCAAAAATTGACTCATTAAACCTATCTGGACCTAGTAAAAAGGGCACAATGTATATATAATAAATATAAAATGCAGTACCCATTATAAAATGTTGTATATATAAAAAAATAAAAAATTTTTAATGGTAAATACAATATTATAGTTTAAATTCTTTTGTAGAGCTTCCAATTATGTGGTAATCCTCATCAGCTTTAACTGAATTTCAAATTTTTTAAACTTAATGTTACATATATTTCCATAAGCTGTGTATGGCTGTCTTTACAACTTGCCTATTAATAACATCATCATTATGTTTATCAATCAAAATTGCCTCTTTAATTTTCCTCTTTAGGAAGTATTATAATTTATCAGATATCATGTGGATGTCAGAAATTATATATCGGTGAATCGAGATGTTCTGTGGAGAAAAGATTAAAGGAGCATCAATTATTATATAATCGAATTAAAAATAATGCAAATAGTCAATTTAATACAGCTTCAGTATTCTTTGACCATGAAAAGACTTGTAATTATAGGTTTACATTTAATAGTAGTGAAATAAAATATTAATGGAGGAAAGAAATTATAAAAATAGGAAAATTAAGGAGGCAATTTTGATTGATAAATATAAGGATGATGTTATTAATAGGCAAGTTGTAAATACGGCCATACACAGCTTATGGAAATATAAGTAACATTAAGTTTAAAAAATTTGAAATTCAGTTAAAGCTGATGAGGATTACCATGTAATCGAAAGCGCTACAAAAGAATTTAAACTATAATATTGTATTCACCGTTAAATTTTTTTATTTATATATATATATTACATTGATTTTCTGCTATTACTATATGTAACATTTAAAAAACACTGTAACAAAGTATATATTTTAATTTTTAAATCAAAAAACATAATATTCTTTGAGTGCATTAGCTTTTTACTCATAATTAAAAAACTATCACAATTCAACTTTATATACTTATAAAGTACACTATTTACTTCTCTGAATACTCTGGGTTCTCTGATTCATACCATCTCCAATTCGTGCAATAAAGCAAGTTTCTTTACTTTTTTCTTTAAAACTATTTTAACAATACTGGGATCAAATCCATATTCATGCTTTCCTTCATGACTATAAAATATAAATATAACTGTAGAATTATTTTTGTTTGTGTAAATTAATGTTGCATCATTTTCATCTTTAGATACACCTTGTTTCCCAATTTTCTATCCCCTACAGATTAAATTATGATAAATTGGTTCATTTTATATCACTTTACTTTCATATTATCAATTAATCTGCTCAACCTCACGAGTATCCTAAATCACATTAAATTTCCATGCACACACAACTGCAATACTTAACATATGATATTAACATCAATCTTTTATCACTTCTGTTTCTTTTTCTTGCATATATTACTTAATTTAAAATGCTCTGTATATATCATTATAATTATATACCATTTGTAATATAAGCTTATTAAATTAAGTTACGTTATATATGACTTGATTTTCTTGCAAATATTCTTAAAACAGAGGTGAAACTCTCTGTACAGTAGCCCCACCCAGTGCAGGCCAGAGCAATCAATGGATGCAAGAAGAGTGTATAAACTCCCTATCTAGTGCCTACCTATCCAATATCTGACTTGCACTAGGTGGCACTACTGTACAGAGTTTTGCCTGTTTTAAGAGCATGTGTAATAGAAAATGATCACGTAATGTTTGGTGGTTTTATATCATTCACATTATACAGCTTTTACCATATTAGAATATACAAATTTCAAATTCTCTTTCTCATCAAACTCAAACTTATAGCTACAAAAATATTAAGATCTTGGAGAATTTTTGTATTAGAATTATTGCTTATGAAGGTTTGAGACCAATAAAAAAAAAGTAATTGAAAGGTTACATCTTTGATGTGGTAAAAGCTGTTAATAGCTCATATTGAAACAGATTAGTCTTATGACACATATAACACAACGTATGTGGAGTTTTGATAGTGTGTGTGCATATGCTTACGTATTTGAAGCTTAAAGGAAAAATTGAAAATAATAGTGATAACATTTATATATATAATTCTTTAAAATAAAGTTAGGAATGATTTAAATCTTGAATAATTAAATGAAAATATTTATATATATATTTTTAAAATACTAATAAAATCAAGTCATACACCATGTGACTCAACTTGATAAGTGGGTGTTACAAATCTAATATAATGAGCATGCTAATAGCTCTAAAGAAAGCTAGTGAACTGTTGACCCTCCTCAGTGAGCCATTAGGATATTCAGACACTAGATCTAAAATACCAATTGAAGGCCAGCACTTATCTAATACTTAAATATTAAGAAGAAAACCTGATTTTTTCAGTATATAGCCATATGGGGATATGGGGCTGAACTAAATTCAGATCCCCCATATATTAATAGCCTTAGCAATATAACATTGCCAAAGCCTCAAAAGCAAAAACTATAATAGTAAAAAAAATACATATATATCACAGTCATACATCACATGACTTAACTTAATGAGCTTGTATTAAAAATCTAGTGTAATGAGAGTGTTAATAACTCTAAACAAGCTTTCCAATTCGGAAAAGCTTGTTTAGAATTATTAACACTCTCGTTGTGGGTGTGAATAGACCATATATCCCCTACGTTGCAGGTTATTTCTGATTTCGGCAAAAATCTAAATTTTTTAATCTAACAAAGAAAAAACATTTTTATTGTCTAAAACAAGGATGTTGTTTCTTGTAAAACACTTGTAATTATACAATTAATTCTAAGATGTTTTACTTCAAAGATTAAGTAATATTCATTAAGGCTGTAGCCTCAAGCACATGCGTATAAAATGCGATAGTAGGGACCTCTACAGGTCTTAAACCACAAGCTTACTCTTTGGAAGAACATTCATCAAAATCAGAAATACATTTTTGATTAAAATAAAAAGAAAAACATTCTAATTCTGTTTAATATATGATTTTTTTTCTACAGTACAGGCTTTTTCACACCTGCACTCCAATATCTAATATATAGGGGGTTGAACTCAGACTTTCACACAACCTCAACTAATTCTGTTTATAAATTACATTATCTGCTATAAATAGTGAGTTCAGTTTAACCAAAGTAAGGGATCTTTTTTTAGGGAGGGAGAGCTGTTTTTCATGTTGGTGGAGTTTGAAATCCCAGACAAGTATAATTGAATGCTTCTCTGTGATATCTTATAGCCCACTACGTGTATAGTAGGTACTTTGTGGTAACTGAAATTCAAATTTAGCTTGCATATCTGTTAATTATGATATGTAATACCAACCATCTATATATGAGAAACCAAGTTATTAATAAGATTCCAATAGTTCACTTTGAACTGTGATAGACACATATCTATCATAATGCAAAATACCATTAAAGAAACTTCTGTTGATAGACAAAAAAATTATTACCATATATATAAACAGAAGCACAAACTTGATAGACATATTGTACCAGTCGAAAACCCACCAAAAGAACTGCAAGTCGGATCCAAACTCAGCTGGTTCAAACTGAATTCAAACCCAACTCACTAGCTCAGATTAGTAGAAATCGACGGCATAGTGCTATGCGCCAAGAAACTAGCTCAACGGTTGGTGAGGATCAGAGACCCCTGAATTGACATTAATATCTGATAATAAACTGACTAAAATAATTTTAAATCGAATCATATGTATATGTTTGGGTTGCCAACACAGACAGCGAGTATTAACATTAAAATAATCATAAAAGAACTAAGAAACCAAGTGTGTTTAGAAAATATTTAATAATAATAATTTGTTTTGTTTGAATTTTAAATGAAGATTAAATTAATTAATTCTAGTCCTTAAACAAAGTTTATAATTATAATACGAGTGGCGGTCCTTATTATATGCCAATGAGTATTACGCAATATTTGAAAGTTTATGTCTATGCCCCCCCCCCCACAAGAAATAAAAGGCAGATAAAGGTATTCATTAATAAAGGAAATTTTTATTCTAATTTTATACGAAAGAATGTGATATTTATTTTCACATTCGCAAATCCATTCATGAAGAGCAAGATACATATTTTAGGGCATAACTTTAATTTTTATTAGAAAACTTATTTTGAGATAAAACGGAGAATTTGTTGGACTTTAATTTAAATCACTTCATCACGAATTATGAGCATCAGAGCGGGCTTTACTGGAACAGAGGTAACGGTGCTGACGAATTATGAGCTATAAAGTGAAATTGAAAGACGATGGCTAGTCGATAATCGAAGTCCTATGGTGGCTTGCGTCTGACAAGTCTTATGCCCTTTGACTAATATGAACAGGAGAGGAAGAGCTTTCTTCCTCGATAATTTAAATAACAGAAATATGATCACCGACCAGCCTAACGGAGCGGAAGATTGCCCTACATCAGCTACGTTGAAGATGGATGACTTACTAGTCACCGTTTGAGAACTAAAACCCAATTATAGAATGCTCTACGTGATGACTTGATCAATTAATTAAAGTCAAACGAGCTTTTAACTAAAACTATTTTAAAGTATTTGTAAATCATATTAATTACGCCCCAATCATCGTGCCCTTCCTGAATCTTAATAGAATATAACAAAGTTGAATTAGAATATATTTATTTGATTCCTTTATCGGCCCTTTGCAAAAAAACATTTTAAGATTATATTTGAATAATAAACAAATATTAGTGAAACGAGAAAATAGCGGTAGCATAGATTAGAAACGGAGCTAATAATTTATTATTGGCCAATTATAAAAATAATAAACATGTAATAATTTCTTTCGACTTGATGATTGATAGAACTTATAAATTTAGTTCTAATGGGCGAGAATTAACTATCAGAATTTAATCTTATATTACTTGTATAAGGCAAAGGAAACGAGGGAGATCATCGAGTCAAAGGATTATTGGCATATAATTAAAAATAGCAACATTAATAAATCACACACTATATATATATAATAAATGAACCACCATAGTAATGAAGGAAAGTTAAATTTAAAGACTAGAGATTGAGAGAATTACTAATTTAAAATAGCATAAATAAAAGGTTTTACACAGAGTATTATTACATTAAAGAATAAAAGAGCTCTAAAAGGGAGTGTAAAGTTCGAAACTGGCCAGAAAGATTAAGGTTCATTTGGAAATATATTACCCAATTCTTCCAGGGCTGGTTCTTAGTTTACACGTCCAGGTAAAAACATAGGCATGCATTTAGTCGATTACTTGAACAGCATTTTAATGGCTTTTTATAATTTTAGCAGCATGATTGGTCCGGAAAAGATTCAGCAGCTTCATTGAAGATTTTTAGGGGACTTCAGGAACAAATAGCCAGATTCCTGACATTCTAGCCCTTCACCATGATCGAAACACTATTTAATTTTATAATTTAAAAACGCACAGAGTTGACTGCACTTCTCTACAACAAAGATGGCTTCTTTTTCCCCCAAATTTTACAGAGCTATATATCTGTCCTCTGATGCCTTCAGGCTAGCACTTCTTTTATTATCAATGTTTTTAGATTTACTGGTTGTTTTTAGATACATTCCTTCAATAAGGCTTTCAAGCTCATTAACTTGAATTCATTTTCTAATTAGAAAATGAATTCTTAAAATCAGAAAATGATTTTAATTAGGAAATCCTTATCTTTTTTTCTAATTAATAAAACTTTAACTGTTGTTTTTGGAAAGGGAAAATCTGAAAGCTTATCGAAAGAATGTAGCTTTTAATCATTAAACTTTAACAACTTATTTAAAAATAAAATCAAACATTCAGACGCAATGAAACTTTCAAATAATTATATATATTTAAATATTTACAAATATATATGCACAATCCACGCAGTTATAATATATAAATTCATGAATAATTCTATCATGAATTTATTAATAGCATTGATTAATTTTAAACTGAAACTAATTAATTTTAGTATGCATTTATAAAATAAGTTTCCTTTATGGAAATTAGCGTGGATTGAACGTATAAAGCCCATTGCATCAGAAATTTAAGGTTAGTATTATGTGTTTGAAGTGGGCTTATGGCTAGATGTCATGAAGCTAGGATCGAACTCAGATCCGACTGCTTCAAAATTTCATCATCACCATTGTCAATCATTATCAATCCACTGCAGGATGAAGGTCTTTCCAAGTTCAATCCATCTTCTCCAATTTCTAGCATCTCTTCTTTACATCATCCCTACACCATTTCTTATTTTATCCATCCATCTCCCATGTGGTCTCTTTCTGGGTCTTTTACAATATCTTGGACTCCAGTTTAGAATTTCAATTGTCCATCTTATTGGTGCATATATATTGTATAATTAATGTAAAAAATCTATTGCTGATTTTTAAAAAAGTCTAATATTGATTTTAAAAACAGCTTCGTAAAATTAATATGTATACTACACACATACATCTTGGGACTAAAGAATGGATAGAAATTAATTTTTTGTAGTATAAAATAAATATTCTTTCCACTGGCTTTTTAAAAAAAAAAAAATTGATAACCGCATTAATTCTAAATGATGCAAATAATATCGAAAAACTAAGTTTACAAGAGAAGCAACTAATCCATTAAGTCAGACTTCATGGCAAATTGAAACACAATATTTTTTCTTTTAAGTTCCTTAAAAGTATAACTAAAAGTTTTACTTTTAAAAAAACTTAAAATAATTTTATGGTTAGAATTTTCTTTCTTACACATAAGGATTTTGTTTTAGTTAAAAATCTATAAATATAGTCAATAGGTTATATGAGGGTGTACCCAAAAGTAACTGGAATTTTCTAACAAAAAATTGTTTATTTATGTATTGTAATTTTAATCACTTTCAAATTACTATCCATTTGATGGACTACACTGGTCTAAACATGTTTTTTTCATTTTTCAAAGCAATTCAGAAACACTTTCCAAGTAATGTCTTTTATTGCCTTCACTTTTTTCAACACTTCTAAGTCTGCAAAAAAAAGGAGATATTTTTAGTCGAGAAATTAAAAAAAATTGCATGGAGATCGAGTGAATATGGCTGATAGATAAACTGAGTTGTGCTGAATTTAAAAGTGTTTCACACTCAAGACTTTCAGAAATGACACTTTGTTGGGGTAAAACTTGCACTGCTCTCTCTACCACAAAATGGGATGTTTACATTTTACCACATCATATAAATGCTTCAGACCTTGCAGACAAAATGTCTGCCAATTATGAATGAAATCACAGAGAAAAATGTCATATTGAATTTTTAAAAAATCAGCATTCTCTTGACTTTTGGACTTCACTTGCGATGCTTCTTAAGAATGTGGTGCATTTAACATTTCAATTAATCCACTCATAAACTTGTTTTTATGAGATCAGCTTGCTTATAATCTGTTTCAAGCATTATAACTATTTTCCTTGCTGTTTTCCATAAACGAAAACAGAATTTCACATTTTTCTAACTTTTCAGCGATTATAAAAAAAATTGACAAATGCACAGAATGCATTTTACAAAAAAAATGTGCTACATGGCTCCATGAATTCACATGGCAATGTCATTTGGCAGATTGATGCAGAAGGATTCCTGCGAGAAGTGTGTAAAACAGCATATACTACAATAGATGCACAAACCTGAGAATGATTCTGGATATTTGCCCCCCCCCCCCATAAAGACAAATATAATTATGTTGCATAGTTAATTTTTGAAATAATAGTTTACAAAACCACACACGTCCCCTCGATCATTAATGTACCATTTATATATGAAAAAAATTCTTGCTTTATATTTTAAAGCAAAATTAATTAATAATTGAAATATTATCTTTTTGTATTAGAACAAGTACACGTAAATGTGCATGTTATAAATATGTGTAGAATATTTAATTACTTACAAATTGTTATAGTAAAATAATATTGCCATGTAAAATTAATGCAAATAATAATTGGTATATTTTGTAATCTATGTGTGCATTATATGTGTTTAATTAATACTAATTTACAATTCATGTATATTTATAAACTTCAATTTAGATTATGTCACATGTATAAATTGTCTGTCAATCATAATTAACATTTAATAATCAAAATCAGAAGATCTATTTATATTAGGAGTATTTATCTAACTTTTTTATTGTTATTAATAATTAATAAGTTTATTAATTATTTTAAATTATTTCAATAAAGCTATTTAATATTTACCTATTATCATAAAGCACTGAAAACTTTGAAATTATTCAAAGGGAAGTCAATCTCCGATAATGTGCTATTTCTTAAATATTATAAATCTCTGTGAACTTGCTCCCTGGTAAGAGATTAAAAAACTTAAGTGAATCACTTAAGATTAGAGTGCACATTCTATATACACCAACTCTTACAGACCATGCTTAAATCAGGGCTTGAATCTATTGTGTGCCTGATGTTCTAATCAAATATTCAATTGTACAAATCTATTTAACCCATCACAGGAGAAAGACAGTGTCTCATTTTTAACCACCTACGATTAAACAAACATGACATATAAATGTAAACCTATTATTATAAAGTGCTGAAAACTTTGAAATTATTAAAATGGAAGTCAATCTCTGATAATGCATTCTTTATTAAATATTATAAATCTTGTGCACTCTCCTGCTGGTAAGAATTTGAAAAACTTAAGTAAATCATTTACGTTTAGAATGTACATTCTATATACATCAACTCTTACAGACCCTGCTTAAATCAGAGGTTGCATATTTGTATGCCTGATCTTATAATCAAATATTCAATTGTATAAATTTATTTAACCCATCACATGACAAAGATGGTGTCTCATTTTTAAATAGATTTGTGCAATTGATTATAACATCAGACATACAATAGATTCAAGCCCTTATTTAAGCATGGTCTGTAAGTGTTGGTGTATATAGAATGTATGCTCTGAACTTAAGTGATTCATTTTAAATTTAAATTCTTACCGGCAGGAGAGTGCACGGAAATTTACAATATTTAAGAAATAGTGCATTATCGGAGATTGACTTCCAATTGAATAATTTCTATATATGTGAATGTATGTGCTTGCTTGTTGGATTCATTTTTCTTCAGTAATTGAAATATTACATGATAACTTCTCTAGATTCTTGTATAAATTTCTAATGATACAAATTAAATTTCCATAAAGTTTTTACCTTCATTCTGCTTTATCCTTTTTATGGCTTATTTTCAGGTATAGTTTTTTATTTCAATTGTATTGGAATGTCTCTATGTTGCATAAAGATGATTATGTAACTACAGAATACAAGGGAAAGATGAATGATACAAAGAATTGTTTAGCCAATCATTTTATTTTAATCAGTAATATTACTAAATTCCATAATTTAATCATCCCTTCGCATCTTCTTATTGTTGTTTTAGATTCATTGTTTCTTTAATCTTATTATTAATCTTTTCAGTTCCAACAACTAACTTCTCAATAAGATTGTCAGCTGACTTTTCAAAAACCACAAAACTATACTCATGCAAATTTAATTTAAATATTCCATCTAATATATGAACATTATAACTTTAAAAACAACTCTTTGTATTTAAGTGTGTGCGATACGATGTGACTTTTTTCGAAGTCAGGAATCTCTCAGCCGCTATGCCCAGAGAAACATTTTAGCTACTTTACCTTCCCTTTCTATTCCCCATTTTAATTTTTTCCCATATTCTTTTCTATCCTGTTCCATCCCATTTCCACAACATAATTTTTGTCAAACTCTATGGCCTTTCTATCTAAGTCCACCTTATCTTTTCCCAAATCCAGCATAAAAACCAAGAACCCACTTTCAGTATAATCACTTTGTTTATTTTTATTCTTCCACAACTTCATTATTTGTACCCTTTCTGTTTTCAGGCATTTACATTCAATTAACAGACGCCTAATATTTTCTATGCCTTCCTTACATTTTTCCATTTATGTGTATATTCCTTTGTTGCTAAAGATCCCATTCAAGCCTTAAACAGTAAACTACTTTCCTTGCTATTATCATAAATTAACTCGCACCCAATATTCTGTTTACTTCTATATGTATATTTAAACTCTTTTTACTCTCCATACTCATTTTCCATCTCTCCAACTCCCTATTTTTTATTAATGCATCTATTTTTTAATCCCACTCCTTGCCACTATAACACTCAACAATTCTCCCAACACAATCATCCCACCTTTTGTATAAGTATACTGACATAAATTCTTTATCCAAATCTTCAGCATACCAAACTTTCCATAATGCATGCCACCTGGATTTGAGAGCATCACACCTAGATCTTAGGATCTAATGCAATCCTCCAGCAGCCCAAGATGAAAACACCATAATGTTTCCAACTCACTTGCATCCACTGATTATGAAGGCTTGCACTTGGTGGCAGTACTGTATGGAGAATTTGGTACTCTTATTAACAGCATGTGGAAACATATAAAATTGTGATCATGTGATTTCATATTTAAAAAGTTGATTTTTTTTTCTATTACATCATTATAAGTGTTCTCTTATGTTGACAAATAAGCAACCTTGTTTCTTAAATCTGTTTGTAAATTAGCTGACTTTCAGAATAATGGCTTATTTACCAACTTTTATTACCTTTAATTGACTTTTGAAACAAATCATTTTGTTTTCTCAAAAATAGAACCTAAGAACTGGATAAGCCTATTTTATATTCCAAAAACGTGCACATAAATTAAAAAATATATGTAAAAATAAATTTAATATAAGCTTTTGACCAACTCCATCATTTAATTAATTAATCAATAACTCTAAAGACACTATACCAAATGAATTTGGCACATCAAATGGTCTATAGAATTAAGCACAGCCAATCAACTTGCAATGTTGATTATTATGGTGAGTCGAGGGCCAATTTGTCAACAAGACATACCCAACATAGATATTTACACAATAGAGCCCTCACAGACAAAAACGTTTCACTACATACACCATTAGCAGAAAACTAAAAATAGATTCAAGCTTACAAAAGCAGAGATAGCATCAGAGAGAGAGAGAGAGAGAGAATAGAAAACAGAAAGAATAGAAAAACATGAGCAATAGCTGGTGACCCATTTCAAGAAAAATGGGCTGATTCCAATTTAAATTAAAATTGAATATGTGAACAGTTAACTAAACATTGATATAAAAATCATTTAATCATACCACTATTTGCCATGAATATGATATAGTAAAAATAAATTGAAAGCATGCTAAGTAGTAATAAAGCTAAATATTATTTAAAAAACTACCTTTTCTGTGTGTATTTTTATTTTACCTGACTCAGAAAAAAAGAAAATTAGTAACAATTGAATGGTATATAGAATCTACATAAAAATGAAAGTTTATTACTTTATAACTCAACAAATATTGCACCAATCTTGATAAATCTTGTATGATTTTCTTTGTTTTTATGTGAGGAATTAAATAGGCTGCAGATTTGCACTGGGTAGTACTTAATTATTTTTAAAATGTTGATATTTTGTAATATAAAAATGCATCAGAATAGCAATCATTTTCTAGTGATATAAAAATGCAAAAAAGAGGGCAGCACTGATTAAAAGATTACAGTAGTATGGATGGTAAGAAGAGTTTAAATATATATAGAAGTAAATGAAATATTGGAAGCAAGTTAATTTATGATAATAGTAAGGAAAGTAGTTTATTGTTTAAGGCTCGAACGGGATCTTTAGCAACAAGAGAATATACATGTAAATGGAAAACTATGGGTGATTTAGTGTGCAAATTGTGTAAGGAAGGTATAGAAAATATTAGGCATCTGTTGATTGAATGTAAATGCTTGAAAGCAGAAAGGGTACAGATGATGAAGTTATGGAATAGGTATGAACAAAGTGACTATACGGAAAATGAGTTATTAGCTTTTATGCTGGGTTTGCGAAAAGATAAGGGGGATTTAGATTTAAAGGCCATAGAGTTGACAAAGATCATGTTGTGGAAATGGGATGGGGCAGAATATGGGGAGACTTAGAGTGGGGAATGTAAAATAAAGTGGCTAACAGGTTTATCTGGGCATAGTTGCTGAGATATTCTTGACTTCGTTTAAGGAGAAGCCAAATACATCACATCACGACATTGGAAAGTATTCAAATACATATTAGAGTAATTTTATTGTGTAAATATACTTTAAATTAATTTTCATTTGAATCACATATTTAATTTCTCACATGCACATGAAGTGTGATTAAATTCAGTAGTAGAATTATTATTTTTGGAAAAGTAAAGTAAAATTTGATTTCATAAATATATTTTTAATTAATTAAATTTAATATGTACTATATATTTAAAGTGAAAATCTAAAAGTCACTAAGTTATATATTTTGCAATATTGCTGCTGATAATTTATGTATTATTATTTGAGATATAAAAATTTGTCAAAATATCGTAATTATTTTCACATAAATGTATAAGCCATGGGAACGGCTACATATTTCATCGATCTTGATGAGACTTGCCTGCTTATTTTATGGTACTTTCCTGAATTTCCTCCTTAAGTTGTACTATTGAGCTTCCATTGTCTATTCTAATCTGCTGTAGTTCATCCTTGACATTTGTTTCCACCATTTCTAATTTACACGTCTGGTCCTTAACATTGTCCCTGATTTCTTTTATCTCTGACATTTGTCTAGCTGAACTATCTTTTATCTGTAATATTTCTGATTGTATTTCTAATATCTGCTTAGCTGAACTATCCTTTATCCTAACTTCCATTTCTGACATTTGTTTTGGTAATTTGCAAATATAAAAAGGTGAATTTGGGTTGATCAGACTTGCAATCCAAGTGAACTTTGCCATTTGGCAGCCCGGAACATTTTTAAGGGGGAACTGAACAAACCTTTCATAAAATTTTTATTAAGAAAATTAAAGAGCTGGAAAAGATTATCAAGAGGACGTGTCAGGAGTGGATGGTGGATCAAATTTGGTCCAGAGTTAATTTGGCCAAGACTTTCAATTAGTTAGAATACTCTAATGAACTTATTGATTAACATACTCTAAGTATTCACTTATTATGTACATGAGGACATCCTTGTGACAACAATTTATTATACTTCAAACTCAAAAGATTTGTATCCATATTTCCTGATGAGCTTATAACTTATAGGACACTGTTACTGAGAAGCAGGAAGGCTGACCGAACATTGAGTAAATGTTTGACTACCTCCATTGATTAAGGTCAATTCTCCTGACCTCTGAAAGGATAGGAGATTAAGGACACTCCAGGACTTCAGTTTGAATAGATGGAGTCACTACAGATTTAAAGGGGCCCAATTTATATTTCGGATTATTTGAATTATGCTTGCAGATTTACAATCAGGTATGTTTGTACTAATATGAAGTGTGATCATGATTCTCAGGAGTCGGAGTGATTCAAGTTGTAATTTATTAAGCAGGCTGCCTTGATAGGACCCTGTAGATTGTACTTATTATTTGACCAGGGTTATCAAAAGATGATTGTTGTACCCAGAAAAATTACATGTGAAATATTGATAATGTTAAATATCACTATGATTGTTGGTCAGTTGGACTATGTATAGGTGAAAAGGGGAGGTAGAATAAGTGTAACTTAGATATTATTGTAATCTAATGATAGGCAAAGAGGCACAAATAAGTTCTTTTGAAAGAAAAATGTATTCCTGATTCCCTATTAAGAAGAATCCAAATATTCTAGATATAAGCCTAACAATTACAGTATATAATAAAAATGTAGACACAATAAACTAATGACTCAATATACCTTAATAGTTCTGTCAAATTTAATACATTCAATATTTACAATTTGCAAGCTCTATACATAACATTTGTATTACAAGCTTATTAAATTAGGTCATGTGACATGATTTCTTTGTAATTTATTTATATATACATTCTTATCCTAAAAAGTTCAGCTATTAATTTTCTCATTGCTAGTATTATTTTCTATACTATTTATAGTCTAATATATTTATATGACAGTATATACTTTCATAATACCTTTAAAGTCTTTTTCTTTAGACTATATGGCCCTTGAGACTTATAAAATTCATAAGGCCAAGGTGATTAATTCCCCATTCACTTGCTGACCTTTAGGAATGGAGATCTTAGAAAAGATGTTCCCTGCTGTTTTTCCACTGCTTTAGATTATCTGCTTTTACATTGGCTTCAAAAGATATGGTAGTTTCCTATTCTGCTAGTTTATATATCTTCCCGTTCTTTTATTCTTTCCGAAATATTTCAGCTAATGGAGTGGATATAGACACTATAAGTAGATTATCAATTTAATTACTTTAGATCAGACTTTTGTAAATTTAATGAATATATATATAGTTCACATTAAATTTATTTTATCAGAACTATTTTCCTTTTGATAACATTAGATTTCTGATTCTTAAAAAACTTATTTTTACACAGTATTTTAAATTTACGAATAATTAATTTAAAGAAAAATTTTACTTACTTTGATTTTAATCCTCTAAAATATTTCTTTTTCTTAGTCTTAAATTTGTTCAGTAACATAAATATTTCATCCCTTCCCTTACCCAGAAAATGGGTCATGACATATGATATACACATTCTTGCAATTTCTATGGTATCTCATTGATTTGTGGCATTTCTGAGGTTGTTTCTTGGATGCTTTCTCATGCTGAATTTCCACCACATCAGATTTCATCCAGTTTCATTCTGATCTTCATTTGGGGTAGTTACTTTATCGGATAACTCGACCATTTGTTTCACCCTTAGTGGTTTTTATTTGGGGCAATATTTCTGGAACATTTCTTCTATTTGCCATCATCAAACATGATTTAAATATGATACTCTGTGCCATCACTTAATTACACTGTTACTATTTATTTGGATAATTTTCCCATAATTATCTCTTCTATTTCTTTTTAAGCAAGTATCTTACCAAAACTTCATCCATTATTATTACTATATTTGAATTCTTTGTCTACTTTTGGAACTAACATTAGTGATTTACATCAAGCATTGGTGGCCTAGCGATTAGCATAGCTGCCTTCCAAGCAGCTGGCCTGGGTTCACTTCCTGATCAATTCTTTACCATATAAAAAAAAAACATTGCTGATTTAATTCCTAATTTTCTGCCTATCAACAATACCACCAAATATTTTCCCATAATTGTTAATGGTATAACATATTGATATCACATTGCAGTGGTAGGGCTTCTACATATTCACATTATTATTCTTTTTAAGTGCCTTTTGTTTTTGCTAAATAGTGTTTCCAGCTATTTAGTTTGACTTGGAATCGTATGATGATATACATGTGTTTGATGCTTTCTTTCATGAAGTAGTCAGTTTTGTTGTGCAGTAAATCCTGCAATTATTTGCAATAGTCATTATCTGAGATATGAAAAAATTTTCATTTTTATATTGTTTCTTCAACACTTGTATTTTTTATGATGAATACTCGTCCCATTTACAATTGTCATCTATGAGAAGTATTTTGCCATTAATAGGGTCACCATGGTCAACGTGAACTTTTTGGAAAGGTTTAGCTGCCTTTGATCACATTGTACATTCACTTCAAATTGATATGCTGTACATTTTTATTTGTTAATATCAACTTACATACTTTACCTGCCAGACATATCCATATGCTAACACTTTAGTATGCACAATTCCTGGATGCTCTCCATGTAATAATTTCTAGACCTTTTGTCAACCACAACTCTATCTTCCAATAAAACATATTCTTTGTTAAGTGGTAAATTTTAATAATTTATCAATACTGGAAAAAGCAGTGGTTTATTCATTGGAAAATCTTTTATTATCCAACTTAAAAACAATTAACGTTTATCTGCTCTTATCCATTTTGCTATTGTATTGTGTCTTGATTCTAATGCACCCATATAGTTTATTTCTATTTCATTACTATGTGGCTCATCTTTATCTGGATTTCTAGATAAAGCATCCACTTATGGAATATCTCCGTTTTCTTATATATCAGCTGAGAATTATATGCAGATAATATTTCATCTCAATGCATGGGCTCAAATGGTCTGGAGCTAGCCGATTGCTTGCTAATATTCTTAAATGGCTTATTTGTGGCCAGTTGCTATTTAAAAGTGCTGACCAAAAAGATATTGGTGAAACGTTTTTTTTAACAAAACATAATAGCCAATCAATCTGTCAATATCTCTTAGCTTTTGAAAGGGTTCTAGATTTATAAACTTTTGGTCATTCACCAGAGTGACAGGGATGACATTAACTGCTACCACTCAAATGTCTGTCATTAATGATATTTTTAAATTGTCAAAATGAACTAATAATTTTCTTGTGCTTTGCTTTGTATAAATGCTTCTTCACGAGTTTGTAACAACTTCCCTTTCTGATTTTTCTTTAATAATTTGAAAAGTGGTTTTGCTATTTTAGCCTTATTCTGTAAAAAAAACTGTTAGGCGCTACTGTATGGAGAGTTTTGCTTCTGGCATCCCTTGATTACACTGGTTGGCACTACTGTATGGAGAGTTTTGCCTTGTTTATTAACAATTATGTGCTAATATAAGAGATAGTGTTCATGTGATGTTTAGTGGATTAACACCAATCCTGCCTAATAGGATAGTGGTGGCTATGGTTGTTAAAGAGCCAAAGACACCAAAATGTATGGGTGCTGAACTGAGTTCAGACCCATATGACTACATAAGCTATTGAGCTTAGATTGAAAATATTATTTGTGTTTTCAATTTCATTCTCATAGTTTTGTAGTTGAGTTAAAAGGTGACTGCTGGGTGGTTGCATTAGATCCTAAGATCTAGGTGCAGTGCTCTCAGATCCAAGGCTCCTCACTGATGAAGGCCACAAGCCAGAAACTAGTATGGGGATATTGGATGAGTAGGCACTAGATAGGGATTTTATGCACAAGCCTTCTGGTATCCATTGTTTACTCTGGTTGGCACTACTGTATGGAGAGTTCTTTAGCATTTTCAGGCTGATGGCATTTTTCACTGCTTGCACTTTCTCAGCCAATGGTAGTTTAGCTTCATCAGAGATTACATATTCTAGAAAAACCAATTCTTTTATGTTCCATATACTTTTCTTTGCATTTAATTTGATCTTGAATTTCTCAAATTGTATACCTAAAAACATGTCTTCAGAATTAGCTGTAATTAATAAGCCATCAAAACACACTATTATCCCATCTAATCCATGCAATAAAGCATTAATTTTTGCCAGGAAAATGTTCAATGTCATAATACTGAATGATAGCAGATAGTTAAATAATCAAACAGGTGTCACCAGGGTTAATATTTCCATTATCTATATGTAATCGGAACTTGATGAAAGGCAGAGTTAAGGTCCAGTTTTGCAAAGTGTAATGGTTTTTAAAGACTGGTTAATACTTCTTTCACATTTGGCACTGGATCTCCCACATATCCAGATTTCACGATTAGGTATTGCCATTCTGAATGGCATCAATATGCCCTTATAATTCAAACCTGAATTTTCACTTGCATTTGCATGTGCAAAGAAAATTTTGAAGGTATGCACACACCATATAGGTATTTTTAAGTAGCTCAATCTCTACTGGGATAGTCAATACTGTACCCAATTTTTCATTAAACAAATCCAGATATTTCTTGTGGACTTTTTGCTCCAGCAAATTCTTTTTCACAATACTGAGGTGAATTCTTTACTGATTATAGAACTATTTTTTCCTTTTATTATATAATGGTAAGTTAATTATTTTTGCACAATGTTTAATCGGCAGTTTTACTTGATCAACTAATTTCAGTGTATGCCCATTGGCATCTTGACTTTAACGTCCACCTTCTCTATTGGAATATTCGTAATTAGCTGACAGTGCATCTCCAATTTTCCTTAGACATTACATATATCTCAACAACTATCAATTTTCATGATAATCATAAGTTGTTTTGCTACAGTAACTTCCATGTTTTTAACAAAGTGCTTATTGAATATTTTTTACCTCTCTATTTTTCTGACTGGATTTTTGCATGGTTCTCCCCACTATCAACTTTCTTACATATATAGGCCAAATTTTCTTTAAATCTGTATTTTTACGTCTTACACTTGCAATCTTTTATTGCGCCCTGCTTCCCCACAGCAATAACATGACTTTATCCTCATTCACGTATACTAATTTTGTCATGTTAGTAATTTACTTGTCTTATTAACTCCCATATTTTGGGTATTGCCTGGTGTTGAAAAACATGTCCTTGTTCTAATATTAGTTTGTACATTATTACTTTTTTTAATAGCCATCTCATGCATAAAATCTGACTCAGTTAAAAACTTTTACCAGAGCCTATCATCTGGCATGACCCCGTAACAGCTGATTTAAGAGTATTTCATCTATAAAATCCCCATACCAACTATCTTTAGTCAATTTTCTAAGCTTTGCATGATATTCTTTAAATTTCTCACCCATTGCTTGTCACAAGGACTAAAGTATTCATATTATACCCTCATAAGATACATCATCCAGTAAAATAGATTCATATCCTGTTTACTATTTTGATAACCCTCCTAACTGAAAAGTACAAGTGCTACTACCTTATGTTTATTGTCCTCAATTGCAATGACCTCAATAAAACTCACAACTTGGGTAATGTATAATGTTCATTCGGTAGTACTCCTTACATCGAACTCAGCAATTCAGGTTTGCCCAAATGATGTCATCATCCTCTTTCACAGCTCATTTATCTGCTGTGCTAATTTACTATACACAGCTCAGCGGAGACTAAATAACACCAGGTTCAAAATTTGACTACCAATTTTGCTATGTTACAACTCTGATTCCCTATTAAGAAACCCCAAACATTCTAGGACTAAAACTAAAAATTAAAATAAGTAATATAAATGAAGGATGCAATAAACTATTGATTGAACATGTCTTACAATTGCCAAATGTTGCTATGTTCCAACACTCATGATTCCCTGTTAAGAAACCCTGAATATTCTAGGAATAAGACTAACAATTAAAATAAGTAATATAAACAAAGGATGCAATAAACTAATAATTCAACATGCCTTATAATTCTATCAATTTAATACATTCATTATTCTATTCCTGTCATAGATTTCCCTTGAACTAAGAAAGAGTAGCAGAGAAAAGATGCCAAACCTAAGAAGAAAATATTAACTATATTATTGTTTTTGTTTTATATTATACTTTATGAAATAACCAAATTTATATGAAAATTGAAGGTTTTGTTTTCTTGAAGCCCATATAAACCTTATTTGGCCCATGTTAGTTTGAGTTTGACATGATGTAAATATGTAAACCATGGAACAGCGCATCTTGCATGCTTTTTTTGATTTTTAAAAATGGCATTTCAATATAAAAATGCATTACAATAGTAATTTCAAGCTGCGGGTACAGCATAAGAAAAGCAAATAATGAAAATTGTAATTTATGATCTCTTATACTAAAAAATCAAGTCATATATCACATGATTTAATAAGCTTAAATTGCAAATATAATATAATGAGCATGCTAGTAGCTCTAAACAAGCTTTTCCAATAAATGCCAAAAGAGAAAGCATTCAAAATCTCTATCTAGAATTATCCCTATCCCAAATTAGTTTGAAGCTATTGAATGGGTATTTTAGATCTAGTGTGAAATATCCTAGCACCTCACTGACAAGGCCAATAGATCAAAACCAGTTTGGGGATAATTGCTTTCTCTTGCAGAATTTATTGGAAAAACTTGTTTAGAGCTATTAGAATGCACATTATATTAGATCTGTTATACTACTGAATTTAATCAATCTTTAGGATTTCAGTTTAAATATATTTAACATCCCGATAGAGTACAATTTTATTTCATAAAGAATATTAAAATTTAAACTATTCAAATCAAAACCATTTTATTTGACATTGTTTATAAAAATATTACTTATGTTCATCATTTTAAACTGCTGTTGATAATTTATATTTCATGTAAATATTACTTAAATATATTTAATTATCAGCTATATTGTGTTCTTTTAACAATCAGAAGAAATACTAGAGCTCTAAGACAAAGAATTCAGGAATATTAATCCATAATCACTTACTTAATCAATGTGCGTAAAATAAATTTATAATTACAACTTTAATTTATCGTAATAGATTTCTAACTGTAAGATCTTTCCATTGACTCGTTGTAAATCAAAAGATTACGCGAGTACTAATGGGTAATAGGAGTTGTGGACTTAATCAGTGAAGTATTGAATAGCTTCACGCTCTCAGTTCTAACCGCTTCAGCTTCACCTATTTATATAGAAAGTAGGCTGAAGTAAAGAAGGGGTTCCCCTCTTTTCTTCCAAAGAGTAAGCTTGTGGTTAAGACCTGTAGGGATCCCTACCTTCGTATTTTCAAGCGCACATAGCTAAAGGTTTAATGCCTTAGTAAATATTATTTATGAAGTATTATAACTTTATCTTTCTTATATTATAAAGGTTTATTTGTTACTTAATAGCTCAATAAATATTGCCCGAATCTTGATTAATCTTGCATGATTTTCTGTTTTTTTTTTTGGACTTTTACTTTATGGTACTTGTTTTAAAAAATTCGGCAATTTTCTATTAATGGCAATAGGGACAGCGAATATTGCATATAAAACTTATTTAAGAAAAATAATTTTCATTTTAAAAAATTTATTTCTTTATTCTTTACAAATATAAGATTACATATCTACAATACACAAATATCCATCAAAATGTTAAAATTTAAAAATCCATTTAATATATTACGTCTCTAATTTTTAATTCGTACTTAATATTCTATTTCATAGTTAATAATTGTATCCACATTGGTGTCCTGAAGCAGAAATGAGACAATAATAATTTTCTTTCTATATATAATACTAAAAAATATGGATGAAATAATATGTACATGTCAAAAGTAAAAATTTCTCTGAACACCACCCAAACATTAAAATCTTGTAAAAACTACTGTATTTAACCATCAGTACAAAATGAATCTTAAAAAATGTTAGTTTGTGTGAGATTGTAAATGACAATCTAAAAAATCTGTACTCTTGACCCATTTATATATTTTAAGCATGTGTTTTCTAATCATATTTATTACGAAGACTTGAAATATTTGCAATATTAAAAATGGTTAGTCATTCTGCCATGGGAATATTAAACTTGGGCCAATTTAACTGAAGCTTTGTTTCCAATGAATAAAATTTCATTTTTGAAGTTAATATTTTGGAGGATTCAGACTTGATTCACAATTAGACATTGTCTTTCTGTGAGATTGTTAATATTGTGTGCAATTAAAAAAAAAAGTTCATTCTCAATATATATATATATATGACATGAATAAAATATTCTTTATTTGCTAGAAATGCTAATTTTCAAATATTGCATGTGGTCAGATCTAAATGCCAATAACTGGAACATATATAAAATCCCTGTGTTTATCCATAAAGCTGTGATGTTTCCTGTGAATGTTTCTCCACAAGGCTGTCACATGTCAAATTTACAACCAATTTTAAAAACCTATTACATATTTTATGCGATATAATTCCACCATTAATCTTGTCTAGAATGTTGCCAAATTCACATATCAAATATAACAGGCACATTAAAAATTTTAAATTTAGAGGCTTAATTTGATTTCGAGCACTTTATTCAAAGCAAATAATTCTGCAAAGCAATAAAATTGTTCAAGTAACCAATTAAAAAAATTCTATTACAAAACGATGGCCTTGCAGGCTCATTTATCACAATTTTTTATTTATATATTAAAATCTTTTGTGTAATTTACATTAAATCTTAAAAAGAAATTGTTAAAGCAACCTATTAAAAAAAACTATTTCGGGGGACTCATTTGATTTGATTGACAATAGACAGACTTTCTGAAAGATTGTTAATGTGCGTGATTTAAAAATGTTCATTTTCAATACACGAGTGACATGAGTAAAATATTATTTATTTGCTAATAATGGTAATTTTGAAATTAATATTGCATGTGGCAGATCTAAATGACAAAAATTGAAATTATATGTATATAATCCATATGAATATTTGTCCTTAAACCTGTGACTGTATGGTTCTCTGCAAGATCGTTACGTGTCAAATTCACAACCAATTTTAATAACCTTATTACACGATATTTTATGCAATATAATTCCACCATTAATATTGTCTGGGATTCTGTCAAATTTACATATCAAATACTGCAGGTATAGTTTTGTTGATTCCCGTTACTTGGCCGATTCAACTTCTTAGTAGCATTTTATTAAAATTTCCTTAACGATGATTTTGTTGAACAGCTGAACTTTTTTAACTTGATATAATGATGTTTGTGATAAATTGGATCTTGATTCATCGACTACCTAAAAATTGCTGTCTAGCCAGAGATAAATGATTCACTACATGAAGGCTTGCTCATTTTTATTAAATTTTAATTATACTGATTGTTCAAACACATCTTTTTTATATCACTAATTTATATTGGAATTTATATTTCAACATGGATTAGATTATATTTGTTTCACTGTTTTTATCAATAAAATTTACAAAAAACTGAATGATTATGTAGATACGTTGACAAGTCTACGATTAGCTGATGCAGGAGAGCCACTGTGTTAAATATATTGTTTTGATTTTATTTTTGTTAAAAATGGTTTCAGTTTTTATTAATAAAATTTACAAAAACCTGAATTTGAAGTAAAAAAATCTATATTTGTGTTTCCCAGATTGGTTTATATAGTCATTGTAAAAATCCAGAGTACAATATTACTTTTTGTTTTATCTTTTCCTGTTGGAGTTGGAATAGTTATATTTCTTTGTGAGTGGTTGTTGGTTATGATGATCTTCTGCTTTAATAACATTTTCCAAGAGATAAAAATTCAACTTGTCTATTTTGTCAAGATGTTGTCCATAAATACTTTTAATTCTGCTACGATTTAATCATTTCATTTACCTGTTCACATATACCTTACTTTGATTTGACATCAATTTTACAAAATACAACTTTTCAGTAATTACTTACTCCAGTATAACTAATATTAATTTTTATTTTCAAATAATTTGAAGTATACTTGACCATTTTCAAAACTATTCCTACACTCTTTATATCTGGCAAATATATCATCAAATAAATGTTCTATTCGCAAAGCCTGAACTTCCCCCATTTTGTATAGTTCAGTTAATTTAGTATTTACTACAAATTGTTTACATATGCTTTATATTCTGCTTGCAAATAATACCAAAAGTAGCTAACAACCTTTTTAAAGATTCAAAATACTCTGAATAAATCAGACCTACCGAAACTATTTATAACCGTGTCAATTAAAACCAATATATATGGGACAGAATAAATATCTACCTAATATTTTATTATTTAATCCTTCTTGATCATGGCTTTATATCATTACCTCTGTCTTAGTTATTTTTTTAAGCTCACTAACCTGCAATTAGCATTTAGACTATTTTAGATACTGTTTTCACCAATGATATTGTGCCTCTATTGTTAACAGTTACCAATAAATGTTAATTGGTCAGATCATATGACGTTCAGGCATCAGAAGTGACTGATTGAGGTTCAATCCAAGAATCTTTAGGAATCTGTATTTTACAACTGCGTTATTAAGCACTGCGCAAAGAAAACATTTATAACATACACTGCTCTATGCTACCTACCTAACTAAATGTTCACCATAATGAAAACATGAGTATATATATATACAGTACTCTGTAAAATACTCAGTACAATGAATATACTTATAAACATATACATAAGCATTCACACACATCTTTATGCTACTTGCATACATATAACCACTTTATTAATCATTCAATATAACAAAAATATTTATATGGATATGCATAAGTATTTATCTATTGTTGTATGCTAAAATTACATACACAGAATCAGTGTCAATAATCAGTGCAAAGAAAATATTTATAAGCTTATACATACACTGTGTATTCTATACTATGCTACTTATCTATGGAGAAGCATTGTATTGAAAACTCACTATGAAAGCTAAGCAAAGGTATATGTATTCACATAGTGTCATCTGTTACACACGTACACTCAATCATCAAGTTAGACATTCAAAATCATGAAAACATTTGTTAACATATGCATAAACAATAATACAATACCCCATGCTACTTACCTAAACAGAATTACTCATGAACACAGCACAATACAAAGATTTATAAACTATATATATATATAAACATGTTTATACTGTTCTGCTACTTACATAGAAACCCACAGCATTAAATAGTCTGTGCAATAAAAATATTTATAAGTATATGTCTGCAGGCACACATTATCCTATGCTCTTTACTTGCACAGAACCACTCTATTAAAAATCCAATACAATGAAAACATTTATAAACATGATTTCACATACCGTTTTATGCTATCTGCATAACCAGAAAGTGTTAAACACTCACTGTAATGAGAACAGACATGAGCATTTACGCAGCCCTGTGCTATTTCCAGACACTTTTCGTGATAATTCAAATGAATTTAAAATTAATAATGAAATCATACTACAATATTTATGTCTGTAATAAATAAAAAAGATTCTATAATACATATTTTTAAAACATGAATAATGCATTATGGCACCATGAGCCTTGTGGTACAAAAGTTAATATATCATTTACTATACCCATGACCCAAAATTCAAATGCATACCAGACATTTTGCTAAGCAATGTCACAATTATCTTTCTCTAATCACAAAGACATTGTATTTAAAATTATTCAGGAGGAAATTAACCTTCCGACATGCGCTCTTTATTTTAAATGTATAAATCTCTGTGCACTCATCCACCAATAAGTTTTAAAAACTTAAGTAAATCACTTGTGTTTGGAACCAAGCTTTACTGACCGTGTTTAATTCAGGCACACAATAGGTTCAAGTCTTGAGTTAAGCATGGTCAGTAATGATCGGCTTTTATATGAATACGCTCTAAACATAAGTAATTTAATTGTGCTTTAAAACTCTTACTGGCACAAAAGCAAAGCGATTTATACATTAAAAACTAACTGTGCATGTTGGAAGGTTTCTTCTGGATAAATACAGCACTAAATAAATAATTATTGATTTAGATAATTAAAATTATATAGTATTTATCCTTTAATAAAAGCTTTTATCATTTTTTTCAGTGTGACTTTTAGGCATTATAATGAGACTTAATACATTTTTCCCTTAAGGCTAGCACCATATCATCGTACCAAAATATTGACAAGTGACTCCGCAGCAAACATGCATTTTACACATAACGTTATCAGCTCCTTTGAAGTGCTGTCAGCAATACTGTAATAGTGACTGATTATTTATCATTATGAATATTTATTATAGTTACTATAAATTGATCTATTATAACACAGCTACATACTAACGAAGGCAGAATTAAATATTCATATTGAAAACCTTAATTGAAAATCCAATATTGAAATAAAATTTTATAAATAATTGGAATTTACATATCTTCAAATTTGTTTACACATTCAAGATACGTTTATCACTTATTATAGTTCTTAACAAACATTTTCCCTAAGATACCCATAGATGTAAGATGTTTCACTGTCTTATTGAAAGATCATAAGGGGTATTAGAATGGAAGTATTTAAATATATCATTTTCAAGTTATTGATTCACTCCAGAATGAAGGTCTCTCAAACTTTAATTCATTTTCTCCAATCCCTAACTTTTCCATACCAGCGAACTTCCTTATTTCATTTAACTATCCACGTTAAAAGTTTTTTATTTTTAAAATACAATTTAAAATTTCAATTGTTCATCTATTATAATCTCTTATTTGCTTGCCTGAAACCTCAGTACTTCTCTTATGTTCAGTGTCCAAATTTCAGTCTATAAGTAAGAATGAGTAAACACATGTATTAAAAACCTTCTCAAATACATAGGTGTTTCCTTTTAACATTAGGAACACTATCAAAGTTTAAGACAGAAGTGGGCAATTGTTTTGGCTTGGGGGCCACAGTTGGTGGATGACCACATCGTGGCCACTTTGTGGAAGGGAAGGTTAGCAGAGAGCCACACCTTTTTTAAACACACTGCTTTATTCCCTGTATTACTAAAAAAAATATTTGTTTGTCCATTCTTCACTAAACACGACATTCATCATCAATTTTACATTTTTTTTGGAGGGTTCATTGTTTCATTAAAGTTGAAAATGTACACCTGGGTCTCCTTTTACGCGGACTTATTTAACATGATTTTGAAGTTACGTGATTCATGTTTCACCGGAAGTCGAACACCGATAATGCGTTATTACTTTAAATAATAAATTCCGCGCACTTACGTTAAATTGAAAGTAATAGCACATTATTGGAATTTGACTTTCATCTTAGTAATTTCAATATTTTCAGTGCTTTATAATAGTAAGATTTTATGCAATAATGAAATTAAAATCATGATTTCCACATTTTATGTATACACACATTAAATTTTACAAGATTATAATTTAAATTTGTTCAAATTATTGTGCGTGTTAATTTTGCATTTTAAATCACATTCTGTTTTTGCTTTTTAAAAAAGAACGTAATCAATTATTAATCATTTAGTGTCCGCAAGTTTATTTTTAAAAAGTGAGTAATAGCAGTGAAACGAAATTTGATTTTTAAACAGAATTGAAAATTAAAAAATTAAAGACAAAAATAAAAGTTTAGATACAGAAGAAAATGTAGAAAAAGATAATGAAACAGAAGTGGAACCTGTTCCTTTCACTGCAAAAATGATTTGAGAAGGTCTTCAACTTTCTAATCAGTTGGCAAATTATTTTCCTATAAATGACACTAATCACGAACGTGCTCTTAAATTCCAATGAGAGCTAAATGGTTGTATGTCTGGATATCGCGTTCATAAACAATAAAATCATCATCTCAAAGATTAATTACTAATTACGTTGTAACCAGAAAACAATTAACACAACATGAGAGTGAAGTTTGCAAACGAACCTGTTTACCGGTAAATAGCGATAATAATTAAAACGTGTATAAAAAAATGTATGCATAAAAATACATATTGTTTTGAATAAAATTAAATATTATAGTTAAAAAATAGTTTAAAAAGTTTGTCTTGTATCAATTTTTTTCAAATTTGAAATTTTTTATTAGTCATATTTTATTTCCTTATTTTTTTTTTTGCGCGAATTTTAAAGTAATTTTACGTTGGTGCTTTGCTCTTACGCGATTTTTGAAAAATCACAGTCTGTATCCCCCCCTTTTCAAGGTAAGTTACATCTATTTTTGCACGATTTCGTTTGCGCGTGTTTTCTGAGGAACCTATCTATCGCGTAAAACGAGACCCAGGTGTATGTATTTACTAATGCAAAGACAAAATTGAAATTAACCAGATCAACTGGAAAAGCACTGCACATCGTATCTACACTGCGCATGTGTATTGACGTGGCTATACTAGTGGAAAATATGAGACAAATCTTCGGGTGCACGGGAAGGAAATCCCAGTTCAAGGTGGATTTTTCTGATTGTCTTGGTGGGCTGCATAAAAACTCTTAGCGGGCCCCATGTGTCCCTCAGGCCGCTATTTACCCACCCCTGGTTTAAGGCTATGATTAATTTCGTCAATTGTTACAATCTGCATTAATAATCCAAGTTATTTGAAATTATTTACTTCTAATCCATCATTATCAATCTTTATTTTTTTCTAAGAAAATCTATTGACGTCCTTTTAGTATTCATTTTAATCGTTTTGAATGTTTTTTCTTAAAAAATAATATATGTAAAGATATTTTTGATCCATCCAGAATATTAAGTATACAAATAATGCCTGACATAAATAACAGTATTATGATGGCAAAATAAATTGTTTTACCCTTAAATACGCACGCACGTATATATCTAATATTAAATCACCCCACACAACTAAGAAATTCAGCACCATCCTCTGCGAAATAAATATATTAGTCCATATTTCAAAATACCCAGTCTCAAACAGACTCGCTAATATATTTATTTAACAAAGAGCGGTGCTGGATTTCTTAACCATGTGGAGTGATCTAATATTTATTTCAGCTTAGCGTTAGCACTGGGATTATATTCATATATATATATATATCATTGTGACGGACAAATATGAAAAGAAATATATATTTACTGCAAACATAAAAGATATTGCACAAATTTAAAATTTTATTATAGAAAATGACTTGGCTTAATAAAATATATCTCGTTTGATCTTTAGTTCACATCCTTAAAATATTTTCCATTCATACAATAAGGCTGTCATATTCCTAGTTAATTTAAGAAATTTGTTTTTATTATTCACAATAAAAACCGAATCCCACCTTAAATTTCTATATCAGTTATGGACATATATTGTTGATTTAGTTTACTCATTTCTAATGTCAATTAAAGCCAAACATCATTTTTTTTATTACAAGAACTTAATGTAGATGGTGCTCAAATGACACAAAAATATTAAATAGTAAACACAAAAAGTATTAAATATTAAGCAATGTTAAAACACTTTTTGATAAGTTTATACAATTTTCTCATGTGTCATAGCATCAGCCGGGAAGCGAACCCGAGACAACTGCTTGTAAAGCAGCTGTCGCTGATCTCTCGACAACCAATGCTCGACTTCTTTACAAATTTGAAAATCAGATATGTACATATGTTATAAACATATTGATGCATAGCCTAATTCTCAGACTGATGTTAAGTTCTACTGAAATGTATAGGTATACAATTTAAAGTTTTCAAAAATATTGCCATTTACCAGCTTTAATTGTGTTATTGAATGCTTTTTCCTATAAAAATTAAAATATGTAAATTACATATCTATGTAATTTGCATATTTTAGTTTTTTTCATGTAAGACATATTCTCTGTAAATTATCATAAAAATTCGTTTCTTAATTTTCTCTACAATGTTACTATTTTCAGCGAACATATTACTCCTTATCATCTTTAATTATTTATACTACCATGAATTATGCTACAACTTTTTAAAACATCTACACCAATAATACTGTCATCCATACATTTGCATCAATGATAATTAATGTTCAAAGAAATTTGTATAGAATATCATCCAACTTTATTACGATTACCCTGATAAGATGAAATTCAGTTGTTTCTCGTAATAACTGATATCAGTTTAAAGTAATTTATTGCAGTCTTACATTATCAAAATTTAAAATTCTTTAGTCACAAGCAATACTGAAGAAAAAAAAGGAAATATTTATCACAAATACAAATAATTAAAAAACCAGTCAACACTTAGACAGTCCCAATATCAATTTCAAACTGTTGCCAAGGCAACCTTTTAATATATAGTATTTATTGTACAAAAATAAAATAATCATTAAATATCTCCCTATAATCATTTCCAATAGCATTCTAAAAAGAGGGAAGGTATTACTCTCTAGATTTACTAATTGATGTGTGATGAGAATACGAATTGTTCCGTTGATTTTATGATCTAACAAATAACCCAATACCCATATTGACCACTACTATATTATTATCTACATTGTCTATATTGAAAAAAAACACTCTTAACCTGATTAAAACTTTTAAAAACATATTTGGCTAGTATGCAACAAATACAAGATTGTGGCAAAACTAAAGAGTGTAGTGTATACTGTAGTAAGCATGATGTAGATTATAAGATGAACTGTTTCAAGAATTTTGTTAGATAATAGGCATTTTGCTATTCTTTATAACTATAATGAAAATAACTTTAGTAATCATCTCAAAGTCTTTTGGATATATGAATCCTTTTATTTTCAAAGATATATTCTTTTAACACATTTTCACTTAAAATATTGAAGTTATAGGGTGATTAACCAACCATGGTCAATGAGAATTCCCTTCATAGAGTAAACCAAACATATATAGTAGTACCATCATTTTCAAACACTACTGACCCACTGCAAGATGTTCTCTTCAAGTTTAATCCACCTTCTCTGATCCCTAGCCTCTCTTCTCCATATCACTCCAGAAAACTATCTTATTTCATCCATCAAATTTCACGTATGATCTCCTTCTAGGTCTTGTATAATACTCATATCATTTTCAACTATAATCGGTCCATTGCAGGATGAAGCTCGTCCAAGTTTAATCCATCTTCTCCGATCTCTAGCCTCTCTTCCCCACATCACCTCTCCTTATTTCATCCATCCATCTCACCCATGGCCTATTTCTAAGTCTTTTACAATCTCTTGGAATTGTTTAAGATTTCAACAATCCATCTATTATCATCTCTTCTAGCAACATGCCAGAAATCTTTTTAGTACATATGATTTATAATTAACAAATTAACTAAGTAAATTTTAACGTTACTGCTTCACAACTTATAATTTGGAATATTAGAAACATGTATTGTAATTAAATAATAATCAAATAATTAGTTATTCAAGTGGTTAAGTGACAGATTGTGCACAATATTTTCACTTTATTGACCAAACTAAGATTGTTTTCTTTTTTATTCAGATGAGAGATTTAGGAAACTTCAAATTCTGCATTATAAGCTAAAGTTAATTAAAACATCAAATATCACATGATCACTATTCTTTATGCATACCCAAGCAGTTTTTCACGGAGGCAAAACTCTCCATCAGTAGCACCACTCAGTGCAAGCCAGAGTAATCAATGAATGCTGGGTTTGTGCATAATATCTCTATCTAGTGCCATACTCATCCAATATCCCCAGACTAGTTTCTAGCTTGTGGCTTTCATCAGTGAGGAGCCTTGAATCTGAGATGACTGCACCTAGATCTTAGTATATTGGATGAGTAGGCACTAGATAGGGATTTTATGCACAAACTTTCCTGATCCATTAATTACTCTGGCTTGGATTGAGTAGCACTAATATATGGAGAGTTCTGCCTCTCAAATTAATTACAAGTTTTTACATTTATATCATTAGGCACAAATTAAAAACAATTATAATTTTATAGCTAAAAAGATTATGGCAGAGCTTGAATCAAGACCGATTGTTCAAAAGCAGACTTTAATTGCTATTGATTTTGTTTACAAACTATTGGAAAGACATCTTTTATTAGACTAGACGTACCCATTCTCATATAGGCTGTCCTGGTTGCTTTAATAAAAAAAAATTACGACTTAATGTAAATTAAACGAAAGATTTTAATATTATAAAAATGTGAAAAATATAGCAGGCCGTCATTTTTGTAGTTTTTTTTTAAATTGGTTACTCTAACATTTTTTTTTTCTGCTTTGCAGAATTGTTTAAATATAATGCTCGTAATCAAATTGTGCCTCTAAATTAGTGGGTCAAACTATTAATGGTGGAATTAGGGCAAACTACGCAATACCAAACTACATGATTTCGATTATAGCTAATCAAAAATAAACAAAGTTCCATAGCATCTATTTCTTCCCCTCACTAAATATCATATTTTCAATATGAATTTGTGAACAGTAACCACATTTTCTTTGATATTTAAATACTATACCTGTTCATTTCTATACTGTAGTTAAAATCACATGTACTGATTTTTTATTAATGGCGGAATTACTTCTTTCGCATAAAATTAGTAATACAAAATATGAATTAAATATACAAAGTGACATTATTTCCTTTGCAGAACGCTCGTAATATAAATTAGTTTAAATAGGTATATATATATTTTTCAACAGCCAAATTCATCATTTTTCTAATACGTTAAAGCAACCAATTAAACAGCATTGCCTAAAACATTCAGATAACAGACAAAATAGGGATTTTATATAAAAGATAATTTTACCACTCTACTTTTATTTTTCATCAAAAAAATTTTTTTTAACTTTCTAAATATTATATGCATTATTTTAGATTATTTATTGTTTTAATCCATCAGTTTTCTATTAGTTCTATACAAAATTTAATCAAGGTAATTACAACTCATCTACTTTCCAGTCAAACGAACCCAAAACAATAAACTAGATTTAAAGTATTTTATCACAGTTGATCATGTCCAAATATTGTGAGAAGTTATAACAAGAATCAATAACGATGAATTACTATTCCACTTTGTATTTGTTGATTATGAAAAAAGGCATTCGATTCTACAAGCATTTATAGAGCAATTAAATCATTGGGAAATAGACCCAGGATATTGTCATACTCTAAAAAATATTGATTAAAATACAATAATGATCGTTTTACACAATAATGCTGAGAATTAACATTGTTAAGGGTTTATCACATGGTGATTCTATGTCTAATTGTTACTGTTGCATTTTTAAATATTTTTCAGATATGACAAGATCCAGGATTTATACCTGATTCAGTGATTAGAGCATTGGATTATCGAGGTATAGGACCTAGGATATTGTCATATTTTGAATATAAAAATGCAGCAGCAACAATTAAGTTACATAACAATACTAAAAAGATTACCATTGAAGATCTATGACAGGATGACTCCATATCTCCAAAACACTTTACTGCAGTTTTGCAAGTATTTTGTGGATTAAAATGGGAAGCTAAGGGAATAAGTCATCTAGATTTTGCAGATGATGTAGTTGTTTTTGCAAATGCTTTAGATCTTTAGGAAATGTTGCAAGAGTTATCAGATGAAATAAAATAGGATTTAAGGTAAATGTTAAAAAGACTAAAATAATGTTTAATGTTATTTTTTTCAAAATAAAAAATAATAATAGTAATGAGTTAGAAGGTAACAGCCACAAATACAGGTCAGTGCAGCAACCTTGCAAGCAAGCAGTTGGTTGCAGTGGGTTCGCTTCCTGGCCGATGCTATGACATATGGAAAAAAAAGTTTTTTAATAAATGTATACTAGATCTTACTTAAGGATCAGACTTGAACACTAAACAAAAGAGCAATACGGAAAATTCAAACCATTCAATGAAATATGGAGAGATTGTAAGTTAGGAGTAACAAGAAGAGATCGAAAACAAAATACATGTGTGAGAGAACAAACAGGCATTACTGACAGCATTGAAAGAATTAAGACTAAAGTGGAGTTGGGCTGGACATATTGCTAGAAAAGATAATAGATAAATCTTAAACTGGATTCCAAGACATTGTAAAACCTAGAAAGATGTATGGTGGATGGATGGACTAAGGAAGTGTGCTAGAGTAATGTGGAGAAAAGAGACTAGATATCACAGATGAATTAACCTTGGAGACCATTCATCCTGCAGTGGATCAATAATGGTTGAAAATGATATCTTTTACAGTAAATTTACAAGAAGTAAGTTGTGGATTGAAATGGAAAGCTAATAAAAATAAAAATACATGAAGATTATTTAAATCATCTAGATTTTGCAAAATCCATTATTGTTTTTGCAAATAATGCTTTAAAACTTCAGGAAATATTGCGTAAGTTATGAGATGAAAATAAGTAGGGCTAAAAATAAGTACTAAAAAGACCAAAATAATGTTCAATGGATTTTCTTAAAAAATAATATTCATATTAGAAGAACTTCAAATATTTTCATCATATTATTAGTAAAGACAGAACAATAATGGACGAAATTAATCATAAAATGAAATTTTTTTGATAAAAATAATTTAATATTAAAAAAAAATATGCCTATGTGTTTGAAAAAAGATTTTTGATACAAATATGGTGATATGTATGCTTGGGCTAACAAGGATCAATAACAAAATGCTTGGATGAAAGGGCAAACAGATATTGAAAGTATTAAAGAGACTGGACAGAAATTTATAAATGATGATGGACAGTTAGTCTTAAACTAGACTGCAAAAAATAAAAAAATCTAGAGATTACATGTCAAATAGATGAAATAAGAAAAGTTGTGTGATGTGTAAAAGAAATACTATGGCTTGGAGAACTGGATTAAACTTGTAGACCGTCTTGCAATATACTGATGATTGAAAAATGTTGACAATAAAGGACTTTTATATTCTGAAAAGGCAGATTTATCATTAAATTCATTATGAAAGTCTAATTGTCAATTTTGAAAATCATGGAACATAAGACTTTTCTAAGATATGCAATTGCTACTTCTTCAAATTGTGTTAATTTTTTTAGTTTTCCCTTAAATATTCATGATGATATAGGATTCAAGTCCAAACATTTTTTCTCAAGATGCTCATTTTTTTTACAATTCTTTTTATGTAGTTATTTTTCTTTCTTACAAGGAAAATAATTCATAATAGATATCATGCTAATTATACATCAATTCACAGCAACCAGGATATATTCTTCAGACTTTTGTTTTATTAAAATGTGATACTTTTATCACTCTTGGCAGCCATTTTTTGAATCCAATTTCAAATTAATGTATTTCAGTGGAATATTTATATATTTCCATTTATATATTGAGTCTATTAAAACAAGAATTCAACTAGGCAAAACTCTCCACACAGTAGTGCCACCCTGTGCCGAGTAATCAATGGATGCCAGAAGGCTTGTGCAGTGCTCTCAGATCCAAGGCTCCTCACTGATGAAGGCCACAGCCAGAAACTAGTCTGGGAATATTGGATGAATAGGCACTAGATAGGGATTTTATGCACAAGCCTTCTGGCATCCATTGATTACTCTCTTTGGCACAGGGTGGCACTACTGTATGGAGAGTTTTGCCTTGTTTAATAACAATTATGTGATAGTATAAGAGATGATCATGTGATGTTTAGTGGTTTAAAACAAGAATTCCTGTGTTATGCTTTTTAGTAGGATTCATTTTCCATACTTTGAAATAACAATAAAAAAAATCCACTTGATATTTAAATTTTATCAGTTTTTGAAATGAATGAAATCTTTAATTTAATCCCTTAGTCTTGATATTTCCTGACAAATGTATAAAACACCTTATACCATAATTTCAATTATAAACAGAGAAAAACTCTCCATACAGTATTGCCACCTGTGCTAAACAGAGTAATCAATGGATGCCAGAAGGCTTGTGCATAAAATCCCTATCTAATGCCTACTCATCCAATATCCCCAGACTAGTTTCTGGCTTGTGGCCTTCGTCAGTGAGGAGCTTTGGATCTGAGAGCACTGCATCTAGATCTTAGGATCTAATGCAACCCTCTAGCAACCACCTTTTATCTCTACTTAACTACAAAACTATGAGAATGAAATTGAAAACACAAAAAATATTTTCAATCTAAGCTCAATAGCTTATATAGTCATATGGGTCTGAACTCAGTTCAGCACCCATACATTTTGGTGTCTTTGGCTCTTTTACAACCATAGCCACCACTATCCTATTAGGCAGGATTGGTGTTAAACCATTAAGCATCACATGATCACAGGTGGCAATACTGTATGGAGAGTTTTGCTCTGTTTATCAACAATTAATGTGCTAGTATAGGAAATGTGATCATGTGATACTTAATGGTTTAATTTCAATTATACAAATTCTAAAACATTAATTTGGCCAAAATTTGAATTTTTTTTTTTAAAGTTAAAAAATTAACAAGAATACATATACTGAAACGTAACAAAAACACATGAACTGATAGCATAATTTTATTTTATTGTTTATGTAATTGCCTTCGGCCTATTCTAGAGCTATCTATTGTAAGTTTGCGTTTCAAACTAGAGCTAATGCATCTACTATTCACCTTTTAAAATATCAAAATAATATTCCGAAATATTTTGAATTGAAGATAGATCTGACATCAGAACAATTTGTATATTTTAGAAACCTCGGTTTTATGCTAATAGTAAGCCAATTCTACCTTCTATATAAAAAGGAATTAGATGGTTAGAAAGATCAACATTACATGACTTTTGTATATGCTGCTAAAGGCAGTTATCATCATGTAATATTCCTGTAACCAAACACTAACAAGACACATCTAAACAAAATAATTTCTTCCATATGAGGATAATAATAATAAAGTTATTTTTACAAAAATAGGAAATAAGAGTAGATTACAAATATTTTAATTTTATAGTACTTATATACTGGTGAGATTTCACGTACGTATTAATCCAGCGATAGATGGTAAGAGAAAACATTTTTGTACATATAAGAAAATTATGCACTTATAATGCCAACACAAACATGTAAATAAAGATCGAATTAAACCTATTTACAATATTCTAAAAACAAAAACAATTTTTAATGGAAATATTAGATCAGCGTTTCCCAACCTGTGGTACGCGAGTTGCTGGTACACGAAAAATAATCAATAATGGCGGACATAAAAAAAAATTAAATCATAAAAATATAGAAACGTTTTTTCCTATAATTCATAAAAATTATTTTAATTAGTAATATTATACAGTAAAGTTGTTTATATGTCGATAAGATCTTTAATGTTAATGATAAAATTGAAAGTATGATTAAGAAATTAGATTTTTGGAAACAATAATATATATATAAGTATTGAAAACAATCAACTGGAAGTATTCGAAACTCTACATATTTTTTTGTTTGAAAATAAGGTTAGTCTGTCTCAAGATATATGAGAAAATATAATAGCACATTTAACAGGATTAAAAACGTCTTTCATGAAATATTTTCCAAAACCCGAAAACACAAATGATAATTGGATTTCAAACCCCTTCTATGCAGAAAATTTAAAAAAAGCTACATCATTATCAATAAAGGATAAAAAAAAATTAATAGAATTATCATGTGACAGAACTTTACAAGTAGAATTCAAACGATACAATCTAATTAATTTTTGGTTAAACATTAAAGAATATGAACAACTTTCTGAGAAAGCTCTTAAATTATTATTACCGCTTTACTAGTACGGAATTAATAGGAAGAGCTTTTTCTTCATATATTTTTAAAAAAAATAAGTATCGTAACAGATTGAATGCAGCTGTAGACTTAAGGGTAACCTCGCATCTTTTGAACCAAATTTCAAAAAATTATGTTGTTCGAAACAAGCACAAAGATCTCATTAAATTTATTTTATAAACATATTTGATTATGATAAGAAAATATACTAATTGGTTTTTTATAATTTTGTGTTTTTATTAAAACCATTTATGAGTTAGTAAACTAAATCATGACAAAATAGTAGATAAAGAATGAGTCGGATCAAGACAAATCAATCCAAATTATTTAATTTGAAAGAATGTATCAGAAAAGGATCATACCCAGAAATTAGACTCTCATTAATTCTTGATCATCTATTGTGGATTATTAGATGTAAGCCAGTATTTAATCATCAAAATTGTAATCCTATTAACTTCATGCTGAACAATATAAAGAAAACAAGAACAAAAGATAGCCTGATAACCCCTGAGGTTATTTTTACCATGACTTGGGACAAGCTGGATTTATCCTCTTCATGGCCCAACCAATAGCAAGATGCTCCGAAAAAGAGAAAACAGACCCAAATTCGGGAAAACTAAATGAAGGAATGAGAAAACACTTTGAACAAAATATGTACCAAATAACCTTTAATGTAATCTTTAATAAATTATTTTGAAAAAAATAAGAAACTTTGAATAAACACATACATAAAAATATGTTACAGTGCGTTTATAATTTCAGTGAGTTTATAATCTGGCATGACGTTTAGGTGTGTTTCAATGTAATTTGTCTCATTATGAGATGTGAATACATACACAATCACCCTATAATATTTATAATGCAAATAAAATAACACACTCACAATAACAAATTTTTACGAAGTGGTACAATTTAGCATGATGTACTACCAAGTGGTACGCAAGCCAAAAAAAGGTTGGGAAACACTGTATTAGATAATACACCACCATTTTGACTAACAACTTTCTTTTGAACAGGACATTATTCACTTAAAAAATTACTGTAACTGCTTTTCATTTTTAGAAGACTGCAAATGTGTTAATTCGGTCTTTATTTACACATTTGTTTGTACCAGTGTTTTTCATCACTGTCGGACTAATATTAAGTACTCTTTAGCATAATCAATATCTTTAAATTCAATTTTTAACACAGTATCTTTTTTTAATTTTTGAAAAGTATTTTTCTACTCTATAAATATATTTATACTAGAAAATCTTAATTATATCAAAAACATTTTCATTGTCTAATTTTAATTATTTTTGTCATCAAAACTCCATACAGTAGTGCCACTCAGTGCAAGCCAGATGGATGCCAGAAGGGCTTGTGCATAAAATCCCTATCTAGTGCCTACTCATCCAATATCCCCAGACTAGTTTCTAGCTTTTATTTTTATCATCCTTGTCATTTGTAATGTTCTCATTATATCATTTCCCCCAAACATTTTTTTTTTTAATTTCCATATTTTCTTTTATGTAAATAGCAAGTTTCATATAAATGCCATATTTAAACTGACAAAAATCCCATAAATCATTGAGCAAATTAAATTTTTTTCCATTATACATACACAAGGGAGGACCAAAAATAACGTAACTTTATAATAAACTTTTTATTTTATTTTTAGGAATCACAAATTGAATCCCTTTCAAAGTATAGTCCATTTAATGTAACGCACTGGTCTAAATATGTTTTTCACTTTTTGTAGTCCAAAAACTCTTGCAAAGAGAAGCCTTTTTTTTTTTTTTGCATTACTTAAAAGTTTGCAAAAAAAATAAAAAAAACTAGGCATTTTTTCATTTGAGAAAATAAATAAAAATTTGCACAGGACGAGATTGAGAGAATATTGCTGAGAGATAAGCTGGGTCATGCTAAATTTAATTAATAATTGTTTCACATTCAAGGTTTTGTGCAACGAGAGTTGCTTTGTCATGATGAAGTTTGTATTCCTTACTTAGCCATAAAATGGGGCATTTACATTTTATTGCATCACACAAACTTTTCAGAACTTGTAAATTTTAAATGTCAGGTCATTACAGACAAATTCTGAGTGAATAATGCCGTTTGCATGCAAAAAAGCCCTGCAGTTTTCTTTTAACATTAGACTTCACTTGTCATGCAATTTGACATTTCCATTAAACCCCTCATAAACTTTTTCCCCAGAGCAGCTTGCTTGTCATCTTCATCAATCATTACAACTATTTTCTCTGCCATTTACTCTAAAAGAAAACAGAATTACACATTGCTCAACTTTTCAGCAATTACAAAAATTGACAAATAGGAGAAATGCACTTTACAAAAAATATGCTATGTCTTATCATGATTTCACATGCCATTTGACAGATTGATGCAAAGCCCCCCCCCCTCTGCAAGAGAATAGAAAGACATCCATTAGATGCAGATATGTGGTCAGCAAAGGAGGCAATTCAAGAAGAAACGGATGGTCAAGTTTTTATATGAGATGCAAAAAATAAAATGAAAATGTTCGGTAGGTTGCAGTCTATACATAATAAGAGAATAGTCAAAATACTATTTAATGGGTTACGACTAAAAGATAAACAATAAGATGGGTGAGAAAAGTAGATTTGGAGAAAGACTTTATATCAGTATACTTATACAAAAGGTGGGATGATTGTGTTAGAAGAATTGTTGAGTGTTATAGTGGCAAGGAATGGGCTAAAAGAATAGATGCATTAATAAAAAATAGGAAATTGGAAAATAGTATGGAAAGTAAAAAGAGTTTAAATATATATAGAAGTAAACAATATTGGGTGCGAATTAATTTATGACACTAGCAAGACAAGTAGTTTACTGTTTAAGGTTGAAACAGGATCATTAGCAACAAGAGAATATACACACAAATAGAGAAATTAAAACAGGCAACTCTCCATACAGTATTGCCACTCAGTGCAAGCCAGAGTAATCAATGGGTGCCAGAAGGCTTGTGCATAAAATCCCCATCTAGTGCCTACTCATCCAATATACTGGCCTGTGGCCTTCGTCAGTGAGGAACCTTGGATCTGAGAGCACTGCACCTAAATCTTAGGGTCTAATGCAACCCTCCAGCAATCACCTTTTATCTCTACTTAACTACAAAACTACGAGTCTCAAATTAAAAACACAATATTTTCAATCCAAGCTCAATAGCTTATATAGTCATATAGGTTTGAATTCAGTTCAGTACTTATACATTTTGGTGTCTTTGGTTCTTTAACAACCACAAACCCCACTATCCTATTAGGTAGGATTGGTTTTAAGCCAATAAACATCATATGATCACACTTTCTTATGCTTGTTTATAACTGTTATTAAAACAGGCAAAACTCTCCATACAGTATTGCCAGAAACTAGTCTGGGGATATTGGGTGAGTATGCACTAGATGGGGATTTTATGCACAAGCCTTCTGGCATCCATTGATTACTCTGGCTTGCACTGAGTGGCAATATTTTATGGAGAGTTTTGCCTGTTTTAATAACAATTATAAGCAAGCATAAGAAATGGTGATCATGTTATGTTTTTTGGCTCAAATGGAGAAAGGTGAGTGATTTAGTCTGCAAGTTATACAAGGAATGCATAGAAAATATTAGGCATCTGTTAATATAAAATGCCTACAAGCAGAAAGCATACAAATAATCAAGTTGTGGGAAAATAAAAGTAGGTTCTTTGTTTTTATGCTGGGCTTGGTAAAAGGGGATTTAAATATAAAGGCCATAGAGTAGACAAAGATAATATTGTGGAAATGGGGTGAAGCAGGATAGAGAAGAATATGGGAAAAACATATGGTGGGAATGGAAAGGGAAGGTGTCTAAAAGGTCACGCCATAGAGTAGTCAAAGATAATATTGTGGAAATGGGGTGAAGCAGGATAGAGAAGAATATGGGAAAAACATATGGTGGGAATGGAAAGGTGTCTAAAAGGGTCACTCTGGGCATAGCGCCTGAGAGAATCCTGATTCCAAGTAAAAAAAAGCCATAGTACAAAGCATCACACTACAACAGATATACCTATCAGAGAATGACTCTGATATTTGGGTCAACCCTCCTTGTATACTAATATCAGCCACTTCTTTCCTAAGAAATTTTTCAATCATGATAGTTTTTTTTTGTATTTATATAGTTCCAGATGTTTCTATTGGAGTTGTACCTATTTTTGTATGTAGTTTCATTTAATCATGAACAATGGAACTAGTTAAAAATCTTGACAAAGACTATTACGCAATTAACATTCTCCCTTTTCTCTAAATATCTCAATAACCATCATAATAGACTTATTTTCCATTCTAGAAAATCATTAACTATTTAAAAGTACTTGTATTTCATACCATTTACACTTTTCTTAAACACTTTATCAATACTCTTTTATTTATATATATTAAACTAACAGTTTCGACTGTCCTGCAGTCATCATCAGAGCTACAATATTCAAATATATAATTATACAATTATACACTTATCCACATATTCATATATATATAATTAAATACACAATATAAACAAAAATAAATATACATTTTAATCTGACCATTATAAATAATTATTTCCCATTTTATATCACTTTATTTTTTAAAAATGTTATTTATTATAATTATAAACTTTAACATTTATTCTACGATTTAATATATATTATTATCATTTTACTTATATTATAAATCAATTTCTAATCTTTTCTCATTTTTATTAAATATTTTATAATTATTAACTTTTCCCATATTACAAATTATTTTTTTACATTACAAAAACCTACCTCTTGACAATCCTATTTCCAAAACCCAACTGACTAAATTTTCAAGATTTGTACCCTTGCTTAACACTAGAGGGAGTACAAATTTTGAAAATTTAGTCAGTTGGGTTTTGGAAATAGGATTGTCAAGAGGTAGGTTTTTGTAAAAAAAAAAAAAAACACAATTGAGGGAGTGTTAAACAAGTGTCAAATTTTGAAAATTTAGTCAGTTGGGTTTTGGAAATAGGATAATCAAGAGGTAGGCTTTTGTAATGTAAAAAAATAATTTGTAATGTGGGAAAAGTTAATTGATAATTATAAAATATTTAATAAAAATCAGAAAAGATTAGATGTTGATTTATAATATAAGTAAAATAACAATATGTATTAAATAGTAGAATAAATGTTAGTCAAGCGTTGGTGGCCTAGTTGCTAGCATAGCTGCTTTCTAAGCAGTTGTCCCGGGATTTGCAACCCGGCTGACGCTGACATAAAAAAAAATAAATAAAAAAAATAATAGAATAAATGTTAAAGTTTATAATTATAATAAATAATATTTTTTAAAAATAAAATAAAGTGATATAAAATAAATATTGATAGAATTATTTTAAGAGTAAAGTAATAAAATAGGAAATGATTATTTATAATGGTCAGATTAAAATGTATATTTATTTTTGTTTATATTGTGTATTTAATTATGCATATGAATATTTGGATAACTATATTAATTGTATAATTATATATTTGAATATTGTAGCTCTGATGATGAGTGCAGGACAGTCGAGACTGTTAGTTTGATATATATATAAAAGAGTATAGATAAAGTGTTTAAAAAAGGTGTAAATGGTATATGTTAAAGTAGAAATCAATATATAGGAAAAGGAAGAAGTAGAAAATTAAGTACTTGTATGCACAGAAATAGATCAACTTCTGGCATCTACTAACAAGAAGTCAGTATTATTAGAAAAAATCTTGTTAAAACTATAACAAAAACTATGTTAATCCTAAAAATATCACAATAATAACATAATTAGAAGACTTTGTAGCTGTAAATATTACATCAGAATGCTTGGATGATATACAACAAATATTTCTCAAATTTCAGAATTCATTTCTATTAAAAGACTAACAGTTTAAATTTACAATGAGAGTTAAAATTAAGGCTAGTCTGAGATAAGTGTGAATGGGGTATCTGTACTCAGTTATAGGAGAAGTGAAATCAAGGCTAGCCTGAGATAAAAGTGTGAATGGAATAATTGTACACGGTCTTACTCTTGGCTACCATATTTTAAAAACCAATTCAAATATCAATTTTTAATGAACAAAAAAATGTACTCAACTATAAATACAAGCCAGAAAATTAATTTTATGTATATGATAACTGTAATTAAAAAACGTTTTAATAAAAAAAAAATAATTCTACAATATACTTTAAAATGGAATTTTTTTTTAGCAAAAAAGACTGTTCAAATTTTGGATAGTTTCACTAATTTGGAAGCTGGCCTGATTGCATTATATCTTTTCATATCAAAAGATTTGGTTTACAAAATTCACAAATGTAATAAAGGCTTTATCAAAAATTTCGCTCAGAAAGTGTAATATGTTTAACTTAAATATTCACAAACTAGCTTGGAAATTTGAATTTTGAAAGTATTCAGTTTCTCTTAAAACATAACATTACCAAAACATCACATGATTACTATTTTCTATGCTTACGCAAGCTGTTATTAGCAGTAGCAAACTTTTCAGACAGTAGTGCCACCCAGTGCAAGCCTTAGCAATCAATCGATGCAGGAAGGTTTGTGCATAAAATCTCCATCTAGTGCCTACTCATCTAATATCCCTAGTTTCTAGCTTGTGACTTTGATCAGTGAAGAGCTTTGGATATGAGAGCAGTGCACCTAGATCTAAGGATCTAACGCAACTCCCCAGTAGCCATCTTTTACCTATTTAGTTAACTATAAAGCCAGGAGCTCAAGGTGAAATTACATTAATCACCTTGGATTGAAAACATTAAAGTGTTTTCAGCTTGATCTCCTAGCTTTATATTTAACTAAGATGCAGTGTTCTTAGATCCAAAAGCTCCTCACTGGTGAAAGCCACAAGCTAAAAATTAATCTGGAGATATTCGATGAGTAGGGACTAGATAGGGAGTTTGTGTACAAACCTTTCTGCATCTAATGATTACTAAGGCTTGCACTGAGGGGCACTATTGTCTGGAGAATTTGCTACTGCTAAAACATAAGATTCAAATTCATTATGCAAAATATTTTATTATTTCAGCAATGTCATGATATTCCATTAAATATGACATTGAGGATGAAAATTACATGAATACTTATTAAAACAAGCAATACTCACTATACGTATGCCACACACAGCAAGCTAGAGTAATCAATGGATTCCAGAAGGCTTGTGCATAAAATCCCCATCTAGTGCCTATTCATCCAATATCCCCAGACTAGTTTCTGGCTTGTGGCCTTCATCAGTGACAAGCCAGAAACTAGTCTGGAGATATTGGATGAGTAGGCATTAGATGGGGATTTTATTCACAAGCCTTCTGGCATCCACATTATTCTAGCTTGCTGTGTGTGGCATACGTATAGTGAGTATTGCCTGTTTTAACAAGTTATACACAAGCATGAGGTGGTGGTCATGTGATGTTTATTGGCATAAAATGAATACTTATGGAAAAAAAAAAATCAATATTCATAAGTGTTTGTTTCTCTTTTTAAATTTCATACATTCTTATTTCTATCAGATGTTTCAGTATTATATAACAAAAAGGTATAGTCAGAATAGAAAAAAAAATGTATATATTTCTCGAAAATTACAAAACATGTTATATTTAATTACAATTTTTTAATTTGTACTGAACATAATTAGAAAGAATTTGAATTCAGACTCTTAAACTCTTTACATCTATCCACTCCATCTTATACAACTGATACACATGAACACATACATGTGAAATTCATAGATAAATGATCTCCAATACATGTATTTCATGCTGAACCAGACCTTATAAGTTGGTCCAGATCATCATCTCCCACACATATATATAATCAGTGCTTAGTTTATATTAAAATAGCACTGATTATACGTATGTGTGGGAGATAATGATCTGGACCAACTGACGAGTGCTGGTTCAGCATGAAATATGTATATTGGAGATTATTTATCTTTTTCACATGTGGTTATGAGCATCGGTTGTATAAGATGAAATGGATATAGATGTAGCAAGCTTGAAAGTCTGAGTTCAAATCCTTTCTAAAATGAGAAAAACAAGCTGATGCTTTGTTTCATCAAATTATGGAGTGAAAATCTTCAGATTGCTTTATGACTACAAACTTCTTACGTACAATTTTAAAAACTTTAGGATAGTTGTTCTTTTGGAGAAATATTTATTTTCCGTTGTGTGATTAGTAATATGGTTAGCACAATTCCAAACCCATTTTGCTATTAAACAACAACAACATCAAAAGTCATACAATCATTTTTGTTAAAAAATAATGGATGAAAATAAATTACCGTGAATGATGAAACAATTGTTTGTTTCTCTACGTGAATTTTTGAAATCAGCAAACTTGTTGCTCCTCCTCCCCCCGTGTGCTATACCGCAATAAGTCTATCTGCAACGCTTTCAACACATGTTCATAATATAAACATTCTTCAATAAAAATAATATCACACTTCTATACGAATCACCCGGAAAGACAGAAGTCGTTACATAAAAAGTATGTGTGATGCATATTTTAAATTCATTAGTTAAAAAAAAAAAGCACAGATCAAACAACACAGACAAATCAATTATGATAAGTAATCATACGAGTCGTTATTATGGAAATTTCTTTTCGTCTTAAAATACGGTAAAACAAAAACTATCATAACAAGCATGAAGATTCTTGACTGCATTTATTATTACAAGGAATCAATTACAAGAACTTGACACATCTATTCTTTACAAAACTAACCTTTCAAAAAAAAAATAATAATAATAATACACACAGTGAACTTGAAAATATTTTTTTTTTTTTTGATGATAAATACATTAATAATTTATATTCCAAGTTAGCACAGAAAAGAATATGGCTCACCAAATGTATGAATATCACCTGTCGATGGGGGCGGGAAATGTGATTTTATGGAAATGACACGGTTTCATTACATTCAAGAAATCTCTCCACAGTTTTACTTACAAATGGAAATCTTGGGGTCAAAATAAAAGTAGAAGTGTTAATAAACTTCTGCTATAACTGGAATGCCTTCTGTCTAATTATTTAGTTCCCTCCCAGAACCGTTTTTTTTTTTTTCCCAATTTTTAATTATTTTAGGAAATAAACATATTTACAAGTGCCAACTAAATTATCAATGAACACGAGTTCATCGGTAAATATAAACTGTATTTCAGCTAGCTTAATAACCCCCAATACTTTTCCATTTTTACATGGAGCTTTTTCGTTTAAATTAAAGATAATACATTTACATACAATATTTACGAGTTTCTACAATCAATGTGAGTTAATCACCCACAGATGATAATTTCAAGTTAAGACAATATGAATTTTTTTTCAAAAAAAATTCTTTTTTTTTTTTTTTACTGTTAAATGATTCTTAGAATGACCCTGTGAATTGTATATATATATTTTTTTAATTAAAAAAGTCTTTCCGTGCATATACAATTAAGGTATCCAACTAGGAAACAGCACAACATTTGAAGACAAAGTGAAGGAGCGTTCAAAAGATCATTTTTATTTTTTTGTGTTCATTGTCAAAAACAAATGTGACCAAAAAGGTTCACTTCAAAAAAAAAAAAAAAGTATACTAATTTTCTTTTTATATCATTAAAAAAATAATTAAATTATTTCAATCAATTTATATTATAATTTGCATTCTTCCAAGATCCCTAGAAATTAGAAACCATCCATTTGATCAACATATTGTAAAATAAAATAAAAAAAAAATGACTGGATAGGACAAATTAAGATCTGTACACAATCAGGTCAAAGCCGTGGAAGGAGCTTTCCTCTTAACGGTCTGTTACTGCACAGTCAGTTTTTCAGTCTTTGGTAAAAACAAATTCCTTCCATTTATTTTATGAATTAAAAACTATATACAAATATAACTTCATCATAAAATAGTTCCTCGGCGAGGATGGGGTGCAGGGTCTGTTTGTTGTAATTCCCACAAACATTCGGCAACGGTTCGTGAAGCTTCAACATTACTAATAGCAATACTTGCAAGATGGCTTTCATATCGCCGAATAATACTGGCAAAAATAAACAAACAAAAGTAATCAGAATAATTATCATAAATATGAATAAAAACAAACTTAAATTGATTGATTAATAATTTTATCAGGAATTAACTACTTAAAAGGGGGGGAAAACAACTTTAATCATTAAAAAAAGGAAATTCATTAATTTTATACAGATAAATTTGCCATAACTATAAAAAATACAATAAACATATTTAAAATGAAACAAAAGGGATAAATCTCTTGCCTACACTATAAACATTTGTTAAAGTTTTTTGTAATTCTATCATAAACGTTTTACAATCATAAGGAAAAGATTATATAAATACAATTTATTCACTCTATTTCGAACACTTTTTAGCAAAACCCTTTATTGTACAGATATCCATACACAATCTTACATTTCGACGGTCCCGCAGTCTTTTTCAGAGACACTTTTACTTTAATTTTTTAAAAACAAAAAAATTTAAGTAAAAGTGGCTCTGAAGAAGCAAGACAATTGAAATGTAAGACTTTGTATGCATATAGGTACAATAAAAGGGTTTGCTAAAAAGTGTTCAAAGTAAAGTGGATAAATTGTATTTACATAAGATATTGCAGAAAAATAAAGGAGGTGGTGAATTTGGTAATATTTCTGAAGGAAAAGATTATTTTCTTTTTAAACTTAATACATAAAGCTAATCGTCCTTTCAGCATAGTGCCTGCTGCGCTCATATTTTAAACTCACCATGAATTTCAACTGCAAAGTTTATGCGCTAAGACGGACAAAACGCTTAAGATAGAATGGCAATTTAATAGAAGAGCGAAAAGTAAATATTTGTAGAATCAAAGTTTTTTGGAGTTAAATTTGAGAAATGGTTAATTGGTATATGTAAGTCATTTGATTTGCTGCAACATCTTCAGAAGAAAGATTATATATATGTTTAAATAGTCAAAACAATTTCTACATATATATATATAAATTAAAATTTTAAAGAAAATGGAATATTATTGATGATAAAATATAATCGTACTTGGAAAAAACACTTTGCCACATGGTTTTGAAGGTGCATTTAGCAAGAAAATAGATTTTTTAAAGAATTTGAAAAGTGATATATACAGGTGGACTTCAACTTACATACCCTAACTGGTTCCGGAAACAAATACGAAAGCTAAAATGCGTGAAAGTAGCACAATGTAAAAAAAAAAAAAAAAAAAAACATCAAAAAGTGTTTATAAAATATTTTTGAATGAGGTGTATTAGTATCTACATAAATAACATTTTATTGATGAGTATTTGGTGTTTTCTTTATAAAAGTTGAAATATATTCTTCTTTTCCTTTTGTTGATAAAAAGTTCCATAACATGCTGTCTTTTTCTACTGCCCATCATACAAAATAGCAAATTGTACGCAAATAGAATGTATGAAAGTCCGGGGACTGTCTGTATATTTGTTTTCTAGTTTTGTAAAAGTTATCTATAGATTTTATAAATACTGATCAAATATCTGGGTAGAATGTACAAATGGAGTCAGTTATATTCCTTGATAGCATTATTATAATAAATTATTAAAAAAAACCTATGATCCTATATAATCAATGAACGAACTGTGATTAATAGATATCTTTTCATAAATTTCCATTTCTTATATTTACAATATTTCTCAAGACTTTCTTTAATGACGGTTATATTACTAATTTTATCAAAAACTAATCGCATTCATAAATCTGCTTTTAATTTTGAACTGAAAACACAAGCTCAAAAATACCAATACATAGAGGTTCAAACTTAGGCCAGATAAAACTCATCATTTTTTTCAGAATTGGAGTTTTTCTTTCTGGTGGCTAGCCACAGCCAACCCATCTCCAATTTTGATAAGCATATGGGTATTCAAGGATGGTAAATAGTTCAAATTTTTACCATACAATGAGTAATGCTTCCTCCAATGTTTCTCTATGAAAGTTCTTGGGAAGAACCTTTTCCCAACAGAACTATTCTAAGAGCATTCTGCTTATTATAAGTACATTCAGGGTACCCAAAAGTGTATTCATTTTTCAGTCAAAAACGTGAACCAAACAATCATTCAGCAATTGTGTAAAACGTTTTTAATTAGAAATTCCCTAGCGAACAAATCCGTGGTTGTGATCCAAGAGAATGGACCTGGCAATTCCTCCATATATCTCTAAAGACATTTATTGTGGACTATAGCAATGAGTAAAAATATTTTCTTACAAACTTCAGGATAGTTCCAATTCAGGAAACAGTAGTAATATGAATATATCAAATATTTCAATGATTATACTTAATTATAAAATTGATTTTAGACATACACACATATAAAGATATTTAAATATTTGAAAACCAGGCACTCTTCACAAACCTGTGAGCTTAATTGTAAGTATAAAGGATTTGAACCCAGATTTTCAAGCATCCTTCAACTTTCCACACTATCTCATACAACTGATACACATGACCACATACATGTAGAAAAGATTAATAATCACCAATATACGTATTTCATGGTTTGTGAAGAGTGCCTGGTTTTCAAATATTTACATATCAAGCTTGTATCCTGTCTATCCCTCTTATATGTATTTAATGGATACTATCCTATACATGAAGGGTCAGAGTGACTTCAGGTCAACATGGGCATGGCAATAATATTAGCATCAGTATGGGATTTGAGTTTTCACCATCAGATTTTCAATGATATGGATGGCTGAAAAGCTGGAGGTTGCAGTGGATTGAAGCCTGTCCATTAAAGTATGAAGATTTGCTATCTTAATATAAACTGAGCATTGATTATATATATGTGTGGGAGATGATAATCTGGACCAACTGATGAGTGCTGGTTTAGCATGAAATACGAATATTGGTGATTATTAATCTTTTCTACATGTGTGTGGTCATGTGTATCAGTTGTATGAGATAATGTGAATAGTTGAAGGGTGTTTGAAAATCAGAGTTCAAATCCTCTATACTTATATAAAGATATTTATAAAGATTTATAATTATGAAGTCAACAATGTGAGTTAATAATGAATTATCAATACTTTAAGTCACAGAGTGATATTGAGAAAGAAAATAAAACTGAATGTATTCCTGGAGACTTGTGACGATAGTATGTTAGTTGTATTTATATATTGGACTACTTCCATCATCTAATATTAAATATTGAACGTCTTTAAAAAAATTTAACTTTGTTTAAATTTTCTAATTACATTCACCTGTTATTAATAGCACATATGTTAGTATATGCACAAATATGGGGTTATTCGCCCTTGTCATGTGAGCAGCTTCTTTGAATTTTCTTCTTTATACCTTTTCTTGTCAATGCAATGGGTACATATATGGTCTGCTACTTTAAGTACAACTGTTTACTCTCTTCTAATCACCTGTTTGTGCTCTTGCAATCACTATTCAATGGGGCAACTGGTTTCACCAATATACATTCTTTTACATTCACACAGTATTTCATAGATGCAGTTTTTTCTTTTCAGCAATTTAAGTTTAGGCTTTGCAGATGTTAGAATACCTCTTAGTGTGGTGTGGCTCTGGAAAGCTGTTCCGATGTTACTTTAATTGCAAATTTTCCTTAATTTGTCTGCTATTTTGGGTATGTATGGTTGTTTTTGTTTTGATGGTTCTTTTTGCTGCCTATTTAAGATTTCCTTAATAACAGCTAATGGATAACTATTTTTCATAAGTTTGTTTTATATGGATTTTTTCTTTCAAATTGCTGGTTTCTGAACAAGCTTCTTTTGCTCTGTTCCATAGTGATAGAATAACTCCATGTTCTGTATTTCTGCTATGATTGAATGTATATGCTAAGTATTTTCCTGTATGTGTGGGTTTTCTGTAAACTGGAGTTTGATTTTTCCATGAAGGATTCTTGTCACAAGAACATCTACGAATGCCAATTTTTGTTCTTGTTCTGATTCTAGTGTGAATTTCATAGAAGGGGATATGTTGTTGATGATGTGTTTCCAGAAAGTTGGCCATACAACAAATGTACCATCTACATAGTCAAGCCCAACTTATATGGAGTTATGGTTTCAAGTTCTTCCATGTAAATATTGCTAATCAGGGGGTGACAATGGTGAGCCCATAGCAATTCCTTAATTTTTTTGGAAGATTTCTGCGTTATATTGAAAGTAGGTTGTTATTATGCAGAATATTAATAGTTCCATTATACTATCAATAGGATGAGTTGTTCTGGTTTAAAGTGCATATACTAACCTGTATGCTTTTACTAACATTTAAATATAATTGAAAAATTTAAATAGTTTGATTTCTTTAAAGATATCCAATACTTAATTAGATGATGGAAATAGTGAAATATATAAATACAATTAAAATAAAATTGAATTTCAGCATATAAGAATAAGCACAACAAAAAATTAATTGAAGATTAATATACATTATCAGTTAGATGTGGGCTGCCTTAACATAAGCGTTATTATATTGAGATATTCTAATGTAAATAAAATTGAGAGAGATTCATATTCTTTTGATGGAAATCATATATTTTTAAATATTCAATAGCTAAAAATTATATATAATCATTTAAAATAGCAGATACTTTTTAATAAAAAATAAATAATTTTTTAATTTCAAGAATATTTAAAATAGAACATTATTCTACACGAATAAAGCGTGATAAACAGAGCACAAAAACATTAATTATAAACAACAATTAGCCAAGCGCTTTCATGTCGCCATGATTCTGGTATACAGTACCGAAAGCGCTTGGCTAATTGTTGTTTATAATTAATGTTTTTGTGCTCTGTTTATTATGCTTTATTCGTGTAAAATAATTTTCATTATCTGACAAGAGTTTTTATATTATTTATTTAAAATAGAACAATAAAACAATATTTAAATAACAATAAGAATTAAAATTATGCATAGCTAATCTTAAATTTGGAATTTGATTAAGTAAAAATTTTTAAATGTCTGCTTTAACTTTACTGATGATTTGTATTTTAATTAGTTATTTATATTATTGACATTTAAAAAAAACTTCCGAGATTATTTTCAAGAATTTTAGGTATTATTTTAATAATAAAAGTAATCAAATGGTTTTGTTGCTCCGGATATCATGTGCGGTTTAAGCAAAAGCAACACAATTAAGCCGCAATCCAGAATTTTTAAGTCCTAAAGTCAGCGACTCTTCAATGTTCTAAGCCATATAGGGCAGTTCAACCATTATTTTAGCAAACTAGAGACTAAACTCTGTAAGATACATATAATTTGTACTTATCAAATCCTTTATAAGTTCTTTGAATATATTTTAAATTTCTCTAACAAATATTTGGATGTGCTTTGATTTAAAAAATATTATTTCAACCATTATAAGATTATAGTTATTATATATTTTGTTAGCGATATTTCTGTTTATGCATAGTTAACTTAACCTAAATTATAAATACCCTAGATATTCCAGTTGATTTTCAGATAACTGGCAAACAAACTCTTAAAATGATAAGAACAAAAAACTAAAATTTGATATGGTTAAATTCATAACAGTCTTTAAAGTGTTAGAAAGACAGAAAAAACATAAACTGTTTGGTTCCAAATTAAAAGTGAATCTAAAACAAATACACTCTTAATTAACATCAAGAACAATAACAGATGGGTACATTATTTTTTATCTACTGAAATTAAAAAATTATTTTTAAAACATCTTCATTTTAGTTATGGTGAAGATTAATCTTTATCTTACTTCTAATCTATAATTTTTTTTTAATTGCAAACCAAATTACAATAAAATAAAGCTGTAAATCATAATTTAAGACCACCTCTGAACCTTCCTTATTCCTTTATGCTATAAACTCCATCAACAGAAACAAGAGTTTACCAAAGAGTTCGTAAAACAAAGATAAATTATAACATTTTTTACCTAAAAGGGAGATAAGAGGACCACAACCATTCATCGATGATAATGATGAATGTGCAAAAAAATTATACGCATAATGTACGTCTTAATTATGTATTATGTTTTTAATTCCAGTCAAACATCGTTGGTTTCAATATTTGGTGCCGTTCTTCGAATTATTTTATCGATAAATACATAACAGCAATATATAAATATGTATCCATACGTGCGAGTGTGCGTGCACGCACAACTTTTGATAAACAAATTCTTTTCTTGTATTTTATTTTTACCTTTTTCCAAAAGAAGAATATCTGGCAATATTGCGCAAAACTAATGCTGCACTAAGTCGAATGCTTTTGGTAACAGGTCCTTCCTTCTCTTCCTACAATAAAACGAAAATAAACATAAAAATTAATACAAATTGAGTATTAAATTACATGGATTAAATGATTTTCATGCATTTATAATTAAAGAAAAGGTGCAAATTCAAAAAAAAAAAAAAGCTAGCAAAAAAAAAATTGAATTAAAGTAAATCGTAATTAAATTGATAAATAATTCACTATATACATTTTTTTAAATTTTATGTTAATTTTTATAATAAAATGATATTCGAAAAGCAGATAATTTATGAGGAGAGTCAGTACTGATAACTGAACAACAAATGAAAAACCCAAGGTGATCTACATATTTAAGAAAAGGTTTTGAAGTCTTACTGTTAAAAAGCTTTAAATTAGTATTTGTAGTATATATTACTCACATATGTACAAGCATGCACACCAGAATTATTTATTATTACATAACTAATACTTCATTAATAATGACAATATTCCTACAATTAAAGTAACAAATCCATAAACTCAAACAACATGAAAAATCACAGACAAAAACATTTGAAATTGTGACATCTGGCCATTTCACAAAATATCTCAATTACCAAGAAATGGATATTTACACTCAACACTCTTTATGGTAATTTCATAAAATTTTTTTATCACTTATTTCCTTTATTAACAAAAAGTAGCACCCCAATACATAGTTGTAGGACATTCTCAACGCACTATTATCACTAGATATAATTTAGAATCAGCCTTAAACTATCCAGTATGCTATCAGAAACAGATGTCACATTTGTCAAGGCTTTAAGAACTTGATTAAATAAGCAACCCATTTCTCACATTAAAATCAAAGATTCTAACACAATACTGTATCATAGACTTGTTATATTTTTATTTACCACTGTCTAACTCACTCCCCTCATAACTTTGACACCATCCACTTCAGATGAATACAGTAATGAATATTACTAATCATTTTCTCAACTAGAGATTATCTTTATCGCAGATATAAAGTTTAAATCTCAGTTAAAGATTAATATATCTGATTTTTTAAATTTTAATCAGACCCACTAATTAGTTTCTAGCTTGTGACACTAGATAGGGATTTTTATCAAATCTTCCTGCATCCACTGAACACAAAGGCTTGCACTTGGTGGCATTACTGTATAGAGAGTTTGGTACTGTTGTTAACAGCATGTGTAAGCACATGAAATGGTGATCATGTGATGTTTTGATGGTTTTATACCTAGCCTACCCATAGGATAATGGTGATTATGGTTTTTGAAAAATCAAAGATACCAAAATGTATAGATACTGAACTGAGTACAGATCTATTATGATTATACAAGTGAATAAGCATGAGTTGGAAACATTATGATGTTTTCAACTTGGGCTCATGGCTTTATAGTTAATGAAATAGGTAAAAGATGACTGCTGGAGGGCTGCATTAGATTCTAAGATCTAGGTGCAATGCTCCAATCCAAGGCTCCTCAATGATGAAAGCCACAAGCTAGGCACTAGATAGATAGTTTATGCACAAATCTTCCTGCATCCATTGATTACAAAGACTTGCACTTGGTGACACTACTCTATGGATAGTTTGGTACTCTTTTATTAAAAACAATTTTAATTTTGCCTGTTTTAATTAATTATTACCTATATAACTTGTTAAATCAGAAGTTATGAAATGAGTCCCATGCTTGCTCTATATTCAAAAACACAGAGGAAATTTTTTTTTCGTAATAAACATGCATTATAATAACTTTTTCATCAAAATATAAGACATTAACAGAATTCGTTGAACAAGTATTAGCTCTCTGACATTAATTGATTATTTTTGGATTTAAAAGTTACACCAATCAAGTACAAATCTTAACGGGTTCTCATTTCTAAATGTTTAAAATTACTGTCACCCTTTATCCACTACCCATTACATGCTAAATTGTGTTATAAGGCATTATACATTCATATAACAAAACACCATCTGAAGGCTTTAAATCTTTTTGGGGGTATAATTCCTGGAACCTGCCCTATAAGTAGCAAGATATATGAATTGAATGTTTTTGTTTGAAACCAGAAATGGATCTTTTGATCAACACTGGGTTAAAGTCAGTAAATTATGAAATCATACATTGAAGTGGTTTTATATAACATAGATGTGCCGAGATAATAGAAGTTAGAATCTTAAATGGTCTCGAAATAAAAAAATGACTGCATGTTGTTGCTACCATTGAATACCATAGGAGCCAGATGTACCCTCGACAACAGGAGTGGACAAGATGTTGATCGCCTGCTAGTGGACCACTAAGACATTTAGAAGTGGCATCCTGAATTAAAAAAGTTTAATAGTAATCAATACTACATTAGATAACTATATATAATTTTTCGCACTTGTATAGTTATTACGGGCAAGAACTGACTCCTCGCAATTGAAACAGCTATGTGTAGTAGACATTTGGCAATGAGTGGATCAGATGACATATGCATTTCCATTCAAATACACGGTGATGTATACGTAGATTATAAATTTATTGGCTTGAATATATTCACTGCGCAATGTAAAGATTCCACTGAAAGCACTGACTATGTTCAATTACTCGTCGCAAATTAAGTAACTCAGGTTTTCTATTGTTGTTGTTGTAAGAGGTGCATAGATTTAATTAATTTATTATGAAATATTAATATTTTATTATATTTTGAAAGAGTAGTATAATGTCTGAAACACAAAAAGAAAGACATACGATTCCAATACGAAATAGGAACTAGTTTTTTTTCACAATGGTATATTGCAAATCTTTGTTGTATATCTCATGCTAGCCTATCCCTGTTCTATAGAGCAATTTTTTCAATTAGGAACTAAAAATATATAAAATCAAAAATAGAAATCAATTACATTATAGCTTTGCAAGACAATACTAATGTAACCGTATTTTAAGAGATTCTTCATTAATGATTACTTCACATTAGATCATGATAGAATGATTACACAGCATAGGATGACTGCCTTTGTTTCTAATCATCTAGCAATGGGAAAATAATTCCTATTGAAAAGATCCTTCGAATAGATCTTTATGTATGAAATGTTTATAAACCTCCCAATGCAAATTGGATAAACTTCTGCACCTATAAAAGATTTCAATTCTCAGATTTCGAAAAAATGCAACTGAGCTATGATAAGGCAGATAATTTTATAACGGGCAGCTTTAAACAACATGCACATACTTTATAGTGCCAGGCAAAAAAAAACTTTCTGTCCAAATAAATTGCTTACAGAGATATCCGATTTGTTTTGTTTAATCAAAGAAGAATGGTCCATCATTGTCAGCTAATCTACTAATAAAGGAACATTTCTCAAATAACACAAAGTTTTATCATTTCTTAGAATTCATATTCTCATGGCTGAAATTTACCCAGTCCAGAGACTGAATTCTTAAAAAACTAGCTAAAATTAACATATTTTAATAAGGAATATCAACAAAATACCAAACATTGCTATAATAAATTCAATAAACTCATTATTATAGCGGCTAAAAGATTCACCTCTGTATTGGTCACAGTCAATAAGATTGTCAATTTTATATATTGGACTTATATTAGGATTGCCATTAGAAAAAGTATCATTCCAATAGGATTGCAAGCTTTTTTCAAAAGGTTTCTCTATTCTTAAATTAATAAATCCTTTAAATATTGTAATGTTTTCCAATTTACATTGTGATTTTATTAGGCCTTTATTTTACACACTACAATGTGCAAGTTAATCAAGCTATGAAAAAAAAAGAATCTTCTGTTCATATATGTGTTTAGATATCTCAAGAACATAGCTATATTTCCTGATTAACCCGACCTAATATTTTATTACGATAAACACTGCCGGTGGAATCAGTTTTATATTTATTTGAACAGGGCGCGTAAAATTCTATACAAGAATTCACTGATTTCTTGTCACTTTAATGTTTTATATGAATTTTTCTTTAGAATTTTTACCAGGTTTAACTATTAAACATAGTGGTAAAGGTAATTTATACATTTAAAACTTATTAATAAAATAAACAACTAAAATTAAGAACGTACAAATGAAAGTATTATATTAATGCTAAATATTTTATTAAGATCAATTAAAATATTTAAACAGTAAATTGTTAATAAAATCAGAAAGAACATGCATGCTAATTCAGATAATGTTGATCAAATAATTAACAGTTCAAATTACACTTAGATTTCTTCTAGAAAATTCCTTGAATAATAAAAGTTAATGTCTCTATAGTTATTATAAGCTTATAGTTAACATTAGTTTGCAAACATTTTTAATCACAAATTAGGTTATGAATAATTTTACCAGTAAGCTTAGCGAGTTAGGTACATTGTTGATTATACTATGCATGGTTTTTCTCGGGAGAGAATGAGCTGATGGCCATTGCTTTATTTCATTTCTGATCCGCTTTAAGGCTGGTCTCGAAGATATTTTTAGAGTGATCTCATCGTAACAAAAAAGTTGTCTAAAAAAAGCTCCAGTTCCACTTCCAGCATGTCAACTCAGTTCAGCATAGAGTAGTCCAGGATACGTTTTGCATCCCGAACCTATGGAAACTGCCAGCACAAGACAGCACAAGAACAACACACTCAAAGTTATTTGGTTTTTATACCACTCTACCAGTTTTGAGGTTTCTGTGCATATTATTATCAGAATGTATAAGTTGATAATCTTATACGTTTATTTGTCTTTTTTTTGTTACAAAGTTCTCTTTCTTATAAATTCTTTCTGCCATCTTTAATCAGCATTCTGATCGTAATCATTTACGTTTATAATTTTTTAAAATCTGGATTAGTAATCTGCATGCATTTACGTTCTTTCCAATTTTAACTTGATTTAAATTAAATAGATAAATATGAAACAAAAACAACCACCATTGTACGTTATCTAAAAAATAAATTATACTAACTAAAAAATAAAATTGAGTCTTTTAAAAGATCTTTCTTTTTTTAGAGTTTACTTTTTGAAATATTACAAATGCAAAAATACTTAAGCCATGTATACATAAAACGGTTCAATATTAATAAAGTCGAATCGTGCTCTCGATTATCTAAAACAAAAAAGGATCCAAAATAGGTACCATACAGATTCTAAAAATGTAGGATCTTAAATTAAAGCATGGTTGGCAGAAATATTCAGCACTGTTATAGCAAAAACTCTTACAAAAATCACATAACAGCAAACAATGATCTAAAAAAATAATTACTCATTATTATTATTATTAGGTGATAATTACAAGTTGTTTGCAAAAATAATATTAACAATTTTGTCAATGTATAATAACAATTCACATTGAAAGTCTTGTGAAATTGATGTTTGTTTATTAATCTAATCTCAGTTTATTAGTTTTGGAAAATCTCTGCTCTTTAAATGCTATAAATAACCCATCAATCTGCATGATGTGTTCCTAATGGAAAAATTCAAATGACAGTAAACGATACATCATAAAAAAAATTGTAACATTTTCTTCACAAAAGAATCTCCCAGAGTTCATTTCTTTCACTTATTTTAATTAATATATTCATATCTGGATTTTCTAAACACCAGAATGCACAATTCATTTGTACTTCACACATTGTTTTTGAATTCATAAAAGGGATACTTCATAAAAATAGAAAAGTCCCTCATTAAGAATATGAAAAGATTTGGAGTGTTTTTTCAAAAATTAAATATTTTCTACATCCACTAAGACAATATATGCTCAACGTTTCGTCTAAGCAAATAAAAGTCTAAAATATAATCATGCTATTTAATGATTTCGGGGGGGGGGGGGATCTGTTTGGAAAGATGGAGGGCACTCTTTAGTGGAAGTAATGAAATAATTAAATAATTTAAGGACTCCTTTCTCATTACTACAATATTTTATTGGTGAATAATGTACCCCACTTTCAAGAAAAAGTACCAATCTGGTTAGCCAGTTAAATGCTACCATGTAAAAAATATTACGAGCACACTTGAATCCAATCCCCTTGCAGTGACTTTCCATTCTTTTACATATTTCTCCGACAATGTCAGAAAACAAGTGGCACCATAGAAAAAGTATAAAAAGTTATTAAATAAATCCACCTTTCAACAAATTAAAAACATAAAGTCTATCACCTATATCTCAAATCAAGATTCCCTTTCTGGATGCTCAACTAGGAATCCATTCAAACAACCAAAAAATTATAGCATAAAAAAACTAACTTCTAGTGATATATCTAATAAATATTTTTTTCTCCATATATAGAAATCAAATACAATAAATTCATTAACAAGTATCCATGTTTGTTTACTTATTGGCAATGTTGTTGCGGACAAATACCATGAACCACCTAAAGACTGCAAAATCTACACATATAGTAATAGAAATGAAAAACTTAATAAAGCCAGTCATGAATCTATTTTATGGTTGGAATTTCTACAGAATCCTTTAGTAAAGTTTGTTAATAAAAAAAAAAAACACAAGAAAAAAAATCATACTATAAACAAATTTCCTTCTCAAGACATTATGACTTATAATAGATCCATGAGTCAAGCTTACTGTATCTTATTTTCAAAATAACTCGTAATCTTAAAAAAATACCTCATTATATCAATTAACGTTCGTTTACAAGTATTTCTTAAATGCTCAAAAAGCACGGTTGACCAGAATATACTACTACATTACATAATTTCTTCATTAACCAAAATTAATTCTGCTCCTCCATCTGTTTTCTATCATATGAAAAGAAAAAGCTTTAAATATTTCTAATCTATATTCTTTATTTACAGATCTACTTTTTCTTCTTTTTTTTAATTAACCCTTATTGATCAAAAAGTGATCTCGCAAGATTGAAAGCTATAATACATTAAAAACAATTCTCTACTGCAAATTCTTCTAAGGATTCCTCGGCTATTATTTCTTATTTTTTAAATTAGACACATCTATGAGATGAACTGCTCCTTATTCAAGTCTTTACGGGAAGATTCATCGGAAATACTCAACAATTGCGCTAAAAACTATTTCTGATTACCAAATATATATAAGAAATTTAAATTGTCATTTGAATACAGATTCAATTATAACAATTTTATCTTAAACTGGTCATATATTTTACTATACTACACGATTTCCCATAAAGATAATAATTTTAATTAATTCGCTGACTTTTTCTGATGATGGTGATATGAAAACTTAATGGATGCATTGATAGGGATATATACTAGAATAAAATTTAAAAAAACATTACTGAGAACATTTACTAAAATATACCAAAAATTGAGAATGTTAGTGATAATATTAGTAATAAATGGAAAAAATTACAACATATTTTCAGTCTTCTCTTTCACTTTCTTTGCATATCTTCATATAATCATATATATTGCTTATAACACTTCTTTCATATACACTTTAATGCAACAAAATTTCTTAAAAACTTCTTTATTTTCCTTACAGTTTTGACTGTCCAGCAGTCTTCATCAGAGCTCTATCTTCTCTCATTTTAATTAAAGCAGAGAAGATAGAGCTCTGATGAAGACTGCTGGACAGTCGAACTGTAGGGAAAATAAAGAAGTTTTTAAGAAAATTTGTTTGCATTAAAGTATATATGAAAGAAGTGTTATAAGCAATATATTTTCAGTCTTTTGTAACAAATAATGGTTCCATAAAAAAATGACACTTTTTTATAACTTTTGCAATTTTTAAGATCTGTTGAAACTTTTAGTAAATAAATAATTGTTTTTTAACATTAATAAAATTTATGTTACAAACAGTTGCTAACTTATACATAAGTAAATCATTATCTAATTAGTTGTATAATCGTTATACATAAATTATTTTTTAAATAAAACAAAGCATTCATTTTAAAAAAATCATATTTGGAGTGATGTTTAGCCATAATCTATATTTCACAATTTATAATTAATAAAATTTATTTTGCTATTACAAAAAAAAAAAAAAAACTTATTTTTTTTACACTATTATATTAATGCAATACAGTGCTGTATGAGAAAATATTTAAAATCTTTTTCCAGAACACTCCCACCTCCAGACTAACTGGTTTCAAGTTTATGGCTCACGTTAGTGAAGAGCTAGAATATTCAGACACTAGATCTAAAATATAAACTCAAAACCCAGCACTTATTTCAAACGTATATTTAAATAGAAACTCTGAAATTTTCAGACAAGAAAATGTCTTTAAATCTAGCTATCTAACTTAAATAGCTATATGGGACTGAACTAAATTCAGATCTATCATATTTTAATAGCCTCAGCATAGACAAAACCTTAAAGGTAAAATTATAATAATTAATAAAGCAAGTCATATATAACATAACATTACTTTTATAAGCTTGTAGTTACAAAAATGCAATACAGAGAGCGTAGCAATAGCTCAAACAAGCTCTTAACTAATAAGTGCGGTATGAGAAAATATTTAAAATCTCTATCCAGAACTGGTTTCGAGCTTATGGCTCATGTCAGTGAATAGCTAGAATATTCGGACACTAGATCTAAAAAAAATATAAACTAAAAACCCAGAACTTACTTCAAACATATATTTAAGTAGAAACTCTGAAATTTTCAGACATGAAAATGTCTTTAAATCCAGCTATCTAACTTAAATAGCTATATGGGACTGGACTAAATTCAGATCTACCATATTTTAATAGCCTCAGCCATAAACTCGAAACCAGTTGGTCTGGATGGTAGTGTTCTGAATAACGATTTTAAATATTTTCTCATACTGCATTTATTAATTAAGAGCTTGTTTGAGCTATTGGTACACTCTCTGTGTTGCATTTTTGTAACTACAAGCTTATAAAAGTAATGTCACATTATATATGACTTGCTTTATTAATTATTACACTATTACATTAAACTATTTATTCTTAAATGATATCTAATTGCAATTATTTATTATTAAACTATGAAAAAAGTCAACCCACTTTTATATTACTGAATTAAAGATATTACTCTTTCTTTTTAATTCAAAAGACAACACAAAAAAGATAGTACACACAAAAAAATTTGATTAGATCCAAGCAAATTTACTACTAATAAGATATAATTTCCCTCTTTTTTCAAACTGAAATGGCTATGTATTTAAAAAGCTATAACAGTATTGCAAATAAATAAATAGTTTTTATATTCTCTTTTCTGGATTATCATAATACTATTTAAATGTTCTATAATTAAAAATCACTTCTTTTCTTTTCAAAAACTTTATTTGATGTATATATATATCCACTTATTTCCAACGTTTTGACTATCTTTACTTTATAGTCATTTTCAAGGATCTAGAAAAAACATTACATTATAAACAAACTTCACATAATAAAAACAAAAATAATCAAAAACAATATAAAGCATATAAACCCCATAAAATTTAAAAATAAATAAAATACATTAAAATCAATTAAATTAAAAACACAAACATACACCACACTTACTTGACTCCCTTCTCAAAAAACTTTCCCTTTTTACATTTTTTATCCAAAAAACCAATTGTTACAATAAAAAACTTATTTCCTTTTTCTTTCTTATATACTTCAAAAATGAATTTATTTCCAAAAATAATTCTTTATCCAATTCTATTTAAAACAGGTTTATATCTTTTTATATATAAACTCTCTTTTACCATTCTTTCTTTATACAATCTAACCCCCTCCAACATTTTAATCTTAAAATCTGTATGTCCAATTTCCTTACTATGTATATTTACATTAGAATTCCTATCTTTCAAATGCTGTTTCAATCTTGTCTCTAATGTAAATATACATAGTAAGGAAATTGGACATACAGATTTTAAGATTAAAATGTTGGAGGGGGTTAGATTGTATAAAGAAAGAATGGTAAAAGAGAGTTTATATATAAAAAGATATAAACCTGTTTTAAATAGAATTGGATAAGACATGAATAAAGAATTATTTTTGGAAATAAATTCATTTTTGAAGTATATAAGAAAGAAAAAGGAAATAAGTTTTTTATTGTAACAATTGGTTTTTTGGATAAAAAATGTAAAAAGGGAAAGTTTTTTGAGAAGGGAGTCAAGTAAGTGTGGTGTATGTTTTGTGTTTTTAATTTAATTGATTTTAATGTATTTTATTTATTTTTAAATTTTATGGGGTTTATATGCTTTATATTGTTTTTGATTATTTTTGTTTTCATTATGTGAAGTTTGTTTATAATGTAATGTTTTTTCTAGATCCTTGAAAATGATTATAAAGTAAAGATAGTCGAAACGTTGGAAATAAGTGGATATATATATACATCAAATAAAGTTTTTGAAAAGAAAAGAAGTGATTTTTAATTATAGAATTATATGGCTATATGTACTGTATATTTTTGAAAAGAAAAAAGGATTGAGTCATGATTAGAAACAGAAGTAAATGGATTTGTATTTAAATGTTATGTACATTTCAATAGAAATGGTAGATTTTTATATAACTTAAAACTTTAATTTTATTCACCCTGAGAGCAAGCTTTCGGCATAGATATATCATATTCACAGCAACCTAACTTTATTTGGTATTCATGGCATTTAGATTCTGTCACTCATTACTTTAATATTTAAATATACTCCATTTTAATCAAATTTACTTAAATAATCCACTTTTCTGAAGAAGGTATACGTGACTCTCTTTTATTTAGAATATCATGATCTCTGCAACTACCCAGGCGTCTTTGACCTTGCATTTTCTGTCCTCTCTTTTGTTAAATCAAACTTATGGCCTGATTTCTGCTTATGATCCATAAATATGCTTTGTGCCCTATGGTAAATTTTCACACGGTTCTCCATAATATGCAGCATTGCATGTACTTGTGTGGCAAGCCCGCTCTGCATAAATAAAATTCAAATTCAAATTTAAGTTATATAAAAGTCTATCTTTTCTCTTAAAATGCACATAACATTTAAATAATATTTATATTCTACTTGTAACTGTATTTTGTCTGTCAAATTGTCTTTCTAGATTGTTTTGAATATATATAGAACGGTATAAGAACAGTTCTAATAATTGTTCATTCAATTTTTTCACGGTATCTTCTCTTAATAATTCATTTTAATTATATAGTTGGATATTTACGTTCTCGAGTAAAATAGTGTATAACAAAGTTAGATCTTTTAATTGATTTCGTTTTAAATAAGAAAATTCTTTTTTAGTCTGATGAGAATATATAAACTTGTTATATATTTTCTAAAAAATCATCCATCATTATCACATTATTATTATTCCATATTAACCTTTCTAATAGCAGTAATTAAAAATTAAAAAAAAAAAAAACGTAAGTTAAAATCTTGTTTAAACATATACAACGAAGCAATTGCACGACTTTAATAATATGCTTTCCAAAAAAAATGTAAATCAATAAAAACATTAAAATTATTTACAATATAGCAGCATTTTCGCATCTCAGAGGGCTGTGTGCAATCACATTTATTAACAATATTTCTTCAAGTTATATTGCAAGCATATACATTTTATTCACTTTTTTCTTCTTATCCTTTCCAAATTTTGACAGTTACACCTTTCTAAGTGAAAAGGTAAGTTTTACAAAGTTAAAAAAAAATTGTATATTATCTTTCTTAAGCAATAACATGGATTGCTTTAGAACACTTAAAAAGTTTAGAGTTGAACCAAAAATCTGAATAGGTAATGGCAAATAGGAATGACTACAGATTTTAAAGTCGATACAAACTTAAAAATATCAAAACAAACTAGAAAGTTGTAATCTGCTGATCACAAGAATGCTATTATGTTTTCATAGGAAAAAGTTATAGAAGAAATAGAATAATGTCCGATGGGGCTTCAGTCAGAGAAATTGCTGTAGTCACGTTCCCTTAAATTGAGCTTGTACAGCCATCTATTGAGATATTTTACTTTTTTTTTTTTTTTTAACGCAACAAATCCACATATTATTGAATACTGATTTTTTAATTTAAAAAAAAAAACAAAAAAACAAAAGCGATAAGTATCAACAAATAAGTATAACGCTCAAAGTATTTTAACCCTGCCACCATGTATTTAATAGATTGCTCTTTGTAATCTATTTTGAGACCATTTGCATAATTATTTAGAGAGATTTTTGGAATAACTAAAAATTTGATTTTTTTTTACAAAGTTTATTAAAATTCATAATTATTTTTCAACAATAATTGTGTGATAATTATTAAAAACCAAAACTACACAATTATATCCTTTGCTTTAAAGGTATATGTTTTTTAAAATAGATGGTAACGTTAATAAAAAGGCAAAACAACTACAGCATTCCTATAAATCACACTTTATGAAATTGATTGGAATATATATATAATACAGATATATGTAAATGTGTGCCATTATTAATAACTACATTTTTAAAAAAAATTATATGTGAATACTTTACATATAAAAACATCTATATAATATATGTGAGCATGTCGAAAATACTTTAAACTTGTAATTCAGTAAACAATATGTATTCTACGATCCACAATGCTTAGTAACAAACATCAACTATTATATGTGATATACATGAAAGGGGCTTGAAACAAAAATATAGCAAATATCAGTTTCATTGTATATATATTAATAAATACTGATTATAGAAATTTAACATAAAGTCTACAATATAAATACATGCCTACATATTTTTTTAAAATAATAAAAAACTTAACTTCTTATTTAAACCAATACTATCAAAAACAATTAATAAATTAGATCTACTTTGATTAAAGGATTTGTCAATATAAACTTGCTGGCATGAAAAATATCTATAAATTTTATATACTTTGAATCACAAACTTGCTAATGTAGAACTATAAAACAAGAAGGGAAAATAACCATTCTCAATTGGTGTTAATAATGGGCTTTTATAGCTCAAAATTTTTTTTAATTAGTCATTAAGGAAAGGGAGATATGAAAAATATTCCCATTTTATTAAACATGTACTTGATTATAACAGCAAATTTGGGCACAACCATCTTGGAAGGTGTCAATAAAATTAGAAGCAATATACAATGAAATAAAGTTGGTCCCTAAAAAATTCAGTTTGTGTTGTGACGCATCTATGCAGAAAACATGATTGGATGAAGAAATTACCGTGACATTACTCATATCATACTTCCATTATATTTCACTTACAAAAGAAAATCTGTCAAATATGCTTTTTGATTGTCCGCCAGATGCAAACCTTTCACATGAGCATTGCTCAATATTACAACATTTATCTATATAATACTTCCTATTATATTTTACTGATAGAAGGAAATCTGTCAAATATGTTTTTTAATGTCCGCAAGACAATCTTTTCATATAAGCCTTGCTTCAATGTCACAAAACTTATATAAAAACAAGTGTCATTAAAATGATATAACTATTTGACGTGCGAAACTTCTGCAGAATGTTTTGGTAGATAGTGGAGGTTTAGATCAGAGGTGGAAAATCTTTTTCCTGCCAAGCGTCATTTGGATATTTATAATATTACTCACAGACTTTATAAAATTATCGACTTAAAAATTAGCCGCTATATTTGATCAAAAATTTAATTAATTTACCCCTAATGGTAAGGGATGGGCAATCATGTCAAATGGCAGGCTAATTTCAACTTTTCCCTTTTAAATAAAGATCATAATTTTTTTTTTTGTGAATTAAAAATAAAATAACATAATTATAGTGTTAAACATTTAATGACAATTTTTCTAAATCCCTTTGCTATTATTCTTCATGACATATTTATATTCTTGAATTTCTTTTTATATTCTGGACAGATTAGTTCTACAGCACCTAGGATGCAGTCTCTCCTTCAGTAAATTGCAAATTTTGTTTTTCATTTTTGAAATATGAAACATGCTTTTACAGAATTTTCTGACTTCTTCATTCTTTTAGAAAACCTTTCAGCTACTTGATGAAGCTCAGTTTCTAAGTTTTCTATTTTAATATTTCTTTCTTCCCAAATAATTTTGTTGTAATCAGTGTGATAATAAATAGTTCCTCTTAATATTGTGTTCTTTATTAACTGAAATATTTTCCAGATGTATCAACAAATTGATTTATTATTTCTTTCTATAAGAAAGTATACATCGGCTATTTTTTTTGAAATGTGTAATTTTCTGTTAATTTTTATCTTAATTGGTGTAATCATCCTAATTTAAAAAAAATTAAATGCAAAATAATAATAAAATGAAGTTAAATTCAAGTTTTATTTTTGCTAATATATGTTCATCTGTAAAAATCCCTATAAAAAGAAACAAAATGCCCTCAGTATCGTAGATTGAATTCGTAATCAGATAGACCACACAATATAGAAAATTTCTTGAAATATTGCATGTTTGAATTACAACTATTATAAAAGTTGGAGAAAAAAAAAAGATGTAATTGATAAAATAAATATTTATTTCATTTAACTCTTAATTCAATATTTACAATGCATGAGTTGAAATAGAAGTTTTATACAGTCATTTTATGTACAGTTTTGAAAATGTCAAAGGGTTGGATTGAGAGTTTTCGAAGGCCAGAATTGTCCCAGTGCCTGGAGGTTCCCCACTCCTAATTTAGAACATTTGCAGATAATTATTTAGCTGTATTTCTGTTTGCGGCTACAATTCTTTGCAGTATTCATCGCTTTTCAGTAAACATCAATTTCCAATCACAAATAGTTTTAGCTGGGTTTATTCTCCCAAGATTAAACAATTCAGCAAGTTTAGAGATCAAAGTGCCAACAGCTAAGTGAGTACTACAAATTTAAAGTCTTTTAAACTCAGACAAATATATTTCTTTTCACAAGTTTTAGATCTCAAAGTGTCAGCTAATTGAGCATTAAAAATTTAATTAAGTGATATAGCATTTCTTCTTATAGAATTATGATATTAATATAAATTTTGCCACATAATCCTTACCACATCATTGTGTTACTATATATATGTGCGTGTGTTACATTAATATAAACACTTTAATTTTGTGTAAAAATATAATATTAATATAACAATTACTTCTCCTAGTTTATCTAATTCCTATAAAAATATATATCTTAAACATACTACTCAAATCCAAAATAGCTTAACATTAACACATTCAAACCATAGTTTAGTAACCAAATTAACTTGATTTATTGTCTGTTAAATGAGAAGAAATCTAATACTTATCTATTTCAATGAAATACAAAAAAACGTAAAATTTGAATGAGCAGATAAATAAAATTTGAAAGGCATGTGATAAAATTAAAAACAATTAAAAGTACGTAAATTATTGTCTATACTTGATTGTCATCTGTATGTACATATTTTCACAGATAAAAAATATTTGTAGATAAGTTTTAGTAATAAAAAGAAACAACTACTGCCCTGAAAATTGTTTGATCTAAATAGTAACAGCTGCATTTAAATGTAAACTGGTCAATACAGCCAGTTTACTGAGAGATCATCCATGTCAAATGATCTACAATCAAAGAACTTAAAACATTTTCAAGAATTTTTCAAATGTGGCTTAGCAAGTGTACCAATAGACAAAATTCAAATAAAGTTACAACTATTTGAAATTTCTAGAAAGTTACAATTTTGCACTCATGCAATTACAAACGAAATAATCACTTCGAATTAAAATGAAATACTGCAAAAAAAAAAAAAAGGACCAAATTTGTAGTAAAAGATCTTAATAAAAGTCTTTCGACTTTTATCCATGTCTTTTATTAAAATTTTTGATCTTGAATTTACCACAGACCTAAATTTAAAAAAAAAAAAAAATCAAATAGGTATATATTTTGGCAATATTTATGGAAAGTGTCAATATGAGATCACAATGGGATAATTTTTATTATTTTCAAAATATGTACGGAACAGAAAAATTAAAGCACTTGAATAGCAATTTGAAATTTTAATGTGAATTTTCTATTTTCGAAGACAACTTACATTTAGAAAAAGTTAATTAGAGAATGGGACTTGGAAGGACAAAAATTTCTGCAATATAACTTCGTAACTCTTACTTAAAAATGTTGTTAACACAGACAAATTTTAATTAATTGCACGCTTTTATACATGCTCACATTATCACAAGTCAATCTATATAAACAACCTTAATAGTCTTTTGCAGGATAATTTTGAGGCAGTGAAGTTACTGCATTCATTTCTATGCAGAGGTGTGAGCACGATTCCATCAAGGTAAAATCTTGGGGACATAACTGTGAGTGATTTGACTACATAAAAGAACTGGACTTTTTAAATGGGAGAAATTTCACTTGCATTATCTCACTTGTTTTATTTTTAGCCAAAACCATCCCAAGATGTCAATGATTATTGCATTCGCATGTTACATACGCTTTCCCTTCCACCAAGGTGAGAATTTATTTCAAAATTTATCCTGACAAAAAAAAAAACCTTGCATATTCTTCTCTTTGGAAATACTTTCGACTGTAATATTTTATCGATACAGGAATATCAATGGAATTTGGAGGTATTTGGTAAAGGATGTGCATTTAAAAATGTTTTTCAAGCAATTTCTCTTATTCTGTATATTATTTTATATTGGAAATATATATATATATAAAATCAATAATGGACTTACTCCATTTAAGGTTTCACAATTTTCACTGGGCTGCTAAAAATTTGCCATTGCATCGAGATTCTCCAACATTATCCAAAAGACCATTATATACTTCTTTACCATGGTCTGTTAATTAGAAACGACTCTGTCTTGATTCCAAAATCCCTTTCATGATGGCATATATTTGAGAATTTTTTTCTGTTTTTAATCAAACTATGCAGCAGAACAAACTAAAAAATGGTATACCTTTTTGAAACCTCATATTAACACTGAACAGTTTTTTTTCCGGAATCAACAAGTATTCATGCAAATATTTCACAAACTCTTTTACTGATATGGAGAACATTTCAAATGTTCGTACAAACAGAAATCCTTCATAGGTAATATAATCTATCGTTTCTTCTTCAAGCTCAGGTTTAAAGTATTACATATCAGGATACGTAGCACAATCACTGAGATGGCAGGCTATACCTGCCTCATTATCTTAGCAAAACTGATGCTTTGTGAGACATTTTGATGACTCGTAAAAAGCACAATGAGCATCACTTCTTTCAGCTATGACCCAGACGATTGTGCAAACACAGATTAAATAAGTGCTACCGTCTTCCAACTTAGTTCAGAAAACTTCTTTTCAGCACGATATTCTGTCACAAACAGCTCCCAAAAATTACCTATTAACAGCCTTTTTTGCACATTTATTCTATTTATTTTTTTTGGTGATTTTCACTAAAACAATTTTTTCCTCCAAATTAAACAACTTAATATTATTGTTGTTATTTTTGATCTATATAACATTTTTTTAAAAAATAAAAATATCATTACTCTTTTAATCACATGGAATATGATTCAAATGTTTGCCAAGATATATATATCACCGAATGTTACACATATAATAATAATAATAAAAAAGGTTTTTTTAAATTTAAGTTTAGGAAGAAATTCGAGGTTAAAATTTTTATCAAATAATTTTGAAATTAAAAACAGAAAAAAATTTGTGATGTCACATAATAAACGACTTCAAAAATAAATTATAATTTGGTGCTTTCTGTAATCGTCTTTTATTAATCCTAACTTAAATAATCATTTCGTGCACAATTGCATATGAGCATAAAATTCCATTAAATCTACTTTGTTTCGACTTTTCTTGATTTATGACAAGAAGGATGGGCAACATGTACATAGTTGTAATAATTTTCAAATTAACGTAATGATTTATTTTTAACGACAAATTCTATTTTTAATAGTTTTTGCAAACTTTTTTTGTAAATATAAATCAATGTAATTCATTTTATCTTATAATATAAAATTACACCTAAACAAGATTTTTTTCCTTGTTTGAAATTTATTTAAAATAATTTCTTTAATGGTGGTCAGATGTTGTCGATTATAGAAACAAATTTCTTTGTAAAAATTAATACCGTCAAATTTGTTTTTTTTAATTATTATAATACTCTAGAATAAAATTTAATCCAGGTTTTTGATTAGTTTGGACAAAATTAATTAATAATTAATGTTAGAAATTTCATATTTGATATTAATATGTTATTTATTTATTCAGTGAATAGGGCACATATTTTGATCTTTAAATTAAAAGTAATTTATTACTGACGTTTTTATTACTAAATAATTTTTTTTTAATTTAAAATTTACACAAATTGTGATTTTTGGAAAATTTAAAATAGGTGCAACTTCAAAACTATAACAGGTAAAAATAAGAATTATTTTTTACTATATCTAACTAATACTACATTTGATGTGCCAAATATTTGAAGGGAAGGAATGGTCATGTCAAAGCAAAGACCCAATAGAAAGAACAAATGGTGAGGATTGAATAAATTAATGCTATCTGAAAAAATTATTAAAAAAAAAGTATTTTCATGATCGTAAAAGAGGATTCAAATACCAAAATATATTCTTACAACTTAAAAAAAATAAGAAGTCTCACTAAATTTACGTGAATTTAATTATGAAATGGTGAGACTATTATCATATAATTATATATATAAACTCCATTTTCTACTTTAAAATATATATAACAGAGAAATATGGCAGATTGCTTTTTTAAAAAGCATTTGCGTAAAAATTATTAATACTAGTTAAACAGCCTTAATCAATATACCCTTAGTTTTTCAATTGAAAATCATATATAATAGTTGGATGAGTAAAATAACAAATGAAGAAGTTTTGAAAAGAGTAAATGAGAAAGAAGATTGATTGAGAGAGAAAGAGAAACTGGATTGGACATATATTAAGAAGAAATTAAAGTTTAATGAAAGATGTTTTGGAGGGAATGGTGAATGGAAATAAAAAGAAAGCACGGAAGAGATTGACATTATTGGATAATAGAGATGGGAAGACTTACGTGGAATTGAAGAAATGGGCAAGGAAGAGAATGGAATGGATGCATTGATGTTATGATTACTCTCTGGACCTGTCTATTGGACAGAATACTATTGATTGATTGATGTAATATTATTAATTGTATATAAATTGTCATTTGAAAATACAACTATAACTGAAATTTAGATATTTTATCTCCTTAGACAAGCTGTTATAAAAACTTCCGATTTATTTATTTTTGATAATGAATAACATTATTTTAAAGTTTTAAATTATTCATATTTACATCTAAGTTTAAAGAGACAACTTACATTCCCAATTTACTAAAAATTATTGTTCTAAAAAATTTAGGACTTATATAATTTTTTGTAATGTGTTTAGTCGATATAGAAAAGAGAAAATTTACAATGAAAATTCATCTTTTCTATGTTACCAATATTAGATAAAATGTAGACAGCTAATGATTAACAACTTTCAATGAGCTAGTTTCACGATGAGTAGCAGTGGCATTAGAGCAGATCTCTCCACCCTGTGGTATCCAATGGATAGCAGAAGGTAGAGTGCTAAAATATTCACAAGTCTCATGCTTCCACCTCCATTAGTGAAAACTAGAATTCAAATCCGCAACTCAAGCACTTACTCATCTACTTCTTTATATCATTCAAGCTAATGGTCTGAAAATCATGTGATATTGATCTTATTAGATATCCTTTTTCATACATCAGATAAGATAATTAACACATCACTTATCAAGATGGTAGGAGGAATGATTCTCTATAATAGACTACTTTTCTAATGTTATAATATCATTATAGTAACGTCAAATAAAGATTTTTTTCCAATATGAAATCATAAATTTGGGAAATGCTATCATCTTGTAGTATAGTCACACACACAAAAAAAAAATTTCCACAATGAAACACAATATGAAAAACATTTATAATATTGCATATCTGATAAAAAGATAAAAAAAATATTCACACGAAAAAAAACCTAATACACAATTTTCAAGCCTTACCTACTCCAAATGGCAACATAAAAACCAAATCATTATGTTTTAATTAGCAATCACATAAATGTATGTTCAAATAAATATCCCAATTTATCATAAAAGACTGCACTTCATCAAACAATCTGACAATAGACAATGTGCCTATATATTGCTTATACTCTAAAATCAGTCAACACTTAAACAATCTCAATATCAATAACTGTCAACAATCTCAACCTATTGTCAAGGCAACCTCCTTTTTGCATGAAATATGTAAAAGCAAATTAAAAAAGTTCCTTCTTCACAGAAAATAGAACCATATATGCAGCATCTTAGAGCCATTCTCGATTGATTAGAGCAAAGTGGACTTTCATTGATTACCATTAATAAAACAAATTCTTCATATGGAAGTTTCAATGCAAATAACAATATGAACTAAAGTTATTGGCTTTATGAGAACACATAATTGACTTCTATCAAATTGTTGTGTAATATACAGAAGAACTATCATCAATATTTTATTCGGGGAGAAAAACTGCTATAAAACAATTGGATGTATTCACATTCAAATAATAGCATTTTACAGGTGTTACGATTAAGGGTCAGAATGCAAAAAAGTGAATATTGGGGAAGTACTTATATTTAGATGGAAGGATGATAAGATTACAACCCTTCCAAGTTTCAAATGTTAGTTGCATTAAAATGAAGACCTTACCACTTCCTAGCCACTATTTATAGATCATAAAATGTCCATAGAGGGCATTAGTTAAATTTACGTTATTTAAAACTATATATATAAATAAACAAGCAAATCTGACAAGTACTTAATTTCTATTAAGATTAATAAATGTTACACAATTGCAATGGATTTAGAGCTCCCATATTTATTTATACTCAAAAAATAACGAGAAGCATTACCATTTGTTTTACGTATATGTGTATGCATTTGTTAAGCTTATATAAAAAATAAAAACAATTAAATTCCTACCTATATATAATTACATTATCTCCAATATGCAAAACAAGATTTATGTGCAACACAGTATTCTTTTAAATGCTTTAAAATGTCAATTAACATTTGTTTTATATAACAATGATTCTACTAGATTCTGAATGATAATATTGAAAGAAAAGACCAGTTGGAGAAAGTTATTTTCAGACCAGTATACAGATCCTTCTATTTCATTTATTTTTCAGGAATTAGACAAGAATGCTTTATATTGTATATTCATAAGTTTATTGCTAGTTATTATATAAGTGTGAAGATTTTATATAGACATATATACAAACAAATAGACTGAACCACACTTTATTTTCATAACTCGAAATTAAATTTACTGTCAATGAACAAATGTTCTCTTTTTTGTACGTGAAAGCAAACTGTTTCCAATGAATGAAAAATATTTTTTCCCTTTCAATTTTGTATCATTAATTAGAGCTGTTATTCAGTTTTGAAAAGTAAAATATATTTTAGATATTTTATATACTTTCTGTAAAGAGCAACATATGACTGAATTTATATACATGCAAGTAGATAATACGTATTAATTTACAATATTTAAATTAATCATAATGAAAAGTGACATATAAAAATTATTATTATATAGTTATGTAAAAGATCTAAATCCCCACTTTTGTTTAGAACAATTTCTTTCCCAAATTCTAAAATCACAACTTTAATTCATCAAGTTTTGCAAGACAGTATTCAAACTAAATAATTCTGGAATATGTCATTCAATTCTGTATAAAATTATCTTTCCAAAAATGTTTTCCATATTGAAAAATGACAAACAACAATAAAGATTTTGAAATAATTCTCAACTTTCAATTTGTAAGAAAACGATGAAATACTTATTATTGATATTATTAAATTAATTTTCAATATTTCACCTTTTAAAAATGAGAAAAAGTAAATATGGTTTTTGAAAATAAATCAAAATACTTAGCACAAGAATTTTAAGAATGTAAGTATTCTTAAATTTAATTACAATTGTAAAACTTACATTATATTTATTGTTCAGGTGTTACGATAAATTATTTTTAGTCATTATTATAATAAATTATAATCACAAAAAATAATACATTGCATATAAATATCAAAATTTAAAAAATAATAAAACATAGTAGGCAATCTACCAATAATTATCTATATGTTCATATATGTGCAAAATAAATTGATTTTCCTCTTTGAATATTTATATATAAATGCTCAATTATTTAGAGCATCAAAAATAATAAGTAAATTTAGCAGGAAATCTGCAAGTATAAGTTTACATATACATGTATAAGTGTGCATCCATTTATATATACTACAAATTGCACAGTTAATATGCTTGTACTTTATATTGTACACAGTTTTATTTTTAAATTATATTCTCAACCACTACAAGAAACAAGTTCTACCCAAATATTATACCATGGCACCTAAAATGGTATATACACGTTGCGTAATGATCTATTTATATCTGCACCTGAAAACATAACTACAAGCATTCAGAATAACCTCCAAGCACTCACAAAATTAACACTAAATGGTATATGGGAAAATGAAAAACAAAAAGTCAGATACTTGGACATGCAAATACAAAGGGATTCATCGCAGCTCAAATAATGCATGATTATTAAACCATTAGAAATAATAGGTTATACCCATCCATTCTCGAATTCACCATTAACATACAAATTGGCTGGTCTGTCAGTTATCACTTCTGCAGATTTGAAGTGGACAGAAAAAACAACTTAACACACTACCTCAGAAACCTGGCAAAGTTGGATTCAAACAAGGAACCATCAATAGGACAGTCAAGCAGTTTTATAACAATTTAAGAGCTAACCAGACCAAAGAAGACAAACCACATATGCTATTGCCATACATATCTAATGTGGGAAAAAATTGTTTAAAAAACTTGCCATTGATTTTGAGGTAAGTTTTCGCACTCCACCAGCTACCAACAGGCTGATCAATAATTCAAAGGATAAAATCACACTGGACCACACCCCACAAGTGGTGTACAAGATGACATGCCCCCAAATAGGTTGCAGGGTGACATACTACGGTGAGACACGTGCGACACTGGCTATCAGAGTAACACAACACATATACATATAAAATAAGTCGTGAATCAAATATGAAGGCAGCTCAATATTTTTGGAACATCAAAAAGCTTCCAATCACACATTCGAACCTACTACAGCCGATATCGTGTGCTCTGAGAACAATGACGCCAAGCGCAAAGTAACAGAAGCACGTTTCGTAGCAGATGACCTTAATGCCATCAATAGAGAGATGCCTGCTTCTCGATTTCTAAAAAACAGGCAGTCTAGACAAATTTGCATACATCAACATTGCACAAGCTAACATAAAACTATTGTTAGCACAAGGTATGAATATGGAAACATGTAACTCCCGAAAGCGCTAAGCTAAAAAGTATTGCAAAATAGCTTCACTGATGTAGGTTTATAGCGCAACATATAGATTTTAATAGATAAAGAAAAGTACTGTTAAAAAACCCCCCCCGCTAAAATCACAAACATATCAGTAATTTATGCAAGCATATAGTCATATGTGCATGTACATATATATTTATGTGAACTACGTATATTTATTCCATTATCAATGCATTTTTAATGCACAAGCAGTAATTTTTTCACATAATTTTTTTAAAATCGCTTTATTAGAAGAAGAAATATAAATGAAATATTTTTTTGAACAAGTGATTAGAGAATGTATTTTATTTTTTACTAACTGATAACATGAAATAGCATAGGAAAAAGCTTTTATATATCATTGTAATTATAATTTTCAGAAGAATGTAATAAATAAACTTATTATCGAAAGTTCAATTTTTAAATTTATCTAACAAAATTTGCAAATAAATGTTAGAATAAAATTTTATAATGATTTTTACCAGGTTTATTGCAATTCATGGTATGTTGCCTTTATGACAACATATTTTATTATATTTATATGGGTAAGAGAACAAACAGGTGCTACTGACATCATTGAAAGAATTAAAAGACTGAAGTGGAGTTGGGATGGACATATTGCTAGAAGAGATGATAAAAGATGGACAATTGAAATCGTAAACTGGATTCCAAGAGATTGTAAAAGACCCAGAAAGAGACCACATGTAAGGGGGATGGTTGAAATAAAAAAGTGTTCAGGGATAGAGATCAGAGAAATTGGATTGACAGATGAAATCGTAAACTGGATTCCAAGAGATTGTAAAAGACCCAGAAAGAGACCACATGTGAGATGGATGGATGAAATAAATAAGAAAGTGTGCAGGGGTGATGAGGAGAAGAGAGGCTAGAGATCGGAAAAAATGGATTGAACTTGGACAGACCAAGCTGCAGTGGATTGATAATGGTTGATGATGATGAAACTGAAGTTATTGTGAAAATTGTATTTTCAACCAAATGCAAAAAAAATGTAATATGGTAAGTAGGGTATCTGACAAGTTTAATATAATGCATTACTATTTTCATTTTCATTAAAATATAAGTATTTTGAAACTGTTTGCCTATTATTTGCATTATAAGAGTGAATCTCAGTAAATTTCATAGACCTCATTATTTAATTATATTTTAATATATAAATTTATGTCATAGTAAAATGTCTTAATAAATTATTTCAAATTTTTCTCTAAGATTGCAGAAAGTAAATTAAAAGTTAGCAAACTTATAAATTTATGTTTAAGTGAAGCCTATGAATATATATTTGGATATAATAATGATCACACCCAGTATATATATATTATTTTAAATATATTTGCACTTTTAGATTGTAGTTAATATTATTTTGAAAACAAATTATTGCGTAATTAATTATTTTCTTAGAAGAGAATGTTAATCCTAGCCTTAAATCCTTTTAGATGGATTAAGGCCTCTAAATTAATTCAGAAAATTCTGTTATTATAATAAAACGACAGATATGAAATATAATCAGTTAATATTGTTATATATCCTTTTACCTTAATGAAAAATTTTATCAAGATTTTTATTTAACTTACTAACAAAAATGCTTATTTTAAAATTTAAATAATAATATTAACAATTTATTAATAAATTCAAAATTAATAATTTGAACATTGTTTAATTTTGTTGTGTGTTTTTTTTTTTTTTAATTTTATGATATTTATTATATTTTCTTAGTTTTATGGTATTCCGTGCTATGTTATGTTTATGAAAAACGTAATATTTTATTTGTGACATCAAGTACATACAGTTACTGATTGAGAATTAAATCTATTAATAGTCAATATGATAGATATGCTGGTAAACAAGTTAAGGTTACTAAACCATATTAATGAAGATTTCAAACTTAAGCTCTAATTTTATCAATGGCTGACATTTTCATGTTACTCAACCTTTCATTTATAGAACGATCTATTTGTCCAGTTTATGTCAAACAATCAAAAGTCCTCTGCAAATTTTCTTTCTTACCTTGAAGAGTATCTAGAAATGGATCAAAAGTTCATCCATATTTACAGGCACAATATTACATATGGCTGGCATCATCATCATCAACCATTATCAATCCACTGCAGGTTGAAGGTCTCTCCAAGTACAAACCATCTTCTCCGATCTTTAGCTTCTCTTCTCCACATCAACCCTGCACACTTTCTTATTTCATCCATCCATCTCACATGTGGTCTCTTTCTGGGTCTTTTACAATCTCTTGGAATCCGGTTTACAATTTCAATTGTCCATCTATTATCATCTCTTCTACCAATGTAGATATATTTGCAGAATATTACTGTATGCATATTTTCATTTTAGAAGAGTATATAAAAGTAATGGCAGTTAATTAAAAAAAATAAAGCGCTTATACTTTTATAAATTTCCTTGCTTATGTTTTTGACAGATTAGATAAAAGTTATGTTTCATGACAAGAAAAACCAGAAAGAGAAGCAAAATTATCATCCAAAACAACAAAATGTTATCATCAAGATAAGAGTTTGCAAACTTTAAAACAAAAAAGGAATTGAATAAAATTTACGAAGATGAATTTCTAGACAAAAAAATTAGGTTTAACAAAATTATATTAAATTTTCATTTCTATGCTTATTATTTATTTTTTTTATGAGATGTAAATAAACGTAAGCAAGAACACAGTATTTTTAAAAAAAAAAAATAGAAAAAAAATGTAAATAGGCCAAAATATTTAAAAATCAAATACTAATAAAATTTTAATCCTTATGAACAAACACTTCACATTAAATAATTCTTAGCTGTAGACATTATGCATGAAAAGCATTTAATCAGTCTTTAAGAGATAATGAAAATTTAGGGGAAAAAACGTATACGGCTTATTGCTCAAGGGTTCATAAGAAGTTCAAGTGCCAGACCTGATTTTGGCCAAGTTGGACCCTCTACCAACTGCACCAAACTGTGTAGGGTAAACAAATCTAACAAATGAGTATTTTAAAACAGGCAAAACTCTACATACAGTAGTGCCACTCAGTGCAAGCCAGAGTAATCAATGGATGCCAGAAGGCTTGTGCATAAAATCCCTATCTAGTGCCTACTCATCCAATATCCCCAGACTAGTTTCTAGCTTGTGGCTTTCGTCAGTGATGAGCTTTGGATCTGAGAGCACTGCACTTAGATCTTAGGATACAATGCAACTCTCCAGCAGTCACCTTTTATCTCTATTTAACTACAGAACTATGAGTCTAAAATTGAAAACACAATAACATTTTCAATCCAAGCTCATTAGCCTATATAGTCACATAGGTCCGAACTCAGTTCAGTACCCATACATTTTGGTGTCTTTGGTTCTTTAATAACCAACCCTAGCCACCATCATCCTATTAGGCAGAATCGGTGTTAAACCACTAAACATCACAGGGTCGCCATTTCTTATGCTTGCTCATAACTGTTATTAAAACAGGCAAACTCTCCATACAGTAGTGCCATTAAGTGCAACTCTGGTTTGCACTGAGTGGCACTGCTGTATGGAGAGTTTTGCCTGTTTGAATAACAGTTATGAGCAAGCATAAGAAATGGTGATTATGTGATGTTTAGTTGCTTAAATAAGCATTTTCCTTAATATGTTTTCCTTTATGTCACAAACATATTGGATAATATAATATTCAATATTAATACAATTATGTCCATAATATACATTTAAAAACACAAACAAGTACACAACAATTTTTATAATGCCGTGCACAAAAATTTTATATAGCAATAACCTTTTAAATACATTCCCCCAAAATAAAAACAATAATTGTACATATAGTGGAAAAAAAATTATATTTAAAAGACTACCATCAGATTTTGTGAAACTAAAAAAAAAAAATGGAAAAACAATTAATTTGACAAGTGAAATATGTCCTCAATTGTAATAATGGCAAATCCAAATGGTATGGAACTTTTTATAAATAAAAAAATCAAAAACCAACTTCGAGAAAACTAACGGTATATTAAAAAGTGTGGAAAAAAAAAACCTGGACTTAATAGAAAATGCAAACAATTCAATGTTCATTAAACTACAAATTCACACTCTGCTGGGGAAATGAAGAACTTTGATAGATAGATATTTAATGCTTCTGAACAAAAAAAATACCTTTCAAAATTGATATGAGATTTTAATACTAAAATTAAAAAATATTGTGGAAAATAAAAAGTAGCTAAATTTGATACGAAGACAAATAAATGACAATCAAGAGTATTAGACGATTCTGAAAAAAAAAAAAAAAAAATCTTTGAAATGTATAGATCTTTTTTTATGGCTGGAATTATAATATTTTATTGCTTAAAATTAATTTTCATTAAATATTCAAAAAGCACGATGACTACAAACAACTACAACATACCACACAAGCGATATAATCTAAAAAAAAAAAAGACAAGCATATACAGTGTGCGAGAACAATAAAGAATTAAAATCATTGTTTTAGAGCATGCTAAAAGTGCAAATGTGTAATTTAAAAATGCGGTGGTGTGAAAGGGAAAAAGCATAAAATTTAACAATTCATATGGTGATGAAAAATGAACTTAATACATTTATGCCTTACAATTTTGAACGAATGTCGTAATTATATAGTCTGCTTATTTTAATTGTTACAAGTACAATATATTAGTGAACAACAATTGGGCCAGACAATGATAGTTAAGATAGTCAAAGCAGGTCTAATAATTGAAAAGAGATTAGGGATTAGTTAATTGAATAGGATTTTAGTCATCTATCATACAAACTGCATTCACGCAAGTTAGACATTTTTTATTTCTATAAACACTAGGTTAGTTGAATATGAACTCTTTGAACAGAATAGACCATGCATGACAGGAAATAAAATAAGGCCCGTTTTCTATTCCGTTCACAAATGCATATTTACGTTCATTCTTTCTCACCATTGACTGACTTCCTGATACCATTGTTGCATGTCTTTTAATAGCCTGCCAAGCAGCATTTTGAGCATATCCAGGATGAGGTGGTGGTGGTGTGGGAGGTGGAATGGATGAAACTCCTGTCAGCAGGATCTGCTGTCTCCTAAGTGCTTGCATGCGTAACAGTTGTTCTGTACAATGGAGATCCTAAAAAAGTTTTAAAAATAAGATTATAAATCGTATAAATGCCATATATATTTGAAGAATAAGAATATACATAAAAAATATTAACTTTTAATAATAATTGATACATATTATAATGATATCCTAAATATTTCTTGAAAACACTTTATCAATATTTGCATATATTTTTAAATCACATCTAGTTTCCTGAACTATAATCCTACGCTATAAATAAAAATGTAAATACTACTTATACATATATTTTATAAATATATTGTTTAGAGCAATAATTGATATAATTAAAAATAAAACTTCTGTAAAAAAATTTCAGTTTCACCTATTCATATATAAAGTAGGTTGAAGTAAAGAAGGTTTCCCTCTTTTCTTCCTAACGTAAGCTTGTGGCTAAGACCTGTAGAGGTCCCTACCTTCGAATTTTTCAGACGCTTATTCCTAAAGGTTACAGCCTTAGTAAATATTACTTAATATAATAATGTGCATTTAATAAAATTTATAATTACAACTTTAAATTATCGTAATAGATTTCTTACTATAAGATCTTTCCATTGACTCGTTGTAAATCGTAAGATTTCATGAGTATTAATGTATAATAAGAATTGTGGACTTAATTGGTGAAGTATTGAATAGCTTCACACTCTTAGATCTAACCACTTCAGCTTCACCTATTCATATATAAAGTAGGTTGAAGTAAAGAAGGTTTCCCTCTTTTCTTCCTAGCGTAAGCTTGTGGCTAAGACCTGTAGAGGTCCTTACCTTCGAATTTTTCAGACGCTTATTCCTAAAGGTTACAGCCTTAGTAAATATTATTTAATATTATAATGTGCGTTTAATAAAATTTATAATTAAATCAAAAGAACATTTTTACTATTTCTAGGAATAATATCAGAAATCAATTATATGCTTAAGAATTGGTGAACCAAATGAATTATAGCTAGAAGTAAAATAAGTAAAGATCAATATGACAAAGACTTGAAAAGGATGAAACAATCAGAAAAATCAAAATGGACTTGATCACAATTTGAAAAAGATAAAAGACCTTTTAAGAAATACTCTCCTTTTCAGACACAAGACAAAAGTCTTTTGAAAAGATAAAATGAATCCGCTTCTAAACATATATGAATAGGCAAATCTTAAGCATTTGGAAATGAGAGTGTGAAGATATTAATTAATCATTTTTAATTATATTTGTTATGTTTTAATTGTTGATGTCTGCAATTTTTTTACAATTTACGGCAAATCAGTATTAGATGTAATATTAAACATATGTATACAGTTATTTATTTATATAGCACTATATAAATAAATAACTCATTATATGTATGTTTATTTACTTTTGTAAATTATCGAGATACCAATTAAGATAAATTTTACAAGAAATTTCAGAAAAGGTACAGTTTGCATAACTGAGAAAGCAAATGGAACACTGTTTTGGCAGATATTTGTTTCACAAGTTTAATCACATTAATACTTTAAATCTATGCCTTTTAGATTTAATTAGTATATAAAAAATAAGAACAATGAACAAAGTCAATAAATAAGTAAGGATTATCTGATATTATACCTAAACAAACTGGCAGTTTGTGAGAAAGTTGGAAAATTAACCATGTTTGTATAGTCACAAAAAAAAAAAAAAAAAAAGATCTTACACTTGGGAAATTCGACGATAGATTCTACAGCTTCTATGGATTTGGCAACAATTGAATCATGATAAAATTGAAGATAAACTTAAGCAATTTTGGGTCCACCCCCCCCCCCCAGGTGTGGACCTTTAATAAATAAAACAAATATGGGAGGGGGAGGTTTCAAGTTAGAGGACATAAAAAAATAGTCGCAGATAATAGAAAGCGCAAGTGAAACGTGGAAAATAATTGAGAAAACTCAATGCAAAAAAGATTATGAGGTGGCTACAAGACAAAATGTCCTTATGCTGAGAATGAGTGACTAGTAGAAAGAAAATCGGAAATATAAATATTAAAGAAGACAGACTTGTTGTGGAAAGCCTAAAGTTTACCCACAATAATGGATTCGTCCAACTCAAATACAAAAAAATAATGAAGCATATAACAATAAATAAACAAACGGCAGTAATAGGCCACTAAACACTCAGTATTAGTTACGTTATCATAAGTTTACCCACAATAATGGATTCCTCCAACTCAAATACAAAAAAATAATGAAGCATATAACAATAAATAAACAAACGGCAGTAATAGGCCGCCAAACACCCAGTATTAGTTATGTTATCATAAGAGAGTTGTCTGTAAATACTAAGTCCGTTCACGCATAGTCAGTTTGCTTAAAGAACAATAATTCGCTATCAAGCCTGAACCAACTTCAACGTCTGTAAATACTTTAAAACAATTTGTAGATTTGAATTTAAATTGGTTGAGAGACATCCCAATAAATTAAGATTGCACTTGCAATTCATTTCAAAATATTAACAGACATTGCAAATGGTTCAGATTTGACCGTAAAAATTAAAAATATAATAGATACTCTATTAAAAGCTGCAAGGTGACAGTCTCAAAAAAGAAATTTTTTAGTAAATTTTCTACCGAGACAGAACAAAGTATGAGAAACAGGAATATGAAACTTTTTAAAAATGACTCATTAAGAAGAATTGAATAAAATGGTATGAAAAACAATAATGACATAAAAAAATATATAGTAATTGTGAATTGGCCTCAAAAATAAAAAACAATTATTGGAAAAAGTTGTTTCTGCAATAATAAAAAAGCAATGCAATTATTCTTAAAATGAAAGATGATATTATGAAATGTATGGAGGAGTTTCATAAAGAATTATATAGTAAAAAAAAAAAAACAAGAAAATAAATCCGCTAATGTTATTACATCTGAATTGTCCAACATTTTAAAATTATTGATACATTTTGAAAGAAAAAATGAACCACGAATTAAAAATAAATGAAAACATCCAGGAAATGACGTCAGTCATATTGGTATTTTTTTTTAAAAAAAGCAGGTGATGAAAAAAAAAATTGTTGGCAAAGTTATATATCAAATATGCCTAAATGATAAATATGTAACAAATAATAGTAAGTCATAATACTGATATTTACGAAGGTGATAAATAAGATACTAGAAATTACAAACCCATCAGATTTCTATCAGCTCTAATCAAATTTTTTGCCAAGATAATTACAACTCATCTATACCAAACTTAGGATTCAAACCAACAACAACAAAAAAAAAAACAAGCTGGATGTGAAGATGGGTTTTAGTTAAGAAGATCCTAGTCAATTTTTTTGCCAAGATAATTACAACTCATCTAACACCAAACTTAGGATTCAAATCAACAAAAAAAAAAAAAACAAGCTGGATGTGAAGGTGGGTTTTAGTTAAGTAGATCACATCCAAGTATTGAGAGAAGTTATCAAAAGGACCAATGAAAGGGAGTTGTCATTATGCTTTGGATTTGTAAATTATAACAAGATATTTGATTATATATACATTTCTGTAGTGCTTAAAGTAAAAAATCTCATCAAAATAAAGATCCAGGATACTGTCCGATAGTGACGAATATTTATCCCAATGCAATGCTAAGTCAATATAAATCACTCGTTAAATTAGGGCTATCTTATTCATTTTATTTTTAAAATAAAATTATATTCTTTGACCAATACAAATTTGTTAAAAAAAAAAATTAGTATAACATTCCATTGTTTTATGCAGTAAAAAAATGAAAGAAAGACAATGAGGAGAAAAATTATGAAATATTCAGCAATGCTAAATTAAACAGGTATTTTATATATATATATTTTAAGACAATTTCCTTATAAAAGTTGATTCACGTCCCGGCTGATGCTATGACACTTAAAGAAAATAACTCCTAATCTTTTGATCATTTATAGTGATCAATTTGATACAAGTATGTAAGTATTTCTAATACAAATGTACTAATATATGCCTGAAATATATATATAAGAAGGGCCAATTCTAATTTTTCTTTTATTTAATTAATTAATTCATAAAAAGATAAATAAATATTAAATTAAAATGATAAAATATTAATAAGTATAAACTGACTTATGTTTTAAAATTTCAAAATACCACACGATCACCATTTCCTATCTTAAGAACTAGTCAGGGGGATTTTGGATGAGTAGGCACTAGATGGGGATTTTAGGCACAAACCTTCCAGCATCCACTGATTACTAAGCTTACACTGGATGGTACTACTGTATGGATAGTTTGCAAAAAATCAAAATGAAAATGTTCAGTAGATTACAGTTTATGGATGATAAGAGAAAAACCAAAATATTATTTAATTGGGTTATGAGTAAAGGGCAGGTGACATGATGGGTGAGAAAGGTAGTCCAGTATGCAGAAGGTTTAGATAAAAAATGTAATGTCAGTATACTTATACAAAAGATGAAATGATTGTGTTAGAAGAATTGTTGAGTGTTATAGTGGCAAGAAATGGGATAGAAGAATAGATGCATTAATAAAGAATAGAAAGTTGGAGAGATGGAGAATTAGTATAGAGTAAAAAGAGTTTAAATATATATAAAAGTAAATGGAATATTGGGTGAGAGTTAATTTATAATAGCAAGGAAAGTAGTTTACTGTTTAAGGCTCAAACAGGATCTTTAGCAACGAGGAAACATACACAATGAAGTTGTGGAAGAATAAATATAAACATACAGAAAGTGGGTTCTTGGTTTTCATGCTGGGTTTGAGAGAAAAGATACGGGAAATTTAGATATAAAGACCATGGAGTTGACAAAGATTGTGTTGTGGAAAGGGGATGGAGCAGGATAGTAAAAACATGGTGAAAACTTAGGGTGGGGAATCGAAACGAAAGGTAAAGTGGCTAACAGGTTTCTCTGGGCATAGTGGCTGAGATTCCTGACTCTATAAGGAGAAGTCACTGTGCATTTCATCGCAACTGCTAATATTTTAACCATTACAATAGTTAAAGAAAATATATCAAATTTATTAAGCGCAAGCAGTTAACATTGTAATAACGTGAAAGCTAAACCTTCGAAAGATGCGCTTTAAACATGATTATGTGACAGCCAATCAGATGGAATAATAACTGCACGTGGAACTCTCAATTCAAAAAAAGTCAGAACAATAAGAAAAAAATAGTAAATAAGATAGTAAATAATAATTTTTTAAAAAAGCGAACTTTCAGAATTAAATTTATTTTGTTTACATTTTTTTTATGCATTTCATAATTTTTTGGCTAATTATACTTTTAAATAATTTTTAATCTAACAAGATAAATATTCAAAAATGTATCTCTTTGTTTTCTTTTCAAACTTAGTTCAGCCTCAAAAATCTTAATATAGTAAAGCTGTGATATACACTATATTTTGTTCCCCTCATGTACACTTCATACATCGTGTATAATAACTCACATTCCATGGATAAACTTTAATTATAATAGAATACATAAAGTTTATTGAACTGCAAATGTACAGTACTTTCAACACTCATATATAAATTAAGATTATAGTATAAACAAAATTGTAAAATAATAATGGAATTATTAATAATACATTTATATATTTTTACTTAACGTGTATTCACCGATTCATTTACTGAAAAAATAATAACTTAATGTAGTACTGTAAGATGTGTTATGTTGGAATATTTCCAGCATTTATGAGTGAATGTTGTTGAATGTATAGAAAAATTTTTAAACTTTATTTAAACTTTCCAAATACAAACAACTTGTTAGTAATAACATACAAATAGACAATACAGGTTAGTAATTACACATCGTTTCGAGTAGTATTATTCTCCACTCTTGCTGGCCTATATGGACAGTGACAATATTTACTTAGAAGTTGAACTCACACCTTTAGATTCTTGAATATCGAATTTAAGGCAAACGCTCTACCAACCGAGTTATTCTGTCAAAGGCAACATATAGTAGAAATTTGATATATTTATAATGAGGGTTGGTTCAAACCCTCCTGAGCCCTTCTATTTTTTTTTATAGCAAGGCTAATAAAAAAAAGGATTTGAACCAACCCTCATATATAAATATATTAAATTTCTACTATATGTTGCCTTTGACAGAATAGCTCAGTTGGTAGAGCGTTTGCCTTAAAAATTCGATATCCAAGAATCTAAAGGTGCGAGTTCAACTTCTAAGTGAATATTGTCGCTGTGCATATAGGCCAGCAACACCTGAAGAAGAGTGGAGAATAATACTACTCGAAACGTTGTGTATTGTCTATTTGTGTGTTATTACTAACAAGTTGTTTGTATTTGGAAAGTTTAAATAAAGTTTAAAAAATTTTCTATACACTCAACATTCGCTCATAAATGATGGAAATAGTCCAACATATCACATCTTATAATATACCATCATTACAAACCTTCAGACAAAATATTAATGTACCGTATTTTTATTTTTTAAAAAAATAATAATAGCAAAATGTCAACTGTCATCATAATTAATACACTTGGGATATTCTTTTTTTTTCCCCAGTAATATTTTTGTAAAACTTTTAGCACTACACATAGAAAATATTTTACTATGCAGAATACTGCACATCAAATTTGGCAAGAATAATAAAGAAAGAATAAGATGTATATGCTTTCAAGATAATTGAAATAAATTTTTAATAAACATGATTGCATACGACATTTCGAGACGGAAAAATGCTTGCTGGCATATTGTTACATTTCTTAACAATTTTTTTTGTTTTTTAAAGTGGTCGCATACGGTGCTCAGAGATAATAAAAATAAAATGTACTAAATTTTCAAAATCTAATGTTTTTTCATTTGTTTACTTGTTTGCTTATATTTTTTATTGGATAGCGTATAATTGAAATTGTGTAAATCGATACAGCATAGTTCACAGCTTTACTGTACATATAATATACATGAAGGGGTTGTTTTCCTTTTTTTAAAGTTCTTTATTACTGAACAAATTTTTAGACATATTTGATCCATATACCAATGTTTCCAATTACTAAACATAATCTTTGTCTACAATATTTTAGAAATCTGTTTGAAATGCACAAGTGAAACCAAAAAAAACGACAACTAAACGAGACTTTTAACAAAAACATTTATTATGCGACATCACAACTTCACTTGATCAAGCTGTTTAGCACACTAATGAATTCCCACAAGAGATATCTTGCCACGGAAACGTACTAAAATACATTCACTCCCCAGAGAATGATTCCTGGATTTTTGGGGATCGATCCTTCCTCATACAACTCTAAATTCATATTTGATATCAAGAAGTATTTAAAAAGGGTTTTTTTTTTACTTATTAAAAATGGGACTTCATATTGTCAAAGCCACGGAAATTTTATCAACAGATCTTTCAACGAAGCTTTAACATAATATAACAATTAAAATGTTGATATGATTATTTTGGGAGTTTTTTCTCCCTATTATGAATATATTTTCAATGCGTAAAAAATCTAGTTAGAAAAGTTAGGAATTTTCAGAAACAAAAATGGCAATAAAATATATATCGCATTAGAAAAGGATTCTTAAGTAAATGACAGTTAATGAATCTCACATTATAAGTGTGTCACGTGATGTGAACTTCAGTTTAATCATCTTGATCATATTATTTTATTCAAATTAATTTTATTGCACTTTAATGGAAATATAAGTTTCATGCCTATTTACAGAATTATATTAAATTTCATTATGAAAATATAAAAAAAAAATTGCCACAATCACATATTATCTTTTTTTTTTTAAATCATTATAGTAATACTTTAATTATATGTAATTTTTAAAACACTTTTTCAACAAAATATAATACAATTAAAATTTTGTTAAATGCATTGATCAAAGGGAATTTTTATTGCTAAATTATTATGCATATCATTATATTTCCAGAGTCAAATTATTGTAAAACTACACGCTTACGTTTGTTTTTTGATAAACATCATATTCTAGATTGACTAAGCACAATAAAAAAATAAAATCCTTTGGAATTTTTTTTCTCCTAATAACTTTGAATTATTAAAAACAATTAATAACCACATATTTAGTTTTGTGATAAAAAGATTTGTTAAGGATTTAAAAATAAAATCCCTTGATATTTTAATTTTTTCTAAGAGCTTTAACGCTTTGATATATATTGTCGCAATAGTTACTGAAAACTTAATTATTCTATTATTACTATTAGAAGAAAAAAAAAATCAAATCAGATGTCACATGACCTAATTTAATAAGCTTGTATTTACAAATATTATATATATATATATAGCTCGCAAAATAAGCTCTTAACAAGCTTTGCAGAATATCCCCAATCCCAGACCTAGCACCTCATTGAGGACGGCAGTAGCAGAAACTGGTCTGGGGTTGGGGATATTCTGCAAAGCTTGTTAAGAGCTTATTTTGCGAGCTCTATATATATTATTACTATTATAAGAGTATATAAAAAAAGTCAATGCTTAGTGTGTTCTGGTATGAATTAATTATTACAATCCCACCATTTTATGGAAAGTAGGTCCATATTTTAAGTTAATTTGTCAATAACATTTATTTTCTGGTCTCTACTAATCATTCAATATAACTATCATGCATATAAATTTACACACAAGTAATATGATCAATAAGTTCCTTGTGCTTTTTGGTCTCACATTGTGCCAATAGAAATTACTGCTCCTGTCAATAGATTTGTGAATTGCATCGTGAAGATTGGAATAATTTGACATAATAAAGAATTCATGCTTTTACTATACTTTTAAAAAGCCAATAATTTAGCATAGCAATCCATAATCATTGCAAATACACACTAGCCTTGAACTTATTCGCTGCTCTTGAATTAAAATGTTACCTTGGCAATGATACTCTAACTTAGATTGGTAGAGGATTACCCAAATTTGATCAATTTAATTAAACAAAGATTCTCCACGAGTAAACTGAAAGTGGAATTGCAAAAAGACTCCATTTTGTTATTATTGATTTGGCTGCGTATCTACTATGCTTACCGTAAGCTAAATAATAAAAACAATTGTAACATAACAGTACCAATAACTTTTCTGCTAAACAGCAACTTCTATAACCAATTATGAATATCTGGACACGATAAATATTTTATCCAGAAAAGAGCACGTTTAATGAGTACAACATGCTCTTCATTAGGAATATACCCAAATAGTCGATTTTAACGATAGAAAGCAGTCAATGAATATGCACAAAAATGTCAATTATTTAGGGCTGTAAAGAACTTGGATCACACCATCATCTATCATACACGTAAAAAACCTGTCAAAACTGTTCAGCTTTCATTTGTAATGATTTATGACTTCACTTGCATAAAAAATATCGTCAAGTTATGGTGTTTAGAAGGTACAAATCTTAAGCTGTTCTTTGTGGAAAAACAGAATAAACTATAAGAAAATGCGAAATTACAAATAAAAAATTTACAATAATGTTTAAAGCAAGCTATTTATAATAAGTTTTACCATTTAGTTCCGTTAGTTTCATAATGTTTATTTTATATTGCAACAAATATATCTTCAGTTTGACAAGATTCCAATTACTCAAATGATAATCATTTTAGTATAAAGTTGTATTTAAATTAGAGAAGACCTACAACCATGTACATGACTCTGGTTAATAGCTTGGGTGTTAGGACTCTAAGCTTAGCCAGAGTTAATACAATGAGCACAAACAGGAAAAAAATGAAAAAAACGCCCGATTTAAATATTGGAAGTATGAAATGATAAAAAAAAAACATTAATGAAAATTCAATTAGTGATTAAAGAAAAACAATTATTAAAAAAATTTAAATGAAGAAAAACTAGTAACCAGAATTATATTACTAAGAATATAAAACTGAATTTAAGCATATAGCAATATTTGTTCATCTGAAAAACAATTAAAATATGTTTACATCAAAAATGTTTATGAAAAGTTGTAAAAGAATCGATATAACTATTTCTACAAATTTTGATGCAGACATTTTGCTATCAATTATAAAATTCTGAAGTCAGGATTTAAATTTCATTCTTATGCCATAGTTTAATATGATACAACAAAATATTTTAAAAGTATATTCTCACACGCTAGTTTTAACATAATTTTAAATAAATCGATATTAAAATATCATCTGCAAAAATTATCAATATCAATTTAGCAATAACGCTAGAAATAATCATTATTTTTTTGAAAGTTAATAACTCTTCTAAAAAAAAAAAAAAAAGCTATTACAAGTCAAGGCTTACCTGAAGATGTGTAATTAGAGACCACCTCTTTCTCTTCATACTATCACAAGATTCCCATAAACAAACTCCATCGCTACTAGGAGGAACATGGGCCTTGCATGCATGAGTAAATACAGATTTTGATGTTAAAAAAGTTCTAAAAAGCAAAATTAAAATAATCTATTTTATAAAAATAAATATCCAACAACTAAAAACATTAAAATAAGTAATTTATTTGTATAAAAAAAAAAAAATTGGCAAGCTACATAGAGTAATGAAACTTTTATCTCCCTAATATGCAATAAAAACTAGTTCTTACTCTTTTATGTGGTAGTATAAGAAATGGTGATCATGTGATGTCTTTTATAATATTGATCATTGCAAATATCAATAACTGATTTTCATAATTCTTAACAAAAATGATCCTGCCCACAATTTTATGAGTTTTGACCACAAACCAATTTATTCTGAAAAATTTTTTTTATCATCTCCTCATATACACTTTAATGTAATTATTATATAATTCCTTCTTTATTTTGCTTACAGTTTTGACCGTCCTGCAGTCTTCATCAGAGCTCTCTATAACTTTCACTTATCTCTCTACAACTGTAATTGAAAAACAGTTGTAGAGAGAGAAGTGAAAGTTATAGAGCTCCGATGAAGACTGCAGGAAAGTCAAAACTGTACGCGCAAAATAAAAAAGGAATTATGTAAAAATTGCACTGATGTGTATATGAGGAGGAGTTGAAAAAAATTTTAATATATTTGAAGAGAAATGCAAAAAAAGTAAAGGAGAAGATATAAGAATAATCATTCCGAAGAACACAATTTGTAACTTAAACAGCTACATTGACTTTTTTTTTTTTATTTTGTCAAAAAATGAACCTGGGATTTTTATCCACTATCATTATAGAACTGTTTTCTCTCACTATTCATTATTAATATTTAAAACCCTATGGTGTATTTGATTAAGTTCAAAATTAATAAAGAGCTTTTAGACAACGTAATTTGTATGTGTTACAATGATGATTTTTAGTTAAATATAAAAAAAAAATAATTATATATATATATACCTGAACCATAATAAAATAGTAATCCCAATATCAAACATTAATAGACTATTCAAAAGTAATAAAATTCTGTCAAAATCAATTGATAACAATTAGTTAATTAATATGAGTGATAATTATGACTATATATATATATTATGAAGACTAAACTAAGCTTAAAAATACTCATACTTTAAAAATAATTCTTAGTTAAAACTGAGTACCTTATGAAGTTGTTATAGTTCTCCTTCTCTCAGAAGTGGACTATTCCAGATTCCTTATCTGATCGGATTAAACATTGTCTGTCACAGGCCAATAGGGTGATGTATAGCTAAAACATAGCCAATGATTATTACAGGCCAATAAGCAACGTTGCTTGCTGAATCAGAGTGTTTTCAGTAAGGTCAGGGATCTGGCCATAAATAGCCTTTTGTGAGAATCAGAGAATGTCTGCCTAACCTGAAAAGACTGTACGCATTCTCCCAGGGAAGCATTGCTAACCTGAACAGCAGTCAGCATTCCCACTGATAGCAATCCGCTATTTGTCTACACAGATAGGCAAGTCCACAGAGCGACCGGACGCTGCTAAGAATACTGTTGACTCGAGGCAAGCCGTCTTGTACAGCCCGAAGAGTCATTCTTCATACCCACGGGGCAAGCTATCAGTTATAGCTGGAAACGGTAGACCCACAAGACTCGGATTCAAGAGTTCCAGTATAACTATTGTTTATTGTATATATACTGTATAATTTACTGTATATAATTGTGAATAATAAATATTACATTAATTGTAATACTGGTATTAGTATTAAATTTCTGTAGGTTGGGTCTGTAATCCAGATCAAACACAACAGAAGTAAACATTAAATTTCATAAATCATTGCTTATAATAACCTTTTATATATAGTAGCAAAATTTTGAGTTTGCAGTAAAATATTTAAAGTTAATATATTTGCTTCAAGCATGCACAGTTAGAAATTAATAAAATTTAATACAATATACACATACATTTTACTTAGTATGAATGATTTTGTGATAGAAATAATAAATTACTATTTGCATTCAAATCATATATATTTCAAAATGATTTTTAAATAATATAGCTTTAGTCTACTGACAAGAATGTATATGTGTGCATGCATGTTTATTGTTTTCTATTTTTAAATTTAGATATTAATTTTTAAACTTCAGTACAAAATTTCATTTAACATTTATTAAAGGGGTCGCTCATTACAATGCTAAATGATTTTAAAAAATGATTTACTTTGATGTATATAATTTTGCATTATGATTTTATTTAACTATATAATTTTTTTTTTAATTATTCATTTAATATTTTAAACTAAAATATTTATTTAAAATTATTACGAAACTTGAAATATTTTTATTTCTAAGATACTGTAACATCTAAAAAAGAATATTCTAGCACGCAAATTGGTGTTTGTGACAATGTTTAACAGCGGATCATCTGCTTCAAGAGCAAGTAGGATAAAAACTTGAGTTGAAAAAAGAATCTTAGTATACCACCATGGCAATAACTACTTAAATATAACATGGGAAATAAGAGTTTATAAATATAACTGAACTTTGTGAATAATTTACGTAGCTTTGTATTTACATAAACATTTCATCGTAAATTCCTAATCTTTTATTTTAATAATCATATTGAAGCAGCTATTTTAAAAGTAGAGGGCTAAAAAGCCAAAGAAACATTTGCCTACCAAAGGCAATACCATTAAAATGGGCTTAAATTATTAATATCTTGAAACATCATTTAAAACAAGGAAACTATAATACTAATGGAAATGAAGAATGCATAGAAATTAATTTGATCAAAATGCCTAAGGGAAATGCTGAACTTTATCAGTGAAAAACTTAAGTATTGCAAAACGAAAAAAAAAATCCACAACTGATAACAATTTATTGTCTCAGCCACCTACGATAATAACTTTTTCCATAAAATGTCATCCTAAATTCTTTGGAAAAACATTGGGGAATTACTCAAACAGAAAACTATAGACTGTTTGAAGAACTTTAATAATTTTCTACTTAATATTTATTATTAAAATAAAATATAGACTCCGCAGATTATTATCATATAAATGTGTTTACAAGATCTTGGAAAATAGGTAGCTTATAAGTCAGAACATGCATTTATGTTTAGTATAAATATTTCATTTTATTGGTGTAAATGTTTGTTTTAAAGTAAGATTGTTTATAAAAAAAAATTCCCTTTAAATTAATATTTAGGATTATTTACTTATATAGTATATTTTAATTATTTTAAAATATTTTCCAGTCTTCTGTGGCAAAGAATTTTCTTGGGTATTTAATGTTTTATTATCATTTAGTAGAGCAAAATATCTATGACTTCTATATACTTGCATATAAATGCATAACTGTATAAGATTACTTATTAGTAGAATATATTGGGGAAACAATACATAAAATACTTTTGTTAAACACTATATGATGGAGTTAATATAGTGGATAAAAGTAGTTACTAAGGTGATATGATGTCTGTGCTAAGGAAATGAATATGAATAGACTGGTGTAGTTGCTTGTAGATAAAGATTAAATAAAACATATTAAATAGTTGTAGTTATACTTAATTTTTTTATTAAAGCAAATTTTATACTTATGTCAAACAGCATTTCCTAATAACATTTGAGATTGTTCAACAACACGTACTGAACAATTTACACACACTTTTCATAAAAAGATAATTTTAAAATATTTTTATATTAAAAGATTATTCTAGAAAGTATCCTAATATTTAGTCATCTATTTATTATTACCATTTATTTATTTAACTTGCCTTTCATATTTTGTTCATTTATATCATCATACTACTGGACAAATTTTATGGTCACATATAATATTGAGCATACTTTACATTTACTAAAATTCCTGAAAATTAAATGTTCTTTAATACATGTAAGTTAGTTATTCAAATCCGTGTTAAGAATATATAAATATTTTGGTTATCAAATATAACTGCAAATAATAAAATGCCTTTAATATTCAACTGTGTGTTGATGGATGGACTTATTTATATGCATAGCTCTAATAGTAGTAATTAAAACCGAGACCCCTTATCTGTTAGCTACAATTTAATTTGACTAATATATGGATTTGTTATTTGCCTGTTTATAATATTTAAAACCCTAAGAATTCTTTTTCCATTTTACACGATTGGGTACGATTTGGCAGCCAATGTATTTCATTCCCCAACATGTTGCTCAATATAATTAATTCTAATACCGGGTATAAATAGTAGTGCATGATCTAATAAATGATGATATGTGTATTTAACAATAACGATCCCTCTAATAATATAAACTTAGTTTGAATTTATGTGCAATAGTTTGAAAATTTTTAGTGATCATAATACTTAAAATAATATAGAATTTAGTAAAATATAAATTTAAAGGATTCTTGTAAATAAATAATACTTAATAATTTTATTTATGCATATCAATGGTTTATGTCCTGTACATGAAGGGTCAGATTGACCTTAGGTCAACATGGTGTGACGAGAATCTCAGCCTCAGGATGGCCTTTGAGCATTCCATCATCAGATTTTCATTCGGATGGATGGCTGAAGAGTTGGAGTGTGGAGTAGATTGAAGCCTGTCCATTAAAGTATGTGGTTTGACTATCTTAATATATATCTGAGCCCTTGTAGCATATTATGTAGAGATGGTAATCTGGACCAACTGATGATTGCTGGTTTAGCATGAAGTACGCATATTGGTGATTATTTATCTTTTCAACACATATGTGTTCAAGTGTATCAGTGTTATGAGATAGTGTGGAGAGTGGTGGGTCGTGTGAAAGCCTGTGCTCATATACCCTATATATTACATATATAGACACAGGTATATAATAAGCCTGTATGTTTCAGTTATTACATAGTAGAGATGTCTGCCCATCATTTGTATATGCATTAAATGAATTATGACCTGTACATGAGGGGTCAGATTGACCTTAGGTCAACATGGGTGTGACAAGAATCTCGGCCTCAGGGTGGCCTTTGAGCATTCCATCATCATATTTTCATTTGGATGGACGGTTGAAGAGTTGGAGTGTGGAGATGATTGAAGCCTGTCCATTAAAGTATGAGGATTGGCTATCTTAATATATATCTGAGCACCTATAGCATATATGTGTAGAGATGGTAATCTGGACCAACTGATGATTGCTGGTGATTATGTATCTTTTCAACATACATGCGTTCAAGTGTATCAGTGTTATGAGATAGTGTAGAGAGTGGTGGGTCGTGTGAAAGTCTGTGCTCATATACCCTATATATTACATATGGACTTGTGTTTTATTTTAAGGCAAACATAGAAGTGTAAATGTCTCAAGGCAAGTGTTTGATAACTATAATATTTGATAAAACTTACTTTTAAGTTATTTAAATTTTATACTCAGTACTCATATTTTGTTGTTATATAGTTTATAATGGATGACACAAAAATGAATTTGTTGGGCAGGTTCCAGGTCCAAAAGTGAAAGATTAAATTTGATAAGGTATATGAAAAAGATGGTTGGCGAATTTAATATGAAATTAGAGAAATTAAATACTGAATTAAAAACTGATTCAGATACTAAGTTTAATGAATTGAAAACTCAAATGCTAAAGTTTAAGGAATTGAAAGTTGATTCCGATGTTAAATTCAGTTATATGCTAAATTGTATAAAGTAAAAAAACTGAATCTAAAATCAGATTTGAGGCTAGATTCTAAGAATGTGGAACAAATTTTGAAGTAGATTAATAAACTACAAGTCAAACATAAAAAATCACAAAATGAGTTTAATAAGTTTAGTGAACAAGCTGATAGAGTCAAAAAGGCAAATGAGGAATTTCAGATTAACTAAAGCCAAAACAGATGAATTTAGGCATGAATTTAGTGAGTTAAGAGGAGAATCTAAGTCTGAAGTTAAAAAACTTGGTAAGGCACAAACCAAATCTGAAACAGAGATTAAGAAGTTATAAAATGAATAGAAAGAGATTTGAATAAAGTGTCAACGTTTACCAGAAAATGTAAAAGCAAATAAGAAAATTATATATAATAAGTTTGAAAGTTTAAAAAATAAAATAAACATCAGATTTTTCTTGCAGAATTAAAGAAAGAAATGGAATTGTTTCACAATAAGCAAAAATACTCTTTTGTTGAGATTATAAAAACCAAAAAATCTAAAGCTAATAATAATAATGGCATGTCATTTAAAGAATTATCGGATTAACTTGAGATACATGATAACATTGCCAATACCCAACTTAATGAAATTAAGATGGAGATTGATAAAAAAAAATTGAATAGAAAAATCCAGCGTGTGAGAACTAGTGAAAATTTTATGCAAACTTTGAAGCCTACCGGAATGTTTCGATTATTATCGATAAAAAATTATCCAAAATGGATGTTAAATACATATCAAGATACAGCTGTCATAAATAATCAAATTCAAAAGTTAAAACAGATAACACTAATAAGGAATTGATAACAGTAATGAAAAGTACGTTAACTGACAAGAAAGTGACATTAAGGTTAAAAATAGCCTAAAAACTAGCGTTAAGCATAATTATCAGAATTGGGGATATAAACCCATACCAGAAGAAAGAAATTTATCTTGATCATGATGCCGACAAATTTGGATCTGTTGAAAATAGCATGGAACAGTTAATTAAAGCAGATCGCCATTATATAAAATAAAATGCTTTTACATTTATACTAAAAAGTTTAAGGGCGATTTATAATGAAAATCCTACAGAATATATGAATGAATTAGAAGAACTTTTCACCACAAACAATTTAGCTGAAAAAAACTAGCAATTGCAACTATCTATACGCAGGTGCTAAGGATTGGTGATAAACTTAAAACTTACGATGACTTCAAACATAATAATAACCACAAATGAAGACAAACAAAACAGAGATACCAAATTATACAAGAAAAATATAATGGCAATAAGGGTAGTTATACACAATTTTCCAAATTCAGGCTGCTTAATTAAAAAAGCTTATAGCTTTTCTGTTATATAAAAATTAAATCACACATCTGCCTTGGAATATAGAGCATGTCATGACAGCTGTTGAAAGGAATACAGTATAAAAAATGTCAGAGATTCTAGGGCGTTAGAAGCCAGCGAAAAATCATTAAAAAAACAATTATAGATCCAAGACGGAAACATCCAATTATTCCACGTCTAATGTTAAATATTCTGAGATAAGACCTTGCAAGAATATTGTGTTTCACTGAAATAGAGATAATCATTCTAGCAGATAATCTTCATATGTAACTAATGCAGATAAAAATATTACTAGACCAATAAGAAATTATCCTACTAATGATCTGCAAAATACTTCAAACCAACATATTAGAAGCTAAACTCAAATCGCATGCATTAAACTAGAAAGAATCTCATTGGAATGCTTGGCACGGCAGAGGTCAAAAATTAATTTGGGGAGGAACAACTTCATTTTGCAACTTAATTCATTAGGTTTTAATTTGGAAGAATTTGAACACAAACTATCAAATCGTCACTTTGCCATGAATCAGTGTCCAGAAATTAAAGTTAAAATTGAAGGAATATCAACTAAAGCATTACTGGACATGGGTAGCCAAATATCAATTATTTCAGAAGACTGATTTAATAAAATTATTGATTTGAATAAACAAATTCCCATTTTATAATCACAAGTAACATTAGCTAATGATAATAAGGCTCAACTACTCGCACAGCAAATACGGATTACTATACAAATCAGTACTATTAATTTAATATTTTTTTAATCGTATCTGAATTAATTCATGAAATAATTATTGAACAAGATTTCATGAAGAAATACAATTGTGTAAATGATTATGCTAATCAACAAGTTATAGGTCAGGAAGTAAAATATAATTTTAATGGCTTTGTTCCATTTCAATCACTGAATTTATCATATATATATAAAATTTCAACAGAATTAGATAGCAAATTAAAACAAAAAGATTCAATAGATTAAAATGATAAAACTAAAGGTAAATTTTATTAATTATTATGCAAGTATAAAAACATATTTTCTAAGAAATCAGGTATTATTGAATGACATTTTTACTATATATATATATCTAAAAGATTATAACCCATGCTAATGTAAGACATACCCAATCTTCTAATAATATGGCAAATTAAGCAAATGATTAATTGGAAAGTTATTAGAAAATGTGTCAGCATATAATTCTCTGGTAGTAGTCCATGAGATAGATGGATCTGTTCATAGACCTTGATGCTAGCTTCTTAAATTGGTTGATTATTCCTAATAATAATGTTTCTCCTGCTGTACATGAACTAATAATTAAATTTAAAAATCAAAGTTTTCGTAGCCATTGATTTAACAGTACTGGAAAATTTTTCTATACTCTAGCGATCAAAAGTATACCGCTTTATGAAGAACACTAGTACGTATTTTAAAGAATGTCATTTCGATTGATTAATACCAAAGCTGGTTTATTACATTGTCTCGCTCTGTTCTATCAGAAGAAGTGAAAAATATCACAACTGTGTATATGGTTGATGTTGTAATTGCTTCCAAAAATATAACTGAACATTATTAATATTTGAAAATTTTCTTTAAAGAATGTGAGGAGCAAAAAATATTAAGAACAATTTGAAGGGTTCATACTAATAAAATTGGTATACAAATCTTTCCAGTACCTGATAATAAAGTGTAATCTTTCTTTGGAATATGCAATTTCTACTAGATTTTACCAGAACTTTGCATATGACAGCATATACTTATACCAATAAACATCACATGACCACCACCTCTTATGCTTCTGTATAACTGTTGTTAAAACAGGCAAAACTCACTATACGTATTGCCACACACAGCAAGCTAGAGTAATCAATGGATGCCAGAAGGCTTGTGCATAAAATCCCCATCTTGTGCCTACTCATCTAATATCCCCAGGCTAGTTTCTGGCTTGTGGCCTTCATCAGTGAGTTTTGCATATACTTATACTGAACAATTACTTTAAAAAGATGAAAAATGGAAATGGATCATTTATATGAGTTTAATATCAGATCCTACTATATTATCTGCATTTTAGTAAAACATTTTATGTAAAGATAGTGAGCTGTGGATTCCAATTAGATGCTTTACCATTCCAAATGGAAGATCGACAGAAGCCACAAGTTTTGTATTTTCTTAGCCATTTGTTAAAAGGTGCTAAATTGGAAGACAAACTCTTGCCATTGTATGAGCTTTTCACAAGTCACATCAGTTTTTATTAGGATCTAATAACAGAAGTCAATACAGATCACAAAAGTTTATACTTTTTGAACTGAAGCTATCTTAATAAAGAATGCTCAGCATGGTGGAATTTGTTTCCACAATAATTTGATTACAATATCCAATACTGCCAAGGGTTGAATAAAATTGTATCAGACACACTTAGTAGGCATTCTATGAAAGTACAATTTCCTTATCTAAATATTGAACATTTCTTTATGTTTACTATTGCTCTCTAATTGTTCATGAGTCCCTTAAAAATAATTTAAGGCTTTAAACGTATCTGCTTTACAACTTCAAGGAAGCAGAATTTAACAACATTTATGATCCAGTCATTAGTAACACACTACTGCGTTATAAACAAACAGAAAATTTATTAACGTATCAAACAAAAGAAAATGATAATCAATCATGGAAAGTTATTATCCCTACTTGTATAAGACGGAAATTGATTATGTACATTGTTTATATGGTCACTATGGTCCTAGAAAACTATTCTATTGTCCTGGGATCTACACCTTCATTTTAAACCATTTAATGTACTGCAAAATTTGTCTAAAATCTAATTTTTTAATCACTCTTATGCAGAAAAATTACAACACACATTATCAAATCAGCCAAATGAAATGGGCCTGTCCTACCTTTCCGTAAATTCAAATTCATTCTTATTATAGATGATGTCTTTTCAAAATATGTATCAAAGTATCCCATTGCAAAAGTTAATGGTACGGGTGTAATCAAATCAATGCAGAATTTTCAGTTTCATTAGTTGAAAAATCCAAGTCCATCTAGTGAATGGAGGAAATGGATAGAAAATCAAGGGCTTAAGCATATATTAACTTCTATCAGTACCTCACAGTCTAACTCTTATAAGAGAATCATGGATGAATTAGGGGAAATGGTAGAGTGTACTTAAGAGGAAAACCATCAGAATTGGATAAACAAATTATAAGAAGTGATCAAATATATTAATATGACCCAAAATGAGTCAACTAAGTTTTCACCCATCCATTTGCATTTTAGACATAATGAACTTTTATTTGTTAAAATGCCTATACCAATAATACCAGAAGTAGTAGATAATCACTTACATAGATAGAACTTAAAAGAATTTAAAACTGAGTCATATATAATTTTATCATAATAACAATAATATACATCTCAATGCTAATGTTTCGTTATGGAGATAGCATATTAATTTATGACAGAAATGAATTTAGAATGTACGAGTAGAATTTTTTTTTTGAAGGTAGATAATACTGTAATCAAAACAGTTATATGCACATGACAACTCCATGATATATATAGAAAAGAGGATTATACATATACCGTATAAGTTATATATTACATACTTATTTAAATAAAAATTAAAATGGGCACATTTAACATTTCCCATTCATAAAGACTAATTCACTGTTAGATATAGAAAATGGAGTATAATGTTTAGAATAGTGATTAAGTATCTCGAAGGACCTATTTGATTTACAGTTAATACTAATTTGTAATGTAAAAATTTTTCAATAAGCTAAGAAATATTTTCTGTGGGAATGAGATATATTTGACATAAAAAAATAATCGAATATTTCTATATTCAATAAAATTTAATTAGCTTATATCAAATATGATATTACTAAAATTGAATATCTTATGATATTGTTGTCTATAATATCTTTTCATATATAGTAGTGAAATTTTGAATTTATGGTAAACCGATACTATAAGTTATTATTTTTGATTCAAGCCAGCACACTATGTTAAAAATGAATAAAATTTAATACACTACAAACATATATTTTATATCTATATGAATAATTTTGTAAAAGAACTAAATTACTATTCATATTTAAATCCAAATAAAAAATATAGCTTTAGTCTATGGATTAGAACATATATATTTAAGAGTGCACGTTTATTCTTGTCTATTTTTAAATTTAGAAATTTTCTTTTAAAACTTTAGTATAAAATTTCATTTAATATTTATTAAAGAGATTACTTATTAAAATGCTAGATGAATAAAGAAAATTATTAATTTTAATGTATATAATTTTAGATCTTAATTTTATTTAACTATATAATTTTCTTTTAAAAAATTATTCATTTAATATTTTAAACTAAAATATTTAATATTATGATGCAACTTGAAATATTTTAATTTCTAAAAGAATTCTGTAAAATCTAAAAAAGAACATTCTAACACGCAAATTGGTGGTTAAGGGAATCTTTAAATAATGGCCATCTTCTTCAAGGGCAAATAGAAAACATGAATAGAAAAAGGCACTTTAATATACCTCCATGGCAATAATAACTTAAATAAGTCATAAAAAATGAGTTTATAAATATAACTGCACTTTATGGATAACTTATTTATCTTTGCATTTAGACAGGCATTTTGTCATAACATCCTATGCTTCTATTTTAATAACCATATTAAAACAGCTATTTCAAAAATGGAAGGCTAAAAAACTTAATTAAAAATCCCCCCCCCCCAGAAGGCAATCGCGTCAAAATTGCCTTAAATTATTAATATCTTGGAACATCATTAAATTAAGACAAGAATATTACAAAGCTAATGGAAATGAAGAGTAATTAAAAATTAATTTTGTCCAAAAGCTTAAAGAAAATGCTGCTGAACTTTATTAGTTAAAAATCTAATGTATTACAAAAAGGCAAAGAAAAAAAAAATCCACACCCGATAACAATTGATTAAATTTATTATACCTCTGCACCTACGTTAATGATTTTTTTTGAAAAATATCAAGCTAAATTCTTTGGATCGAGAAAATGCTTAAACAGAAAACTATAGACTGTTTGACGAACTTTAATAATTTTCTATTTAATATTTTTTTTATGTTGCAATTGTTTTATTGTTAAAAGAAATTATACAATCTTCATAGATTATTATTATCATCATATAAACGTCTTTAAAAGGTCTTGGAAAACAGAAAACTTATAAGTTAGAAATTTTATGTATGTTAAGTATAGATATCTCATTTTATTTCTGTAAATGTTTGTTTTAAAATAAAATAAAATTATAGAACTTTTTCCTTTTAAATTAATATTTAGTATTATTCATTTATATATGATTATATTTTATTTATCTTAAAATATTTTCCAGTCTTCCATATCAAAGAATTTTCTTACATATTTAATAATTTATTGCCATTCAATAAAGCAAAGCTCCTATGACTTATATATACTTGCATATAAATGCAGTTGTTTAAAACTGCTTTGCCTTGTTAAGCAGTATTGCAACACGTCTTATTTGATTGGTTGAAATGTTTTCTTTTTTTAATGACGTAAAAACTATAAGCATGATGTCAACAGAAATGCAGGCATTTGATATATCTGGAACATAGTTTTCTAATGATGTTGTTTAAAAAAACCCCAACAATATTTGAATTTTTTATTAATTTTTTTCGTAACAGGCGCATTTAATTTCTTTTTATCAATTTTCTAATTTGCACGCAGTAATAAAAACAGAAAACTTTTATCGGCCTCATGAGTTAGACAAAACGGATTAAAAAATATGCTGATCATTCACAAACAAGGCCTTCCATGAAGTCTAAACATAATTGCAGAATATCGGGCTCGTAAGTATACAATTTTAATTTTTTTTAATTATGTGAAAAATGATTTAATTTTTATTAATTTGTATTTGTGTGTGTGTGAGTATATATTCTAGAATATTTATTTATTTACGCTCATATGAATTCATATGTACAGTAATTTGGTGTGTTCTAACCCAAGTTTGAGGCTAACTTATTTTATAAAAATAATGATTCTCAAAAGATTTAATAATTTATTATTATGTTTATATGGTGTGTTTATGTTTACTCTTGTGTTATATAACAAGTAATGATTTAAAAAACTAATAATCAAATGTACAGAAAGATTGCATATGCAGGACAAAAAATCAAATTCTTATTCTTGCCTATGCCTTGATACTCATGCTGTGGAGTCACTAGTTTTGCCATATCTTTCATCACATTATTTTCAAGTCTATAGCTAACAAATGGACTATATGCAAACAAATTATATCTATGTGATACAATATATATAACAAGATAGCATCACTGGTGTGCATAAAGAATATAAACATCACTGGTTTGAATAAAGAATATAAACATCACCGGTATGCATAAAGAATATAAACATCACTGATGTACATAAAAATATAAAATGAAGAGATGAAACTCATTTTATCAGTGATACAGACAGTAGCCTACAATTTCTAGTTTTAGATAGACAAGAAGCCAATTGCTACGATGACAAATGCATATCCATCTTCTGAAAATGATTTGTTTGTATCTTTTATTAGGATGAATCTTTTTCTTATAGATGCCTTTGAGATTTATCAACTTTTGGGGTATTGATAAAAATGAAGAATTCTTATGCAAATACTTTTGGAGATTCTGAAGCTATGGATTATCTCAGGTAAAAAGTATTATATATGGTTTGAAAGAAATTTTGTGAGGAATACAAATAAATTATCACTGAAGATGTAATTTAAACTTAGTTAAAGTTAATGAACTAACAATAAAGTAATAATTATGTTGGATGTTGAAATTTCTTTTTTTCCTCTATTTTTTAAATGGTAATCGCTATTTCTTTGCTCTAACATTATTAAAACTGAAGTTTCTGTGAAAATTGTGTCAGTTTTTTAAAAAATTCAATATGGCACCTGGAGAATCAAGCAGTCAACATAAAATATGCTTTAATAAAAGTTACGTTTAACTATAACTATTTAATATATTTATTTAATCTTTAATATCTACAAACAACTACATCATTTATTCATATTCATTTCATTAGCACACACATCACAGTGTTTAAAAAAGATATTTTATAGATCAAATTTCACTACTATATTCTACAAATAAATGGCTTTAAACAGCCTTTCTGAACTTTTTCATTGACCAAAATGCCTATTGGCTGAGTGAATTAAAGTTCTAAACTTCTGTTTATCAATTACAGAATCAGCCGTAAAAATATAATTGTCTTTTAATATTATATTCGTTTGAGTTTAAGCAAATTAATAATTTGTCAGATTATTAAAGCAAACCAAAGTTTTTTCAAAAATAAATTTCTATTTATAATTGATAAAAATAATCTGTAGCGGAAAACATAAAATGAATGTTTCATAACCTATTACAAAATCCAGCCTATGTTATTGATTTCTTTTTTAATTTACTTTCCTGTAAAAGTAAATAATTTTTACTAAAATTTGAACTATTCTTCTAAAATAATTATATTTCACACATATTTTATGAAAACTACAATAAATATGTAAGAAGATATGATAAAATATATATTTTCATATGGGAAATCAAAACAAAAAACTTGGAACTGTCAAATTGTTGACAAGTGCTCTCTTTTGTTGAAATTGAAAAACAACCAATCAGAGCCTTGGAACGCCTGCCTTCTCACTGTTATAGCTTTAAATTTAAATATTATTGATTTTTTACTTGTAAAATAATTCTAGATGGCAGCATCTTAAGATATGTTTTTCTCTTTAAAATGACCATAAATTTACTACGATAATGTAAAAATTAGCAATTTGGGAGAGAGTTAAAGTTGATTATAACTATAGTTGTAGGGTCTGAAGGAAAGGTTAATAACATTGAGAGTGTCAATCTACACATATTAAACTATTTACACACATTTATTATATAAAGATATATCTAATTTTAAAATTATATTTTTGTAATTAAAGATTATCCAAGAAAGCATAAATATATATTCATCGATTTATTGTTACTATTTATTTATTTTTATTATTTATTTTAATATAAATAAAGGGCTATTTCAATTCATTTAAATTAATTTGTCATTCGTATTTTGTTTGTATATATCATAACCCTATTGGATAAATTTTATGTCTAATAGGATAGTGGTGGCTACGGTTATTAAAGAACCAAAGACACCAAAATATATAGGTATTGACTTGAATTCAGACTTATATGACTATATAAGCTAATGAGCTTAGATTGAAAACATTATTGTTCTCAATTTTATTCTCAGTTTGTAGTTAAGTAGAGATAAAAAGTAGCTGCTGGAGGGTTGCATTAGATCCTAAGATCTAGGTGCAGCACTCTCAGATCCAAGGCTACTCACTGACGAAGGCCATAAGCCAGGAACTAGTCTGGGAATATTGAATGGGTAGGCACTAGATAGGGATTTTATGCAAAAACCCTTTGGCATCCATTGATTACTCTGGCTTGCACTGAGTGGCACTACTATATGGAGTTTTGACTGTTTTAATAAATTTTATAGCCACATATTATATTTAGTGTATTATATATTTATTACATTTCCTGAAAATTATACTTTTGTTATTTAAATCCATACTTTAAGAATATATAAATATTTTGGTTATCAAATAGTTGGATACAATAAAATGCTTTTTGATATCCAAAGTTATAACAGTAATTTAAAATGCCAAAAGATTATCTGTTAGCTACAATTTAAGTTGACTAACATTTGGACTTGTTGTTTGTTTGTTAATTTATAAGATAATATTTAAAACCCTGAAAATTCATTTTCCTTTTAATTTGATGGAGTACAATTTGCAGCCAACATACTTTTTATATTGTTACAAATTTGGCATTTCCCAATGCATTGGTAAATTTCGATTATAATTTACAATACGTGTGCAGACAGGTCTCAAATAATCTCTTCAATAACTTTTTGTATAACCCAATTTAAGAGCACATATTGAAAAACATTAAAAATGTTATTGCTATGACGAATTAAAGTATTTGTTTAAGTAATCATATTTACAGAATGCTAATCATATTAAAAAAATTTATTTTTAAATTTTAAAAAAAAATCCTATTTCTAATAATATTCATAATAATGAATAAGATCTAATCAACAATTTAGTAATAATAAAGTTCATTATACTGTTAAAGAAAGCAATATATATGTAAAAAACTTATATATAGAGCTCGCAAAATAAGCTCTTAACAAGTCAAAATAAGAGTCATAGATCACATGACCCTATCTGACAGAGATATTTTAAGTGCTGGCTCTGGCTAAGCATTTATCACAAAGCTTGTAGAGGAATTGGCAATCCTCATTGTTTACAACTTACAAGCTTAAGAGACAGGGTCATGTGATGTATGACTCTTATTTTGACAATTTATAGTCTCTGCCATAAATCTTATGCAATTTTATATTGCTAAGACTACTAATATATGATATGGCTGAAGATCTATCAGCCCCATATAGCTACTTGAGTTGGATGGCTGGGTTTGAAGACATATAGATATCTAAAAATTTCAGATTTTCCACTTAATAAATAAGTGCTTGGATTTGGGTTGGTATTTTTAGATCTAGTGTCTGAACCTACCCTGACACCTCTCTGAGGAGTGCCAAAGCACAAAACCATGGTCAGGGGTTTGGGAAGGGGTTCCTGACAGAGATATTTTAAGTATGGCTCTGGCTAAGAATTTATCACTAAGCTTGTAGAGGAATTGGCAATCCTCATTATTTATAAGCTAGTAACAAGCTTTGCAGAATATCCCCAACCCTAGACCGGTGTCTGCTATTAGCATCCTCAGTGAGATACTAGGATATTCAAGCATTAGATTAAAAATACCAGGACAAGCCCAGCACTTTACCTAATGTATAACTATTAAGTAGAAAATATGAAATGTTCAGACAGCCATGTCTTCCAATCCAGCTATCTACCTTAAATAGCCATATGGGACTGAACTAAGTTCAGATACACCATATATTAATAGCTTTAGCAATATGAAATCGCCAAAGCTTTAATAGCAAAAAATAAAATCACAAAAAAAAATCAAGTCAGATGTCACATGACCAAATTTAATAAGCTTGTATTTACAAATATATATAAAGCTTGCAAAATAAGCTCTTAATAAACTTTGCAAAATATCCCCAACCCTAGACCAGTTTCTGCTACTATATATAACATTTGTAAATACAAGATTATTAAATTAGGTCATGTGACATCTGGCTTGATTTTTTTTTTTTGGTAATGTAAATACTTCCAATGTTATAGCGAATTATCATTCAACTTTGAACTACAGAATAAAGAAAAAAATTACTTGTAACTGGGACAAAATAAAATTATTTTGCTCCAAATGAAAAGCTCTTACCCTCTATTTCTTTCATACAAATCTAAATGATACGATAAATTTAAAGTGTTTTATGCAGTTGTTTAGGTTGAATAAATGTACTTATAAAAAGAATGTTTTTGTTTCTTTTAAAATAATACATTTATTATATTTAAAGATATAGTACAATGAAAAAATAAGTTTAAGATTTTTCTTAGGTATATGTATTCCATAACTTATAATTGAATTTTTTTCATATACGTTTTGTCTAATATGGCCTGAAAAAAATTTAACTTTTAAATTTAATTCTAAGAAATAATATCTGAAGATTTGTCTAATTTTCAATCGTTGGTATCATTCCAACTTTTATCATATGAGGAGTCAAAATTATAAAATAATCAAAATTACCCCAAATTCACAACTTAACCAGGTATCGAAGAAAATAAACTCTAAAACACTACCAATGGTTTCATTGCTACAAGCGGACTTCTCAAGTGTAAAGAACTACAAAATAACAATTCCACTTACCTCCCATCCACCCTTTAGAATAAAAAAACTTTTAAATAAGTTAATTGCTTCAGAATCATAAATTTTTAACAATAAAGATTCTTTAATTCCTTTTATTTCATTGATATCAAAAAAGACAACCTACGCTTCATCAAACTTATTTAACAGTTCTTTTAATATTAAGGGTGTATAGGAAGTGGAATTCTGGTAATGTTTAGTTTAAGTATGTTGTTATTTTGTAGTTCTTTACACTTGAGAAGTCTGCTTGTAGAAGTGAAATCATTGGTAGTGTTTTAGAGTTTATTTTCTTGGCCAGTCTGGTTGGGTTGTAAGTTTGGAGTAATTTTGATTATTTATTGATTACTTTAGCTTTATGCATTTAATGTTTAAAATTATATAAGTGGGGGAAAAAAAATGTGAATTAAATTTTTCTCATATCAGTTACACTTTTCGATCCTCTCATTTATCAATTACAAATGAAAATAGCTGCAAATAATATCTAGTTATAAATATGAATTTACTTTATATATGTTTTTATAAATTTAAGAAAAAAAAAAAAAATGCATGGAATCATACAAAACACAAATTAAGATTTTAATATAGATGTTCATATAGTTTGTTTAAACACATTCTATTATAATGCTTGGTTTATCATAGTATTTTTAACGTTTTTAAGTTTTGGAATTAATCTATTTTTTCCATGGGTGATACTTTTTTTTTTAAAAAAAAAACCATGGATTTGTTTTGCACAATTTTTTTCAAAACTTCATCTATTAACTCGTTAAGCATCACATGATCACCATCTCTTATACTAGCACATAATTGTTTATAAACAAGGCAAAACTCTCCTTACAGTAGTGCCACCCTGAGTAATCAGAGGATGCCAGAAGGCTTGTGCATAAAATCCCTATCTAATGCCTACTCATCCAATATCCCCAGACTAGTTTTTGTGTTTTCAATTTCACTGTCATAGTTGTATAGTTAAGTAGAGATAAAAGGTGGTTGCTGGAGGGTTGCATTAGATTCTAAGATCTAGGTGCAGTGCTCTCAGATCTAAAGCTCCTCACTGACGAAGGCCTCAAGCCAGAAACTAGTCTGGGGATATTGGATGAGTAGGCGTTAGATAGGTATTTTATGCACAAGCCTTCTGGCATCCATTGATTACTCTGGTTGGCACAGGGTGGCACTACTGTTTGGGAGAGTTTTGCCTTGTTTTAACATCATCTATTGTATAAAAACAAAATTAGATGTACATATAGACACATTACTAACTTCAACAGCACATAAATAACTTTTACTACTGCTTGAATATATAATGTTTAGGATTATAATCATATCGCAGAACATCTTCATTCCAACTACGTTACTCAGAATCATTTTGCAGGCAGACTGAACTTGCAAATACAATTTTTATTTATCAATGCCCATTCATCGAGACTGAATGAATGGGTATTTATAAATGAAAGGAAATAATTGTATTTGCAAGTTTATTAAAATGATGAATTAAGAGTCAGCCTGCAAAATAGTTGTGAGTACACCCGGGTCTCGTTTTATGCGAATTTATTTAATGCGATTTAAGTTATGCGATTCATATGTCTTTTTAATATCTTTGTATGCAGTTTTCTTTTATGCGATAAAAATTATTAGATCAGAAGTCGAGCTCCGATAATGCGCTATTACTTTAAATATTATAAATTTCGCGCACTCACGACATATTTAAAGTAATAGCACATTATTGGAATTCAACTTCCACCTAATAATTTCAACATTTTCAGCGCTTTATAATAGTACTGTAATAGATTTTATGCAATAAAGAAGTTCATAATTCACTTAAAATCAGAATTTCCCCACTTTATATACACACATTAAATTTTACAAGATTATAATGTAAATCTGTTCAAAGGTTATAGATGAAAAATATTATGTATGTTGTTGTTTTGGCATTTTAAATCACGTTCTATTTTTGCTTTTTATAAAAAGAGTACGTAATCAATTCATCATTTAGTGTCCGCAAGTTTATTTTTAAAAGGTGAGTAAACAGCAATGGGCACAATTAAAATCTGATTTTTAATTGTAATTAACAATTTTTAAAAATTACGGAACGTGATCTGAAATTAAGGTGATGTGAAATGATGAAATTTTATTTTTAAACGAAATTGAAAATTAAAAAATTAAAGACAAAAATAAGAATTTAATTTTTAATTGTTAGTTTTAATTAAATTTTGCCCAACAGTGGTGAGTCGGTGTCTTTTTATTATCGTAAGTCTAATTTCTTATTTTTATTTTAAACTTTTAGTTTACTCTAACGGAGAGAAAAAAACACCCAATAAAATGAATTTCTTTGTAAACAAAAATTTCAATTTTAGATCGCTTAGCGAAATGGGAAGGATCAACAGCAATTGGAAAACGTTTTAGTTGTATTTCCTCTTGACTTCGTTTAAAGAAGCTACAGTACCTCACATCACATCTTATGTCTCGAATAGCGATAATTATTAAAATACCGTACATGTACAAAAAAATGTAAATTACGCATAAAAATATATTGTTTTGAATAAAATTAAATACTGTAATTAATAAAAAAAGGAAAAAAAGTTTGTCTTGTATCAATTTTTTTCAAATTTGAAATTTTTTATTAGTCATATTTTATTTCCTTATTTTTTTTTTATGCGAATTTTAAAGTAATTTTACATTGTTGATTTGCTTTTATGCGATTTTTGGAAAATTACAGTACATATCCCCCATTTTTCAATGTAAGTTAAGTCTATTTTTGTGCGATTTCTTTTGTGTGCATTTTCTGAGGAACCTATCTACCGTATAAAACGAGACCCAGGTGTAATGTATTTGGAACGAGTGTTCAAAATGAGTGAGTGTTTTGTGATTATGATATATATACATATGCTAGATTTTTTTTTTTTTACTCATATATCAAGGTTATGTAAGGAGGAAATTACTTGAGTATATATATATAATAAAAAATCAAAGTCATAAAACAATATAATATGGCAAAGTTAAATACAAAACTGTCTAAACTTTAAATTTTTATCAAATTCAAAAAGAAAAGGAAGTTACAAGTATTGGTGTAAAAAAAAAAATTGGAGAAAATATAATTTTAAAATACTTGAACTAAACAATTACAAACTGTGAAATAAAATTTATAAATTAAATCTAGTTTGGGAAGAACACAAAAAAAGAAATTATTGATTTAATAAACCTGCATTATGAGGAAGTGCAACTATTCAAACTGTTATTTAAATTAAAATAAAGCATGTAGAAAAAAAAATTAACACAATATATAGAAATTTAGGTATTTGTAAAGTATTCACTGTACAGCCTGTGGTGGCGCTGTTTTTGTGTAAAAACACAGAATACCGCTTTCGCGGCCGAGCCTTATGGCTAATACACGACTAGCGATTGTATTAGCCGCTTACAAGAGACAATAGATGTAGTGGTTAGAATCTGTGGCCAATTCTTCCGGGCTCCTAAGCCTACGTCTAAACTAACAACACTAGATGATCGTCTAGTTTGCCGCTTTTTCATCGTGGTGTGAATTCCTACGCACAGGGAGCAAATTTGTATTCTGGCTTGAATTTAATCTGAGTGTGTGCGCACTGGAATCGTTTCCAACTGTTTGTTTGTTGATGATTTTCTGTATTTCCCAACTGAGATCTTTTGATGTACTAGTAATTATCAGCGTATTCTTGAGATTTGTCCAAGGTTGTTTTTTTTTTGGGGTTTGTTATTTGAAACCCCAAAAAAGTATGTCAATGTCTCTGTCAGACGATTGTAGTTGTTGGCGAAAAAGTACCATTTCTGTCACGACTCGGTCGAGAGTAACAAAAGAACAAAATTGCTACCACGTTATTGCCATTGGGGGATGTCCCAAAAAAGCGAGAAAAAGATGACACAGTTGATTTGGTTTAGTCATATGTGGTGAATAAAATTTATTATTTGATTTAAAAGAATCTGTATTTTGTTTGTGATTCTTTTGATCTGGAAGTCAATTAATTAACACCTAGATTGTCAGTGTTCAAAGGGTAGATTGGGGGATGTCCCAAAAAAGCGAGAAAAAGATGACACAGTTGATTTGGTTTAGTCATATGTGGTGAATAAAATTTATTATTTGATTTAAAAGAATCTGTATTTTGTTTGTGATTCTTTTGATCTGGAAGCCAATTAATTAACACCTAGATTGTCAGTGTTCAAAGGGTAGGGCTTTACAGCCGAGCGTGGCAGTGTTGGTTGGACAGCTTCATATTCTTCTCAAATCAATCAACAACTTTACGCTTCTTTTGGTCAGAAGAGAATCGACTCTCTTAATCGATATATTAGTCAAAATACCAAACAATTCTTTTCGTTTATAAGCAAATACGGACATCTGAGGCGGAGTTTGTTGGACAGCTTTGACTTTTTTTTTTGCTAAATCAATAAACAGCAACCCGCATTTTTAAAAAATTCAAAAAGAAAGTGTCGATTCTAATTTTAAATAACAAAAAAAAAAAAGTCGTATGTAAAGCAAATTGTGTATATTTGAGATATTCCAAAAAAAGTTAAAACTGTCCCTTATACATTGAAATGTATCGAATCCAAACCAAAAAAAAAAGACGTCTGTCAAAAAACAGTAGATTTAGAATGGAAATCCAAAAAAAAAAAAGGCGTATGTCAAAAATTATGTACTTTTGAGATCCAAAAAAAAAGAAAAAGTGTCTATTATAGTTTTGAATTTATCAAATGAAAACAAAAAAGAATAATTATGTCCCAAAAAAAAAAGGTAAAAGCCTGAAATCCGAGCACGGCCGCTTGGGGCATTGTTTACGTGTCAAAACACATAAAAATGCTGTTTCGGCAGCCGCGCGGCCTTACAGGCTAATACATTTACGTATTGTATTAACCCATTGAGCTAGACCGCTTAACATGACATTGCACAAAAATATTACGGCCTGTTTTGTGCTTCGAAACTATTTACATGTATTCGTTCTATTCATAGCTGATTACCGTATCACTTGAGGATGTTTAAATTTCAAGGCGGTATGACTTTTTCAAATCTCCGTAATAGAGTAATGTCATTTCAATTTAAAAAATGTTGTTAATTATTAATAATTGTCATATGGTCCCCACCCTTCCCGAAAAAAAGATTAATATGTAAAAAATTGGCAAAGTGTATGTTCGATCACGCTTCGACAAAGCTCATGCGCTAAGTCACGTTTCAGCGTGGGGAAAATATTCGAGACGACTAAAAGGTCTGAGACGAACATGCAATTTTGAAACTTTTCTTCAGATAAATTGCCGAGTACAGAAAGTGTGTGAGATTGTTTTTTTTTTTTTTGTCAGGCACACATAATGTCCACTTTTTATTACAGCAATAAAATCGAATAAATAATTGTAAAAAGTCCAAAGTTTGTGTCCTTTTTTTTTGTTTTTTATTTCATTAGAAATTGGCAAGTATTTGGATTCAATTTTTTGGAGCGGGGTTAAAATAAATGACGACTTTGGTTGAGTTTATGTTAAGAATAACAAATTACGAAATACCCCCCCACCCCCAAAAGCAGTTTATTGTAGAAGGATAAAAAAAAAAGGTAATTCGAACGAAATAGAAATCAAAGTAAAAAGTGAGAAAAAGTTGTTTAAAAAAAAAAAAAAAGTTAAATTCTTGACTTTTTGGTTACAATTCTTTTTACGAGTGTGTGGGGGTGGTTGTTTGAAAACAATTTTTGAATCGGCAAAAACACAAAAGTAAATTTTGATTTAATATTAAGAAAAACAATTATGTCTACCAAAAAGAAATCAAAATTCGAAACAAGTCCCAAAGTTGATTCTCTTTTTTCAGCGCTGTTAAAATAATTAACTATTTTTTGTTGGCCTTTTTGTTAATAATAACAGTACGAATCCCCCCCGCCCTCCCCCACTCAAAAAGCTGTTTCTTGTAGTAGCCAAAAAAAAAAAAGTCTAATTCAAACATAATCTAAATAAAAGTGAAAACAAGTTATGTTTAAAAAAAACTAAAATTAATAATAATAAGAAAAACCATTTAGTCAAGCCAAAAAAAATAAAATAAAAGAAAGATAGAATTAAGTTCTAAACAAATCACAAATAATTGTATTCTATTTTTCCGGCGGTGGGATTCAAACAAATTTTTTTGACGTTGTGAAACGGTCCGAAGTTTTCAAATGATAAAAAGAAAAAAATACAATTAGCAAAATTTGTTGAAAAAATATCAGGTTCCAAAAACCCACAAAAAGTAACGAAAATGAATATCAAAATTTGTTTAATAATAAAGAAATCATGTTCTAAATGAAATAAGAATTATTCGTTTAATCAATATTAGGAAAAAAAAAACCCTTGTTGACTTAAAAAAGAAAAAGTTGCGGCGGCCCAGTAATGTTATATTTCATTGATTTTGTCTCGCATCAACGCTCCAAGCGGCTTTGCCCGGATTTCAGGCTTTTACCAAAAAAACAACAACAATATATTAAAAAGAAAAAAATTACAGCCGTATGTCAAAATAAGATATATTAGAGAAAAAAAAAAATCTAGCGGCCCAGTAATGTTATATCGTTCTGTTTTTAACTAGAAACAGCGCCACCAAAGGCTGTACAGTGAATACTTTACAAATACCGAAATTTATTTTTGTTGCATTTTATATTCTATTATTAAAGATTTTAGTACTTTCCGATTTTACCCCATGCCACCACTTGAGGGCACTTATTTCCAATAGGAGATAATTATACAGTTGCAAGGACTAATGTTTAATGACAGTCGAAGTAAAAAAGACCAAACAATTTTGTATTCTAACGTTTAATTAAAGTAAAAAACAAAAACACAAGTACTAACTAATATACTGAAATAAACAATAATTTCGTATTCAACCAAAGACTAAAAGAAACAAAATACATAATTATTAACAAATTGGTAGTATGTAGCGTAGTCGGGAGTATTTAATGCAAGTGAAAGTAAAACAGACAAAAACTATTTTATATTCTAATGTTTAATTAAAGTATAAAAAAAAAAAATAAGATAATGAAAAAATAGTTACATTTGGCTAATGGCTTCTAAAATTGTGACAAATAAATCTTCTTGGTGCAATTGCTGCCACAAATAGCCCCCAAAGTCTTTCTATGTTTTGGGTATGCACCCCCAGAAGGATTCACAAAATTATAACTGATTAACTTTAAAATGTTCAAATCCTGCGTTTCTTAATTCATCAGTTTTATAGGTCTTCCAGCAGTCAGAATAAATTGTTGAACCTTGTGCTAGATTTTGTTGAATGGCATCAAGTAGAATGGACACTGGCCAACATGGAATGTGACAATAAAACACTCTTTGGTTTCCCTGTATAAACCACCAAATAATCACTGTTGTGGGAGTATTCTCCCTTGTTGGTTTTTCCGTTTTATAAAGAGACTTTCATTGACTTCTACAATTTTTCTAGATCCTCTAATTTTGCACGCTGGCCAAATCAATAAACTTTCTTTGCACATTTCTCTTAGGTAACTGTTCCAATAAATGATAGTGTCTTTGCACAAATGTTTTATACATTCAATTGTCAAGGTATCTCTACTCCAATAATAAATAAATTGGATGGCTGTTAGAAATGTTATTCCAGAGCCTTTAAATGTGTCTTTACCTAGCGCTACATGGCATTGGCAGACTTTTAAATTACATTGCCATTCCAGGGTTCGGGCAAAGTACAATTTCATATCATGGTCGTTGGTTCAGACTTTTTGAGAGGGCAGGATACGATTTCTTTGGAAAAATTCCATTGCCTCATGTTCTGTAGCTGATAGATCACAAATTCTCATCATCTTGAGCATAAAAAGACAACCAATGCAGATTTTGACTTTAGCGAGCAAGTAATCACATATTTGTGAAATGCATTCTGATTCACCGTAGCATATCATTTTATCGTATTTTTATACAATAAATTTAAAAATTCACAAGTACGTGGTTTATTTACTATCATTAAACATTTGTCCCTGCAACTATATAATTATCTCCAGCTATTGGAAATAAGTGCCCTCAAGTGATGACATGGGGCAAAATCCAAAAATACCAAGATTTATTATTATTGTAATATCAAACGAACAAAATTTATAAATATTTTTTTGCAGTGCTATTAATTTTCTTTACACAAATGCAATTGGAATTATTTGTCAATACATCTTTTTACATTTGCAATAAAAAGCTACTGTTATTTTGAATATTGACCAAATAAATGAGTACTCTTAATAACCTTGTTTCATATAAAATTGACTGACTGCATAAAGCATGAAGTCAAATTTTCTCTTCTTTTAACTTACATTAAACTATAATTACAAAAACTGTATTTTGGCTAAGGAAAAAAACATTCATAAACATTTTAATATAAAATTGATTGGATGAATATATTTTAGTTAAGGTACACATGATTACATACATATTGTACATTTTTTATTTTTACAGTTGTTCAAAATGAAAATCTTTACTTTGGATAAAACACTGATTGTCTTGTAAAAATATTGGATGAAAATTAGATAAGTACGTATAATTAAAACATATTGAATACTGAACAATGAATAAATTGTTCTGCATTGTACTTTTTTAGTGTGAATGTTACTACTTTATCCTCGAATGCAATAATCATTATCAAATGATGTCATCAAATTCACAAAATAGTTACCAATTTAAAAAACTGGGGGACGTTTTTAAAAAAAGATTTTGAAAAAATTTTTTACTGCTTGTATAGTAAACCACAATAATGAGTAGAAATAAATGATGATCATTATGGCAAATCTTCACATAACGATCCATTGTACATGGGAGCAAAAATATAGGATTGTATTGTTATGATGTATTTATATATCTGTTAATGGAATATATGCTACTAAATCCATTATTTCTTTTATTTTACTAGTAACATCTTATAATAAATACAATTTATTCATCTTACTTTGATCACTTTTTCCCAAAAAAATTTTTAGAACATAAAATGCAGCAAAAATAAATTTTAAAATATACATTGTGTTATGTCTTTTTTAAATATCTACATGCTTTATTTAAATTTAATGAATTGTGATTCAAGGAATATCATTTTCAGGCTACATAAAAAAGCAAAATGGCAGATTGTAAATCAAAACAATTTTTTTTTAAAAAAAAAAAACAACAAATATTCGTCAAGCATTGGTGGTCGAGTGGTCAGCACAACTGCCTTACAAGCAGTTGTCCCAGGTTTGCTTTCCGGCCGATGCTTTAACACATGAAATATATATATATATTTGTAGCTATTAAAATATTTTAATACAGCATATTTTCCTATTGGTTGGTATATATATATATATTATTAATAAGTAATAAATGTTTTTTCATCATCTCAAGCTTTATTTTTTAATAGAGTTTTTATATATTTTGACTTGAAAACAACAAATTAATTTTTTTTCCATAGGAATTTATTATAATTGCCTTTTTTTTTAAAATGTGATATTACTATAAGAACCAAATGAACCCTAATGTGATATTACTATAAGAACCAAAAGAACCCTCTGCTTGGGATCAACATATATTTCACATTAAATAAATTTGAAAAGATTAAAATGAAACCTTTGAAATGTTTCTTTAGCTATATTTCCCTCGTCAATTCTTTCATCTACATATTACGTTTGTGTCAATAACTATAAACGTCCCCAAAAATTAAGATTATAAAAATTATATACCACTGGCTATATAATAATCATGTTGTAAACAAATTCACTTTATTAAAGATGTATTTACACAAGAGTCATATACAGTATTTATAGAACTTATTTAAATAACAGAAGAGTGGCTCTGAAAAAAGCTGCAGGACAGTCAAACATAGTATTGAGTGTACATATATACAATAAAAAAATTTTTTTGCTAGTCTTCAAATTGGGATGGATAAATTGTGTATAAATTAATCATACCTCAATAAATATCTGGGTATTTTTTAGTTTATTAACTTATAAATTTATTAAACGCACATTAATTACGTAAGTAATATTTACTGAGGCTATAACCTCGATAATATGCGTGTAAAATGCGATAGTAGGGACCTCTAAAGCTTGTGGTTAAAACACCTGTAGAGGTCCCTACTATCGCATTTTACACGCATATTACCGAGGTTATAGCCTCAGTAAATATTATTTATTAACTTATATAATACATAAATGTCTGGTTTAATATTCTACTAAAACTAGTTCTGGTCGTATAAGGCCAAAGATGATTGATTTTGGTACCTGGGATAAGCCAGTGTATTTTTTAAAAAAAATTAATTATTTAAAATGGTCTACTGAAAAAACAATTAATGTAATAAAAAATGTATTAAAATGTTTATTAAAATACATATGTATTTAAATATAATGCCTCATTTTAAATGTCCATTTTAATTGGACAATTGCTATAGAAGCCCTGTGGAATATTTTGATTTTGGGATAGCATGGTGACTTCTTTAGTTAATCAAAGAGTGACAAATATTCTTTTAATAACCATGATTTATGATATAGTGTCCTGATGTACATTATCTAAAAATAATATAGGCATACTAGAGACATAGCTTCCATGTCACTTTCGGTGCTCAAGCCCTTCAGGCTTACTCTATTTATGCATCTCTTTTTGGCACAACTTATGGAAAAACATTTACTTCTAAAACTTCTTTCCATACAATATATATAGTGTTTTTGAAATTCTAACAGTATTACATTAAAGATGGATAAGATTTGAAAAAGATAACACCAACCACATACATAGGATTAAAATTCTCCTGATTTAATGCATTACATAAAATAGTCACATATGGTTTTCTACTGCCGTTTTTGGAGTAGACATGTATTTCTAAGTTCTATTTCTGAAAGTAGATTTATTTCCAAAAAAAAAAAAAAAGATTGAAAGAATGCATATAATAAAGAGTCTATTAATAATGCTTTTTAAAAAAAATTTTCCCAAAGGCGACAAAAAAAAATGGCTGAACGATTCAAACAAATATATGCTTTTCCCAACTCTCAGCCACAATCTAACATGTTAAATAAAATCACCACTTTTGTTATCTACATAAAAGCTCTCTAGAAGAGTATCTAATTTAAAGAAATTTTTTTAAAAAAAAACTATAGGTTACATTTCTATATTTTAGCAAAATCTATAAAATTACTTACAAAATTAAGTTCTATTTTCCCCCGCGTTAAATAAGTCGCACTATTTCACAAAATGCAACTTTACTCTTTTTTCTTCTAACATATATTTAATTGAGACAGAGCAAGTTAAACATAAATCATAATTAACACATTTTCACAATAATCTATTTTTTATTACGGATGCTCTGTTTCTGTAAGATTGTAAATAATAGTTTGTTCTTTTTTCTAAGACTGACTAGATAGAAAAAACATTCAGGATTTTTAGCCAACTGTGTCATTCGATTTTACTTCTGTTTCATTTATCATTTAATATATATAAGGCACATAGTGCACAACAAGCACATACCGTAGACATTTGGCATTCTTTTGTGGAATCTTGTTATATAATTAAAACATCATCTTTGCTTTATTCTGGTTATTAGACGTGGTTTTTAATAATGGTAATTCAGATGCTTATTATCACTATCTTTAACAGAGCACAGTTACATTTGTGTTATCTCCTCATAATCTCTCGAACATTTATTCAGTTACACATAAAATAGTATACACCAAACTGTGGCTATTAAATTATTTAATTACCATTTTATTAACAGATGGCTTTCTTTCTATATATTCTGGTATAATATGTAAAAGGAGCAGCATATATTAATAATAAAACAATCTCTGGAGAAAGAAGTTATACTTTAATTATATGATCAAATCAACATTGTATCTTTTTTTATTATCAATTTTTATACAAATACATGTATTTTTTTTTTAAATAGACCTCTCATTTTTCAAATTTTTTTTGTCAATCTATTACCATCTCTTCTAGCAATATGATGAGTCGCTTCATTTCAATCTTTTAATTATTTGAAACACTTTTTTTTTACATAATAATCACATATATGTAGAAAACAAGTTTTACATTAATCATAACAATTAAGCAAGATTATTTTTTAAATAAATAATATTACTTAATCATTAATTTATTATAAAAATAAATTAATATGTATGTGTTTTACACATATTATACATTTCAAATAATTTCTAAAAATCTAGGACATTTATTTGTAAGACTTAAAAAAAAAAAAAAAAATTGCTGATAAAAAAAACAACTTTAATTTAAAAACTGACAAGAAACTGAATGAATGTGAAGTTCTTTCTAGTGCAAAAAAAAAAGTATAAGAAACTGTTATTTTTGAATTATAAAAATTAAATAAGAGATTTTTTATCATTATAAGGCTTTGAAAGTCAATTTCCTAAAAATTTAAATTAAAAGAAATTTAAGTACTGTAAGTGCTATAATAATGTTGATAGGGTTTTAAAACTTTGTTAAGATGAAGTTAAAAGTTATAAAATATTTAAAAGCTATGATAAAATGCTAAAATTATAAAGTAAAAATTAAATATTATAATTTTGTATGGTTGGAAGAACTGGCCATACTGATAATAATGAAAATGATGTATTAAAAGTCTTATTAAACAAGATATTGAAAAGTAATTTTTAAATAACGATTAAAAATTAAATAAGTTATTAAATGTATTTTATAACTGAAACACACAGGCTTATTATATACCTGTGTTTATATATGTAATATATAGGGTATATGAGCACAGACTTTCACACGACCCACCACTCTCCACACTATCCTCATAACACTGATACACTTGAGCCCATATATGTTGAAAAGATGGTAATCTGGACCAACTGATGATTGCTGATTTAGCATGAAATACGTATATTGGTGATTATTTATCTTTTCAACATATATGGGTTCAAGTGTATCAGTGTTATGAGAAAGTGTGGAGAATGGTGGGTCGTGTGAAAGTCTGTGCTCATATGCCCTATATATTAAATGTATTTTAATAAAAGTAGATTTAAATTCATACTATAATTGCTTATTAAAAGTTTTAGTATTTTGTGGTATATAAAAGTGTATTCAATTTTATTTATTGTTTAAATAATGTCAAAATTTATTGTTCCAAATTTTATCATTATATTTTATTATTTTTATAATATAATATTTCATTAATCCTATTTTCAGACAGTGAATATAAAAACATTTCTGTCTGGGGTTATGGTCATGTGACTAGCAATACACATATTTTGTGCTTGCAAGGTTTTAAAAGAAAGTTTTCAAAATTACTTTTAGAATTGTTTTAAAAAATTGAAAACATTTGAATATCATAAAAATAATTTTAGGAAATTATTTAATTAGTTGTCTTTAAAATAGTTGCAATTAATAAAGATAAACTAAAAAATAGATACATTAGAAATAAGTATTGGATAAATTGATAAAGAATTATTCAAGATATGTTATTTTAAAGTGTTTAATTTGTTTATGTTTAATTATAAAATGAATTTAGAATTAAATATTAATATTATAAGTGGAGACTCAGTTTTGTTGCTAAATTTTAAGTGTGAAATAGATAATTATGTAAATTAGTTTATAAGCTGAAGGTCAAGTAACCAATCAGATTGTAAGTTACAGCTGGTATATAAATGAATGCACTCACTTCTTAAACACTTTCTACTTCTATTTTATTTTTTTTACTTTTGTATTGTTTTAAAATAGTACACAGTATATTATTATAAGCCGGTAATATATTGCTTAAATAGTCAATTAATTTCAATTTTAAAATTTTATTATTTTTAAAAAAAGTTTAAAGGATTATAAAATTTATTAAGTTAAAATAAGAATGTTTCCCTAAAACCAATTAGTTCCCTACTAGTTTTTTTCTATTTAAAACTTAAGTCAAGTTCATAGTAACTTATGGAGCATATACCTGAATTAATGCGTGTGGGGAGGTTAACGATGGAGAAACAGATGATAGAGGAAAGTATAATTTTTCTCGTGCTATTTAAAAACTGTTATAATTATTTGTATAAAATACTTTGGATTTTAAAGAGGATATTATTTGGAAATATCACTCAGAGAATTAACATGTTTGTGTATAAATTTTTAAGAACTTTTAAAGATATTATTTGGATAATAAAATTACCTGGAAAAGACTGAAAATATTCAAGATGAAATTATGGTATAAAAATATATATATCGTTCTTTTAGTTATACTATTGACTGTATATTTTTTTTTAAAAAGTACAGCAGTTTTTAAAAAATATTTATTTAAAAATTATTTAAACTTTTCGGAAAATGATGAAAATTAAAAAACAAATGTCATTATGGATATAAATTACTTTACCAAGTTACGTTTTCGCTTGTCATTTGGGAGGACATTATTACTCTGTACAGCATCTGTGGTTGGCAACTGGCACAATTTGAAAAGCTGATTGTTTTCTTCAGCCATTTTATTTCTCTCATACATTTACTCGCGAAAACGTGACTTTCTGCATTATATCTGCCGAATCATTTTCGGACCTACCCTTTGCCGATCTTTTCCACATTACAAGTTATGTAAGGATGGGTGGTGACGGTGTGACAATTCGTAGTAATTCAGACCGTGATTTAAGTAGAAATTAAAATACTATGTATTTGACATTTAAAAAATTACGCGCACTTAAAATACAAACACTGTAACATGATATGATAGCCAACTGTGAATTGTGCGAATTCGCATAAAGTATCGCGAAGCAAAAAACAGGCCGTAATATTACTGTGGAATGCCATCAAGCGGCCTAAAATGGCTAATACAACAAGTGTTGTATTTGCCGTAAGTACAGCTGTGTAAAAGGCATTTTGATATGTTTTTACACATAAACAACACTGTCAAGCAGCTGTGCCTGGCTATCAAAAGAGTACCAATTTTACAAAAAAAACATCTAACAAATGATACATACAAAAATTAATCAAGTTCATGCGCACAACAAATATGATGTATTTATCTAATAAGTACAATACCAAAACAAAACTGATTAAAAAATAAAGGAAGTCTTATATTAATTAACAAATCTGAAAATACACTCTTAAAATAGTCATGATGAAATCTAAAATGATATTAATTTATAAATGAATTAATACTTAGAAAGAAATGACTTATTCTAACAGGGGCATTTTTTATAATAGTCAAAACTGCTTAAAAAATCACCATAATTTCAAAATTGTTGAGTAACCAATAAAATATCTGAAATATTGTTTGGTTTTCTAATGCAATGCTTACCCCCCCCCCCCAAACGAACAAATAGTTTTATATTGTTTAGCTGTAACTATGTTGTTATGAACACTATTAATATTTTCATTTATTTGCTGCTATTATAATTGAAGTTAGAGTTTAGAGACAAAGTTTATCTAACTACAAGATAATTGAAAATTGAAGATATTCTGCAGAATACAGAGTTAGAGATATTTCGTAATTAGTAGGCAATATTACTTAATGAGGAAAGTTGCCATACTTTCAGATCTATAAATATATTATTTAAATTTTAAAATGAACCTAGAGCTAGATTTTAATAATATTTTACATCACATTTAAATAACTAAATTATAGAAGCATGATGCATACAATTTTCTTCTTCTTCCTCCTTTCCTTATGTATTGATTTATATATTTACATACCATACCATTTCCAACTTCTTATACACTTAACAATACTATTTTTGACACCAAAACTTTACTCTTACAGTTTCGACTGTCCTGCAGTCATTATCAGACTTTTGGAAATAGAATTATAAAGATCTCTGATGATAACTGCAGGACAGTCGAAACTGTAAGAGTCAAGTTCTGGTGTAAAAAAATAATATTGTTAAGTATATAAGAAGATGGAAATGGTATAAGCATGATACACGTTTATATAAAAAATCTTTCATCTAATAAAACTTTGTAATTTCATAATTTTATTTAAAGTAAAAAACATTTTTTGTATAGAATATAAAACTTTCTCTGAATTTTGTGAAATCATGATATAATAAGGCCCATCTCAAATGTTGTTTAATGCTGGGTATATCTTATGAAATGCAATAATATCCAATATATATATTTTTTAAGTAAGCAATATAAAATATCATTATATAACAATAATTGGTACTTGTTAAATAGCCACTTGATGGCGCTGTTTCTATGCAAAAACATAGCAATATAACATTCCCGGGCCTGTCGATTCTTAAACAATTTACGTTATTTTCTAATACGGCTTTTTTTTCTTAAAAATGTACATTATTCTTTTTTGGGGGGTTTTGTTAAAAAAGCGCCTTTTTTTTTCTTTTTAGAAAAAAAAAGCAGTGTTTTTGAAATAATACGTCTTTATTTTTCTTTAAAAAGTACCTTATTCTTATTTTTTTTTACTTTTTTTAAAAAAGCAGTGTTTTATTTTTTACAAAGGGGGGGGGGGTTCTTTTTAATAATATGCCTTTTTTGATAATAACAGTAAGTTAGCTTACAATGTACAGGTAATGTGTTCCAAAAAGTGTAATTTATTTTATAGTAATCAAGCAGAGGCGGCTTTCTTTTTTTTTAAATAATACTACAACAAAAGTACTCTAAAAAGCGGACGTTTTTTGGTCCAGTAATTAATCAGACTCAGCTTTTTTATTTTCCTGCTTTCACCTTTTCTTTTTGTTTATCTTCTTATTACAGTAGTTACCCCCCCCCCCCAAAAAAAAAGGCCACTTGCTTTTTATTTACAATAAAGAATCAAAGACCGGGGTTTTTTTTTTAGGCCGGCCTACTTTCCTCCACCCCCTACCCTTCAACACTGACAATCTGGTTGTAATATTAAAGTTTTAAACAAAAACAAAATGAACAACACCAAAACAAAAAAGGACTTTGGAATTGTTGCCTTACAAATTCATCACAATGACACAAAACAGATTCATTGAGGAATTAAATTTATTGATGACATATGACTATAATTAATAAGAAAACTTTTTTGGCTAAAAAGTGTATCATTTTTGAACAACATTTGACTACCTACAACAATTGAAAGAACAAACAAGCCAGAAATGACTTTGGAGACTAATGAGCACACAAACTGCCAATTTTGTGTACTAAGTATCATAGCTTTATCACATCAACATTGATTGACATGTGGCAGGATGTTCTGAGCCTGCAGAAAGGCAACTGTGTCAGCTTGTGTTTGGGATGTCCAATCATTACGCTACTGCCTTCAGCCATTTTGTTTTTCTCATACGAGTCACAGCCAAAATGGGACTTTTTCGCAAACACCTGCAATCGGGCGGTGGCAGAGCCATTTCTAAATTTATAACACTTCCACACTGCATAGGGAAGCATTGCTGATACATTGGCAATTAGTAGGAGGTAATACTACATCAGTTGGGGTCTAGGAAAAACCATTTGGAACAACAATTCAACAGTTCTAAGACATTCCAGTATACACAGTCTCAGATTAAATGGTAGTGAAGTGCCATTCCTAATTGTTCGCATAGGTAAGCCACGCAAAGCCGGGTGGAGCATTTCTGTGCATATGCATAGAAAGTGACGCCATCACATGGCCCAATTAAACGACTATTATGATAGTAGTTGTATTATAACATGGCATAATTAAATGGCTTTTACTGATCGGTAATATTGTAGTTTCGGCTGCGTAAACCGTATTACGTGGCTGCTAAACGGCTACTACAATCATAGTGGTTTATTAGCCGCGAAAGCGGTATTATTCTGTGTTTTTACACAGAAACAGCACCACTAAGCGATGTATAGTGGCTATTTAACAAGAACCCAACAATTTTATATATTTATTACACGGAACACAGAAAAGCTTTTTTCAGCAAATATTTTATGCCCATCTAAATGTGACTGTTAACTATTTTAAATCTTCAATTTACAGTGCACATATAGCGATAGCTATTGGTTTGTTATATAAAATTAATTAGAACCAATAAAAAAAAAATTTACAAATGAAATATACAAAAGAAAAATTTATCAATTAAACTACAAATAACAATTATATAAAATGTACAAAAAATGCATCGTATAAATACATAATTTTCCACTCATTTTTAATTGACCCAATTATTAATTAAATTAATAATAGTTTTAACAAGGCTGTAAACCTTAGCAATGAGCGTCTGAAAAAATCGTCACTAGGGACCTCTGTAGGTCTTTAAAACACATGCGCATGTGTTTTAAAGACCTACAGAGGTCCCTAGTGACGATTTTTTCAGACGCTCATTGCTAAGGTTTACAGCCTTGTTAAAACTATTACTGAAATAATAGTGAGCGTTTAATAAAATTTATAATTAAATTAATGTTTTATATATATTTAATTGTTTGTTGTAGTATATTTCTCTTCTATTAGGCTTTCTAATAAAGTTTAACGGTATTTTATATCCATATCTTAAAAAATGACTATACAATGCAGATTTATCATCTCTTCTATTTATGTTCTTTTGCTTGTTTGTTTGTTTCCCTTTTGTCGATAGTAAATCATATTGAAATTTCTACAATTAATTTTATATACATTTTCTTTTTTATAATTTATATCACTTTTTATTTTATAATTACATATTAATTTGTCTAAATTTTTATTATTCAACCATCCCATATTTGTTTTTATCTATTAATTTTTATTTTTTATAAGTCCACTATAAATTTTAGATATGAAAGTTTTATCCAGTTTTCATTAGAATTATTATTATTATTTAGAATAGAAATATTATTTGTAATAATCATATGGGAATCACCAACACATGCGTTGTATAAATTTATAATGCTGAGGAATACTCTGATCTCTAGACACAAGATAGTCTCTGAAAAGATAAGAAAGAATTCACCATATCTTTTTTACCTAAATAGATATATTGAAACGGTATTATTTGTCTAACATTCCATTTCACCTACTATATCCCATAGTAGTATAATATCCTAATTCAAACCCCTCCAAGTTCGCATATATTATCATATATTAACATATTTTGATGTATAATAACGTATATGTGCGTATATTTATGTATATAGGTATTAATGTCTGTATACGTATTGTTATATAATACATATACTAAATTATAAATTATATATATTAAATTAAAATAGGTTGTGTAAACATTGTTGTATATGTAGGAGAGCACCTACATATATATGCGAATGAAGCTGCAATGTAATAGATTTTATAAGCATTGCGACACTATTTAAATTATTTTATCTTTAAGTTATTATAAAATTAAAGTACAAATTTACTTTTATTCGCATATAAATTTCGATTCCAGAGGTGATAAGATTGCATATATAGCAGAATGTTTGCAAAACTTAAATCTCTTTTAAAAGATCATCTGTTTCTGGGAAAATCTCATGCTACACGGAACTGGGTTAATTTTGTAGAAACCAAGAACAGATTTTTAAAATAAATTTTAAGACAAAAGAAAGGCAGTCAAGCTGCACTATTTTATGAATCACTCAAGTCTTTTCTAAAGTTAATAAAAAACTATGATAAAACTTAAGATTAAAAACTTCAAAACTGTAAACAACTTCATGACTTTTGCAGGGGGGAATCAAAGAGTTAGCATAAAGAAATCCCAAAATCAAGCACTAGGGTTCACTCTCTTAAATTAATGATTCAGTTGCTGCCAGGGGCCATGCCCAATTTTATAATAAAAACAGTCGGCTAGAAGGCAACAAATTTGCCATCTTCTTTTGGAAGACCGATCTAAGGAAATGGAGAAGTTCGAGACCAACAACCTGCCAAGAAGACATCGGACAAGCCAGCCCAGTGAACAATACCAATGCCAAACGCCATGAAGGACGCCTCAGGTAGAAGATCGGTAACATTTCTTCCCGCAAAGCTCTATAAAATTAAATCTTAAATTAAACTAATTTAATAATTTCTAAAGGTAGCTATAATGTTGAACGTTCATAAATCTATAATCTTAAATGATTTATTAATAGCTAAACTCTGTAATCTAAATAATGTATGATATAAATGTAATTAACTTTAATTTAATAATCATAATTGTAACAATCTTGCCTATATTAAATGAATAATTGCAATTTAATAATATTCCTAAACATAACTGTAATCAGTTTCTAATCTGCGTCATGCCTATTCTTTTTATATTATTTGATATTGTATTGATTTTATAATATGCCATAATTCAAAGTGGAGATTAGTAATATTAATAAATTTTAGAGATGATTAGAAGCTCTCACGTAATAGGTTAATGCTACTCTTTAGCATACACATAAATCTCCATTTTATACCTATTTTACATATATGTATATTTAATTAAGCTACTATGTTTTAGCTTACCATGATCAAGGTTTGCATGATAATAAATTATATCTAGTTAATTAATAGCAAGAATGGTACTTTAAAGCATATTATGAATAATTAGTTAAATCCTAAATGTGCTTTATTCCTCTTTAGTTTATGATATAAACTATTCGGATTTAATCAGCAAACTAGATCACTTTAATTAACCCCCTTTTTAGCATGTTTTATGTATGCTAATCCACGAACTGGCATATAGTAGTTTCGCATTAGTTTATTTTAATACTTGACATTTTGAAAAGCGTTACGAATATGTCCTTATAAAGCACATATGTACAATATGCCTTGCTTGCTATATATATATATATTCTTATTAAAATAGGCTTCGGGTTTAATGCCAAGTCATACAGTCCACAGAAACCCTTATTTAGTTTATGTAATGCCATAGACTATAAAGCTATGCTGCAAAATACCAGTTCGTCCCTCCATATATTATTCAGTTCAGCATTGATCTGAACACCAGATCTAGTTTATATAAACAATCTGCATAGGGAGTACTTTATTGCTCATTGTGTAATAATAAAATTAGTTATATTTTATCATTGTCATTCTTGTAAAATTTAACTCGAAACCTCATAGGAATGGCTCAGTATCATTCACGCATGATGATAAACCGTAGATAATAATAATGTCTTGAAATTAAATCATTTAAAATGCATAAAAGATGAGACCTTGTATTTAACTCCGCTCATCATTGTAAAAACACCTGCGATTATAAATCCCAATGCACTTCCATTTGTATTAATTAACTTATGATTTAATAATTAAATATCTTAAAATGTATAAAATGTTTAGTATGTTAATCGCAACTCATCGTAAATCTTATCTAAATCTATTTTAATTTATTCCTAGTTATTACTATATGCATTATCTAGCCAGCCATATGTGTGTGTGTTTAGTTAATTTAGTATTAATTTAGTCATTATTCCCAATCTCATACTCCCCTTTGCTACTGCCGGCACGCAAACTAAAAGAGCAGAGTATAACCTCGTATCAGTCATCTATAGGGTAGTAAATCACGGAGCATTGGGGAAGGAACTGAAGTTGGATCTAATTCAAGGTAGAAACCCCTTATCTAGATCAGCTTTGGGATAAATTGCCAAACCTCTGGATTTTGTTGCATGAATGTACAAATATGACCATTACAATATAGGCCAATCTTAAGCATTTAGAAATGAGTGTCAACATTTTAATCAATCAATTTTAATTCCATTCACTATTATATTAATAAATGTTTGCAAAGTAATTACAATTTACTGCACATCAGTATAAGATTAAGGTGGATTCAATTCTTATCTTGTCAAAGGCTCTATAATTGTTAGAGATGAGAATATTCCTCAGTGTTATAAATTTATACAGCACATGTCGGATTGATTACCCTATGACCATTACAAATAAAAACATCGCACGAAATAAATAAATAATTAATTATATGTAATACAGGGAATGTACCAATAGCTCAAACAAGCTCTTAATTGATAAGTGAGGTAAGAGGAAATATTTAAAATCTCTATCTAGAACATTCGTATCCACAGACCAATTGGTTTCGAGTTTTTGGCTCACATCACTGAGAAGCTACAATATTCAGTGCTGGGTTTTGAGTCGATATTTTAGATCTAGTGTCGGAATATTCTAGCTCCTCACTGAGGTGAACCAAAAACTCGAAACCAATTGGTCTGGGGATAGAAATGTTCCAGATAGAGATTTTAAATATTTTCTCTTACCGCACTTATCAATTAAGAGCTTGTTTGAGCTATTGGTATGCTCTCTGCATTACATATTTATAAATACACGCTCATAAAAGCAATGACTCACTATATATGACTTGCTTTATATTAAATATTATTATTATTTAATTTAGATGGTTTATAATAAAAATACTTTTTAATATTCTTAGAGTTATATCCATAGTTTTTGTACAATTCAATAAACTGTTCCTTTTGTAAATTAGCTATTTATCTGTATTATGTTTATCATTTTTATATTTACAATTTTTAATAACTGCTATCTTTTGTACCTATGTTTGTTGTGAATCTACAGAAATTATTTTTCTTAATTTAATGACTTTAGTAAAATGTTTTAATATAAATTTGTTATCATTATCCATATTAATCTCCACATCTAAATATTTCAACTTCAAATTCTATATATTATTCATAGTTTGATTGTTACCAATTATTAAAATATCCTCCACATATCTAAAATAATGTATTCTTTCTTGAATTTATTCTTCTTCTAATTATATTACACCTGGGTCTCGTTTTACGCGATAGGTTCCTCAGAAAACACGCGCAAACGAAATCGCGCAAAAATAGACGTAACTTACATTGAAAAAGGGGGGATGCGGTCTGTGATTTTTCAAAATTCGCGTAAAAGGAAAGCACCAATGTAAAATTACTTTAAAATTCGTGCAAAAAAAAAAAAATAAGGAAATAAAATATGACTAATAAAAAATTTCAAATTTGGAAAAAATTGATACAAGACAAACTTTTTTTAACTATAATATTTAATTTTATTCAAAATAATATATTTTTATGCATAATTTACAATACAGTAATTTACATTTTTTTATACACGTTTTAATTATTATCGCTATTTGTCGAAAAACACGTTCGTTTGCAAACTGGTAAAAAATCAATTATTCACAAAAGGAAGTACAACTAGCGCCAACTTCACACTCATATTGTGTCAATGGTTTTCTGGTGGCAACGTAATTAGTAATTAATCTTTGAGACGATGATTTTATTAATTGTTTATGAAACTAACAACTAAAAATTAAATTCTTATTTTTGTCTTTAATTTTCAATTCCGTTTAAAAATCAAATTTCACATCACATTAATTTCAAGTCGCCGTAATTTTTAAATTGTTAATTACAATTAAAAATCAGATTTTAATTTTTAATTGTCAAATTTAATTGTGCCCACTGCTATTATTCACCTTTTAAAAATAAACTTGTGGACACTAAATGATTAATAATTGATTACGTTCTTTTTTAAAAAGCAAAAATAGAATGTGATTTAAAATGCAAAATTAACACGCACAATGTTTGAACAAATTCACATTATAATCTTGTAAAATTTAATGTGTGTATACATAAAATGTGGAAATCATGATTTTAATTTCATTATTGCATAAAATCTTACTATTATAAAGCACTGAAAATATTGAAATTACTAAGATGAAAGTCGAATTCCAATAATATGCTATTACTTTCAATATAACGTAAGTGCGCGAAATTTATTATTTAAAGTAATAGCGCATTATCGGAGTTCAACTTCTGGTGAAACATGAATCGCGTAACTTCAAAATCGTGTTAAATAAGTCTGCGTAAAAAGAGATAGAGGTGTAATTTCTAATTCATTTAAAAATATTGATATTTTCAACCCACTAATTGCACAACCTATTACCCATCCTTTATATATATTTTTAATATTTACTTTTGTATCTAAAATATAAAATTTTACATATCACTATTAAATCTTGATCTGTAATACATATTATATTAATATTATTTACATATAGATACAGTTTTTATATTAATATTTGTATACTTTTAATTCTTGGAATACTTGGATACATTTTCTCTATAACCAGTGTAAATGTATTTTGGTTTCTATTCAATTTTATATTATTTAATTTATTTACGATGCCATCTATCTTATATAAAATTCTCCATATACTACCATAATTGCTATCCATTTATTTAAATATTTGCAAATCTTCTGTAGTCGCTAAAATTATATAATAATCTCAAAGAATTATCTTTATGAATTTTAACCTTAGTAAAAATATATAATGAATGTTCATGCTGTATATAAGAATGATTTTTATTTTTTGTATCTTTAATTATTAAAATGATAAAAAAACCAAGTCAGATGTCACATGACCTAGTTTTAATAAAGCTCGTATTTACAAATGTTATATATAGAGTTCGCAAAATAAACTTTTAACAAGCTTTGAGAATATCCTCAACCGAAGACCGGTTTCTGCATCTAGCGTCGTCAATGAGGTACCAGGATAATTCATTAGATTAAAAATACGAGGACAAGCCCAACACTTTATCTAATGTATAACTATTTGTATGGCTATTTGAGTTAGATAGCTGGATTTTTAGACATATGGATGTCTGAAAATTTCAGATTTTCTTCTCAATAGTTATCCATTAGATAAAGTGTTGGGCTTGTCCTAGTATTTTTGATCTAATAAATATCCTGCCACCTCACTGACGACGCTAGATGCAGAAACTGGTCTGGGTTGAGGATATTCTCAAAGCTTGTTAAGAGTTTGTTTTGCGAACTCTATATATATTAATTATTAAAACTTCACATCTTAAAAATTATGTCGAATCAAATTATGCTATCAATATTTTAATTTACAATGTAATATGTAAATGTACATATTTATGACAAAGAAGTTCATGTTCATATTTGATTGTCAATTACATTTATACGTACAATTTATTACCAATGTTTAAGATAAATAATGCAATGACAAATGTAAAGCAACTTGTTAAATCAATGGTCAAAATAAAAACTAATAGTTATATCTTAGTTGACAATGTACATTCGATAAACCTCATTCCTAAAATATTGATTTATGCTATGCATACATGAGAGCAATTTAGGACTTACCTTTTACAGTCTTGCCATTCACACATAAACTCTAATTTTGGTTGAACAGGTGGTATTACTGGTTGAGGTTCTGCAACAGTTCTTTCCTCTATGTGAGGTTTTTTGGCAGGTTCTGGTAAAGATATTTCACTAATTGGCATACATCGTTTTACTACTTGCGACGAATTGGCAGTGGCTATAGATGGCATTATTGTTCTATTAGATTCTGTTAGTAATAGTTCTTGTTTAGAATAAATTAGGGTAGAAGCAATTTGTGATGTAGGCGTTAATGGGGGTGAAATGGGTGGCAATGGAGCAGCAAGCTGAGGTTGTCCAATTAGTGGTAATTCTGGACTTTCAATTTTTGGTATAAACCTAATAATGGTCCCTGGAATTATTTTAGTCCTATTTTCAAATTCAATACTCCTAGGTTTTTCAGTGCCCATGGATAATTGTTTTATACACTGCCTAGAATCTACTACAATTGGTGCACTGATAACTGAACTATTGACTGTTAAATTAGATTGATGAGGCGTTGATTCCTGAATTGTACATAAAAATGTAGATGAATTAAAATTATTACTTTTTGTTACAGTTTGCTCCATAGTTTCAATTTTTTCTAAAGATTTTTCTAAAAAAGTTTGTTTTATAATAGTATTATTATTATTACTCCATTTGCTACTACATGCTTTCACCTGTGAATGTTCTCCATTAGGAATTGGACCATTTCCTATTTGAACACACTTTTTATCTTCAATACAACTATCCGACGGTTGCTCGGGTTCTTGTTTGGAGCTAACATCTTTGGAATGCGATCGTAAAATTCCAACTGTTTCATTTTTTAATTTTTCCATTAATCTATGTGCTTCACTTAATGTCACTTCCCCTCCATTTTCAAGATGATTTATAACAACTTTAACATTCCTATCTAATGTAGATATACCTTCTTTAGGTAAGTAACCATTTAGTATAGGTGATTCTTTAATAATTTTGTCATCTGATAATATTAAGTTCAATTTTTCAACATCTTTTAATTTAACTGACAAATCATTATTGCAAATTTGAGAATCTTTTGGTCCTTTTTGTATAACTGAAATTTCATTTTGTTTTGCCATTTGAGGTAGATCTGTGGCATTAGAAAATGAATTTAAAAGGCTGGTATTAAAATGATTTTCTAAACTTAGTGACCTGCTGGAACTACTACAGCTATCTTCATGAGATTCTTGCCGAACAACTACAGAAGCAGTTTCAAAATTATCTCTGCTTTCAGAAGAGGACATTAAATTGGACCTCTCCTGCAAATGAGAGTCTCTCGAATTTTCTCTTGTTTGGTCAGATGATGTTTCACAATTAACATCTAATAATTCTTCAGTTCCTGAAGATTTACTATCAGATACTAATTGTTCATTTGATTTTACCCTAGATTCATTCTGCACTCTATCTGTCCAACTGGCCTCAGATTCAGCTTCAGTACTTTCACTTTTTGCAGAATTTTCACTAGTATCCATATCCTCGAATCCTTCATCTCGAGCTAAATGATTTTCAATACGTTCAATCCTGGCTTCATGAAATTCACTATTATCTACAAGGTCTTTGGCTTGCTCAACCTGAGCACAAACTTCCAATTGCACTTTTCTTGGAGAGCCATTTAACCGGGGAGATCCTAACCGCATCTGCTTAGGGACTTTTGTAGGAGAATTGCTAGATGCAATATTTGAAGGTGGAGTTGGAGACGGAGGTTTTACAGTATCTAATTGCATCGCTACAGGCAAAGGTTTACTTTTGGACAATAAAGATTTTTGCTCTATAGAAAGTTCATCAATCAAATCCTCATTTGTCTGAACATCTTTCTGAGTTTCAGTGGTTTCTAATGATTCTTCAGTTTTGAGTTCTGAATGGGGATTTGTTTGAGAAAGAGTGGGAGTGGTTATAGGAGAATGAGAACTAGGAAGAGGTGATGGTGGAAGAGAATTTGGAGAATGTGAAGGATAAATTATAGGTTGACTAGGGGATAAAAAATTGGACAAATTACTACAGGTTGGTGATAATTGCGGATGAACTTTTATATTTGGATTTTGTAATCTAAACTGTAGTTGCTGTTGTAATTGCTGTTGCCTCTGTATATTTTGACTTACTTTATTAGCTAAAAGACTTTTAATTAAATTACTAGATTCTGGCCTCGTTAAACTTGTTTGAGGATTTGATTGTTGCAAAGGACTGCAAGTTGGAGATGGAAGAGGTTTTTGAGATTGCACTCGAGATTTCTTCATTTTACTGGTGGGTGATTTTGGTGTTTTACGAAGCAATACTTGTTGGAGATTCGGACAATGCTTCGCTTGACCAATATTGGGTGGAAGATGGGCTAATATGTTAGGCAAACAAACTTTAGGTTCTCCAACTTGTCCATGATCAGAAGATAAAGGCAAAGGAGCACTTAACCTGGCCTGCAGGATAGGGCTATTTGAAAGAGACTGATCCATTTTAATTTGGTCTGTATTAGGAGGCCCTGCAAATGTCTGCATAGGAAATGCTTGATATGGTACAGTAGTTTTAATTACATGTTGTTTAGAAGCAGGAGATGGGATTTCCCTTTTAGCAGAATAATTTGATTTTTTTCCATGTGAAGCAGAAGGCTGGACGTGAGAACCAAGAGCTGGTGACAGCTGCCGAGGATATGGTACTTGACCTTAAAAATAATAATAATAAAATATTTAATAACAATAATACTAATTCATATATTCAAGACTTATGATTAAAGTCTAACGTTTTTAAACAAAATTCAATTTCACATTATTAAAAATAAACCTGCAATAGCTACAACTGATAGGAGATACCGCTATCAATTTTCAAACGCCTTAATTTCATCTTAATTTTTTTATTTAATAAGTAACCCTCTTAATACTTTTCTAAATATATCTATATTGTGCAAAAATCAAATTAGTTTGAATTTAACTAGTATAGTTTTAAGTTTATATCCTGTTCCCCTTCTGTTTTCAGTGTCTCATACCAGTTGTAGTCTAGAGATCTGCAAATTTAAATCTTTTACAAAAAAAAAATTGCTTTTTTTTATCTTTTAAATCAAACATAAACAAACTTGTTATAACTAATGGCATTATAATAACTAATTATAAAAAAAAACAACAATCAACTGATTATTAAAACCTGCCAAGTGAATCCAGATAAATAAAAATAATTTTATTTCATTTTCTGGCTATAATTTTTAATTTTTTTATGCAAATGATTGTAGTTGAAATGTCCTCAAAATAGCACTGTAGCTGTTGAGGACTGAGCATGCGCTTAATACTGACTCATATACATATGGAAAGCAATAAAAAATATATAAACTAACTAAACCAAATATATAAATAAAAAAACAAAATCTAATTCTTTGTCTATCCAGCTGGAATAGTTACTAATTCACTAATAAAATCTCTAATTAAATGTGTTTCTCTAAATGACCAGCTAAAAATAATTTAAAAACAAAAATAATTACTAAAACAGTAAAGGAATAAAACTAAAGAAAATCTGATTACGCAGGCATTCGATTTCCCATAATTAATCTGATTGTCAATAATTAATCAACAATCGAATTCCAAAAAACAATAATTAAATAAAACTAAAGAGATAAGATCAAAAAAACATTCCCACCGGGGATAGAAAATGAATAAGAAATTACTCCAGAAACAAAGGGAAAAAAAAAAGAACATTTTTTTTTTTATCTAGGGGGTTTGGCAGTTTTTGTTGTCTCCCATAGAAAATCAGTCATATTGCAAGTAGCAAAGGGAGAGGGAGTTTCTTATTTTTGCAGACCCAGGATCTTAAAATTAATTATTGTATGCCAAGGCAAGAAGACTGCAGGAGAATTAGCCGGAGCGAGAAAATTAACTTTTGGAGATACCCATGAACATTGCGAGTATGCAAGAGACTAACTGGACTGTATTTATAAATAAGCAAAATATTAATAATCTGTTTGCACTTATATGTTGTAAAGGGTAGCTTACAATACACACACTCCTAAAAGGATCAAGCTTATTTATTGAACACAATCTATTTGGAATTTATATTAATAATGGGTAGATTATTTGTTATTATTATTATATATAATACATGATGAATTACTAAGTTATAATAAATAAAATACGATCAATATTTTAGAAAGTAATGTTGTCTATATATATAATACTATTTGATTAAATAAACTGTAATGTATATATTATTTTTTAATTTAAAACTGAATATTAATTTATAGTTAAATGAATTTGGGATGACCTGAAGTTAATTAGGTGGGCACACATATGTGTGAAAATAGAACTGATTTTATTATTATTTTTTATTTTTATTTGTAATAAATGAAATGTATTTAAACAATACATATAAAAATCTAAATGAATTTAAACAATAGGCAGTTTAAAATATCAGGGTTCTCAGCGTTTTATATAAAATTAGAAACTTTTTACAAATTGTTCTTCTTATCAAAAGAGGTAGCAGTTACAACAATAGACAGTGGTTTAAAGTAAAATTTCGAACGCTAAAATGGAGTTTTACTTTTTCTTTTATTTAAATTATAAACATTTTAAAAAGTCAAATGCTGTAATTAAAAGTTACCAACTTCAGAGGAAAGGAAGGAAAATAAGAAGTAAGAATAAGTGATAAATTCTTAAATAATTAAATCGTGTTTTATAAGTTATTGGAGTAAATTTGAATATTTTACATTTTTTTCAAAAAGAATAACGAGAATTAAGTCTACTGAAAATTGGAAAAGAAAAAAATAATGAAATAATTTTCTTAATATATATTTAAAGCGCTTCAATACAAATATATGATTATAAATAATTATTAAATTGTACTTTAATATGAAAATGGGCTAGAGCAAAACATGCTATTGGGTGTCATGGTATTTCCTACTGCATTAAACCTCTATATCTATATATATATTTCTACTTTATTGTAAACACACAAGAAGATGCCTGCAGTCCAAAGTAAACAAGGATTGGAATACTTTATGGTGAATCAAATGAGGATCAAAGTGATTGCCATTAAACACAACTACAGGAGACACCATTGTACCTATCTATCCTTGCTAAGGAAAATGATTTACTAAGTGAAACTGTTTTGAAGAACAATTTGCCTAAATATCAACTACTACTACTTCTATTATGATGATTTTTATGAACTTTGTTCCAATTACAATTTTTTTTTTTTTTAAATCAAAGAATCAATATTGTAAATTTTTATTTATTTATTTATTTATTTTTAAATCTTGTTATCTATCTGTTGTATTTTCACACTCTGATGCTGAAGCCACATTTTTCAGAATTAGCAAAGAAGAAAAGGGGGGATTATTCATTTTGATATTTTTTATATTTTCATTATAAATAAAATTTAGATAAAGCCACCTGTTTCACATCAGGTTCTCACATAGATATTGAGGTAAGATTCTCTAAATTTATTTTCATAGGTTAAATTACAACACTTATACAGAATACATATTATATGTTTTATTTTGTGATTAATCTTGTGTATATATTTTCCAGTATGTTTGACTAATCAACTAGTATCTATCTCTCTATCATATATATAAATTGGGGAAACTTGTTAAATAGATTAACATTTGTAAATATATAATTTAGCTAGCCAGCATCTCAATTACATTAAATAACTAAAATTGATTTTTCTATATAATTATGATTTGAGTGACATAGGTGGATTTCTACCATGGGGTATAAGGGTTGGATCTTGAGGATAATTAATTATTAAGATGGTAGAGGTTCACTTGTAACACATGTACATATGATGATTATTATATTTTTTTTATATTTTTTTATCATTACTATTGTTGTTATACTTGATATTTATTATTGTTAATAAATGTTTGAGAGTTTGTATTATTCCGGACTCTTGTTTATTGAGTTATCCTGACATTCCACAGTTTATAAATAATTATACATGCATACACATCTATTTTTCTTATTATATAAAAGCTTGAAAATAAAACAAATATAATAAATGCTAATTGTAACCTATATATAGGTGCAGGTATTGCTGTGTGTATCTGTTCATACCTGCTAAAGGAGTCAAAAGCAATATTCTCTCTGGGTTTGAATATTAGGGCATAACGGAATTTAAAAAGGGAAAAGTAGATGAACTAACCTAAATTGCATTTATTATTATTAAATAGGAGTAGAGTTAGTCAATTAAAGTGTATGTAATCATTGGTTAAGCATTTCATCAGGTTCTCATTCTATCAGATGACCCACAGTCTGAACATAGTTTGACGCAACTTTTTCCCATTCTAAGCCTGGTAGGTCTCTGCAGATTGTTTCATTAGAGGCAATAAATTAGAGCATATTAATTTATCCCCACACCATATTGCTACATCTGCATAGTAGTACAGTCTGCAAGTTAGTTGACCATCCATTACATCTGGTGCACCATCATTGGGCTTAGTTAATTTATGACTGTTGATGAAGAGTACTGCCCATTATACTGGTGTAATCAACTTTTGGGCTAGTTGTCATCGTTCCATCCGTTATATCTGGCGACCAACGTGGATGCACGATGTGTAGTGGGACTACACACCGCTAAATATCGAATTAGTGACTAATGTGACTGGAATGATGAGTATTAGGGGGTGTATGATGAGAATCATCCCGTCCGTTATATCTGGCACCAGAAACGTTTGGGGCTCGATAGATAGGTGTATAATCACATAAATACTTTGTGTAAGTTGGTCATACATTGTGATCGAACCAGCTGATTGTTGAATCTGATAGATATATCCAAGTGATAATCGTTCCGTCCGTTATAATGTATTATAGATAAGCAAAGTATTAATAGTCTGTTTGCAGTTATATATATATGTATTGCCGAATAATTGTTTATGTCCATTAAACTTCCTCGTAAATTGAAACCATTGGATTATTGTTATTAAAAACCAAGTAGAATACTTCTTGAGAAAATATCTGTCGAGATAAAGCTAAAATCAAGACACAACAACAGCCAATCGCACTGCCTTCATGTATCAAAGTTGTGATTCAACAAACAAAAAGGCAATCACTTCTTTTCATTCAATTCCAAGTTTTTATATAGATGTGCAAACAGATTCCAACACCAGTGAGTGTAAAATTTAAATCAGTAAAGAAGTCCATTCAGTTTCACTCAAACTGGCTTACAATCCAATTTATATGTATATAGTTATGATTCATTTTCCATTCATTGTAACTTTGACACTTGAGAACATTGTAGTAAAATAGCGCATTTTTAAGTTAGAAATTCCCCCCAATATTTCATATTATTTTGTGCTGTTTAATTTACATTATATAAAAATCTAAATATATGTATAAATAATACATTACGACAACCAGTCCTTAAGCTATCAACAATTTCAGCCTGTAGTTAAGGCAACCGCCTTTAACAATAAAGGTGGCATATCACCTTTATTTATGGTTTGATATATTGGTAGTTGTTTCAATGTTGTAAGGTGGGCGTGAGGCGACACTGCGGTACCATCAACAACCCCCAAGAAGCATGCAAGTGATAAACTTCTACACAAAAAAGGCTGAAAACATAGATGTAACAAAAAATAAAAAATCGCTGAAAACATAGATGTAAAAAAAAAAAATGGTGAAATCATCGATGGACAAAAAAAAAAGAAATCGCTGAAATGATTGATGGACAAAAAAAAAAATCATTGAAATCGAGGATTTCCCCACTTTTATTTTTTTATTACATCTATGTTTTTAGCGATTTTTTATTTTTTGTTACATCGATGTTTTCAGCCTTTTTTGTGTAGAGGTTTATCACATGCATGCTTCTTGTGGGTTGTTAATGGTACCGCAGCGTCACCTCGTGGCCGCATTACAACGTTGGAACAATACAGATATATTTATATAGACACTAAAGAGTGCAAGTTGACTAAGGGGAGACTAATAATGCAAAGAAGTTTAAACAAACCTCATTAATCTGGCAAATATAACCTGTTTAGAAAGCAGACTTAATAAATAGTCAATTATAACTTTATACATTATAGTGTAAATACACTTAAATCATATGAGCTTAGTATAACTTCAATAATTTCTATTTTCAGGCAAAATAAATCCAAGTTAATAAATAAATAGTAATAAAAATATGCCATCAATTTAATTCCTAGTTGTTATAGTGATGAATTTTCACAAGTTATGATATATATTTTTAATATGAAATTTTTTTAAGCATTACGATTTAATTAAATTGTCTCATAATATTTCCAATATAATTCCATCTTGCTAACTTTCAATTTCGGGGCTTCAACTTTCACACCTTTACCAAAGACCATAGTTCAAAGGCCATAAATAGCTTGGTTATTCCTTATTTCATAATACAATTTCATTTCCTAGAGTGGTGGAACTTGGAAGATTCCAGAATAGATTCAGAGCTGAATAACATAATTTTTTTTTTTTTAAAAAAAAGCTCAAATCAACTGAAATGAACTGCAAAATAATCAATCTCCCATTAGAAGGCTTGAAAATTAATTTACCATAATTTTTTTTTAATTAAGAGTTTATTCTTTTCTAAATTTTTCATAGGAGTTTTACCAAAAGTCAAACTACGATGTTTGTCCCCAATGATGTTGTACACATCAATATTGATATGTCATACATCAACGAAACTATTATTATAACTTTGCTGTTTCGTACTATCAATTTTAAGGCTGGTCTAGTTATCATTTTCCAAAAAAATATGCATAACATATATAATAGGTATGTGTGTATTACTGTTTTTTATATTATATATATATATATATTATGGCCTTATGTGCAGTCATATATATATATAATTTATTTTCAATAAATAAAAAAAAATGGCATTTTTAGTCTAACCAAATAAATATATATAAATAAGCAAAAACTTGTTATTAAATAGGAGTGTGTATATGGAAAAAAAGAACGTGATTTCTGCTTCTTAAAATTAGTAAACTCTTATAAGTAACATAGTGGTTGTCACATCATTGGTTTACATATACTTAAACGAAAAAAAATTTAGCTTACAATATCAGCATTAATAAAAAAACATCTGTACACAATAATTGTACTTCTTGCTATAACAGTTAATGATAAATAAAAATAATTACCTAATAAAATAATGTAAGAGAATAGTGAAATATGTGTAAAAATAGCTAATTAATTGATGAAGAACAAGAACATTATTATATTCAAGATAAGACTTAGAAGACCAAAATAAAAAGATTAAATACGCGATTGAAATAATAAAAATAACTGACGGTTTTTTTGTGTGTGTTTTGTCATATAGTTCACAAAGAGATATGCAAGAGTTTTCAAATCGAAATTATTCTGCAAAAAAAAAAAAAAAACCCAAAAGAAAACCAAAACCAAATTACACAGCAGTGGTTAATCCATGTCAATAAAAATCAGGAACAATAACCGGCAAAGAAAATAAAAAGTAGTCCAGTCACTTGCAGTAGTTACTCATTGCTAATTAAGCCATGATATCCCAGAGAAACATTTACACAAATCCTGCTTTCACAGTAATAGTTTCAGTATGAGTATTACATTACACTTGGATACTGCCACGTTCCTACAAGCATGATGACAGCTTGTAAAGAACTATTGGGCTTTGAAGTAACCTTAAATATCTTTCCTTCTGAAGCAATATACAGGCTCAAATCAAGAAGATGGGCAAATCGCTGCAATGATAAAATAAGCAGTAAATGGAAATCGTAGAAGCTAACCTCTTTTATAATAAATTTATGAAAGCATTATTTAACAAAAGAATACTTATTTTCAAATTAGTTATTCAAAGTTATATATATATATAAAAAGGTATTAAAGAATAGTTTATAATAATTTTATATTTTGCAGTACTTTGATAATACTAATATTTTTCGATATTTTTAATAATTCTATAGGAAATTTCAGAAATACTTTATCGTAAAAACATAATTCAAATATTTTTTCCTTTTATCTATATTTTAAACGATTTTTGAGCATTTTCCCAATTTAAATTTACTTTTAGATTTGGGGGGGGAGGGGGAATCTTGCAATGGAATTTAGTCATTTCAGGAGAAAATATTTTTGCGTGGAAATTCACATCAAATATTAGTATATACAGTAAACAGATTAGTTTACTATAATATTCAAAGATTCAAATCAAGAGACCATAGATTAATTATTAAATTCATTTAGATTTTGTTATAGGTTTGATATATGTCAAAGATACTATATATATATAATGTTAAATAGATCTTTCAAATAGTAAATATTATAGTAAATGAGATACACACCCTCTAGTTGTCAGACGATATCGTAGTAAGAAAGTGGCAGTCACTTTCAAATTGATTCTCTTTACGTATTAAGAAAATTGTCTTAAACAATAAATTATTCGACTGATTTATTCTCACATCTCTTTCTGTAGTTGTTCAGAACAATCCTCTTAATAGATCAATAGAACCCATTTGAAAATGGCTGCCACTTTCTTATTAGTGTACTGTCAGATGACAAGAGGAAGTATGTTTCATTTATTATAATGACATTTACAAACAATCAACATTTAACATTATATATTTTCACTTAGTGATTCTTTTAGTTACATATTTATCATTTAAAGGTTTATGACAAAATTTATTCTTTGTTATAAAAAAATCAATCTGTTAACAAATAATTCACAATAAATAATTTAGATTGATTTATTTTCATACCTCCTCCTGTAGTTGTTCAGAGACAATCTTCTTAATAAACAAAGAGAACCAATTTGAAAATAGCTGCCACTTTCTTATTACCGTATTGTCAGGATGACTAAAGGGAGTGCTTCATTTAATAACAGTATGTACTCTTCGAACACTTTTATCGTTATACATGTTCACTTAACGACTATATTAGTTGTGTATATACCGTAACTATCAAGTTATAGACACTCATGGAACAGAATCCAGTATCCAGGCAGAGAGACCAAAGCTGGCCAGTGTGGGATGGTGAAGTCCCAAATCCGACCACGCTTCAACTTCTTTACTAGTATTCCATGACTCAAACATTTAATGAATGACATACCTGAGATTACATCCAGTTTCCATTTCTTCGTAGCCAGCTAGGGCAGGAAGAAACATGGGACTCAGAGGTTGACTATACATATATTAACTAAATTATACCTGGGTTTTGTTTTACGCGATAGATAGGTTCCTCAGAAAACACGCGCAAATGAAATCGTGCAAAAATAGACGTAACTTACATTGAAAAAGGGGTGATGCGGTCTGTGATTTTTCAAAATTCGCGTAAAAGCAAAGCATCAACGTAAAATTACTTTAAAATTCGCGCAAAAAAAAATATAAGGAAATAAAATATGACTAATAAAAAATTTCAAATTTGAAAAAAATTGATACAAGACAAACTTTTTTTAACTATAATATTGAATTTTATTCAAAATAATATATTTTTATGCATAATTTACAGTACAGTAATTTACATTTTTTTATACACATTTTAATTATTATGATTTTCTGGTGACAACGTAATTAGTAATTAAACTTTGAGACGATGATTTTATTAATTGTTTACGAAGCTCGCGATATCCAGACATACAACCATTTAGCTCTCGTTGGAATTTAAAAGCACGTTAATGATTAGTGTCATTAATAAGAAAATAATAATTGATTACGTTCTTTTTTAAAAAGCAAAAACAGAATGTGATTTAAATTGCAAAATTAACACGCACAATATTTGAACAAATTTACATTATAATCTTGTAAAATTTAATATGTGTATACATAAAATGTGGAAATCATGATTTTAATTTCATTATTGCATAAAATCTTACTATTATAAAGCACTGAAAATATTGAAATTACTAAGATGAAAGTCGAATTCCAATAATGTGCTATTACTTTCAATATAACGTAAGTGCGCGAAATTTATTATTTAAAGTAATAGCGCATTATCGGAAATTGACTTCCGGTGAAACACGAATTGCATAACTTCAAAATCGTGTTAAATAAGTCCGCGTAAAACGAGATCCAGGTGTATAATGAACTAATGGCATGATGTTGGAAGCAAGGTTCATAATTTATTATCAATGCGTAGATCGCTCCTCTATATTAGATAAATAACTAGGATTGAATTGGATTGAAATTAGGCAACGAGAAATCAACTGAAACCAAATTAATTTAAATATACATTTATTTATTGATTAATTTAAAAAATATTAACAAAAGAACATAATGTAAGACATAGGAATGCACGCAGGCATTGCAGTGGATGAGAATATTGTCAAATTACTCTCATCTTACATATCAATTGAATGTGTGTTTATATAAATGATCACTTTCTTTATGCCTATAAGAAATGCCAACTCCTATCTTTTAACGTTATGGTTGCTCTTTCATAAATAATTACAATAGCCCTTGGTAGATTATTTATTATAACACTTATATTTGTAATACGCCTTAAACGTATGTAGATGAAATTAATAAAAAATTTTCACAAGTAATGTTTTTTAGCTTAGCATTTTTGGAGTATGTTTACTCCATATTCATAGCCATTATTATGTCTAAACATAATGAATGCAAATCATTATCCTGTCCATTTTTTCGATATTGTAAAGCAGGCATCCCTTCGATTAATGGCGTTTGGATTGCTCGCAATGAAATACGCTAAAAGGTTCAAATTTATGATTGTTTTTTGGTGTTCTGCAAATATTGAATCGCCTTCATTTTTGTTTACCACTCTATTGTACATATATGTGTTGTACTACTGTATTGTTTACTATGGCCAGAGTTTCACCATAATATGTTGCCTTACAGCCAATTTGAGGGCAGGTAATCTTATATACAACTTGAGGGGGCTTCGTCTGGCTCTATTTTGTTCTTTGTGTTGTTGATCATTCTATTTGTGCTTGGTGGAGTTCTCAAGCCTATTTTGAATTCATCAGATAAGTTTTTGACTAAATGTTTGGCCACTTTGGGAATATAAGGTAAACTTAAAAGCAGTTTGCCTTCATTGGTATATTCCTGTGTTAACTTTTTATACAAAAGCTCAATCCTGTTGCCTATAGTTGTATCCAACATTTATTAAGTCTCTAATATAACAAGTGATGTTTTTTTCTGTCAGTCTCTAACTTACATAAGTAATGATTCCTAAATAAGAAAGCTTAAAGTACTGCCAATTTGTGAGACTTAGGTGATTCTGAATGTGGGTGTGTGTAACTCCTTATTTGTAATGGTTCAATTATCATACTGTAATTAAGGCTTGTTGTTTCCATTTGTATTTTTAAATCTAGATATTTCAACCCATGCTATTCATTTTCCCATGTGTACTTTAAGGTGCTTGCAGATCTTTCTGAATGCTTACAATTAGGTTTTCAGGTGCTGCAATGAATAAATCGACTTTCATATCTTGTGTATATTATGGTGGATAGTAAAGCATAGTACTTAAGAAGTTGTTCAAAATAATTTAAGAAAATATTTGATACAATCCCACTAATTGGAAGTTCCATAAGCCAAACGTCGATCATTTTAAACCATTTCCCCTCAAATGTTGCCACTATATTTTCATTGAGCCATTTTAAGAATTCTACAATAAAGTCATCTTGTCCATTTTTCTTTGATAGTTCCTCCCTAATTATACGAATAGACAGCTTTCTAATTATCGAACCATATAACTCCATTACGTCTAATGTGGCAATTTTAAAATCTGTATTTATTTCAGTTCCTCTAACTTTCTCAACAAATTTAAACGAAGATCTAACTATATACACACCAAAACTAATGCTATCTACTAACCATTGGTTTACTAATTTAGCTGCGATAAAATAATAGACTCCGTCTAAATCCAACATAAATCTTAAAGGCACTCCTGGTTTGTGTACTTTTGTGTTAGCGAACATTCTAGGCTGTATAGTAGCAGACGGATATACACGAAAATATTCAGCTCTATTAATTCCCTTACCTTTGTAAGCATGCAAGATTGATGTGATAAATTTATCCCTGTTTATTTTGTTATTAAAGTTTGTTATTAGCTCAAACTTCGATTTAATAATCTGTGTTAACATCTTATCTCTACATTATTATAGACATATTTATAAATAACATAAGAGCGTATAAACCAGCTCGCTGAGGTAGATTGAACTTAGGAATCAAGAGAAAGGTTCAGACTAATGCCGAATATGAATTCAAGGAGGTAGAATTTGGCTACTATAGATCGCCAACTTGCGACCAACGCATATACCCTGAAACCAAGCATTCTGCTGCGTACAGTGTTAACATTCTCAAGTTCGAGGTGGCTGGCCACTTGCCTGGTATTCAACTTCAGCTCTTACTAGGGCACATCCCCGAAAAAAGAAAATGAGATGGCCTTACCCAATTCCCATTTTGAGAGAGGCAGAAAAACATTAATTATTGTTTATATTTAATCAATATCTGATCCACAACGCAATAAAGATATAACATTTAAAATCATATGTGCTGGAATGATAGCTTTATCGGTTCAGCTAATAGGAGCCAATTCTTAACTAGCTTTATATATATATATCTATGCTATCTATCTAAGGAATAATTATATTTCAATCTTGTTAATGTTTTCAATCTGCATCGTAATAATCAATTAAGGAGGGAAAAGTATATTTAAAAGCTTAACAAATAAATATACTTTATCATTCTAAGGCTAGTAGTACATTACTTATTGACATTAATTAAAATCATAATTTAAATTTACGAGTAAACCACATTAAGCACTATATTAAACAAATATTTAATAGTAATAACGAATGCAAAGCAATTCATTATTACTCTGAATATAAAATTTCGAAACAGCGCACGTAAATGGCGAAATTAGGAATTAATTATATGAAGATAATTTTAATTGTATCTTATCAAAACTTTACTACCTTTAAAAAATCGCTGTTTCAAAGCATTGACATATAATAAAGATATAAATTATATTTGGAATAATAGAGGAAAGTATAGGCACAACCGCAATGATAGATAATTAGAATTGAATAAGACATTTGATTTAAAAAAAAAAACTTATAAGCATAGGTAGGCGAGTTACATAATTTACAGGATAACGTGATTTAGACATTTTAAAGTTAATCAATTTATAAAGAGTGTAACGTGAGAATTAATTTGAATGTTCAAGGATTACTAGCAATTAATACAGAGCTCTGTGGTTTTGGATTTTTATATTACCGCATATTCATTTAGCTGAACATATAGGCGCATGGATGGCAGGCATGGTGATGGTCTTCTTGGGCAGGCTCCTGGTGCCTTCTTGTTCTTCTTGCAGTAGGCTGTGGCTGGATTTCATCTTGCGGTGCTCCGGTTAAGACATCGGATGGCAGTAAACCCTGCATTTTCCCATGGAAAAACAGCAAAACTTCGTCTTCCCTAGCCAGAGTTAAAAAACAGAGTGGCGTGGAGTATATTAGCAAATGCTATTACAAAAAATGGATTCTCCCATCGAGCTTAAAATATTGTCTATTTATACCCATTAGATTCAAGCACTTATTCGTGGAGAATTTATTTCACCTGAAAACCCGTTAAGAAATTATATTAGATTGTACAGGTTGATTTTAGAACTTTTGCTTGAATTTTCAAAGCATTATAAATTTCTCCAGGCTGTTCAATAGTGCCAACCCAGCGATTTTACTATATAACCGTTTTGTTGTAAACAATTTAGAGTACTGCAGTTACTAAAACTTAAATTGATTTTCTTTATTTTTACATGTGCAGCAGTATAATGCAAATTTTTGTTTACAACTATTCTTACTTCAATTAATAAAACTAAAACTTTTAACAAATTTGAATCATGCCGCCCTATATATTGAAACAGTAAGATTCGTATTCGAATCTTAAGTTTCACCTTTTTCTGTCGTCTCTCACTGACCGGTCTATCCCGCCCAAATTTAAACTTTTGATATCGAGTTGTGTGTGTAACAATATTAAAAATGTATAAATATATGTAGAATTCAGCATAAACATGCACACATTTCGATCTCAAATTAAACGCAATAAATAGGGATAAAATAATATAATTTAGATTTCTTTTAGTTATATAATTTTGTATAATTTTAATCATTTATTTTGGATTATAAAGTTCATATTTATTGCTTTGTTTAAATTTCGTTTAATAATAATTCTAAAAAAATCTGATGTAATATTTAATTAAAAGTTAAAATAATCTTATGTTCCCTTTTTGTCTTTGAAATTGAAAAGCATCGGTCAGTGATAGATATTAGATTAATTAAAGAAAAATTCCCCAAAGTATAATTAGTAAATGTAAAATGTAAACAATAGAACGGCAGCTTTCTTTAATTAAAAACCAACAAAATGTGTTGATCATCCTCAGGGCAGATTAAGTAGAACCTAAAATATCTTAACAAAAATGTGAAAGATCAAGATAAAAAAAGAGGCCATCTTAGACTTGCTGGAGACATTCACTTAAACTTTAGCTTTGCTCTCGATCACTGAGTCTCCAAAAATATAAAAATAATTTGTTCCTGCCAAGGTATGACTGAGTAAAGCACCTAGATTATTCTCCATCGAGATATGGCCTATCGGATGCTGAACTTTCCATTGCCCGTCATAAATTCACCATGAAGATCTGCTGCCTGAAATGAATGAGAAAGCTGCTGCTGCCATGAAATTAAATGAATATCTAAATACAAGAAAGACTTGCCACTCGTGAACTTTTTGCTGCTAAATTAATGGAATCAGAAAACTTCTTATAAAACAGGTACCTGTCTGTGTTCAAACTCTAGAGTACTCTAATAATATGCTATAGCTCTTCTTCATAACACTTATCTAAATTATAAAATGTAAAAACTATCATTTGTATAACTGAAATTGAATAATTAATTTAATGTGTAAATTTCTCTAATAATCTAGCTTACCTCACTCTAGCTTTCTTGGGTGCGTATTTCTATAATCTACATTTTTATCTATAGTTATTATTTAATTATTGCATGCTCATAATTGTCTCAAATTTCAAAGTTTAAATCTATGATCGCTTAAAACAATGAATGCGTGTCCAATTTTCATTAATATTTACTTTCCTAAATAACTTTACTTTCATATAAATCGACACGCATTCAGTGCATCATTTATTGTAATGCAGGGGTCTACAACTTCGCAAATGGCTGACGTATTAGTTATAATAATCCCCAATTTATATACATGTTTTGTATTTACTAAATCATCATGAATCATCCACAAAAATACATTTCTTTGAGAGTCGCCAACGTTCTTTAATAAATGTTGATAATGTAGGACCGAGTTAGAAATCTGTTGAAATCTCATAATAATCGTTTATACAGAATACGTGTGTTACGTTTTAGAGACGCGATGATCTATTCTGCCGTGAAATTTCCGGATTCTTCAGGGTTGAAATTAACCCCACTCGTCCTAAACAAGCGGGCATAATGGGTGCTCCCGTAGGACTTGACAACGTCATGCAGCCAGCCGGCAAAATGCGACACGGACCGCTTGTCCCTGGTTATGCTTATGTGACACCTTACTTCATCGAGTCGGGGCAGAGACCAGCCTGACATTCTTATAAACCCATTCACGGCATTGCAGTTTCAATATACTGCCATTCCATATCGCCTTTCTAAAGCGTACCACGTGTTCCTTTGCTCAATTTTATTATTCTATATATCACTCCGCCTCTGCATTATCTTCATAATTCACTCTCAAATAAATGTTTGCCCTTAGTTATAAATAAATATTTTAATTAAATAAATATATGTCCGCCGTTACTCTTAAACTTACTTTAGACTCTTGCATTGCAAAGGTATAAATCCCTCCAGGCATGCATTAGAAATACTCACTCGAGAATTTTAGGTAGCTAGATTACGCCTTCAAATAAATGTATTCCTTTTGTAAACATTTCAGTATCGAAATACCGCTATTGAAATCCTCAATATAAAATAATGTCTAAATAAATAAATGTATTCTTTAAAATATAATCATGTCGCAAATTCCGCTACTGAAGCTTTGAATCCCTAAATATTATTAATAATTGTTTTATTAAAATGTATTAATAAATAATTTTAAACTATATGTCTGCAGTTACGTTTCATTTATTCGATACCCATTCTATATAATATTTCCTCGATTATGTAAATATGAATGTTTAATTAATATTAGTTTGATTATTGGCTAACTCGAGAATAAAATCACGACTCTCTTGCATATCCCTGACCACCGTGCCTAAGGAAATATTTACTAATGTCGCATCAGATGCGTTGTCGTGGATTGTATTGTGGAACCGATAAACTATGTTCGAACTCCATGGGTGGCTTCGCTACTCAATGGTGCTGCTATTCTGTATGGTGGTCGAATTCTGCACTATGTTTACGAGTCACACGTTTTCTGACCATTACAATATGTATTATAAAATAGGTTGAATTATACACCTACATACGAATTTATAACAGAATAAATTAATAACTGACTTCATAATATTAAATCTATAACATTTTTTTATTAGCAAACCAAAATTTATCTGATGTAATAATTAATGTAATGTGTATTTACAGTCTTTATCCACATGTACATATATAATGCCACATATATAGACATGATAATACCATTATAAATCTATTTTAATTAGGTTTGAACCTAGCATAGAGTTGGTATTCAGACTGAAGATGAAATGGTGAGGGATAAAAGGATTACCGTTTCAATACTAACTGAATAAATTATATTCACAGACAACTTTGGACTGTGGTTATAGACCGACATAAAATGCCGAGCTGCTAGTAAAAGAAAGAATTGGCAATTATAAACAATCAATGATGGCATTCTCAAGGTCAAGTCATGAACTATAAATTCTAATATTCTCTCTGTGCTCTGGAATAACCTCTATTGAAATATATGAGTTAAGACTTATCACTTACAATGTATATGTTAAAAATATATAAAGGGTTAGCTATTGCTTGAAAACTTAGAACAAAGACCACAAATACGACTGGATCACAAAAAAGTTGAAGTTAGGTGTAATCTACAAGCAATCATCTGGATGCACGTACTTAAGTGCTAAAGTATCTATCACAAAAAATAATACCAGTGATGTAACTTATTCACTGCATTTATTTCACTGATCATGGGATGATGACTATTGCCATGACCCTCACCCACCTTTCCTCTTCCATTCCATTACAAATCATATCCCAATGTTGGGTGCCATTTGTAGCGAGTATGGAAGAGAAGGGTAATATGGTAAAATGGAAAAACATTATCCCCATACAAATAAAAATGAACAGAGAAACAACATTTAAGTTGGGAAAAAAATATCATTTTATAACAATAAGTTACAAACATAAAATAACCCCAATTAAATAATTATCATCAGTCACCCCTCATGACTGGATATAGGGGATACATTGAACCATAATGAAAAAAATGCTGGGATCCTGATACATGCTGGTCACCTTCAGCGCTCTGGCCACATCACATAATGATTGCCTAGGCCAACTGTAAACTTTTGTAATCTCTGTAACAGTTAATGGACTTTGAGGGTGATCTTGACTTTTGAGCCATCCAGAGAACTAGCTGGATGTGCAAATACAATGTCCCCCCACATAAACAAATAGTTGTTGCTCTAAAACTAACTCAGAATCAAAAGACCATAGGGATGGTGACAGTGAAGTAGAGAAGATATAATTTACAAATCATTTAAAATACTGTTATAATAAAATCAAGTTACACACACTGCCAATTCATGAACAGAAAGCTGGGGGAATAAAAATAAACACAGTTTTTTTTTTTAACAATTATTTAATGAAATTAACTAATAAATTCAGAAAAGATATGACAAAATGATAATTCCAGATATAATACATTGTTATAAAAAATATATATAATTCCATATAGCAAATAAGATTAACCAGTTGATTCTTATTACTAGATGAATTAACATTTAATTAATAATTATTTCTCTTTTCAATAATTCCAAGAAATGTTTCACAATAAATATAAAATTAGTTAAATGCCCTTCCCCTTTTTTATGAAAATGGGAAGGTAACATACCTTTTTTTTATAATTTTAAAGGAAAAATAAAATAAATAAATAAAAATGTTTCAACAAAACATAAACCAATAAAATTATTCATTATTAACTATATTAAAAATTATTACTTATATTAAAAATTATTTGTAAGTGCCCAAATGTGAACACTACAATATCTTATATTATTATGGTCTCAAATTTTTTAGTCCTTTTAAATTTATAATTTCAAGTTTCTTTCTAGGTCAGCTTTTCCATTTTAGCTTCAAAATTTCATTGTGATGATGCAGGATAGACAAACAATTAAATTTATACATTTTTTAATGTAACTTGCAGACAGGCTATCACAGACCGAGACAGTCATGCTGTTGGATGAAATCCAAAGCTTATTGCAAATTTCTCCCAGGGCTATTTGTATTTTTATATTTTCTTCTAGCGAACATGCAATGGTAATATTTATCTTTTAGCTAAAATTTAGCACATTGTTTTCTTCAAATTCATTTCAAAAATCTTTTTTTTTTTTCAAATTAGTAGTGAAGAAAGTAAGTCTTACTTCAAACTAAAAACATAATTTCTCACTGACTTCTTCTTACTGCACTTCTTTCAAAATCTTAATCAAAAGACTTGCTGACTAGACTAAATACCAATCTTGTAACCATTCAATATATTATCTCAGACATGATAACATCAAAACCTGACCAATAGATTCTATTTTTACAAATAGATTATTTCCCTTTTTTGTTTAGTTTTAACTTTTAAAAAATAAAAAGAAAGAAAGAAGTAAAATTTTATATACTATTTACTAATTTTTTAAAAAAAGTTTTAACATTTTTATTAAGAAATACTACTTTAAATTAAAGATTTATACTATTTTGGAGCAATTAAAAAAAAGAGAGAGAGAACTTTTTCAATAAACAGGACATGATTAGATTTTTTTAATCAATAAAATAAAAAAGAAAACCTTTTTGTAAAAATAAAATCTATTATTCAAAGTTTAATGTCATTAAAAATTATTCCAAAAAAATGAGATGGGGCAGATATTAAACTTCAGTATCTCTAGATATTTTTATATTTTCTCTTTTCCTTTTTTTACATTTCTTCATATATATTACTTTTCTATAAATCTCCTCATATACACTTCAATGCAATTTTTATATAAGGTCAGTTATAAATGTAAAAGGTTATAAAAAGTTCTGATGAAGACTGCAGGACAGTCAAACTGTTAGAAAAATAAAGCAGAAATTATATAAAAATTGCATTAAAGTATATATGAGATTTATAAAAAAGTTATCTAGTCTTGTTAGCAAGTCATTCTTGATTCAGTTTTTGAAAGTTCAGTAGCGTATGAAGAGATCAGTGAGAAGTTTGTAATCTAAAATAAGACTAATCTCACTACTAGTTTGAAAAAATGGTTTTTAACTATTTGATTGTTAGTAGAAGCGAATGCCGCTGATTATAATTTGTTTTCTTTTTAAAATTGCAAAAAAACCACAAGGATGACATTTAAAAACCCCAACATTCACTGTAGCTTAAGTTCCTTTTTAAAATAGCATATTGCATGTTAAAATCAGACAAAATTTGGATTTTTTATTAATATTTTTATTAATAAGTTCATTTAATTTTTTTTTCTGCTCTGTTTATTGGCCTTTATAAAGAAGGCAAAGGCAGAATTTTATTATTGGCCAGACTCCTTAACAAAATGAATTCAGGATTTCTCGGTGATAAATAGTTTAAAGGCCTTCATCCTGAAAATTAATGTAATATTAAGAATTTAATTTCTTTATTATTGTTAATTTTTTTTATTGTATGATAAATATATAATTTATTAATGTGTTTGCGTTTATATTAGCGTGTCTGTGTATACAAATTATACTTGTATACAAATATAATGAAAGTAGTGATTTATTCATAATGTAATTTTGAGACTCTGATTCAAGTTTGAGGCAACATTATTTTAGACATAATGATTCTCAAAAGGTTTAATAATTTATTAGTGTGTTTATATTTGTATTAGTGTGTTTGTACTTGCAAGTCTGCGTTTGTATAACAAGTAATAATTTTTATATATAAAATTAAAATATTATAGAACAGTGCATGTAAATTTTAGGATTGGTTATCAGATGTACAGAAAAGTTGCAGTTAATAAAGCCATCATAAAATTTACTGGGCATAGTACCATATGAAAATATAAACTCTTAAAACGAATGAGAGTTTGCAAGTGGTATGATGATAGCCACAAGGGTTATGTACACCACGTGGAATTGTATGCAGGCAAAGAATGAAATCCTGATTCTTGCCTATGGCTTAGTTCTCACGCTGCGGAGTCGTAGTTTTGCCACATCACATTATTTTCAAGTCTATAGTTAGCAAATGAGCTATATGAAAATAAATTATATCTCTGTGGGACAACAAATATACCAAGATAACATCACTGGCGTACACAAAAAATATAAAATGAGATGAAACTCATTTTATCATTAATACAGTCAGTAGGCCATCAATTTCAAGTTCTGGATAGACAAGAAGCCAATCAACTATGATGACAAATGCATATCCACCTTATGGAAATGATTTATTTTGTATCTTTTATTAGGATAAATCTTTTTCTTATAGATGCCTTGAGATTTTTTAACTTTTGGAGTACAAGATAAAAATGAAGAATTCTTATGCAACTATTTTTGTAGATTTTGAAGCTATGAATTATCTCAGGTAACAAGTATTATACATGTTTTGAATCAGAATTTTGTGAAATTATCAATAAAGATATAGTTTTAAACTTAGTTAATGATAAATTGAAAATTACAAACAAGCAATAAAGTAATAATTACTTCGAATGTTGAAATTTATTTCTTTTTCTTACTTTTTTAATGGTAATTATTATTTGTCTTAGTCTGATTGTTTTCCTTAGTTTTTCTATTTTCTGTCAATGCTCTAACATTATTAAAACTGAAGTTATTATGAAAATTGTTCTCAAATTAGTTTTTTAAAAATTCAATATGATGCCAAATATCCTCATATAGTTAAAATGGATTCGAAAAACACAACGTGCTACGTTTTAGCTAAAAGCTAAACATCTCTAATCCTCACCATGTAGCTTGTTCACTAGAAGAAAATGTAAAAGAATATCCCTACAAAAAATCTACAAACTTTCTCTTTAATCCAAAAACATAACTGCCTCAGTATGTGAAAGCCTGATTGCAACTTTTTACATTGGAAAATGGATAACTTTCAGCCTGTACTAAGCAGAAAATTATAATTGTAAAATGGATTAATTTACCTGTGTAATCTACCTTGCATCATCATAATGAAAATTTGAAGTTACAGAAAAAGAAAATTATTGAAAGAACTTCGGATTGTATAACCTGAACATTTGGAAAAATGAAAAGCTGACCTGAAAAAACTTTAAAAAAAATTCAGGAGAATAAACCTATAGTAATATAATGTATAGCAATGTGTACATCTAAATTTACAAATAATTTTTAGAAGTAATAATGAAAAATTTTATTTAGTGAAAATGTTCTTCTTTTTCATGAAAATGAGAAGGTCCCTCCAAAATTGTAAAGAAGGGTATGGAATCTTCCCATTTTCATAAAACAGGAAAACAAATGTTTTAGCTAATCATAAATTTTATTGTTAGGGCGAAATGTTTTTCAGATTTAATCACTTTAATTAAGGGAAATAACTATTAATTGATTTAGACATAAGAATTAACTGGTTAATCTAATTTGCTATATGAAATTTTTTTTTTTTTTCATAAAATTGTATTGGCCTTCGAATTATCATATTCTTATATCTTTTCTGAATTGATTAAAGTATTCTCTAATTTCATTAAATAATTGTTTAAAAAATGTATTAACATCTTTATTCTCCCAGCTATCTGTACTATGAACTGGCAATGTAATTTCATTATAGCATAGTTTTAAGGAATTTGTAAATTATCCCAGTAAGATTATTTAAATTAAAGTAGATTAAGCATATACATTTATTTTCTCTTACTCATTGTCAGTACTTACGACTTTTTTGATTCTCAGTTAGTTCTAAAACAGTAACAGTTTATTTATATGTGGGGTTTATATGTTTTGGGTATCTAGATAAATCTCTGGATGGTGCAAAGTTCAAGATCATCTTTAAAGTCTATTCACTGCACTTTATTTATAGATTATAAATTACCTCGCAGTTGGTCTGTATGCTCATGGTATATGACCAAAACCTTGATGATGACTATATATCATGATCTCAGCATTTGTTTTTTATTATGATTGAATGTATCTCTTTCAGGTCCAGTCACAAATGATGACTGTTACAGATGATTTGATCAAAGCTGGTGATATTATTAGTTTGTAACATAGTGTTATACCTTGGTTATTATTTATTTCTAACTTAAATGCTGCCTGCTCATATTCCTTTTATTTGTTTGGGAATATGTTTTCCCATCTCCCCAAGTCATTATCATTTTCTACTATTATTAATCCACTGCAAGAGGAAGATTTATTTTCTTTGATATTTAACTTTTCTCATATCAATCTGGCAAACTTACTTATTTTGATCATCCATCTCACAAATACTCTTTCTAGTCTTCTATAATCTTGTGAGATTATTTTCCTATTCTATAAATATGTCCATCGCAATTCCATTTCAATCTCTTCATTTTTTCAATGATGACAGCAATATCTTTTATTCTTATTCATGTATTTGCAGTTAAATAAAAGAATCTAGTAGTAATTGGTATAAAATCTTACATCATTATACTGAATAAAATGGACTGTATGTAAACTTGTTTCAAGTACGTCTTATACATAAGAATTATTGGAGATATTTATTGCTTCCACTTTGCAAATTTTACAAAAAAAAATTCCTTTTTTGTACTATTATTTGATGAACCATTTTAGTTGCATGAGAAGAAACACCATTGGAGATACAGAGAAATAAATAAATTTTCTATAAGGCATTTATTTATTGCTTACTCTTTATAAATTTTGCAAAAAATATATTTTGATTGTACTAACTGTTGAACCCTTTTACATTCCAGATGATTAAGTACTTTGGAAAAAATGATAGCAATAACCACTTAGAATTCTAATATAAAAACCTAAATATCTGAACCCCACACAGATTTCGAAGCATATTAATATCTGCTATTTTTTAGTTTTGTATATATTCACAGATAAAATTTCACAAAAATGTTTTTATAACTACTAGAGACATTTATTAGAGGGGAAAATCTATTCTAATTTGAATATTACCAAGTTTGAGCCCTTATAATATTTTTTTTATAATTTTTCTCCAACTGCAACTAACTGTAAATATTATGCACATAGCAATCATTAAATTTCATACAGCCAATTGTTTTTATAACTATTGGAACATGTCTTTCATCAAATTTTCATAAAATATGCATTATAAACTTATTTCTATTTGTAATAGTGTTTGATTAATGAAGTTAAATAGAATTACTTACTTTATTTCGTAATATGCACACATTTTTGGAAGTAATTTAAGAAAATAATGATCGGTTAAAAATTATAAATTTGCATTGTTTGATATTTTTATCACGAGCAAGAAGATATGATAAAATTAAAAATAATTATCCCCAATTAATTGAATGAGTATGGAAGCACAATGTCATTTTTTACTCCCAATATTTCTTCTTTTTCCTAACCACCAAGACCAATAATAAAAGTAAGCCTGTGGCTTCATTTATTTTTTTTAAAAAATCTTACATTATTTAAGTAAGAATTTTTTCTACAGTACAGGCTTTTTCATACCTGCACGCCAATATGTAACATATAGAGGGTTTGAACTCAGACTTTCACATGACCCTCAACTATCCACGCTATCTCATTATCTTTTCGACATGTGTGTGATCAAGGGTGTCAGCAGTATGAGATAGCGTGGATAGTTGAGGATTGTAAAATCCAAGTTCAAACCTCCTATATATTATTAAGTAAGTTAATTTATTTATTCACAAAAAATTTATGTATGCGTTACTCAAAAAAAAAAAAGACTTTTACAAATCATAATGACATCTTAAGGTTAAATAATTGCAATTATTTACTTTTTTTTATTTATTTTACCTTGATAATGTCCTGGAGACTTTGGAGGTGGACTTGGAGTGGACGCTTGAGGAGTGACTGGTCGAGGAGGAACCCATGAATGAACAGGTGTCTGTTGCATAGGAAGAGGAACATTTCGTTTTCGAATCCCTTCATGATGCATCTGAGAACCTCCTTGTGAGTCAACTCTCTTATTACTAGAATTAGGAAAAACACTCCTACAACAATAACAATAAAAAAAAAAGACAATCCTATGAATAAAACTAGTTAAATAAAAAATTTTTAATCTCAAATTCAAAGTAAAAAGATATTTAAAAAGGATGAAGTATAAAATGAAATATTCCATGCTCATCAAGATAAGATTTGGATGCAAGAAAAATACATGCTTTAATACAAATGCTCCTCTTCAAGACACTCATACCTGAGGCAGGTGGAGAACTGTGTGGCATTAAGAATGCCTGATTTACCCAGCTTGCTACAAAAAGCCAGGTATTCTGCATATAAATCAGTTCTAGATACAGAACTGTCAGAGTCTGCCTCACAGTGAGATTGTAACCTGTAATACAAGGTGAATTATCATGACTAATTAATGCCAACTCACAAAATATGCAGATTAAAATTCTTTTATCATTTCCTCTTATACATTTTAATGCATTCTCTTTTTCCAATTTTATTTTGCTTACAGTTTCGACTATCCTGCAGTCTTCATCAGAGCTACAACATTTATTTAAACATATAATCGTATAACCATTATTTTACATTACCATTCATAATGATATTTAACTTTAACTTTGTAGCTTTTCTTTTCTTATTTCTTACCTATTTTTCTTATCATTTTTACTTCCATTCTATGATTACGAATGGTAATATAAAATATGTATATAAAATAATGGTTATATGATTGTTTAAATGTTGTAGCTCTGATGAAGACTGCAGGACAGTCGAAACTGTAAGCAGAATAAAGCAATTGTAAAAAAAAAAGATTGCATTAAAGTGTCTAAGAGAAGATGATAAAACAATTTTAATAAATATGAATAAATGAAGAGAAATGCAAAAAAAGTAAAGAAGATATAAGAATAATAATCTTCTAGTAAAAATATACATATACAAATCAAATAGAACAACTGTATACATACAAAATTTGAATTTTATTTACTTCAGCCAATAAAAATTAAGGTTTTTAAGATTTAATTTTAAAAGGCACTAAAAAAATAAATAAATAACAATGTATCAAATTTTATTTATTCAAAGATCTGTATAAACGTTTATCAGTTTTTTTTTAAACATTATTTTCCAAATATTTACTTTATTACAATCAATAAATAATAAACTATTTTAGTTATGCACTTGTCTGCATTCATTTTTTTATTTTTATGCTTACAATTTTGACTGTACAACAGTCTTCTTCAGAACTATAAAATATACAAAACATATAAAAAATAAATCATAGAATTATGCTTTATGCTTGCCAATTATAATAATAATAGTTGTGCTAACTCACATATAAGGTAAAGCTGTATAAATTAACAAATTAATTATAGTCAACAAATTAAAATGGCTAAGCGCTTTCGAGAAAGTGTATTTCTCATAATCATAGCCTGTTATGGCTGTGTTATACTTTCAAATTATACAAATCAATTTTTTATATAATTCGGCATATTTTTTATATCGAATGTGTAATCATATATATGTATTTATTGCATACATATTTCTGCATCACCTTTTTTTAATGTATATATATTTAATTTCTCAAATTATACTTAAATTTAACTCATAATAAATAAATAACACAATAACTGACAAAATAATGTAATTTATTGTGCATGTATAAAATGGGATGAGAGTAGAAAAATTCAAAAATATTAAACACTAATATTATTTTGCCAAGCGCTTTCAGCACCGAGTACCAGAATCATGGCGATATATTTGAACTTAACGGTTCATTATAGGGTTTAATATTTTTTAATTTTTTCGACTTTATCACATTTTAAAAGTGTAGATCAATTTAAATTTAGCTCAATGAATTTCCATCTAAAACAATTTAATATTGGATGATACAATTCTTTTCAAAGCCTTATTTAATAATCACAAAATGATAAAAAAAAAAATCAAGTCAGATGTCACATGACTTAATTTAATAAAGCTTGTATTTACAAATGTTATATATAGAACTCGCAAAATAAGCTCTTAACGAGCTTTGAGAATATCCCCTCAACCCAGACAGTTTTCTGCTTCTGGGCTTGTCCTAGTATTTTTAATCTAATGCTTGAATATCCTGGTACATCACTGATGATGCCAGAAGCCGAAACTGGTCTGGGGTTGAGGATATTCTCAAAGCTTGTTAAGAGCTTATTTGCGAGCTCTATATATAACATTAATAATCCTAAATATATTTTTAGTCACAAACACTATTTTTATACTTTAATTAATTTTAATACATCGTAAAATCTTTGTTGTGTGTTTAGGTTTGATTGTCGTTTAGATGGCTGTCATAGCATTCTGATTGGCTGTTGTATACATATTTTAACGAGTGCAGTGAGGTTCAGCAGTATCTCAATTTATTTCAATTATTCCAATTTAATACATATAATTTTATACGCTATTTATTGAAATGATCAAATTTATACAAACTTTCTTGTTTAAAAAAAAAAAAACCTTCTCAATGCAACTTTTTCTTTTCAACTTCTCCCTCTATTGGTATATTTCATAAACATATTTTATATTTAATTCTTATTACCAAATATACTTTTTATTTTTACTTAATGTATATAATAATCACTTTTTACAATAATTTTCATATAGTTAATATTTATATGAATACATGTAATTATTTGACTAATACTGATTTATTACCGTGTCTTATCTTTTTTTTTTTGTAATATAACATTTTGATATTTTCATCTTCTAACTTATGATCTTTCCTTTGTATATATAGAGTGAAGTCTATTGCAGTGGATGGTACAGTGAATAAATTGCATAGTGAACATTAAAAGCCGATATTATAATGAATGCTAAGTAGACAGCTTTGTCACGTTTAGTAAAGTTCAAATTATTCAATTTAGTTCACTTATAGTTTATTTTTATCTTTAGCAATGAAATACGTATAAATTGTAATTGAAAAATTGATAAAACTATCACCAAACTCAAAATACTACAAGGAAACCGATTGGAAGATAGAATGTGCATGCATACAAAATGCTTCAGAGCCTTTCCATTTTAAAGTAGAACATCTAATATCTATCATGATTTAAATGGCTTACTTACTTTAGTTTTTAGATCTGATTTATTGGAACCCTTAACAGTATTTATTTAATTTAATCTTCTCATTGATACTTTCAGTAGTGAAAAAATTGTATATATTTTTATTAATTATTCTAATGAAAACATAAAATTCCAGCCAACTGCCTAAAAAGCCAATTTAGAAAATTAATTAATGATGCATCAAAAAAATATATTAAAAAAAAAAAACAAAACCAAAAAACCACAAGTTCTAAATAAGATGTGGCTAAGTGAATAATCTATGACATTTTAAAAATTTTACTACTCTAAGTTTATATATATTTTTCCTTTCACAATTTTAAAACTTTGATTTATTTTCTTAAAAATAAAATCAAACTTTCAAATTTTCATGTACAGTTAAAACTTAAACATGTACAACAACTAATCTTATGTATTATTAAATTAGTACTTTTCATTTTAAATAATATTTTTCCTGTTTAAATGTTTACGCTAGACATTAAATTTGCTTTAGATTGAGCCTACAACAGATTTATTATAAATAAACGTATTTCAATTGGTGCTAGAACGGATAAATTGTAAAATAAATGAGTTTTTGAAATAATTTCATTGTAAGAGGCCTGACTATGTATACTTTTCAATTGTTTTCTGTTGTTTTAAATGAATTCATTATTTATCCAATATATTGTAAGGTGATGCCCAATCCTTATAAAAAAATAATAATAAGTAACTGATGTTTTAGGATAAAATGTATAAAGATTAAATAGGCAGCCAACTTTTAAAACATATTTTTTTTTAGATATTTGGAGACATACACACACATATATATACACACAAACATAACCATACATTCGTGAAGGAATGAACAAATTTATTTTTTTATTAAATGTAAAATAAAATATATACATATACACATTTATACATGAATGTAGATTTTAAATCATGACGTGACAAAAATAATAAAGAAAATATTTGACATTAAATTTTAGTAACCATGTTTCTTTTGTTTTTAAAAGAGAAAAAAAAGAGTAAACCTTTGTTGATTTTGGAACGTGGAAAAAAACTAAGCAACAGGTTTTTTTTTTGTTAGTTGTTGTTGGTTTTTCTTGTTCAAATGAAGTACATGATAGTAAAGTTGCAGAATAAGAATATTTTAATTGTTATTACATTAGTTATTATGATTTCCTTTCGTTATTAAAAATAAACTGATTAATATTTGGAATTTTATTATTTACTAGTGTAAAATATTTTAAAAAAGGGAAAAAAAATATTATTTAATTGATGAACTTTCGTTCGTTCAAATAAATGCTAAGAGCTTCATAGTTATTTATCATGTCATCAAAAATATAATTACTATAAAATGTTTCTTGAAAAAAATAAGATCAACTAATGATGAAATAGAACTTTATTAACACTAATTTTTATTACTTTTAAAGTAAAATCTTTATCATGCGTCTCATATATATATAAATAAAACTGCATAGAAATAGCGTTTGTCTTATATTATAACGTAAGCCTTGGAAAAAGATTTATATTTAACAATTTGTATGTGTGTAAATAATATCTAACAATGCACTTTTGCTAATTAAGTGTCAGGGGATCTTTCTATCCTCTTGGTGTCGTTGGCGTGTGATGGAGGATCATATTCATTGGTATATTTAACATTTAAATCAACGTGGAAAGATCTGGAGATGGAATGGAAATGCATGGCTTTAAAATCAAACGCCCAGGAATTCAATTTTGTCGTGGGAATTGTTAATGCTTAGAATGTTTAACATGATTTAATATACGTGAATAAAAGAAAGACATTATCTGCTAAGAATACAGAAGCTGCTCTTGAAAATTTAACTTGCTATTGTTTTAAGGAATTCCGAAATTTCATTAAATTTTATGCTTTAAATATTTTTTTTTTAAATGTATACTGAGAGTTGAGTTATGAATTTTTCTCACCCTTTTATTCATTTGTAGCAAACATTTTTTAAAAAAAGAACCCATTTGTTTAGATTTTTATAGGGTGAGAGAAATACACAACTCAAAGTATACATAAATATATTATATATGTTTGTAAATAAAATATTAGCGTAATTGAATGCTTAAATTAAACTGGACAATGACTAAAACAAAAGGTAAGATTTTAAATATTTACATTTATTAGACAATTAATATATTAGAATCAAACTAATTAATAAGTAAATATATATAACATTTTCTTGTTTAAATGAATAATTGTTTATGAATGAACTATACAAAACACAAATTAGCAATTCATGGACATAACCTTGAGATACATTTAAAGGACATAAACAAAATGATAATCATACATCTAGTAATATAATTTCATATTTAAAATAATTGATAAATTATTGTAAATTATGCACTATAATTTTATAATTTTTATTTCAACTCATATTTTAATATTTAAATTACAGCTAGTCTTATTGTAGTAGAGATAAATTAATATTTTATACTAACCATGTATATATTTTGTTGATTTATAAATATTATAACTTTAAACATGATCTGTTAATAAATATTTGTTGTTTGAAGTTAAAATCTTTGTTTCTCTGGTCTCTAGATTGTCAAGCATCATTCATACTTCACTCATCAGAATAGCTATTATACATATATACAGATTTTTAAATATATTATTAGCAATAGCCATTAAGGATCTATATAGAGGTCATATTATTGCCATCCTATTTAAATCCATCTTTGAGCAGAGTTAAAGGCAAATGTCTAGACTGAGTTAGAACCCCGAGTAGTAATAGGACCTGTAAGTAGAGAAGGCTCTGGGTGTACCATCCTAAAGGGTTTTACAGTCTGTTACATATTTTGTTGTAGAAAATCTATAGTTTTTGGGGTTGGATTGGATATTTGATTGTTGAAGTTTGGTTGGTTCTGTTGCAAGTATTGATGTTGGATGGGGAATTGTTATCATTGTCTTGAGGATGTGATGTATTCGTGTCACTTGTGACTGATTGATTTCATTCATTGCTCCAACCCAAATTATTATGTTAGTTACTATTTATCATGAAGCAGTTAACAGTAGTCCTGCCATAATTTTACCTTTAAGACTCCAGAGAGAGTAAGGTATAGTTCTTTTGATATATGTATAATATTTGTCTCTAAGACTCCCAAAGATGAGCAGGCAATATTTTATAATAATAGCCCCTAAGACTTGATGTAAGCAGGGCAGTGCAACAGTGTTTGCAGAAAACTATTATGGGTTGTAGTAGCTTAGAGAGACTGAAATGTGATGATCATCGGAGTGTTCATGAAACATTGTATACTTTAAGAGCAGTGATTGAATTCTTTTATCTAACTCAAAATTGTGAAATGCTAATCATTCTTTTGGCTGTCAGTATCTGTCAGATCTTTAGAGGTATGGATGAGTATATAACCTAAATATATAATTCATTCTTAAAGGACTGTTGATAGTATTTTTCGGTCCGTTACAATATTTACAAACATTTTTTTCCATTTTCATGTCATGAATCCTATTTCATTTTTAGTACGTTTATTATTTTTCTTATATTTATTTTCTAAATATATATATAGTTATTATTTTTTGTTTTTATTCATTTTGCATATACAGTGGAACTGTGGTATCCACTATATTTTTTCCAAGCCCCCCCCCCCCTTGTGGACATTATATATCACATATAAATAGCTCATGTTTTTTTGATAAACTTTGATTAGAACAGAATACATATTGTATATTGAACTGCAAGTGTAAAGTACTTTTCAACATGTACATATATATATAACAGATTCTTATGTATATATAATATGCATATTTAAATTAAAATTATAGATAATATTTTTAACAAGAAATAATAATATAGTTATTAATAATAAATTGAAGAAACACATTTTACTGAATGTATGTTCGTTCACTCATCCATTACTAAAAAAAAAAAAATTTACTGTATCACATTTTTATTTTTTCAATAAAGTAAATAGTGAAATGTCAGACTTTCATCACAACGAAATACACACCGAGTGGTATTCTTTTTTTTTTTCAATAACTTTTCTTTTTATAGATCTCATTAAGAAATTACAATTTCTAGTTGCTTTGATGTTTTTAAGTCAGTATTTAAGTTTGTTTTTAAAATTTTGTAAATAACATTTATGTTTAGAAAACATTCTACTATAGTGAATAAACATGACTGTGTACAGCCCTCCAAGAAAAAAAAAATGGCTGTTGGCATAAATTTTTATTTTTTTAAAAAAACATGATCCCATATGACATTCAGAGACAAAAAAAATAACTTTTACGAATATAATGTATTAAATTAATGAATTTAAATGTTTACTGTTGTTTTTTTGTTTGTATACACTTTTTTTGAAGAGCATACAATTAAAGTTGTATACATTGATATAGCATAGTTCGCGGATTCACTGTACTTTTATTTATACTTTTTGATATTTTATTGTAGTTATTATTCCTGTGTATTTATTACTTTTATTTCCTTTTATATTAATTTTATTATTGCTATTATATTTTATTTCGTGCTTGTCTTATAGCTAAAGATGCCATTGGATGGCGCCGTTTTCACGCTAAAACTATAAAATATGAACATTCACGGGCCATTGAGTTTAATAATTTTTCTGTGCTTTTTTGTAATACGAAAATAAAAACAAAACAAAATCGTCTTTTTTAAATATTATTTTTTTATTAACGTATACAATTTAAATGATAATAATAAATGTAAAATAAAATAAACAAATTACTATTTGATATGTCTTTTTTATGTTTCTTTATTAGAAAAATAAATTTTGTATCGTATATTTTTTTACTTGTGTTACGGCTTTTTTTATATCAATTTTCTATCGAATATTTTTTTACTTGTGTTACGGTTTTTTTTTATCAATTTTCTATCGGATATTTTTTTACTTGTGTTACGACTTTTTTTTTTGTTGTTGTTTAAAAAATAATAATCGTAATAAAAATTAAAATTTCTTAGTCTATTTTTTATTTTCTTAGTCTTCGTTTTACTTTTTTTTTTTTATTAACAGATAAACATATATTACGACTATTTTTTAATTAAAATAAAAAGTAACAGTTGTTACTGTTAGTTTTAGGTTTAGGGTTAGGTTTAGTAATATATAAGTCGTAAAGCTTGCAAATAGGACACAGCATTATATTCTGTTGTTGGTAAATCACCGAATCTAACGTGTGATTTCCTGCGCCATATTGTTTATCTCTTGGAATGTTACGAATACTATGTTACTTAATGCGTTACCAAATTGCAACTCACTAAAAACATAGATCTTTAACATTTTCACAATTAAAACTTAAATACAGTATGTTTTGCAAAGTCTTAGAATTATTACTTTACAAAATCTGAACATTTTAATCCTTTAAAATTATAAAAAAAATAAAATAAAACTACATTTCCATACAATTCAAATACACACTCTTTCATCAAGTCGTAACTGTTTTATAAACTGTGCGAATTTGGGAAATATATTTGCTTCCATGCAACATACATGCTGTGCTGCGACGCATAATAGCGGCCTGCATTCTGTAGCACAACAAAAAAGTTGTATTATAGAAAACGTGGGTTTGAACATGTCGGCTGCGGAAACAGCATTTTTATTACTTTTACCGTGAAAACGGCGCCATAGAATGGCGTCTTTAGCTATAAGATGAGTACCTTTTATTTTCTATCATTATTATTTATTTTTAATAGGTAACTATTTTTCTTAAAATTCTATTATTAATTCCACTTATTTTCATGTTCACCTTTATTATAATATTTTATTTATTGTTGTATACATTCTAAAACTATTAATTTTTGCATTTCACATCTATGTTCTTATAGCATTTCTTGTTTGCGAAAATTTTTTTCATTAGTAGCATGTTTAAGTTATTTTATTTTCTTGTTCTTTGACTTTTGTAAATTTTATATTTTTATCTATTTTTTACAGAGTGAATCATCTTTTATTAACGATTAAAAAAATAGCCATCTTTATATCTTTTCCATAATATAATTAATTTCATTGTAATTATTTGCTAATTTATTTCAAACTCATCCATATATATATATATTTACTATTACAGTTACAACACACAGAGTCAAAACTCTACATACAATAGCGGCAGTCAGTGCAGGCCAGACTAATCAATGGATACAAGAAGGTTTGTGCATAAAATTCTTATCTAGTGGCTACTCATCCAATATCCTCAGACTAATTTCTAACTAGTGGCTTTCAATAGTGGTGCTACTGTAAGGAGAGTTTTGCTTTTGCATTAACAGCTGCGTAAGCATAAAGAATGATGATCATGTGATGCTTAGTACTTTAATTACAGCTTCACCTATTAACAATTCCTTTTTTTGTTAATAAGATTGTAATATCGTTAACTTTGAAAATTATTTCTTTGAAAGTTAATTCCATTAATTCAATAAAAATATTAATGCCTATCTTATCTTTATATTTTAATCATTTACATATTTAGTAATTGCTAAATCTATGGCTTTGTCTACATTAATATTCATGTGCATTGATATCACATCCATTTCTCAAAAAGTTTATATTTATAATATTTTTGGTAATCATTTGAATGACAATCCATCCCACTTGGTGACGTTGTTCTTCCAACAAAATGTCTTCATATACCGTTACCGGGCCACTACATTTTATTTACATATTATAACAAAAAAACAAATACACAGAAAACTTTAAAATTTTTTTATTAATATCAAAAATTTAAATTCCTTTTTTGTAATATTTTTTTGGCAAATAATTAATGTTTTTCAAAAACAATAATAAATAAATATTCGTTCACTTTAGCTTCCGATCAAAAAACGCAATTTCAGAACAAAAAAAAAAAATTTGAATGTAGTAATTCTCAAGTAACATTACTTTTTACTACATAAACATTAACACATAACAAATAAATGTAATCGAACGATTCCTAATTTTGTGAATGCCGTAGCCTCATCTCTTCTAGTAATAAAAATTCCTTTTTGTTATTTTTTCAAACAATTAAAAAATTTTCAAAAACCTTTTAATAATAAATAAATTTTCATTCACATTACGTTCCAATGAAAAAACGCAATTTCAACACCCCCCCCCCCAATATTGACTGCAATTCTCAATTAATGTTACTTTCACTCCAAAAAATTAAAACATAAAACAAAGAAATAAAATCGAACAATTCCTAATTTTGTGAAAGCTGTAGCCTATCTTTTCTATGATGATAGGGTTAGATATAGACCAATTCAACTCTTGCCATAGCGGCAGAAGCCATTTTTTTACAGTAACGGAAAATCTCGCAAGCTCCGAGATTTCAGCTGTGCCTCTGAAAAACCCCCAAATTTCAAGACACACACTGAACAGGTTAGTAGACAGCTTTGTTCCAGTGGGAAAATTTTTAGGACCTTACTCTACTTCCTTTACTGTTCAAAAATAAAAACATTAACACATCTTACACAAATAGTATTCATTCGAAAAATTCAAACCCTATCATGAAAAAGTAATGACATGTTAAGTCAGAATTTGTATAGATGGTAAACAATAACACCTATTAAATGATAGGGCTGTCTAAGTGTGAACTGCAAGAGTGGTCGCAAAACATGCTGCCAGGTTAATAATAGCCAAAACACTCAATTGCTGCTAGCAGTTGAGAAGTTGTGCCAGAAAAGCGGCATTTTAAACTACTTTTGGCTAACATCAGCGCCATCAGGCGTGATGGATTGTCATTCAAATGAGCACTATATAACTGTATCTTTAATTTCTATTATAAAATCTTTATATTTTCTGTAGAAGATCACTTATTTATATTTGTATATTTTTTTAAAATGTTAATTACTATCCATTTCGATATTTTTTGAAATATGATTTTGTATTATAATTGGTCTTAATACTATTTCTTCTTTAAATTTTTCAAAATGAGATTTATATAATTAGATATAAAAAGCAAATCAAATAATAATAATAAATCAATATCATAATAAAACATTTGTTAACACTAGAAGAATAAAAGAAGAATATATATATGTTAAGTAATTTTAATCACATCTGACTAAAGAAATAATATGTAATTTTACACAATAACAATTAACTTTTTACAATAAATAAGTTAATTTTTTACTCACATATACAAATAAATGTAACGGGGTGAAAGATTCAGTAAATATCTATTTCAGAGATGATTTTTAACTTTTTCAATAAATAAGTTAATTTTTTACTAACATATACAAACAAATGTAAAGAAAAAAAAAATTCAATAAATATCTAAAATATTTTATATCAAATAGCATTAAGCGGATTAACTTTTCTCCTCTTTTAATCCAGCAAAAGATTACATCAAACTAATAGAGGAGAGAGAAAAATCGCGAAGAAAAAAATTTTTTCTGCTGTTTTTTATGATTTAAAAAGATTATATTGACTTGTTAAGTGAAAAGCCAACCTGCATTTTAAACAAGGATTAAAAAATTATAGGATTAATCAGTAAAAGTAAATTATTGCTTTAATAACTACCATAAAAAAATTTTGTACCAATATAAAAATGATTATATAATATATATTTTCAAGTTTTATATTACTATAATAATATTAAATGTATACAGAAAGTATTTATACTTGAACTATAAAGATTAAAATTAATGTTTATGGGTTTTTTTAACAGAATTTGAGTTTACAATGAGAACAGAAGATCTATTCTTGAAATCCAAGAAAATCATAAATCTAAGAACACTGTAATTTACTTTTATTGTTTTAGCCCCCTTTTGGTTTTTTTTTATTTTTTGTTTAAAATACTATAAATTCCTGTTAAATAACGTGATAACGTGCATAAACATAAAAAAAATCCACTAAGTGCATAAATAAACTGGATTATTATTTATATTAATTAAAATATAATCGATGCAAAAAAAAGTGCCTAATTTTTATCTCTCTTATTAAAAATGCAGTCGTCTAACACAGCACAAATCAGTATATTTGAAAAATTAAAATATCAAACGTATCATGCAATTATAATTTAATCAATATGAAAGAAAGTGATGAAAAAAAAATGTTAAATGTTTCTATTATATATGAAAATAACTATAAAAAATTTAAATAATTACCAAGTGTTTGCAAAAATTTCGTTTTCACTTTCAGTTCCCTGAGAACTTGTGGCATTCCGCGAATGTTCTAAGTAACATAAATTATTAAAAAATAAGTACATTTTAAAAATTTGAAAAATAAATTTATAATGTAAGTCACTTAAAACAATATTACTTTGAGTTGATGCAGGATTTGATGTTTGTTTACTATTTGTTTGACTGGCTGATGTTGAAGCTGTCACAGGTGGGACGTACTCTATCACTTTCATTCCTATTAAAGAACTGGAACCATAAGCTTGCGCCTCCACAGTAATAAGATTAATTAAAACCTCTGAAAGTAAACAAGTTGCAAACAACCCTGTGTAATAAATATTCATTTTTTCATTACCACATATTGTTAATAAAAAAAAATTAAATTGATCTCTTTTCCACATGAAAATAATATACAAATAAAAAATAAAACATACAATTAATAAAAAAAAATTAAATTGATCTCTTTTCCACATGAAAATAATATACAAATAAAAAATAAAACATACAACTAATTTGTTCTTTATTTGAAGGTTTTTCTCCATTTTCCACGTCTATATTTTAGTTTTTCAATTCTAATCAGTGTTAATTGCAAGGGGAACAATGTATTAATCCTTTTAAAAATGTGACAACTTTCTTTTGAGAGCCACAAGAAATCAACAATTCTACTATAATGGCAGCAATAAATTATATTTATTCTAATTGTTATGAGTAAAGAAATGTTTACTTTCTTTAACTCTGAGACAGACTTAAACTTCTACAGAATGAAAATTATAGTTTTTGCTACCAAATTTTTAAAAATTGTGAATCTTTTATCGTATGTAAAATGACTGTTCAGATATTTTTATTCTCAAGCTATAAGCTCCCATTTTTATAAGCTTTAAATAGTAACACAAAGTAAGTACTATTTGGACTTGAAAAACTTTTCAGTATAAAGATTAATATACCATAATGACATCCAAAAAATGTTTCGGTAAATTCTTTCTAGAATGCTTTAATCAAGATCTCATTATAATATATTTACTATCCAAGCTCATTATAAAAGCTTATTCTTTCTGAAACTTAAAAAAAGGTCTTACATTTTGAAAATGCGTATTTGAATAATATTCACAAACAACTCTCTAAGAGATAACTTGTAAATGTACACTCAAATCTAAACTATTTTACAATAACTTACTAAGACCAATCTGCTCAAAAGTAATCTTCCTGTATCTGTCAATTTCGATATTTCCAGTTTCAAGTTATTTGCAAATCAAATAAATAAATAATAAATATAGGAATAAACTACAAAAATGACATAAGTAAATGGTTTATTATAATTTTCTAATTTATTATAGAATATATTTAAATTATTACATATTTATAAAAATGGCTTACTCAGAAATATGTAAAGAAATAAATTACAAATATAAACGCTAACTTATATTAAATTAATTAAAACATTTTGGTTAATTCAAAATAAAATTAGAAGTATAAAATTTTCATATAGATCCATTAAAACAATATTAACTGAAGATGAATCAGCATTTACTTGTTAAAAGATGTTCTTAAATTTTTAAAATACCATGTTATTGATGGAATTTATGGTTCTGAAAAGTGATATAATAATTTTTCCATTTTATCACAAAAATAATTTTGTAGTTCTTGTCCTTTAAATGAAAAAAAAAAAGAAAGAAGACTTTACTTTATATTTGTTTGTTTTTTTATCTTTTACTAAGGTACATATAAAAACCCCAATTGTAGTTGAAGAAAACATTTTTTGGTTTTTTAGTGCAGAGTGAATAAAAGCCTTTATTATAAAATATTATATATATTATTTAGTTCTAACATGGAAAAAAATAAAATATTGTACAAATTATCTCATAGTTTATGCCCCCCAAAAAATCAGTAATTATTAGACCCGCTGACCATGTGTGCAACGGTAAAATGGCATATCTGTTTGAGACAACAGAATGCCATATTAAAAAGGATTATAATGTGTTTACTAGTTTTGTATACAAATATATACTTTTCATATTGTTAATAATTTGACTTTCTAGTATGACAGCCTGCCATCGCAAACACCCTCTTCCATCCACACTGAAGGAAGATGCATCATTGTGCTGTCGCAAACATGGACAGCAGAATTAACTCATTAAGACATGCGTAATTAGAAGAGAACTCTCAAATATTTAATAAATTTATTCTTTCAATGCACAGTAAAATTTCCATGCGAATAACTTTTAAATGCCACTCATTACAGAAGACAAAAAGCTTTTAAAATCAATAAAAGTTTACTAAGAGCTTTACCCCCTCAGGTTATTGATACAAAAAAAAATCTTAGCGCAAAGTACAATTTTACTTTTTGATGGATGATCACATATGAATAAAATATGACAGTAAACTAGGAGAAACATGTTTTGACAAAATTATGTACTATAATTAATAGTTCACTTATGTTAATTTGATTTTGTTAATTAGTTTTTTTAATGTAGAATTTTTTTATTTGTATTATTAATTAAATTTAGCAGAGCCCATGTGGTATTATAGAAGAGGGTTTAATATTAATAAATAACAGTTTATATTTGACATATAGTAGTGAATTTCGGAATAAACGTAAAGGATGGGTTGTGCAGTTAGTGAGTTAATGTCACCAATATTTATAAATGAAATAGAAACTATTATAATTAAAAACAAAAAAAATTTGCCAAGAAATAATACATTATTCTAGATATGTTAAAATTTTAATTATTGGCAATAATGTATAATTTTATAAAGATTTTATATATAATATTAAATTGACAGAATTTGAAGATAAAATTAAATATTTAGATATAGATATTCACATAGATAATGATAATAATATTGTATTACAACATTTTATTAAAGAAGAGAAATTAAGAAATATTACTCATATAAATAGTCAAAATAAGAGCCATAGATCACGTGACCCTATTCTCTTAAGCTTGTAAGTTATAAACAATGAGGATTGCCAAATCCTCAATAAGCTTTGTGATAAATGCTTAGCTAGAGAAAGCATTTAAAATATCTCTGTCAGGACCCCCTTCCCCCAAACGTCTGACCATGGTTTCATGCTTTGGCACTCCTCAGAGAGGTGCTATGATAGGTTCAGCCCGAAACCATAGTCAGAGGTTGGGGGGGGGGGGGGTCCTGACAGAGATATTTTAAATGCTTTCTCTAGCTAAGCATTTATCACAAAGCTTGTTGAGAAATTGCCAATCCTCAATGTTTATTACTCATATAGATTCAAAACAAGTATGGATACAAAACATAGCAGTTATTAAAAATTTTAAATATAGAAATGATGAATATAATATAGAAAAAAATGTAGTTCATTTACGGATACAATCCTTAAGCTATTAAAAATATATGTGGCGGATGATGGCATGTCGATGCAAAACAATTGTAATAATAATAATAATTATAGTTCAAATAAAAAATGGCTCAACTTCTGTATTATTCCCAAATTTATGATACATGGACAAAAAACAAAAATTATATTGATAAGATGGCGAATAGCAAAAGTCTGGATAAATAGGTAATTATAAATTAAAAGATATAAAATACAAAAAAAGAAATAGTATATAAACGTTAACTGTGAATTTTGCAATATTTACTATGATCGTACAGGGATAATGGAGGTAAGAGCCAAAGAACATAACAATGCAATTAATAGATGAGATGATAAATCTGCTTTATACATTCATTACTTAACATAAAATAGATGCTATAAAAAATATTACATTAAGCATAATTGTATGAATATTTACAGAACTTTGATAAATTTAGTTAACAATTGGTTAATTCGAAATGAATGGAAAATTATGTAAGATCAAGTTGTATAATACAAGTATTAATTATTTTGTATATAATGTTATACAGTCAATTTTTTTTTTGAAGTTATATTTGATCTCTCAATGAAAGTTTTATTCTATTTTATTAATGTTTTATTTTTGTTATTGTTGTTGTTTTACTTCTATTATGGAACATCAAATGGTATTATATATATATAATAATTCATTAATGTAATAATAGATTATTAATATTTAAAAAGGGCACTAAACCATAGGCAGAAAAAGGCTTTTTATGTATGATTAATATATATTTATATTAGCTGTTTAATATGATTTTTTTTTTCCAGTCAACATAATACCATAAGACAACAAAAGTGAAAAAAAATAAATATGCTATTTGAAAAAATCATTTTAAAATCATTACCTTTTTATTATGGAGAAATAAAAATTACACTTTCTAAAAGTAAAATGAAAGATGAAAATTGCAAATGCCTAGTATGCATGATTTTAATGCTATCTTAAGTTGAGGCCGATGAACAATAATTAAAAAATGCATGCCATGTGCTGAACCCATGGTGATAGTTAAAATTGTTTACAGACATATTGAGAAGGATATAAAATATTTGCCGAAAAAAAATTTTTTTTATGTATTTTTAACAAAATCCAAACAAAGCAAGCTTTAATTGATTTATTTGGAATCAAGAATATTCAGAGAATCAAGTAGTTCAAATACTGAAACATACATGATAACAACCAATTTATTCCAAAGCTAAGAATAGTTACGTAAGGTTATTACTAATTGTTTGCCGATAATAAGCAAAATGCTATAAATACATAATGTGCGATCATATCACAATAAAAATATCTAACCAATGAGAACAAATTTTTAGACTGAAAATCTCTTGAAAGTTAATTTGACTGGAACTAGCTTTAACGACTATTAAAATTCCATCGTTTATCAGCGTTTGCACTTCAGATAACTTAACAATAGCATTGGATTTTATATAAATGCAATTTATTCACTCTACTTTGAACACTTTTTAGTAAAAACCTTTTATTATACATATATGCATACACAATCTTACGTTTCGACTGTCCTGCAAATTTCTTTAGAGCTACTTTTACTTTAATTTTTTAAACGGAAAAAAAAAACGTTTTTTTTTTACTTTTAAAAAATAAGTGGCTCTGAAGAAGACTGCAGAACAGTCGCAACATAAGATTGCATATGCATATATGCACAATAAAAGGCTTTTTTTTGCTAAAAAGTGTTCAAAGTAGAATGGATAAATTGTATTTATATAAGATATTACAGCAAAATAAAGTAAGTGGTGAATTTGGTAATATTTCTGAAGCATTAGATTTCTACAGATTAGAATTCTGTTCTAAATTTTCATTGCTACTGTTACAAGTAAAACTTCTTATATTAACATTTAAAAAATTAAGAAAAAAGGTTCTTATTTTATAACAAGTATGAGTTCAACAATTAGCTTATCTTGTTAATGAAGATTATATTCCATATGCTTTTGTATTTTGAGCTTTAAATTCACAATACTTATAGTTTAAAAATTAAAAAGTGGGAGCTAAAAACTAATGACTGCTTTGAAAAAACATTTAATGATGATGATGACTACTACCTCACCGCTATCATTATAATTATGTGAGTGTATTTATTCATTCTAAATTACCTTGGTTAAACCAGACACTTGTTACATTTACCATGCTTCTTCGAAAATAAGACCTAACCAAAAATTAACTGCTAGCATGAATTTTGAGGATCCTTATAATATAAGCCCTAGTTAAGATTGGAAACCCGAAAGATGGCTTTTGTTTGCCCATTGAAACATATGATGGACGTATTGAATTATAAAAGTAATCAATATATAAATAAATAATATTATTGACATTAATGCTTTAAATAAGCAATAACAAGTTATATGGTTCTTTTATATTTTCCGTCATCATTTTCGACAAATGTAATTCTACTAGTATAGCGAAACAATTTATCTACTATAAGTCAGTATATTAGACAATTTATTTAATACTTAGATTTAGAATGTTCGATTTAGTTTTAGAGTTTCTTCAAGGTAGCTCTTAAATATTCAAGATAGAAGTAAAATTAATTTAATTTAGTAAACATTTTTTTTTTCTCCTCAAAGATTTTATTAAAATAACGGAAGTGGTTTTAATAATTAAAATTTAGCTTAAGTTAAATCATCAATCTTTTTTCTAAAGAAAAGCCTTTATAAAAAATACCCAAGCAGGACTATTATTTGGAAAATGTTTACAATTTGCATACTTGATAACGGATGGACACGGTTGTGTCATAAATGAATTGTTATAATTCAATACGCCATATGTTGTAATGGACAACTTAATGTGCACACGCGAAATAAACATTTTCCAAAATTTTATACTTGCATTTTTTATTGCTTTTGTGTGGACAATTAACACTTGATTTAATGATAAATTTAAACAGAACAATATTCTGATTGCCAGATAAGATGAGTGCAAAAAGAAAGAGCTATACTGATGAGAACAAGAAAGAAATTGTTGGGGGGCTCCCGGAATAAGAATCATACAGCTTTCAGTAAAGAGAAGTACTTGAATAAATGCAATTTCTATATTTGAATAAATATAGATTTTTGTACATGAAAAAATAAGACATTTTCTGAAAATAAGCCCCCATAGTGATTTTGGTGCAAAAATTAATACAAGACATTATCTTATTTTCGAGAAAATACAGTAGTGAAATTCTTGTCTAGAGTAGTTTAGTTGACTATACTTTGTTTTGTTACCAAAGTATATTGTCTATAATATCTCTTTGGGATGAAAATATTGTTTACACAATATCCTCATGTAACTTACAAAATTACTTAATTATTTAACATGAACCTGTTTTCATATATTAATGAAATACTCTGCAAAAACGAGCTGAGCCAAAACACCATGAAATGGTATAACTGTATAGATATATTCAAGCTTAATAGCACAGAGTTAACTTTTGGCACATTCTCTCCAGAATCATAGTGCAAAATTATGCGTGTATTATATTTTGAAGACTCAAGTATAATTTCTGTGCTCGATAATTATGACAATTCTCACCTATTGTGGAATGTTAAGCTTGATAAATATAGTGATTTTTGATATACATACATATATTGCATTAGTTTTTTTATACTGTAAAGTATTCATTATTAATATTCATTTAAAAGATATTGTAATGTATTGTTTTAAGAGAAAAGTTATGAGGCATTGATATTATGATTATGTGACAATTTAGGTGTCTGATTTCAGTTAATCGGTCATCTAGTGTTCAATTAACATTTTGAAATTCACACGTTTTATTAAAATAAAAATAAAAATTTAACTTACCAACTGTTTTATGCACTTTTGCTATATTAGTGGCCGGAGCTTCTCCCAGCTCGGACAGCTGGTACAACACTTCCAGAGTATAGACAATTAACATTATATCTTGGACAGTTAGCATCATACAGATAAATTGGTATGTTTGGGGCTCTAAGTTATCTAGGATCACATCTTCATTTACTTCTACTTGACAAAGCTTTCCCAGAATTTCCATTCCTTTAAAATAATAATAACCTAATTAAATTACATAAATAAATTTATATACAATATTTTGAAAGTTGTATATATTGTTTAGTTTGTAAAACATCTAAATATGGGTGCTGGTTCATATCATAAGAATAGGTACACCTTTCCGTTATAATGTGCTTAATATCCAACATTAGATAAATATTCTCATAAATTTCATGCAGTGAAAAAGATATACTGGTAGCTTAATCAGCCTCACTTTAAAAGTTATTTTTTTTATCATATATACATTTTTAATCGTTAAATATTGCATAAATGATTTACCAGAATTAGCTAAATTTGAAAAAAAAAAAAACCACTGTGAAAAAAAATATACAGAAATAATAAAGCATTACTGAAAAATGTTAATTTCTTTAAAAATGAAGTTTTTATTTTAAAACATCTTAAAATATTTAATTAATATTGCCCATAACAGACAGAACTTTATATCGATATGAAGTTAAGATGACAAAAAAGACTAAATTTTTTTGAAAATACAAGTAAAATAAAAAGTTTTCCTTTAAAAAAGTCCAGATTTGTTCTTATCTGAAACCTTTCAATCTTCTTTAAGACAAAGAGAATATATTAAAATCAATTTCGGGACAATATTACGTCAGTTTTAAAAGAAACAATGACATACTTTCTATTTGGTTGAGTAAGTATAGATGGCAGTACTGCATGCTAGAAACTGCAGAAATTGCCCATGCATCAAGTGGTTTCTCTGTACAGCAAGACTGTTTATTAAGGTTATTAATAGCAGTTCATATCACAGATTACGTAAATTGATAATTGTATTTGAATTAAGTTTTGCTAAAAAAAAAAGGGTTGCATCCATAGAGCTGCTTACGTGAGTTTGCTATTCTAAAAATAATTAAAAAATTAAATGTCAAAATTATATTTGATGCTAAAGAAAAAAAAATTCTAGGTCTGATGCTCATTTCGGTTCACCGGGATAAAAAAAAAGGTGAAACTTTTGAACACACAGCAAAGGTGGTCATTATGATGTACTAGTATTAAACAGAACGGGTCACAAAAGTTGAAGAAAAAAATGGATGACATAACAAAATAATAAACTATAAAACAAGATTCTTATTTCAACAGACTTTACATTATTCTTCATACTTTGAATTTCGCGGACTTTCTCAAGAAAAAGTTACAGCTTCAAAAATCTCAATAGTTTTCTGCTGACAAATCAAAATATCCTAAATAAAAATGCTATAACTTCACTCGGGCAATATATTTGTATCTTATTTATTTACAAGCACTAGAGAATACTTTACCCCTTATTTAGAAAATTACTGCAAAATGAAAATACCCTTGTTGAATCTGTCAGCATCAACAAATTATTTTTATAAATATATAAAAATCAAAATTAATGCAGCAAAAGAATTAATATATAAATAAGAGAAAGTAACCGCTACTGCGAGTATATCTTTTCAAAATGAATCTGCTAACCAGCAAGCAAAACCATTAACACATTTATTTCCACACAGCAAAATAATAATTCAACAACAAAAAGAGTACTTTGTTTCTCATGATGGTACAATAAATTGATATGTAAAAATAGTGCTCAAATGGACCCAACAAATTATAAAATCAAATTTATATAATGATTAAAATATAAATCTATAGATCTCTGCTAGTTATTTTACTACAAAGATTTCAAGTCTAGTTTACTTGAATTTTGTTACATGTGATCCCTTTTCTGTACTGATCATATTGCTTATTACATTTTAATGTATCATGTAAACATGAATACAATCTCCAGAAAGCGTTTAAAACAAAAGATCTAGAATACGTGAAGTTGTAAATATTAATTCTTATTAAGCACAAACAATATCAGCACTGCCTTGAGTGCTTAATTTTAACATGAGAGACCTCTCCAAATCTTAACCCAAGATTCGACTTTATGAAGATAAGAGAGACCCTCTTATCTCCCAACCTATTTTTTTCTAATTATGTAGGCAAATCTAAAGCATTTTGATTTGGGAGCGTGAAGCTAATAAATTCTTCACTGATTAGTCCACTATTTCTGTTAAACAGTAACATTTGCGAAATCTTTCGATTTATAACGAGTCAATATTCAGATATTAAATTTAGAAATATTTTGAATCAATTAAAAATTGTAAATCTCAATTCTTATTAAGCGCTAAGCTCCCAAATCAAAATGCTTTAGATTTGCCTATATAATTAGAAAAAATAGGTTGAGAGATAAGAGGGTCCCTCTTAGCTTTATAAAGTCGAATCTTGGGTTAAGATTTGGAAAAATCTCTCATGTTAAAATTAAGCACTCAAGGCTAAGATTAGAGCCTTATATAAGTATTACATAAAGTTATGGACCATGCACTCGAAGTATCATCATATTGGACACGTTACATGCAATAAAGAAACTTTATTACCAACAATAATATTATAGCTTGTTATTATATCATATATTCAGTTCTCTATAAAGAGATTAAGGTAAGATTTACATGTAAAAAAATACAATATAAATCATAACCTTTAAAGTACAATCAGGTAGATGTAACTGATATTTATCATCAGTAGTTCATAACAACAATATGTCTGTCTGCATTCAAGTGCTTAAATAAATACAAATATTGATAAAATATCATTATGTCAATACACATTAGTAAGTAGCGAAGTAATCATCGTATATCAGAATTTCCACTGCAATGTATGGAATATCAAATTATAAATAAACAGGGGGCATGGATATAATTATTTTCAAATGTAAAAGCAGAAATGCACATCCGTGAGCATCCGTAGCATTGTAATGATACAAATAAAAACGAATTCCGCATCTGTATTTATATACTCAAATAAGAACAATATACACATGATAGAACCCTTATTTCAGACTTTAATAATTCTAATATCTTTATACCTGTTATTAATATTGATTATATATAAAATATATTAGATATAAATACATCTTAAGCTCAACATCTCCATAAACAAATAATAAACAAATCCATGCATTTAAATTAAGTTACATTATCATTTTCTAAAAAGATTCTATAAAGTTGTATTGGCATTTAACATTACCTCATTAAACAAATATAAAAGAAAGTTCAAAAATCATTTAAATTTAAGGCATTCACTTTGTTTAATGATCTCAATTGTTCATTCAATCTTACCTTGCCTTTATTTATTTAAAGACAAATTTATAACAAAAAATATTTCTCTGCATATATTTTTTTCTACACTGAATTCTAACAATTCATTTACTTTAAAAATATATACTTTTTTAAATTGTCAACAATAAATAAACATAAGTGAAGTTTTTTTTTTTTACTATTATCAAAACAAAATTAATATAGTATTTAAACCTTAAATATTTAAAACATTCAATCATTATTATAAATAAGCACTATTTATAAAACACTTCTGTAATGTTTCTATATTGAAAGTTCTTGCTTAAAATTTAAACAATTTATATACAAAATTAACTAGTAACTTATGCACAAATAGATATAGCATTTAACTTTAATTTAAATAAGTTTGTTGTCATAAATATTAGTTATTCTTTAATTAGTTATTTCAGAGCTTTGGCATTTCTATCCCGGATGTTAACGGTAAATCCTTTCTTCGTTTACAGAATTATATTTATAATACTTAAGACTGACAATCCCTTTCATATGTAATCCTTTGGTCTATTTTGTTAAGTTGCAGTAGAAGATGAGAATTCACAATATTTTGTTCCTAATTCATTCTGGAAACATTTCTACAAGATGGTTCAACATCTAGGGAGTCATTTTACAAAACTACAAATGATTTCTACTTGTTATTAATTTTTTTAGAATGTGCAGCCGATAAAATTCTTTCAGGTGTGTGGGTTTTTTTTTAAATCATTTTCTTTTAAAATAGTATCAATTATAATATTTTGCCAATGTGCACATATAAATTATCAATTTTTTATTAACTGTCTTTATAAGTCTAAAATATTAATTACATATTATTATTACTATTTACTAATTAAATTTAAAATTACACGATATTAAAAATTACCACATACCATATTACTTTCAGACATTGGCTGTCTGAAAGTAATAGTAACGCGCATGTGGAAGAATAGCAACCTTCCAGTCATTACTAATTTAATAACAACAAGCGATTTAAACAAAATATTATTCACATACCATGTTTTAAATAATCCTTAAAGTATATATTTATCATTAATATAATAAATATTATACACACACATGCATGCACATATACATGTACACAAAATAACACATGCCTGTTAGTGCAATGAATTGATTACTGTGTTCAAACCCCATTTAATTACATATACGTTAAGTATATACACTATATTACTATTCAAATATTAAATATATATGCTTTTTTTTAATTATATTTAAATGGCTTTATCCTTCACTTGCTTTGCGTAACTGGTCTCTAGTAAAGAGTAGATATCTATGCTGCGCTACATCCCTCCCCTCATCTTTGCCTGCTATGAAATAATGAATGATTATAATCAGATAAATGTGTCCAGTATTTTTACAGCTAAAGATACAAATACACAAATAAAGAAACTAAATTCAAAACTTAAGCAATACAAAACATTTACTGCTCTAGGGTTCTTAATACAAATCTTAAATAAGTGAAAGAAAAGGTATGAAAATGTACAATTTGTTTGCTTTAGAAACTTTTCTTGTAGTAGAATCTATTAAAAGCGGTTCATTGATGGTTATCCAATAGTCATCATGTATACAGAAATTCGAGATATCTCTATAAAAAAAATGGGTATATTGTTTTTACCTGAAATTTAACATTTATACTTAGGCAAGGGATTTTCTCAAATTTAACAAATAATTAAAAATAATCATCAATGTATTTATCTGAAATGGTTGGTTATCGGACTTGTGAGTGCAGAAAGATTGACAGTTTCAATCATTTGGTATTGACAAATACTAAACAAACGATCACATCTAACAGGTTGTAACCTGGTCCACCTGGTTCAACGTAAAATGAACCTTTTGGGGGTCATTTGACCTTTCTAAATGTCTTTGTTCATCTGTTTCATAAATGTATGGTGATATTAAGTTTCAAATGTATCTAACAGATAAATAAATTATTTCATTCATTTAGATTTAACCTCGTTTGAAAAACAAAAATTGTTTTGAAATGCAAGCATATTGAATAGGTTCTGACTTTCAGTGCTAATGGATGCTTATGATATAGTAGAATTGAGACGAGAAATGCATTAATAAAAAAAATTTTTTTTCAGATGTTTTTGACATGCATATATATACACACACATAAAACAAAAAATATATTATCTATTTAGCTGCCTTAATATTTCAATCAGATTATTCATATATATTTTCTTTAATTAGTTTAATGTTTTTTTGTCTTATTTCTATATATATATATATGTATATTATGATAGGCATCATATGTTTACAGTGCATTTAGAAAAATATATAACTATAAATAATCATTAAAAACCAGTCAACACTTAGACAATCCCAATATCAATCAACAATTTCAAACTGTTGTCAAGGCAACTTTCTTCTAACAATAAAGGTGGACTCTCACCTTTATTAATGGTCCAATACATGTATATACACATTAAAGATGGCAACATGGCCACAGAGTTTGAAATTGATACAAAGAAATTTAAATAAACCTCTTTAAACAGGTAAATATCTGTTCTGAATAAAGATGAATAAATAGTCAATTATAACATTACAATCTGTGATTATAATTTTCAAATTGCCCCCAAAGCATTACGTAAATAATAAGTGTAATAATACTCAAGGCTAAATGGGTTTGTAAGTGGTCATTAAAAGATAGCCAACACTCAGACAATGCTAATAACATTGGCAATCAACAATTTCAAACTGCTGTCAAGACAACCGCCTTTTAATAATAAAGGTTACTAAATGAATTACAGTAAAGAGTTAATGAAATAATCAAATTGAGTACAATGGGAAATCACTTTAAAATGCAGTTTGTTTAGAGAAGAAAGTTAATAAATGAGCATACGAGTTGTTTTATTAATCTCCATCAAGTGCTTAAAAAAAATTGAATAATTTATTATAATAATATGATGAAATAATATAGTGATATATCATTAATAATTACTGGCTTGTAAAAGTATAAGAATACGGGTTTTAAATATTATAAATTTAAAATAAGCTCTAATATTTGTAGGGATTTTATTTATAATTATGCAATGAAAAAACGAAATTTAATTTAAAAATCAAAAAAAGGAATTATTTACAACAAAAGATATAAAAACTTAAATAATTTTTAGAATAGATTAAAACAGAAATAAACTTTTTTAGAAGTTTTTTCCTAATCTGATTAAATAATTTCAATAATTTCAGAAAATAAGTCTGAGTTAGATATAATAAAACTAATTTATGAATATATAGTGTACGGAGTTAATGAAACTGTAATTCGAAAAATAATATGAAATAAAGGAACAAATGAGTTTATATTGTTTCAGCAAGACCGGGATTAAGATATTAAATATAATTGGCAGTCCAGAAGATGTCTACTAAATTTATGCAGCCATGTTCGTAGATAAAATTATGACAAGCAAAATACCAGACTGTACTTAACGAGTAGTTGCCATAAAATAAAAAAAGTCTGGGTAATCCACATAAAAGGTTAATCAGTTGAATGACACATTTTAAAATATAATTAAAGTTAATAATGAAACATTTACGAAACTTGATAGAAAGAAAATGAATAAGTTAGAAAGTTCTCACAAAGGATTGAATTTTTGAATTTACCAACATGTTCAAAAAAGATTTACGATTAGTGATTACCTTTTTGGGCAGATTTAAAATCTTTCAGATTATTGCGCACTATACATAGAGATTTTGCCAGCAGATATATTCTATTCTGCAGTCACATTATGTGAGAGTAAGGTATTTTTGCAAAAGGAGGCAGGCTACATCTTAACAGGATTGATCCCTACTGGTATAATTGGGGTTGTTCAGCCATATATTTTGATATTTACTGACATTTTTTTTTCTACCTTCTGTTATTAATAATTATTCATATTTAGTGTGATCTTCAGGAACCTGTATTTCAATTTGTGGAAAGAGCAGAAGAAATGTGATTTGTGATTATTTGTAATGTCATTATTTGTTTGCCTATCCCTAAAATTGTTTTGATATTATAGACTGTCCTTACAAGATATAAAAATTTCACCATATATGCATTTGATTGAGATATTAGAATTTAATCAGAACTGTAGTTCAATTTTAAAGGCAATAATTTACTAATCATTCAACTTGGAAAAATGCTTATTTGTATGTATTCAAACTCTACTTCATTAAAATGTTAAATTTAAAACTTCCATATTCTTTAGTCTCAATTCAATTCAATATTTGAGATATATAAGATTAGTAGGTTTGTGTATGGTAATCAAATATTAATAACCAGTATATGGTAATTAATTATTATACTCAATAAAAAGATAGAATTATGAGAAATAAGTCAGAATATGGTTGATAGATTACCTGTGGGTGGTTACAATTCTATAATCAGAGTTAAAAGCAGCGTTTAGATGACATCACAATAAATAATAAATTCAAGCCATCATTATAGGATTACTGTATGGCTGACTTTTAGAGACAGTTTAATGATTTTATTTCTCAGAGGTATATTTAAGTATATAAAAACAGAGTTAAGATCACCTAGTAATATAAAGTCTTCAATTCCAGTAATAATTAAATGTTGGTTTACTTTAATTTACTTTTTTAGAGGATCAAAATAAATTTGCTCTGAAGAAGACTGCAGGTCAGTCGAAACGTAGGTATATGTATATGTACAAATAAAGAGTTTTGCTAAAAAGTGTTTGAAGCTGTTTGGATAAATTAAATTTATTTACATCGTAATAGAAATCGCAAATATGCAGCATAGTGTTATCCTCGTCACACAATGTGGTGATTAATAAGATCATTCAATTCAACTCTTAACTCAGTTACATTTATGGTATCATGTTAGCCTGAAATAATAAGTGATATTTTCTTCCTGGCATTCTTATTTTATCTATCATCCTCTGAGTAATTTGATTAGAAAAGAAGTTTTATTAGTCCATATTGTATTTATATATACTAATGTATTCATGATACAATTTAATTTGAAAATGATATGCAATTAGAAATTTAAAAAAATTAATAAAATAAATTATGCAGTCATGAATCATTATAACCATCTTCCCTTGTAATAAATAATTTGAAATCAATCTTATCGGTGAATTCTTTGTTAAAGTCTATTAACATAATAAATTATTGTCCACTGGAATTTATTTTTATTCATTAATATCTTTTTAAATCTTCATAAAATACTTAAGTACTGTGAATGCAACTTTATAGCAGTTTCAAGAAGGACAAATAATCCTAACAAGAATTTCTTTTTTACTATGTTTATGTTGTTTGTTTATATTTTTTGGATAGCATATAACCGAAGTAGTATTTGCTGATAAAGTGTATGTCAAGGCGTCATGGTAGGTTGAAATGATTAGACAGGACTACTATTACCACATCAATATATGATTGTTCCCACTGGTAGTTTTTTATTGCTTTCCACACTCTTTATATGAAATGTACTAATTAATAAGTTAAATGTATAAATGCATTATACTATTAATGTGCTAGAGATTGTGGATATGTATATATGTACATATGTTGTGATTTTTTATACATAGATGGGTTTTTTTTGCTTATGATTTATAAATGTATTTAAAAATGAAAAGCCAAAAAAATAAGGGATAATTAGATATGGCAAATTAAAAAAAACATCCACTTTTATATATATTATAACATTCATATGCAGAGAGATACACAAAAAAAAAAAATTAATTACATTTTCATTTTTCTTTAATAGATTGAAGATAATTGTCACAAACAATGAAATAACCAGAAATAATCTTTTTAAAAGAGATATAATTAATAAGGTTTCTTTTTGTTGATTTAATAAGTTGATAGAAGAGAGAAAAAAATAATAATTATTCTATTTAGCATTGAATGTGCATGTGTCTACAGAAATACACAAATGTATATAAATAGGCATATAATAAAGAATAGAAATTTAGCATATTTATGTAAATAGAAATAACCTTTGATGGTACCAACTAATTGACAACCCCTGAGACCAAACCAGTTTTTCATTAAACCTATAATAACACTTTTGGTTGAATTTTTTGTTGAAGTAGCAGGAGTCCTCTTTAACTTCAAACCCAAGTTCTTATATGGATTTAAACTCATAAAGCTATTTTTTATAGGTGAGAGATTGTGACAGAATAACACCTTTCTTAACATTCTGCAAATAATATTTTAATCTTCTCCAAAAAGTTGTATAAGTTGATGAAATATTTCCATGGATTGTTATTATAATAAAGAATAGAAATGAGATATCCATGTAAATAGAAATAACCCTTAACCTTTGATGTTAGCAAGAAATTATCAATTGTTATTAATTAACAATCCTTGAAGTCAAACCAGTTTTTCATTAAACCTATAATAGCACTGTTGGTTGAGTTTTCTATTCTTTATTATAACAATCCATGAAAATATTTAATCAACATATACCACTCTCTGGAAAAGTTTCAAATATTATTTGCAGAATGTCAAGAAAGATGCTACTCTTTTATATTCTCACATCTATAAAAATAGCTTTATGAGTTTAAATCCATATAAGAATTTGGATTTGAAGTAAATGAGGATCCCTTTTACTTCAACAAAAAACTTAACCAAAAGTTATTACAAGTTTAATGAAAAACTGGTTTAGCCTGAGGGGTTGTCAATTATTAATAATTGGTAATTTCTTGGTAACATCAAAAGTTAAAGATTATTTCTATTTACATGGATATTCTTGACTCATTTCTATTCATTATTATAGTAACAATCCATGGAAATATTTAATCAATAATAGGTACATATATATATATACATCATCACATTTCATGAAATAACTTGTGATTAAGATACATTATTATCTTAAATTTTTTGTAGTAAATAACTAAACTATTTTTATTACATAGTACATGCATCGATTCATATGACTGAACACTTGAATCTATAATTCTTGATTCACATTTCAAAACAAAATTATCTTATAAACAAATTCCAATGACACAAGTAAAATGAGGTAGCAAATAAATATGATTTAATTAAAAAACAACAAATTGCTAACAATTCGTATGAATTTCATCTATCTATATATTCTCTAATTAAATTCTTTTTGAAAAAAAGATATGGCAGATTTTATTAATATATATATATATTTAAAAAGTCACAGTATATTTCAATATGAAATGTTAATTAATTAAAAGGAAAAAACATAATTGATCTACCATATGTGATTGATATAAATTAAAAATTTCAGAAAATAAACATAAAAGCCTATAAAGTGAATACCTGATACTTACAAACTTCAAAAATATATGTATACATAATACATAAAGTTTTTGTAACAAATAATAAGCTATTAGAATAATAATTTATTAAATACACATAATAAAGAAATAACGAAAGAACAATATTAAATTAACAACATATTTGAGTAAAGATAATGTTTCAAGAGTAAATGCAGCCTTTAAATGTCTTTATGGTCCCAGAAATATTTATCAATATAATTTAGAACTGTATATCTCACAATACAAATGTAAGCTTATCAAATAATAATTTATATTAATATTTAAAAACAATGTCATTAATTATAATTCCACAACTCCGAAATTAAATCATATATTTTTAAAAAACTAGTTCTAAATATTACACTATTTTTTCTTTTATTTTTAATAGTTGTCATGATTTTAATTATAAAATAATAACAATGAATAATTTCAGTTCTAAATGTTGATCAAATACTGTATTTTATTATATTAATTCCACTGTGTACTGTAGATAAATGTACTGAGCAAATAAACAATAAAAATGTTAAAAATTCTTAAAAAAAAAAAAAAAAATTAAAAGTAATCTTAAAATAGTAACTAGGACAAATAAATTATTTACAATTTAAATTTATAATTCATCCAAATTATTTATGATATAAAAATGATATAACTAAAAACTAGAATTTATAAAATTTCGATCTTCCTGAATATAGTATAAGCTATAAAAAAAATATTATAAATCTAAAATTATTACAACCATTAAATAAATGTCCAAATAATATTATTATCGGCTAATCGATATATATACATGCGTAAGATTTTTAATTTTCTGATCAAGTTGAAAATTGATCTCTATAAAAACCCAAAACAATATTATTTAAAATTAATTTACTTACCCCTAATTATTAAAAATTTGTCTGATGATGATATGCACCTGGTTATTGTTCTGAACATTAACCTAGTTGTTAAATAATCTACAGGATCTAGGATCAGCTGGAAATTTATAAAAAAAAAATCCAAATAAACGTTAATATTTATACTTTAAATAGAAGTATATATATATGTATCAGTAAAATAAAAAAACTTGGACATAAAACTTAACAACATAATGGTAGATTTTAAATAAAAATAACATATAAGCATAATTAAAAATTGCAAGTTTTGAAGAATAGCATCTTGAAATAGAGACAATAGAGTCATCTATTGTTTTTAAATTTTTAGAGTGTTATAATCAATGTTGATAACATTGAAATTTTTAGAATTATTCCATTATTTATAAAAGACAAGATCATAAAGAATAGTGATAACTTCTCAATATTTTTCGAACATGAGAAGCAGGCCGGTCATGTGTACGAACCCTGCAACCCCAAAATAGTGTGCTCCGAATTGTAAAAGAAAGACCAAAGAGGCGTATTTTATTATCAATGACAACAACGCGATCAATAGATGCGACATGTATTTTGCTATTTCAAGAAAATGGACAAATTAATTTACATACACATTTGCATACATTATTATTTAGTAATATTACAGCAATGGTTTATAACCTATTTTGTCATGAATATGAGGGAAAACCTTGAAAATACTAGGCCTAGACTAATTTAATTTGTTTTTGTTACTACTGGTAGCTTCTTCAGCATGTTAAAGCGCTTATATATCAAGAAAATATTGCAGATTCAAGTTGTTACTTTGCTAAAACATGAAATGCCTTAGGTATATGGTTAATATGCCTAATACAACAATAAATTTATAATCATTATAAACCCACTGCTCTTAATATTACTTTTGAGTTCAAATTTATATAAAAATCATATCAACTTTATTTTTAAAAATTATTCACTCAGCAACTGTAACATTCTAATGAATGACCTTCAGATATGATGACTAAGTGCAAATAATAAAAATATCTCTCTTGGCTAATAGGATGAAAATGTTGGTTAATCAAAAACTAAATATTATTTCTGATACTAAAGCTTTTCTAACTTCCCTGCTGCATTCTTTTCCTGTTAGTGTCGATAGTCAGTTTAATTTAAAGATCAGGAATTACAAGTCTCTCATATCATTGATCATCGTCCAGCATTAACTCTAATAGTGGGATTGTGAGTGTATGTATTTATAATTCCACTCTCTAAGATTCTGACAATACAAACTTTGTCTTCTTTTTGCACATAATATAAAGCTTCAGACGATTGGGAATTTCTTATTTGTGATCTAGTTTTAGGAGCAGGATTTTTTTCAATTAAGTTAAAGGATGTCCGTTTGGGCGCCCATCGTGAAAGTGAAAGGACTTAGAAAAAATCAACTAAAACTTGTCTTGCATAATCTGGTTAAATTATAAGGTCTGTTAATCTCTTATAAAATCGATAGAAACAATTGTCAAATTAGCAAAGCAGAAGGTGGAAGTAATAATAAAAGTTTTTTTTTTCCCTTCTAAATACAGTTAAAAGAAATGTACAAATTTTCCATGAAGGAGTTGTTAAGATTTAAAAAAGATATTTTCAAGAGGAATGAAGCTTAGCTGTAAAAGTAAATTATTTCTTTTTCTGTAAAAGCAGATCAGTGAGTCAAATGAAAGTACATGATGTAAGCTTCTTGACATCTTCATTCTTAGAATTCCTAAATGCATCAGTGAAAGACCTAATATTTAAATTTAATTTGCATAATGGTATCTATGTTCATTTCATTCGTGCTTATATAGCACCAACTGAAGATTCAGTTTATAAAGAAAACAAAATTCTATTCCTTGCTGTAAAATGTATAAAAACCAACAAATATATATATATTTTCTTTTCTTAGTCAATTTAATTGTAGCTATGTGCAGTGTTCTCAAATCCAAGGCTCCCCAATCATGAAAGCCACAAGCTAAAAACTAGTGTGGGGATATTGGATAAGTAGGGACTAGATAGGGATTTTTTGCACAAACCTTTCTGCAACCGATGATTACAGACTTGCACTTGATGGCACTACGGTATGGAGAGTTTGGCACTCTTATTAACAGCACGAGTAAGAATATGAAATGGTGATCATGTGATGTTTTAGTAGTTTTAATCCTTCAATATATACTAAGTTCAATAAGTAATGTAGCATGTTGTCGACACTTTGGATAAAGACACCTATAATAAATTGATGATAACAATATTCAAGAGCTTTTGCAAAATTAATTCACCAGAAATTAATGCTTCTGGATGAAGAAAAAAAAATCAACAAGCCTATAGGAAAGAACCTGGATATCAAAAAAACTGAAGAAACTGATTTTGTATCATGAGCCCATGAACAGCACTTTCCAAAAATTTTCCCAAACTTAGAACACTCCATCGAATGTACAAATGTGTTAAATGAACGAATGAGATCTTATATTGTATGAAAAGAAAATCAAAGAAGCAAGTCAACTATTCATTTTGAACCTTTTCTCTTGAGAGAGAGTCTCAGTCATCATCACCTGGTGTTCACCTTCCAAAAAAATCATGATCATTAAAGGATTTAAAAAACAGCGATAGATCCTTAGAAAGAGCAACTGATGTCAGAAGACTGGATAAGAAGGAATGGTAAATAGATGGATTATAAGAAAGAACAACCTTAAGCCGAGTGTTTTTTTCTGTTTTTACATAGATTTACGTTGCATTCTTGCCTACATATATTTTTCAAGTGCATAATGGCATAGTACACATATAGCATAGATTACACATGCATATATTATACATAAGGTTCTTTAAACAACTATATATATATACTAGATTAAGTTATTTTTTAATATACAATTAACAATTTATGATATAATTTTTATCCGCAGGAACGAGCTAAATTTTTCACCATAGAAAACCATCACAATATCTCTTGCTCTTTATGTGATCTTTCCTTTACAATGAATTTTGGGGACCTAATTGTCCTCACTAAACGGGATAAAGATGAATTAATCAAACCAAATTAAGAATTCCACCAGAAAATTTAAATTGTATCTTGATTCCTGATTTGCAAAGCCATATACAAACAATTTCAAAGATCAGTCATAAGAATTAAAACACAAACTCTTGCAAAACAGATTTTATTTCAAATACTTCAATTCTTTATACTAATAACATTTCTTATCATTTCATCCTATTAAAGCTGTATAACATAAATAAACTTTAGTGAACAACGACAACAGGATTCTTCGATTGTGTTAAATGTCTTGATCAAATCAATATATAAATCATACCTTTATTCTCTACAATTTTCTTGAAATTTTCCTGGCAACAAAAACCTAATGCTTTTGATTTTCTAAAACCTAATTGAATCTCTGGCAATCATTCATCTATAATTGGAAACAACTTATTCAAAAAAATCTTTGAAACTATCTTTGAAGAAATAACAATGATATTCGATGATAATTCCTGCAATCTTCCCCATTTTTTTAATTTTTATAATTGGAACAACATAAGCATATTTATAACTAATTTTAGTCTTACCTTTTTTCTCTATTCATAATGATTACCCATGATATAATAGTGTTTTAAAGTGACATTTTCACATTTATTTAGTTTTAAGGTCTCTTTTTTTCTTATTAATGTATTCTCTCCAATATTTCAAGTGACTAATAGTCATTTCAGGGATATAAATGAAAATATATTACTTCATATTTAATAATATATTGTCATTTACAAACACAAAGAGGACTGTTAGTCAGGCAAAACGTGAAGGAAAAACAATTTTATAAAGGCATTGAAAATAAATAATGTACAAATTATTTTATTAGAATATAATATTTATTATACACACAATGTGTAAAATATTTAATAAAAATATTTACAGAGAAATATTAAGATATTAATCAACAATAATTAATAACTTTATGAAACTGTCATGATCTACGATACTTCATATGCAGAAATTTTGCACAAAGAAGCTTTGTTCTCCGGAGAATGCATATCTTTAAAAGAAATTTTAATATTTTATGTGACATTAAACTATAAAATAATTTACTTTTTTAAAACAGATTGCATTTGATAAATATAAGTACATATATAAAGTATTGGATTTAGAAATTACACTACCCAAAAGAGATTATGAAACTAGCATGGATCTGATAAGATACTTTTTCATTATTACCAACAAAGTAAAGAGAATGGTTGTTATGGTTGTTCTAACGTTGCAAAGCAAAAAATTAAAAAAAAAGATATTCAAACACATAAAACAGTATTGTAACAATTACCTAAATAATACATTAGATAAACAGGAAAAACAATTGTACTATAGCGGCAGAAACATGATCCAGGATAAAATGAAAAACCTTCTGAACTAGAATATACATGACTAAATGCTTATCTGATATCATCAAATCGATTACACGTTCAAAGGAAAAAGGTTCAAAGATAGAACTATTTGATCACAAAAGCATCTTAGGATCCTCCAACTTCACCCAATCACTGCTAGATTCGACTGAGAAATATTCAGCATGTATAAGCATTATCCTGCTGAAAAATAGCAATAGCTTACCATTTAGAAAAGGCTAAATTACATGCACAATAAAGTCAGCCATCAACAAATTTATTAGAAATATGTACTAAATGCAATGAGTAACGCATTAAAAAAAATAGCCAGTAGAAAAATATGCTGCTATTTTCAGATAAAATAGGCTGAATTTGGTCGTACCCAATTATAGATACTTTCGTGAGCTGTACTACTACAGTATAGCATCTGAACTAATAAATGTCTTGTGTCCAACAATGCTACTGTGATAACTTGAATCTGTCTCATATTTTCAGTTTACCATGTGGACTTATGAGAGAAATGTCTGGTCATCAAGACTTCTGCTACAGAATGGTCTCTGCAACACTTTGTATCTCCATCATTGACTAGCTAGCATCTTAACGACTATGACTACATACCTTTCTCTAAGACAATCGTCATTTTTGATGCCAAACATATCCAACTATTTTCAAATCTAACATGCATAGGTTACAATTCAAAACATGCGTCAATCCAATTTTACATATGTTTGTAACGTGTCGAGATAGTTTAATTTTTTACTATATTCCATTTAACATGGTAATCATAGTTTATAAAAGGTGTTCACAACTCTATTTCCTCTTACATTTCTTACGGCTTGAATGATAATTTAAGAATTTATCTATTGGCTCATATCCTGCTGATGTGCTAGCTGCTAACAGTCTTTCTATTAGCTCATATCCTGCTGATATGCTAGCTGCTAACAGTCTTTCTTATGAGTGAAACCATGTTATCACGTTTATAGTATTTTACAAATACACTATATACAATAGGACACTGCTGGCAATACTGACATTGATATGTAATTGCTTTGTTATATTTTATAAAACCACAACAAATGTCTGGAAATCATTTGTCGATAAGAAGCAACCTATTCAACAAAACCTTTGAAAGTATTTCTATTATAATGGCTAACAATGATATTCCATGTTATTTATATGGTTTTCAAAAAAAAAATGTCTGGGTAAAAGATGATCTATATATAATTCGTTTTGTTTGGTCATGACATTTGATTCCATTAATGGGAGAGACTTATGGATAAAAATAGTTTTATTAATAATAGTGAAAAGGCATTTGAAATGAAAATCAGTGATAAATACAGGTGTGTGCTAACTCCAACCTTGTTTCAATTTTTATGGCAGTTAGACTTTTGAATAGTTTTTAAGATAGTTTCACAAAGCAAGTGTAAAAATACGAGACTGATGGTAATTTAAATTAGACTGATTAAAAACAAAAAACTTTTATCTTCTTGGCTTTTAGTTTTACAGAATGCTGATAATTGAAGATAATCTAAAGACTATTTTTAATTATCTAAATGCAACCCAAAATGTGTTGATTTAGTAATTAAAGTTCAAAAACATGGATATTTTATCATCCAGTAATAATAATAAAAAAAAAAAAAAACTTTTTTAGTTTGGATGGGCATCAATTTGAGAATATTTAAAATATCTTTATTTATAGCTTTTAAAGTCAAAGACAGATCTTAGATGTCAATATGCAATAGACCGCAATTAGGTGTTATTGCATTTAACAGATTTTAAAACAGCGTATTTCATTGCAAAACGATTACTACTTCAATTAAATTACTGTACGATACGATTATCCTGCCAAATTTATTTCATAGAAGTGAATTGAGGATTTCTGCCAATGTAACATGAAGACAGAAAAAAAATTACTTACAGACTCTTGATAATAACTTGAAAATAAGATTGCTGGAATGACCATATGATGTGTTCTTCAGCTTCCTGAATGTGATGATATTGCATCTACTATCATAATAGCACATTTTTATTGTATTATATATGAAGCAAATGAATTATAAGACATTCTAAAAAAAGTATTTCATAATAAACATAACATGATTTTGAAGGGGAAAACCGGTGTCACATTATAAAGACAGACTGTAATGATTACTTTTATTGGAATATGATCTGAGGATAGAATAAATTGGAGACTTACAAATAGACAAGCGGCTAAACCCTTTTGAGAAAGTAATGTTTGCTGCAAAAGTTAAAATACATCATTTCAAAATGTCAAACGAACAAACTAAAGGACCATCATGTACATGTAAACATAATAGTGGTTCACATATTGATTAGTACAGACACCATTAATCTTAATCTATTATACTAGTAGGACATTTTTGCTGTACTGCATGCAAGTAAGTTTTAAAATGTCGTAATTCATTTTATGACGATGAACTTGAATGTGATATTGAAGGGAAAACAGACACCACTTACATTATAGAGACTCTCTCAAAACCACTTTAAAAACATGCAAATATAGATTACTTTCATTGGGAGATGACAGAATCTGATATAGACCTACATATAGACTAAAGATATTGAAGCCTTTCAGAAAATAAAGTTTGTTTTGAAAATAGAAATACATCATTGCAAGATGAATAGACTAAAGCATCAGGAGGTGAGCATATTAATAACTTACAAATTGGTTTGACTTTGTTTTAATATTTTTTTCTTCTTCTAGATTTAGATTAGGCATATACATATATGAATAGCTGCTACTGAATACTTTATAAACTTTAATTAATTTTCAACTACTACAATTATATCGCTATCAATTTTTAGATTCTCTTAATTTCACATAATGTTTTAAACTGATTACATGTCCCTCTCAGTATCTTCCTAAATATGTCTCTATTTTACAAAAATCAAATTTACTTTGAATTTAGCTTGTGTAATTTAAATCTTATGTCCCGTTTTCTGATTTAGCAGTAGCTAATACTGCTTGTAGTGTAAGTTGTCGTAAATTTTTTTTAAAAATCTTTTCCAAATGATCACTTTTTTTCTCTCTACTTTTTAAAACACATATTATAAAACTTATTGTAACTGATGGCAATAATAATAAAAAGAAAATTTATTAAATTATAATATGATTATAAGAAAGCAGTCAAATGAATCTAAATTAAGTAATTTTATTTCACTTTTGCGATTTTGTGGTTATATTTTTTTTTAATTTTCTATATAAACATTTTAATACATACTGTAAATAATGCTTATAATAAAAAAAAAATCAAATACATATACTGTTTTTAGGAATGTGAGACATTGTTTATAATCTATATAAGTCTAAACTGTGTTGTAGAAATTACGAGTTAAGTCATTACAGTAATAACAGGGTAGTATAAGATTGATTAATAATCATCTTGACGTTCCAAATATATAACAATAACAATAATAATAATAAAAAGAATAAAAAATTTAATAAGAAAAATATGTCTAGCATATATGTTATTAAAAACTGGGACAAAATGTAACCTGTCAAAAATGACAGTTAAAAATGCAACTCTTTCTGGCACTAAATGGTACCAAAATTATTCAACAGCAATATCTCAATGGGTTTTACAACAATATATTTTTGGTAAGAAACAAGAGGTAAACCATTTGCAGAATTTTTAAGTAACTCCCAAATGCCAAAAAAAAAGTAGGCACACGTACAAAAAAAAAAAGAATCTTTTTCTTATTCAAATTGAATAATTTATTTGAATTATCATTTATTTATTATTAAAATTCAATTATAATATAAGTTTTATTTTTCAGAAACAAGTTTAAACACATACAGTATATTTAAATTGTTAAGCCAATGTTCATACAAATCACTGCACGAACCATTACACAATTTATTGATCAATTATTCAGACACATTGCTCAACATACTTTCTGTAATTTGAAGTAAAATCTCTCATCAACATTAGCAGCTAGCATCCAAACTAATGACCAAAAAAAAAAAAAAACAAATAAAAGATGTTTTGAGATGAATATATAAATTAATCTGAAAACAATATGGTTGGTTACACACATCAAACATTAAGTCTAATTTGTTTGACATTCTGTAATGCCATCTTTAAATATCCTATACAGCAATTAAGAAAGGTATTTAATTGTAACTTTATATTGTATTCTATCCTTAACACTCTCTTCTCGACGAATATCATCAATATTAGACCCATTAAATGTATCATCGAGACAATTTTATTAACATAAAAGGTAACCATGGAGTACATGTATAAAAAGTTATTAATCTTAAACCACTTGATTGCCCAATCCAATAAAATGAGTCACTTTAGATATAAAGCTAAAATACATAATGAATTGATTGTATTTTCAAAATATTACACAGCACTCTTAAATAAAAAGTTTTCATCAATGGAGACCAAAAATCTATTAATAAATGTGGCAGAATAACTGCTCGATATATATATCAGTTGAAGTAGTGATATTATTAAGCTACGTTAGTCCATCTTTTAACTAATAATCATGCTAAGATAATTCATCTTTTAATTAATAAAGTGAAGTCAGCAACGCATGAAAGTCTATTCAACACCTAAACATTTAAGTCTGCTTTTCTTCTTAAAAATGCTACCAAGATATTGAAATTGTTGCACAATCTCAAGATAATAATCATCTAAGATTAATTTGGATGAAGATTTTTCGCTCATCATTGTCTGCATTTAACACTCTATTAATTAAATTGTAAGACATATCGCATTTCAAAAAATAATCACAATCTTGGGATTACGTTTATACTTTTCAACAAAGAAAAAAAAAAAAAGACTTCTTGACAAAAATAGGCATAATAATATTATTTAACAAATCAGAAAAATACAAAAACTCGTTAGAAAATAATCAACAATAAAAAATTATTGCATGGACTGATAAGTTTCGATATAACAGAATTTGTTTGTTTTTACTGACAAAATATATAAAAATATTTTTAAAGAGCACACACAAATAATAATAATAAAAGATGAATGATTTAATTTTTACTTACATCAATGGCTATATTTCCTAAGGTATCTAAACCTATTTGCTTTAAAGCTGACCAATGACAATGAGAGCATAATAAAAGAAATCTGAAATAAAATTAAACACAAATACGTTTATTATTATTTTTTCGTCTGCAAAGAGAGAAAAGTTACAATCAAATAAATACAAGGACTTATTTGTATTTTAGAAATAATAAGAAAAATAAGAATCAAATAAAATATTGAGTACATTAGTCACATTCAACAAATTCAAAGGCTTTTTAGTATACTATTTTCACTTATAATCCAAAATGTGGCATAAAAAACGGGGGGGGTGCACTCATTTATTTATTAAAAAAAAAAAATTCTTTACTTAATCATTAATTGTAATTATAAATTTATTTAAACGCACATTGATTACGTAAATAATATTCATTAAGGCTATGTAGCCTCAAGCACATGCGTATAAAATGCGACAGTAGTGACCTCTACAGGTCTTAAAACCACAAGCTTACTTTTCTTCCAATGAGTAAGCTTGTGGTTTTAAGACCTGTAGAGGTCCCTACTATCGCATTTTATATGCATGTGCTTGAGGCTACAGCCTTAATGAATATTATTTAATCATTAATTGTAGGAAAATATGTAAATAACTCGGATTATATCTAACTAAACAGGAAGTAACTGAAGCTTCCAATGAGTTATATCATGCTTGCAACCCAACCACAACCATCCATCAGCCCAAAAGTCAGATCAACCCCTGAGACCACAGACACACCAAAAACACACCCTATCGAGTAATTCACACATCATGTGACACCTCACATCACATACACACCACCACTTCTAGAGAAACCTCAACCTCAATTTTTCTTTTCATAGTTATTTTTTTTCTTTTCGTCAATCACAATTCCATCACAGATCAATTAATTAGTCATTAATTGCAAACAGCACTGAAAGTAATGATCAGGCTAATATCGGACTTAAATTTGACATATATATTTAAATGTTTAAAATTTAAGATGATTGTTTTGCAATAAATTTCTAACATTTAAATCTACAAACTTATATCATGAAAAACTAAGATCCAAAGCACATTTTCCAAATATCCAAATTATCTTTTCATATACCCACGATGATGCAATGATATCTTTTCATTTAGCGAGTAATTAATTCATAAAACATTACAAGTGAACAAACGCTAGTTTCACTCATAATGATGCTATGGAAATTGAACCAATTTTTGTCTGAACTATTCATCAAACCTATAAAAATATATTAGTAGGTGACCCTAATCTTAGCGTATATTTTTCTGTTTTTTAAAGCAAAGGAATATTCCAATGGTTTTGAAACGGTAAGAATTAATTTTCATATTTTAATAAATTGTCATTTCTCACAAATTCAATGATCCTGTGTGGTCAACAGATGAACTTTATTGCCTTCAGTCAATCATTCTATCTATTTTACAATCATATACTTTTAAAAATAAATTTTAAAAAAATCATAAGAAAGAACTTAGATTCATTTCTGTTGGAGCCAAAGTAGAGACAACAAGTTTTTTTCTATTCAGTTCTATTTAAAACTCCCCCCCGCCCCATTGAAGTCAGAGTAACTATAGCAATACCGTTTTTTAACACTAACCAATTCCAACCAGCATCTCTCAAATAAAAATATCATTATACAAAATAACAACAAATAAAATATTTTAGAATTATTACATACATCGACATTTCATAATACAAATACCATTCTTTCATTCTAACACAAACTAGTCAATTAAGACATTCTTTCATACTACAATGTAAACAAACTTTTTACACATACCTTTCAAATATATTTTACAAACAAAATAACAAATGTACAAGAGACATTAAACATTTAGTTATATTGTTTATAATTTATTATCGTGAATACAGTAACAAAATACATATAATAACAAACGAACAATAATTTTACCCAAACTATATAGCTAAAATGAATAAAGTCAATTCACAATCTTATATAATATAATTAATAGTAAACAATTTTTTTTTTATATCAATATTATCATCAACATAACAACACGGTTTAATGCTTCATAGGTTTTCTACCATCAAAATCAAACAAGAAAGAAAAAAAAATTTGACTGACATTTTAGCGTATACTGAAACACATCTCAAACTTCAGTAGACACAACACAAATCTTTTTTTTCTTTAAAAGCCAAAATTTTTAAGACCGTCAACAAAATAACATTATTTGCTCAAACAATTTTTTGTTTTTTCCAATATCAACAAGAATATTAATTTTTTAACCATTTTTTAAATATATTTCCCTTTTTATTAATTCAGCTACCAAAATTCATGAGCCTGCTAACCATATTCAAGTAATAGCCTCCATTAACTCAATTTATTTTAAAGTAAATGGTAGTCTATGTTTTGAACTTAATTATCAATCAAAAATAATGTTTTTCTTTTTCTTTCCTGTACAAAAAAATGATTTCTTGTCTGATTTGACCTATCCTAAATCCTGAGATTCAGCTCAGATCATAGCTTCACTAAAAGATCATTTCTTTTTTTGTCCTGGAAATGTTCAAAATGCACTAGGCCAAGTTTTACTATCAAATCTATTAGATGAATTCATTAACATCATTATTGATTTAGCATGTTCTAATCAAAGGAAGTAGTTACTGTAATTATCAATTCAGTTTAAAAACAATCAACATTCTACTATCATGACCCTATCATTTAACATTCTCTTCCCACTTCCTTCGGTCAACTATAATCATATCTTTCAAAGTTTGTACCACTAAATCTTCCTTTTTCTAATATTATCATTTGTCGTAAAATGTTCCCCCCAAAATGAACTTACAATAAATAAGCAGCACTCCTAGATTATGATTTTGATACCATGATCAAAATTATTCACAAACAACACCATTTTGGTCTCAAGAATAGGAGCTAAAAGTATGGCATGATTTTAAAAATGCAAACAAGATTTGATTTATAATTTTCCCAAAGTAGGTCTATGCCTACTGAAACCTAACTCTATTAAAGGCAATTATTTTAGCATAATGTATAAGCTATGTTTTGTTTCTTTTTTGACCCTACATAATGCTTCAAAGCTCACTTGAAAATAATAGTCTCATTTGTAATATACGATTATTCTGAATGTTTTAACCAGAATAAAACTGGCTTCTATGAAATAATAATGTGCAATGAATACATAATGAAAATGCCAATAAGGACTTGACTAAATTGTTTAATTCATGAAACAGACACGATTCTGAATTTTAACAGTGTTTTATAGTTCATTTTCACTTATCTTAGAGTTTTCTTTCTTTCTTACTTTCTGCAAGCCTTTCTTTGAACTAATTAGCTACATTGACATCAAATACCCTTCAATTATTTTAAGTGCTTATCTAAAGACAGAATACTATCCTTAGTTGAACTGCTTGCCTAAACTTCATTTTTAGATCCAGACATTACTATATTAGAAGCTGCAATCTTATTAACACTCCATCAAAATAATTAATTATATTATTTAAAAGATGATTATATAAGAATAAAAATTATTTTAGAAGGTTGACTCCATTTGGTCATTCCAGATCTTGAAGAGAGGTTTCTAAACTCTTTAAATTTCCTCTGCCAAATGGCTACTGCCGCGATTCAATATTGTTAAACGTGTCTTCGGAAAAATAATTTAATTGTTAAACTAATTTTTTTTTTGATTTTCGTATCCATTCTGGCCTTATTTTGAAAAGCATCATGACACGAAAATATCCATTATTATTAAATGCAGATAATTCAGGTTTATGCCCCAACAAGTTCTCATAGTGATGAAGTAGTAGAAGATTTTTATATGGATGTACAAAAAGCTTTTGATCAGAGTAAACAACATTTTAAAATTGCTATGGGAGACTTTAATGCTAGAATTAGTAGACAAATGAAAGATGAAATTGCTGTAGGTAATTTTGATTATGGTAATAGAAATGACAGAGGACATAGACTTGTGGAGTTTGCAGAAAAAGAAAAACTTTATATTATGAATTCATTTTTTGAGAAAAATGTTAAAAGGAAATGGACATGGAAGCATCCAAATGAAGGTACAGCAGAATTGGATTATATTTTGACTAACAGAAAATACATATTTCAAGATTGTAATGTTCTTAATAAATTTAACACAGGAAGTGATCATCGATTAGTAAGGTGTAAGTTACGTGTTAATGTAAAACTAGAAAGACAAAAATTATTAAGAAAAACAATATTTACAGTTGATATTCCTAATCTTCAGAAACATTCTAATGAATTTAAATTAGAACTTACAAATAGGTTTCAAATGTTAGAAGATTTTGAACATGATTCAGATTTGAATGAAATTAATATGAAAATAACTGATACACTTTTAAAAACTGCAACAAACATAGCTGGTAGAAAAAAGCAGCAATTGACTAATAAAATTTCAACTGAGACTAGAGAATTTATGAAGAAAAGAAGGAATATGAAGATATACAAAAATGATGTATTAAAAAGAATTGAATATCTCGAATTTTGTAAAATGGTACGGAAAAGAGTTGAAAATGATATAAGAAAGTATAACTGTGAAATAGCAAGGAAAGCTGTAGAAGAAAATAAAAGTCTCAAAAATGTTAAACAACATTTTGGTATTGGTAGGAAATTTATATCTGCAATAAGAAAAAAAGATGGAATTATTACTAAAAAGAGAGATGACATCATGAAATTGGTAGAAGATTTTTATCAAGAATTATATAGTAATAAAGAACAAGTACCTCCTATATCTATTACATCTTCCGAATTGCCCAGAATTTTAAATGAAGAAGTGAGACATGTAATTAAGTGTATGAAGAAAGGAAAGGCTCCGGGAAATGATGGAATTATAATTGATATATTAAAAGAAGCAGGTGAAGAAATAGAAACAATTTTAGCAAAGTTATATATCAAATGTCTAAATGATAAAGATGTACCGGAAGATTGGAAGAATGCAGTAATAATATTAATATTTAAAAATAGTGATAAAGAAGATATTAGAAATTACAGACCTATCAGCCTTTTATCAGTTTTATATAAAATTTTTACCAAGATAATTACAACTCGTCTACAGAGAACTTTGGATTTCCACCAACCAAGAGAACAAGCTGGATTTAAAAGTGGTTTTAGTACAATAGATCATATCCAGGTATTGAGAGAAGTCATAGAAAGGACAAACGAATATGAGTTGTCATTATGTTTTGGATTTGTAGATTATGAAAAGGCATTCGATTCTATACACATTTCTTCAGTGATTAAAGCATTGGATCATCAAGGTATAGATTCAGGATATTGTCATATTTTAAAGAATATTTATAAAAATGCAACAGCAACAATTAGATTACATAATGATACTGGAAAAATCAACAATGAGAAAGGTGTAAGACAAGGTGACTCCATATCTCCAAAACTCTTTACAGCAGTGCTGCAAGAAGTATTTTGTGGATTAAAATGGGAAACTAAAGGAGTGAAAGTAAATGGAGAGTATTTAAGTCATTTAGATTTCGCAGACGATGTAGTTGTTTTTGCAAATAATGCTTCAGAGCTGCAGGAAATGTTGCAGGAGTTAGCAGATGAAAGTAGAAAAGTAGGACTAAAGAAAAATGTTAAAAAGACTAAAGTAATGTTTAATCGATTTGCTCAAAATATGAAAATAAAGATTGATTATGAAGAATTAGAAGAAGTTAACAGTTACAAATACCTTGATCAGATTATTAATACAGATGGAAACATAATGGAGGAAATTAATCATAGAATTAAACTCGGTTGGAGTGCTTTTGGTAGAAATAACTTGATACTAAAAGGAAATATGCCTATGTGTTTGAAAAGGATGATTTTTAACAAATGTGTTTTACCAGTTCTTACTTATGGATCTGAGACTTGGACACTTAATAGAAGAACAATACAGAGACTTCAGACCACTCAAAGGAGTATGGAGAGATGTATGTTGGGAGTAACAAGAAGAGATCGAAAACACAATGTATGGGTAAGATAACAAACAGGTGTTACTGACCTTATTGAAAAAATTAAAAGATTGAAATGGAGTTGGGCTGGACATATTGCTAGAAGAGATGATAATAGATGGACAATTGAAATTTTAAACTGGATTCCAAGACATTGTAAAAGACCCAGAAAGAGACCACATGTGAGATGGATGGATGAAATAAGAAAATGTGCAGGGGTGTTGTGGAGAAGAGAAGCTAAAGATCGGAGAAGATGGATTAAACTTGGAGAGACCTTCATCCTGCAGTGGATTGATAAAGGTTGATGATGATGATTAAATAATCTTAAAATTTATTTTGTTTTCTATTATTTCCTTTATTTCAACTTTTTCATATTTTAACATTTTATTGATATTTTTAACATTTTTAAATATGCATCAGAAAATTTTTTAGAATGAAAAAATATTACCTTTTGGTGCAATTTGTTTATACCATCTCAATCAAAAAATATTACAAAACGCAAACTAATTTTTTTTTTTTAAATAACTATAACAACGATTACCTTATTTTGTATAGTTAATTTTGATTGAAAACAAATTAATAATATTATTAATTACTATATTATGAAATGAATAGTCAATAAATTAATCAATATAAAATATTTTAAATTTAAAATGAATGTTTAGAACAATATTATGCAGTAGTCCTATAATAATCTGAATATGCTGCCATTTGAACTGCTAATGTTTAAACTGTATGCTATATATATAGAGCCCGCAAAACAAGCTCTTAACAAGCTTTGAAACTGTATGCTGTATAATAAATATTCTCAAAAATATACGATTCCAATCTTTTACTTGAATTTACTTTTTCCAATACAAAGTCTGAAACTTTATCTATAATCTTTTGCTTTTAATTTATCAGTTGCTCGTTTGTTTTGTCTCACTTATTATTCTTTTAAATGATAGTCCCAATCCCCTCTTACTAAACTGGGATTTGAATCTATTAAAACTCCAGGATGTGCTCGTGCACTTTTACTGCTGTTCTGAAAATATTTTAAACCAAACATAATCTGACATTTTTTCTTATCATCTAGAGCTGTTCATAGGTAAATCTTCATCTTTTGATTTTCAAATGAAGTGTTCTCATTACTACCACATTATTTTCCCCTTTAAAAACTTGATCTAATTTTCATCTCTCATACTTCTTATTCCAAATCAATAATCTCTAACAATCTTCTAACTTTTCCTTAGTCTTACTATTTCATCCTAATCCCTTTTATCATTTGAAAATATTTCTATATTTTTTTTTTTTTCAAATGACTTTTCTAATTTCTTCATACATGTTTTTTACACAATCATCACAATTACAAGTTGAAATATCAAAAAAGAAAAGAAATAATCCATTAGGCAGTTTTTTATATAATTTATAAGTAAATAATATAAAATATCACATGATCACATTTCATATACTAGCACATTAAATGTTGATAAACAGAGCAAAACTCTCCATACAGTATTGCCACCTGTGCTACACAGAGTAATCAATGGATGCCAGAAGGCTTGTGCATAAAATCCCTATCCAATGCCTACTCATCCAATATCCCCAGACCAGTTTCTGGCTTGTGGCCTTCGTCAGTGAGGAGCTTTGGATCTGAGAGCACTGCATCTAGATCTTAGGATCTAATGCAACCCTCTAGCAACCACCTTTTATCTCTACTTAACTACAAAACTATGAGAATGAAATTGAAAACACAAAAAATATTTTCAATCTAAGCTCAATAGCTTATATAGTCATATGGGTATGAACTATCCTATTAGGCAGGATTGGCATTAGATAGGGATTTTATTCACAAGCCTTCTGGCATCCATTGATTGCTCTGTTTAGCACAGGTGGCAATACTGTATGGAGAGTTTTGCTCTGTTATCAACATTTAATGTGCTAGTATAGGAAATGTGATCATGTGATGCTTAATGGTTTAACACCAATCCTGCCTAATAGGATAGTGGTGGCTATGGTTGTAAAAGAGCCAAAGACACCAAAATGTATGGGTGCTGAACTGAGTTCAGACCCATATGACTATATAAACTACTGAGCTTAGATTGAAAATATTTTTTGTTTTCCAATTTCATTCTCATAGTTATGTAGTTAAGTGGAGATAAAAGGTGGGTGCTGGAGGGTTGCATTAGATCCTAAGATCTAGATGCAGTGCTCTCAGATCCAAAGCTTCTCACTGACGAAGGCCACAAGCCAGAAACTAGTCTGGGGATATTGGATGAGTAGGGATTAGATAGGGATTTTATGCACAAGCCTTCTGGCATCCATTAATTACTCTGTTTAGCACAGGTGGCAATACTGTATGGAGAGTTTTGCTCTGTTTATAAAATATCATTTTATAACAGCTAATTGTGTATATATATTTATAATATTAATGCATAAATACTTTTCGGCAAATATTTTGTTTCCCAAATGGAAATGGAAACTACTTTAACCGTTAATTGGTTAATTAAAAATGAATGGAATATTATTTTATACAGTGTGTATTTATCACATATTGTATTAGTGTGATTACATTAGTAGATATTTTGACTATTTTGCGTTGTCATAATTTTACTACTGATTCCGATTAATTTTATATATATATATATAAAATAATCATAGATGTCGCTACCTAGATAATGTAAATTAAAGCCTAAATAGATTACATTTACAATGAAGAGAGGAAAAAAAATACTCACTGAAAAAAGCTTTAATCCATTATTAGAAATATATGATTAGTTGTTATTTACTTATATAGTTAACATTTATATTTGAATAATAATGTATAAAAACATTGTATAAGAGAGCAAAATGTATACATATCTTTTTTCTCTCATTTAAAATCCAACTTAATAAATTTTAATATTCATAATTTTTCTCTAACATATTTTTACCCTTATTCAAAATCGTAGATAATCTATTGCCTCTAAAAAAAATAATAATATCAAAAAATAATTTGTTCTATTGTTTGTAAATAAGTACAATTTACAATAATTGAAAATTAATTGCAAATAAAAAAATGTTTTATAACTTAATTATTTATAATTTCTCAATTCAAGTTCATTATACCTGTAAAAAAAAAAACTTACTTGTAAAAACTTGAATTTGTTACTAAAATGGGAATATTTTCATCTTCAAAGGATAAATTTCTTAAAATAATAGCAATCTAAAAACAAATTAAACAATTACAGTTTACATTAGTAAGTATAATGAACAACATAATAAAATGTTAAAATAATAATTAAAACAATTACCTGAAATATCCGTTGACCTTCAAAGTCATACATTCCCAAATTCCGAGACAGGCAAAATATTTCATTATCGTCTTGATCTAATTTTTCTTTATCTAAATAATATATGTATGTTGTTAAATTTTTAAAAAATCCACAAAACTGAAATGTAATTTTTATTCAAAAACACTATTATTTTTAATAAAAATGCAGTTAGAAGCCATAATTTAGGAATATGACTGATAATTTAACGTGAACTTTACCTTTATTATTATACATGTAGCTTTGATTAAAGTTAACGATTCAAGTTTGATATGAAATTGGTTTATAAAATTTAATGAAGTAAAAAATATTTTAATATTAAATACATTGTATTACTTGTAAAAACTTATTATTCTATAGTTTAAATTTTAAGAGAAAAATTTACAATGCCATTCAACTATACTTTTACAACTATAATTCTGTTAAAAGATAACTTATTATAATTTAAATAATAATAATTTTTTTTTTTTTTTAACATAGTTCTTTACTTAAGGACATGCATAAACTACAACACTTTTATTAGCATATATTCATTAATACTTGTCTATGTTTACTATTGTAACAAGTTATAGAAATGACAAATGAATGTGAGTTGCCATTATTGTTTGGATTTGTACATTATGAAAAGGCATTTATTGTATAGGAATTTCTTCAGTGATTAAAGCATAGGATCACCAAGGTACTGATTCACGATATTCTCATACTCTGAAGTATAACTTTGAGAAAAGTGTACAACAGGATGACTCCATATCTCCAGAACTTTTTACAGCAGTATGCAAGTAGTATTTTGTTGATTAAAATAGAAAGCTAAGATAGAAAAAGTAAATGGATATTATTTAAGGCATCTAGATTTTGTAGTTGTTTTTGCAAATAATGTTTTAAAGCTTCGGGAGATGTTGTAAGAGTTATCAGATGAAAGTAATAAAGTAGGATTAAAGATAAATGTCAAAAAGATTAAAGTAATGTTCAATGGATTTTTTTCACACACACAAAAAAAAAAGGATTGATAACGATGAGTTAGAAAAAGTTAGCAACTATAAATACCTTGGTCAGATTATTACTATAGATAGAAACATAATGGATGAAATTAATCATAGAATTAAACATGGTTGGAGCACTTTTGGCAGAAATAACTTAATACTAAAAGGAAATATGCATATGTGTTTGAAAAGGAAGGTTTAATTATATGAGACTTGCACACATAACAGAAGAGCATTACGGAGACTTCAGACAACTCAAAAAAAGGATGGAGCATGTTAGGAGTAAAAAAGAAGAGATCAAAAATGAAATACATGGGTGAGAGAACAAACAAGTGTTACTGTCATCATTGAAAAAATTAAGAGACTAATGTGGAGTTGGACTGGACGGACATATTACTAGAAAAGATGATAATAGATGGACAGTGGAAATCTTAAACAGGATTCTAAGATATTGTTAAAGTTTCAGAAAGAGACTACGTGACATGGATAGATGAAATAAAAAAGTGTCCTGAGATGATGTGGGGAAGAGAGGTTAGAAATCGAAGAAGATGGATTGAACCTAGAGAAACATTCATCCTGCAGTGGATCGATAATGGCTGAAAATAATGATTATTTTAAATGTATAGTTATTTATCTGTGGGTTTATAAACACACTAACTGTTTGAAAAAATGTCAAAAATAAATTAAAAAAATATTTTAGGGCAATAGTCCTAAGTGTAGTTAAATCTACTTAAAATAAATATGTAATATTTAAATACAAATATATTATGTAATTTTTAAGCTAGATGTAATTAGAGGAAATTTGAACCCAGACTTTCAAGCACCCTACAGTCATCCACTCCATCTTATTTATACAACCAATACACATGACTACATAAATGCAAAAAACATAAATGATTTCCATTATATGTATTTTGTACTGAATCAGCACTCATTAGCTGGCCCAGCAAATCTTCAAACTTTCATGAATAGACTTCCATCTTCTCCACTCTTCCAACTCTTCAGCCATCCATATCATTGAAAATCTCATGATGACATGTTAAAGCCAATGTTGCCCATTTTGTTGTTATACCCATGTTGACGTTAAGTCATTCTGATCACTCATATGCCGGACCGTAAGCCTATTTAAATACATAGAAGAGGGATGGGCAGAGTACAGGCTGCATATATAATATTTAAATACATTATATATGCTTTTAAAGCTAAATTTGAATTTAGACTTTCAAATTCCCTTTAGTCATCCATCTTATACAAGTGATACGTGTTAGCACATACATACAAAAAAGATAAATGTATTTCGTTCTGAACCTGCATTTATCAGTTGGTCTGGATCATCATCTCCCACACATATATATTATAATCAGTACTGGGTTTATATTAAGATAGCAAATATTTAAACTTTCATTTCTCCACTCCCTAACTTTTCAGCTGTCCATATCATTGAAAATCTAATGATGGCATGTTCAAAGCCCTTGTTTGACAACAAAAACAAGGGCTTTGAACATGCTATCATCAGATTTTCAATGATATGGATGGCTTAAAAATCGGAGAGTTGAGAAGATTGAAGTCTATCCACGAAAGTTTGAAGATTTGCTATTTTAATATAAACCGAGCACTGATTACATATATGTGTGGGAGATGATAATTTGGACCAACTGTTAAGTGCTGGTTCCGCAGGAAATATATATAGTGGAGATCATTTATCATTTCTGCATGTATGTGGTTATATGTTTTGGTTTATAGGATGGAGTGGATGACTAAAGGGAGCTTGAAAGTCTAGGTTCAAATTCCCTCTAATTATAACTGGCTTCAAAAGTATATATAATATACTTCTATTTAAATATTACACATTCAGCACGAATTCTGCCCATCCCTCTTCGGAGTATTTAAATGAGCTTGAGGTCCTCCAAACGAGGGATCAGAATGACATACAGTCAACATGGGTATGACAACAAAATTGGCAATCAAGGGCTTTGAACATGCCATCATCAGAGTTGGAGACTAGAGATGACTGAAACCTATCTCTGAAAGTTTGAAGATTTGCTATCTTGAACATAAACCGAACACTGATTATACATATATATGGGAGATGATGATTTGAACCAAATGATGAGTGCTGGTTCAGCACAAAATACAGGTATTGGAGATCATTTATATTTTTCGCGAGTACGGGGTTGGTTATATCAGTTGTATAAAATGAAGTGGATGACTAAAAAGAGCTTGAAAGAATGGATTCAAATTCCTTCTAATTAAAATAAATATGGAAGTATTTTGCATAAAAGTAACTCTCAGCTGATTGATATTTATTAATTAGTCATATAAATTCCTTGTATAAATGTAATTAGTAATTATCAAAAAGTAACACTAGAATAACACCCGGCATACTATCTTAACATGAAATGTACAATGTCAGAACTATTGGCATACCTACTTTTGCAGACTTCACCTCAAATGCCACTAAATCCCTGAAAAAGCTTCTCATAGAATGGTTTCTCTTTGAAATTACTCAGTCGTCTACAGAGCAGCATAAAGTAAAAAAGGGATAATGAATTGAAAAAAAAACATCCAAACAGACCAAAAAAAACAAACCAAGGACCTAACCCTAAAAGATTAGCAGTAGCCATCAGCTTTTCAGCATTACCATTGGTTCTCGCTTCGCCTTTCAAACTATTAAGCAATAAAAAAAAAAAAGTCGTCCCCATTATTATTAATATTTTTTGTTAAGAATATGTGGCTTTTATATGCTTATTGGTAACATTATTATGATTACTTTATGGAATAAATTGAATAATAATAATAAAAACAACAACAAAAGAATCGTATTCCATCCTAGATAAAAACTCATCCAGGCCGTTATAGTAAATTCTTTGTCATTGGTATAAATTCAGTTCCAAAGACATCCAAAATTAAATATATTGTCCAAAGAAACTTTTTAATATTTTCTTACAACACTGATTCAGGTTAAAAAATGTTTAATATTTCCCTAATTTCAAAAGTTTATAGTTAACAGTATATGTTGTTCCAACATAAGTAACTATTATATTAGAGATAAATGTGGAGACATTATTGTTTAAAAAAAAAATCACACTCATATATATATATAATGTATGTATACAATCATGACTATTTTAGAAATAGGGTTCTTACTTCAAACTTTGTCCCTGTTGATCCCCCTTTTACGGCTCAATTCAGAACTGTCAGATATTATAAAACTATCTTCTAAGACGAATTAACAAGAATGATGTACTGTATAAAACTATAATAATTTTATATCGAATAACAAATTAACAGTAAGACAATAATTTCTATAGAACTCCAACTAATTTCCTTATAAATAGAAGATGGGTGTTAGAGAAAATATTAAAATTCGGAAGGATAATGTTAGCAACTATATCCCTTATAGTATTCTGTCCAATAGACAGGTCCAGAGAGAGTCACAATATCAATTCATCCATTCCATTCTCCTCCTTGCCCATTTCTTCAATTCCACTTAAGTCTTCCCATCTCTTATATCATCCAATAATGTCAATCTCTTCCGTTCTTTTTATTTCCACTCACCATTCCCTCCAAAACATCTTTCATTAAACTATAATTTCTTCTTAATATATGTCCAATCCAGTTTCTCTTTCTCTCTCTGATATTCTCAATCTATCTTCTTTCCTCATTTACTCTTTTCAAAACTTCTTCATTTGTTATTGTACTCATCCAACTGATTTTTTCCATTCTTCTCCATGTCCACATCTCAAAGGCTTCCAATCGTCTCTTAATTCTATTGCTCAGCGTCCATTTCTCACAACCATACATTAATACAATCCACACATAACATTTAATTAATCTTTCCTTAATTCTTTTTCCAAAAGTCCACAAAATATCTTCCTTCTCTTCACAAATGTCTCTTTTACCAATGCTATTCTTCTTTTAACTTCATCTTCTTTCATCCTCACTCAACCAACTACCAAAATATCTAAATCCCTTCACCTGTTGAACCATGTTATCACGGATTCCAATTTGCAGTCTTTTTGCACTTTTCCCTATCCATAAACACTTAGTCTTTCCAATATTACTCTTCATTCCACATGACATACATCCTTCTTGCAATTTATTCATCATATTCTAAAGACCCTCTTACTCCTCAGTGATAAGAGCCATATCACCTGCAAATCTTATACACTTTATTACTCTCCCTCCAACATTTGCTCCTCCACAGTCCAAATAATTATTTAGCATATCTTCTAAATAAATATTAAACACAACAGGTGAAATATTAATTTCTATGATTACATGACAAAATTTTAATGACATGTTGCAAATTTTAGAGTAACCTCATTTTATAAGCAATATCCAATTTAACAAAAAATAAAAAAATAAGCTCTTTTTTTTTTTGTGAATTTGAAAGTAGTTTATGAAATGTTATATGATAACAAAATGCTCAACTGAGATGGACAAGTGAGAAAAGTTTACTTTAATACTCTAAGCCAGTCAAGGTGCTTTGTAAAAAAAAATAAAACGGAAAGCTATTCTAAAATTTATAATGGATAAACCTAGACTAATTCAGAGATTTAAAATTTCCTCAAAAACATAAATAGTAATTTTCTTATTGAATAATAAAATGGACATACCTTTATTTATAGGACCTAGGAGTTCTCGTACTTCTTTATCTTCTATTGTTTCATACCAAAACTAAAAAAAGAAAGAAAGAGAGAGATGAAAGACACTTGTAAATAAAAATATATAATAAAGACCATTATATAGAAAATACTTTCGAGACATGAAAATTAGTATTTATTTTACTTAGTTTATTGCTGTTGCAGAATTCAACTTTTTTTTTTTTAAATAATCAGCCAATTTTATTCAGTACTTACTTTTATAATCTTTATTTGAAATTAATATTCCATAATAAAAAAAATATTCCATACATACATAAAGAAAAAAACCTTTCCCTAACAGATATTTGAGAAAGTGATTTTCAAGTTGACTCTCAATTAACCTTGATAGAAAAAAATGGATCTTCTTTCTCTGTTAAATTCATAATAAGTTTAAATATCACTGTCTAAGACCTACTTATACATGCTGAAAAGTCTTTTATCAATCATTCCAATTGAAAAGTAGCAGATCAAAAATTAACTTTATGAATATATAATTATTCCAGACATGTCAATTAATAAGTCCATTTAGACTGTGGAATAGTTTTTAAATTGCCATTATGTTTTATATTTTACTAAAGCTATAATATATATATTAAATGTGTTTTTTCAAAAGTTTCATTATTACTGTTTTATTCTCTTGATGAAATTGTGTTCTAATTTTAATAATAACATATCATTTATATATAGTAATTAGCTCCACGGGATACAGTCCTTAACATACTATTTGTAATTTGTTAATATATGTGTAAATGTGGATTTTTCCTTAAGGGGTTTCCCCCCCTTCTCTCTATTAGAAGTGAATCAAGAATTTCTAATTTAACTATTAAAAGCTGTGTTGATGTATTTAGGGAAAGGAAAATTTTTATTAATTTTCAGAATACCTTTCCTGGAAGCAGATAGTATATAGTGGCAAAATGAGTATTGGTTTTCTCTGCACATTAATTATGAGTCACTAGTCATTTATTCATGCACATACTTTTGTGAGATTTGATTAACCAACATTGTTAAAGCTACATCAAAAAACTTAGCCCACATGATTGGAATTTAGTTTTAGTCTTTAAAAAAATAATAAATTAGCATCTTTCCCATAAATAATTGGATCCTTCAAATTATAAAAGAAAAATTTTCATCTGGGACATAATAAATTATACGTGTCACCAGAGATGAAAGATTTGTAAGCCAGTAAAACACAACAGCAGCAATTTAGCTTTTCCTGACGATTTGTGATGCTGGTATTTTAGTTGTAGTTAAATATTGGACTATTTCCATCATCTAATATTAAGTATTGAATGGCTTTAGAAAAATTAAACTATTCAAATTTTCCAATTACACATGGGTCTCATTTTACACAATAGATAGGTTCCTCAGAAAACACGTGCAAATGAAATCGCGCAAAAATAGACGTAACTTACCTTGAAAAGGGGGGGGGGGTATGGACTGTGATTTTTCAAAAATCATGTAAAAGCAAAGCACCAATGTAAAATTACTTTAAAATTCACGCAAAAAAATAATAATGAAATAAAATATGGCTAATAAAAAATTTCAAATTTGAAAAAAATTGATACAAGACAAACTTTTTTTAACTACAATATTTAATTTTATTCAAAACAATATATTTTTATGCATAATTTACAGTAATTTACATTTTTTTATACACATTTTAATTATTATCGCTATTTGCCGGTAAACAGGTTCGTTTGCAAACTGGTAAAAAATCAGATTCTTCACAAAGAAAATACAATGTAATTAGTAATTAATCTAACAACTAAAAATTAAATTCTTATTTTTGTCTTTAATTTTCAATTTTAATTGTGCCCACTGCTATTACTCACCTTTTAAAAATAAACTTGCGGACACTAAATGATTAATAATTGATTGTTCTTTTTTAAAAAGCAAAAACAGAATGTGATTTAAAATGCAAAATTAACACGCACAATGTTTGAACAAATTTACATTATAATCTTGTAAAATTTAATGTGTGTATACATAAAATGTGGAAATCATGATTTTAATTTCATTATTGCATAAAATCTTACTATTATAAAGCACTGAAAATATTGAAATTACTAAGATGAAAATCAAATTCCAATAATGTGCTATTACTTTCAATATAACGTTAAGTGCATGAAATTTATTATTTAAAGTAATAGCGCATTATCGGAGTTCAACTTCCGGTGAAACATGAATTGCGTAACTTCAAAATCGTGTTAAATAAGTCCGCGTAAAAAGAGACCCAGGTGTACATTCAACTGTTAGTACACAGGTTAGTATAGACACAATATTTTGAGAGGTATTATTCTCCTCTCGTCTTCAGATGTTTCCGGCCTTTGGCAGAATCAATTTACCGTAAAATTCTATATTAAAAAAATCTTAGGGTTCAGGTTTTATTCCCATGCTTGTATTATTGCTAGTCAGGCCAGCAAGACCTGAAGAAGAGAGGAGAATAAACTCTCTCAAAATGTTATGCATATACTAACCTGTGCGCAATGGCTAAAAGTTGAATGTAATTGGGAAATTTAAATAGTTTACTTTTTCTAAAGACATTCACTACTTAATATTAAATGATGGAAATAGTCTAATAGATAATAAATACAACAATTTAGCTCATTGCGAGAAATAGTAAAATAAAATTGACAATTTATGATATAGTCTAAAGTTATTGAGATTTCATCATGGTAAATATTAAAGTATGTTCCTCACTATTAACGTAATGAAATTATAAAAAAATGCCAATTCTTAGAGTAATCAAATTTTTAAAAGCAATAATATGATAAAATTATTTAGTGAAAAAAAAGGAAATGCACTTTCTTATAGGCAAAAGTAAACTTCCACATAAAACTTTTTAAAAAGAACTATAGTTATGATGGATTAGTATACAGATGGCAAAGACTATATTTTCATCTAATTGGCATGAATTTCATGTAAGATATCAGGATTTTAAGAAATGAATTAAGGCAGTTAAAATAAAAGCCAAGTACTACTTACTGAAAATTATTTGTTATCAGAAAAAATTCTGCATTTAATAATTGCTGGGTGATACTGTGATATCAAACCACTTTTAGTTGGGAATATGCAGACAAAAATGATAGCATCATACCTTATGTTAGTCTATGAAATATGCACTGAGGAAGAATACAAAGAACAGGTATAACTTAACAAACTCAAACCAAACGCAATTCTTTTATTATATAACCTTTTCAAATAAAAACTTTTAAAAAATAATAATCATGTCGACTATTAAAACTTGATTAAAAATAAAGTTTCAAACATTACTATTTATTTGAAAGATGTTTGAAAGCTATGTATGCTTTTGCTAAAACAATGGATGTTTTTGTTTTTTAATGAAAGATGGTTACTCAATTAAATTAGTGCATGCTGTAAATAAATTTGTCAAATCATTATAAAAGTCAGCAAAAATAAGTGAAGCAAGATGTAAAAGTTTCAAAGAAATGCGGTTATTTTGTTGAAATTGTTAATGTCAGGTTTTTCATAATTTGTTTAACTACTAAAATATACATACAACATTTTCGATGATTAAAAATTATGAATTTGAAAGAAACTACTAAGCCAAGTAGTTTTAAAAAAAACAAAAAAACAGATATTTTGTTAAAACTTTATCAAATAAAATTTCATATAGTGTGAAAATAAAATAACTGAAATTCGTATTTTGAAAGTTTTTCTACAGTTCATGTTTGTCAATATAAAAAAAAAAACTCTATATATGGAAAGTTTGTCAATTCTTATATAGAAAATATAAATCCAAGTTTTTTTAAAGTTCACATTTGATGCTACTAATAATGCCATTATAATTAAAATGAGACATTTGGTCAGAATGCTACAATTAGTCAATCACATTTCTTTTATACATATATTTGTGATACCTATGGCCCTGGGATTTGAATCCAGACCTGCTAAACTTTGGACATCTTCAGGTTCCAGATTTAGGATGTTTCAGATAGCTATCCAATCATCAATTTAATACTAATATTTAGCTATTATTAGACAAAATAAAGCAGAAGTGATTCATTAATTAGTAATCGATAGTCTGGTGGGTAGCATATTTGGTTTCTGTTCCCTTTAAGAAGGCTGATGGAGGTCTTTGTCTGAAGTAGGCTATTTAAGAAGTTTTTTAAATCTACATATACTTGTCCATGTGCTGTCAATATAAATGTACCACCCCCTTCTCTTAATCAGAAAAACTTGTAAAAAATAAAGCGATTGTTTATTCGTATGGTCTAGATCTTGTAAGGGGTCTCTTTCTATTGGTCTTACATTTATTACATATATATGAAGAATCAGTTATTGTTAGTAAAGTATTTCTAGAAGTAAAAATGAATACATATTGATTTCACAATATGCTTCACCTATATACCAAATTCAATTATAGTTATATAAGTATTTTACTGATCTATGGAAAAACCACCTAAGTCCATTACATCAAAGACTATGATCATTCACTGCTTAACATTGCTTCTTTTAAAATCCAGACTACGATAATGGGAAATTAGATAAAATAATAAAAGTATTTGTGATATATAAATGAAATGGTTTTAAGAGAATATTAGGTGTTCAATATTGAAACTTGTTGGGCAAATCTCATGGGATAGTGATAAACAAATAAATAAAAATATCCATGAGGGCTTACAAAAAATGTCTAATATATTATACATTATTAAAGTTTTTACTTTCAAAATTATGTGAAAACAATGTCATGCATACAATAATATAAATAGCAGAAATATTCTCAGTAAGTTTATGAGAAGTATTATTACTCATTTTCTGACTGTTCAATTGAATGAAGACAAACATTTACATTTGTTTAGTTATAGTATTCAATTTGATATCTCTAATTATATTAACACTAAAGGGATAAACCAAAAAAAATGGATTTATACAGGAATATTTTCTTTATAAAAAGCTATTACAAATCAAACTAATTATAGATAGCTTTCATTCACTTGTTTAATAAGTAGCTTCTGCTATTGTGAACAGACTTAATATTTTTGCCCGTTTTTGAAGAATATATGAAACAAAGGTTTCTTTTTACATTTCTATGGCTTATTCTATCAGCGATTAGTCAAAAATCTTTAAACTTAGCGACTATTACGATAGAGCTACAAAGTAGAGAAATTAAGTCAGCGCTTACCACTGCCACTCTGTTAAAAAATTCTTCTCATGTTGAACATTACAATATGACAAGATAACAAACATCTGTCATAATTTAGAATATATCAGATATAATCAGACTGACCATCAAAACATCAGAAAAAATTTATTTTGAATAAGTCTCTGTTAAAAGAATTATAACTAACAGTCCAATGAGTGGTATATAATAAATTTAAATTTGGATATGTTAAATTTTTTTAACAATTGTGAACACTATTTTCAGACATCTTAGAAAATGAAACTTTTTCTCGTCTTTCAATTACCACAAAGACTGGCAATTTTTTTAATATGTTTTTGCCATGTCATCTTCGGCAATAGAGAGTTGGGGTTATTATCTTATCAATCAGTACAATGTTAACACATCATTAAATAACATTTTATTAAAGAACTTTTTTGGATAAATGCCTGTTGTGCTAAAACTTAAATAATTAAATGTATTGAATGCTCACCCATCACCAAAATTTTAAAGGTTTGTAAAATTAATTTATACAATTTATTTATTATTTAAAATAGCATGTAAAGACTTTGATCAACTGGCTAAAATTAGAATCTATTTTGTAATATAAATAAATAATATACTATTTATAATTTTTTTTGTTAAATGCACTCTGAGAAAAACCTAGAAGATATTTATTTATGTGTCAAAGCGTTGACCAGGAAGCGAACCCGGGCCTGCTGCTTGGAAAGCAGCTATGCTAACCGCTATGCCACCAACGTTCACCGCAAATTAAGTTATGATTAACATTAATTCTTAAAATAAATATGATTGCTCTACATAGATAACTAAGTTGGGGTGAGGCACTTCAAATGAGACAAAACTCATCAGACATTTATGACATCATGAGAATAACAAGTCATTTCCAAAATAATAAATTACTTTGATACCAATATAGATTATACTACAGATTAGCAATCTAACAATCATGATATACAACAAAATAGGACTTTTGATGTGGCAAAGGATAATAAAGGCTTTTAATAGCAAGTTGATGTGTGTGACAAATATCTGGATTTAAATATGGCACAGGAGAAAGTTTGAAAATTATTTGCTGCCATTGACTAACAAGATCTTTAAAGGCATTACCAGAAAACATTAAAATGTGGCTACATTATGCTAATGAAAAATCTTATAATTACTATTCACAACAAAAAAAAATTCAAGCTGTAAAATTTTAGCTATAGTAGCTATCACATGTGACAGCTAATTTGTTTAATGATCGTATCACTAGTTAAAGCTTTCTGTCATTATCAATAGCTAAAAATATTCATTCATGGATCATGCAATTCTGCTAAGTCACAAGCTTAGTGACACCTTGTGACCAATGGAAATAATCATAAAGTTCATCAATATCTTAAACCTATCAATGAACAATCTATAATTTGATCAAAAACTATGGAAATTTCCATTATTGTCTTCATTGTCAACAGAATTGCTCTCAACATTCTGAAAGCTGATATCTATCTAATTATACTGGTTTCTCTATGACTGTAGCCAAAAAACATTTTAACTATATAGAAGGCAAACAACCCTCCCTTCTCACTAGTGTCATTAAACAGTGGTGCTAAAACTGCAAGGATATTCTTGCCCCAGCCAGAAGATAGAGACTTTGAGAAAATAAGAGCAGCCGTCTATTTCCAAACTCAAATGCAATTACATGAATCAATCTTAAATGTCTAGAAGTGATAGTGTCAATATATAAATTCATTTTAAATCCATTTCTTATTTTAGTACTCTTATTAGCACTTCTAAAATATTAAATTTTATTTTGGGCCAATATTAGACAACGTTAAGTTATGTAATACTCGAAATTGTCTAATATTAGCACAAAGTAAATTTTAATATTTCAGAAATGCTAATAAGAGTATTAAAATAAGAAATGGATTTAAATTGAATGATTTATATATTCAGGCTCTCATTTCTAGATACTTAAAATGGGCTCATGTAATTAGATTTGAGTTTGGAAATAAGACGGCCACTCTTATTTTCTTAGTCCCTATGTTGTGGCTGAGGCGAGAGTATGCTTGCAATTTTAACCCCACTGTTTAACGGTGCTAGTGAGAAAGGATAATTGCCTTCTATATAGTTACAATCTAAACACTATGCTTATAAAACTTATTGAGTATTACAAAAAACAATTTGGTTTTTGCATCTTGATATAAATTGTGAATCAATAGCTAAAGCAATCATCCAGACAATTACTACATTCTGAAAGTAATTCAAATGCTGATAAAACTGACGACATATATCTTTAGAGATCTTCAGTTTTTGGACAGAGCGTGACAACACTGATTTGCGCATTGTATTATTCTGTTTAACAATTCGCTAATACCATTGATAGACAATTCTAACTATTGGCACCCTTAACCTAAAATTGCATGCACCTGGGTCTTTTTCCTCAAAGTAATTTCTTTGTCAAAGTAATACACACACACACGTATTAAGCAAAAATTGATAATTAAAAGATCAAAAACTGCGGAGCAGTAAATACACACACAAAAAAATCTAAAAACACTGACAAACATTTTCCTTTTACAATAAAACAATATCTTTTTTAATGAAGTATATAAAAATGCTTTAGTTCAATAAAAGCCTGAAAAATGAAAATATGAGAAAACAACTGCAAATAAAAGAAAAAAATATTGTAGGTATTTTTAATACATTTATGGCTAGTAACACATATATAGCTGACCTTCAAAGTCTAAAATATATAAAGTTTTCCAAAATAATTTGTTACGTCTTCTAAATAAACTGAAATAATGCTATATCATTAATGAGATACTGGAATCAGTAACATTAAAAAGTTTGCCCTTAGATCAAAACAGAACTAATTTGACACGTTAAAAAATTAAAATAATACCATAAGAAACACAAACCCATTTGAAATAACAGAAAAATTATACGTATATGCTTATCTGTCTCCTGATTAATCATATTCCTTATGATATGTAAGGCAATAAGTTTTCCCCTTGCTTTCAAGGATCACAGTAAGAAAGACGGCCATAAAAACAATGATATCTATGCTGTTTTTTAAATATCGAATCGATTATCCTTCCCCACTGCTATAATTTTAAAAAATTTTCTTTCATAGGTATAATTTATTTATTTTTTTTTGGGGGGGGGATTGGTTACATAAAATTGCAATGCCCATGATCTAGAATTTTGATCTAAACTAGAGGTTTGGGGATTGTTGCCAACAAACAAATAATCCCGCTCATCATATTAATACTGATGATCAAAACAAAGTACCCAAAATATTCTTAGATGGGGAACAAAGGATATTGCACACAAAACTTATAATCCAGATGGGTATCAATGCATTAACTGTAAAAAAAAAAAACAATGCAAAACTCACTATTTAATAAATAGGACATTATTTTTTTCTTTTTCCATATGTCAAAGCATCAGCCGGGAAACAAACCCGCGACAACCATCTGCAAGCAAGTCAGCTGTGCTGATCTCTCGGCTACCAACGCTTGACAATAGGACATTATTTTATTCAGAAATCTTTACTGCCTGAAAAAAGTAGCAGTTGATAACTAATGTAGATATTATTAGTAATGTTAGAATCTTTGTTTTGAAAAATAAAGCCGCGGTGTATTCGCTAATAGGCCAGTTTCTTACTCGGGCCAGTAATCTCCAAACCAAGCGACTTGCTAATTAAATCATCAAAACAGGCAAAACTCTCCATACAGTAGTGCAACGCAGTGCAAGCCAGAGTAATCAATGGATGCCAGAAGGCCAGTGCATAAAATCTTCATCGGGCTTGCACTGAGTGGCAATACTAAATGGAGAGTTTTGCCTGTTTTAATAACAGTTATAAGCAAGCAAAAGAAATAGTGATCATATATATTGCTTATAACACTTCTTTCTTATACACTTTAATGTAACAAATTTTCTTAAAAACTTCTTGTGATCATGTGATGTTTATTGGCTTACTAACTGTATTATAATATTTATCAAAACAGGTTTCATAAATTAAAACAGCCAAAACTCCCCTTGCAGTAGAGCCACTCAGTGCAAGCCAGAGTAATCAATGGATGCCAGAAGGCTTGTGCATAAAATCTCTACCTAGGGTCCACTTATCCAATATTCCCAGACTAGTTTTATGCACAAGCCTTCTGGCATCCACTGATTACTCTGGCTTGCCCTGAGTGGCACTACTGCATGAAGAATTCCACCTGTTTTAATAACAGTTATGAGCAAGTATAAAGAATGGTGATCATGTGTTTTTAATAAACATGTTTCAAAGGGTTTTTTTTTTTAAAAAAAAAAAAAACTGCTGAATTGAGAAGATAAACATTTCATCATAAAACTTCCCTTTTCTCCCTTAATACGACTCTTCTGTAAATCAGTATAATATTAAAAATGTAAATCAATATAACATTAAAAGCATCTTGGAACAAAATAAGATAACAAGATCAAATATATTTTAACTTTCATAAATTCTAAAATATACATGTTTGAATTAAAACTACTAATAAAATATCTGAAAAAAAAAAACAACAATCTCTTTATTAAAATTTTTTTTTTTTACACTTAATGCTTTTAAAGAGAAATGGTTAATAGTTTCAAAATAAAGTCTTCCTTACTCATTTAAAATTTCCTTTAAAATGTTAAGTTCTGTTTGTACTGTAATATTTTATATAAACATTTACTTATTTATAATATTCAATGCATTTAGTTAGTCAATAAAAGTGCTTCAAAAAATATTAATAAAAAATGACGTTTTTTTTTTTTTAAAGTTTAAATTTATTTTAAATGTTTGGCTTAAATATATTTATGTAAAAATCATAATTTAAAACACAAAAATGGTTTAGCAATTTATGTATACATATATGTTAAATCTTCTGCAAATGACAGGTTGAAAAAACTAAGCAATAAAACTTGATAATTATTGGCAATAGATTGTCTATCATCACTCCTTAATTTATTCTGGCTTCTGAATTTTAGATTCAAACAATTAATATTACAATATGTACGTAGCTTCACTGCTGCCTGTGTTTTAACGCATTTAAACATATTACTTGTCTGTATTTTTGTATTGGACTATTTCTATCATTTAATAAATCTATTGAATATCTATAGAAAAATTTAACTTTATTTAAATATTCCAAATACATTCAACTGCTAGTAATAACACATCAAACAGGTTAGTATATGCATGTTTTGAGAGGTATTAGTCTCCCTTCTTCTTCAGGCGTTGCTAGCCTGACCAGTGATAGTACTAGCATGGGATTCAAACTTGGGTCCTTAGATTCTTGAATTTTGAATTTTAAGGTAACGCTCTAACCAACTGAACCATCCTGCCAAAGGCAACAGTCTGTAATAATTTCATATACTTATCTATGAGTTTCCTCCTGATTTCTCACTTTTTCCTAAGAGCAAAGTTGAATCCATACATTATGTATAGTCACACTGGGTTCCCTTATGGGATTTTTTGCCATTGTCATGTGAGTAGCTTCCTTAAATTTTCTTCTTTGTACCTTTTCTTCTCTATCCAATATTTTTGATTTTTCCAATTGAACATATGTTCATTGGCATATACATGTTCTGCTACCTTAGACATATCTGTTTTCTCTCTTCTAATCAACAGTTTGTGTTCTTGCAAACGCTTTTCCATGAGGTGACTGGTCTCACCAATATATATGTTCATCCACATGGTATTTCATAGATGCAGTTTTTCTTTTTCATCATTTCAAGTTTAGGCTTTGTAGATGTCTCTGGAAAGCTGTTCTGAAGTTATACTGATTGCAGATTTTCCTTAGTTAGTCTGCTATTTTTGGAATGTATGGGTACACTACAGTACCAATAATTGTCTTTTCTCTTGATGTTTCTTTTTGTCTATTTAAAGTTTTCTTAATAACAACTGATGGATAACCATTTTTCATAAGAGTTTGTTCTATATAAATCTTTTCTTTTTCCAAATCGCTGGTTTCTGAATAAACTTCTTTTGCTCTGTTCCATAGTGATAGTATAATTCCATGTTTTGTGTTTCTGGTATGATTGGATGTATAGGCTAGGCATCAGCTCTTATTAAGAAAACTTTAAAAAGACAAAAAGAACCATCAAGAGAAAAGACAATTATTGGTACTGTAGTGTACCAATATACGTTCCAAAAATAGCAGACAAATTAAGGAAAATCTGTAATCAGTATAACATCAGAATAGCTTTCCAGAGCCATACTACCCTCAGAGGAATTCTGACATCTACAAAGCCTAAGCTTGAAATGATGAAAAGAAAAAAACTGCATCTATGAAATACCATGTGAATGTGGAAGAACATATATTGGTGAGACCAGTCGCCCCATTGAAAAGTGCTTGCAAAAACCCAAACTGACGATTAGAAGTGAGAAAACAGATGTGTCTAAGATAGCAGACCATGTATATTACAATGAACATATGTTCAATTGGGAAAATGAAACGGAAAAGTACAAAAAAAAAAATTTAAAGAAGCTGCTCACATGACAATGGCAAAAAATTCCTTAAGCCAACCAGTGTGACTATACCTAATGTATGGATTCAACTTTGCTCTTGGAAAAAGTGGAAAAATCAGGAGGAACCTCATAGATAAGTATATGAAATTACTGCAGACTGTTGCCTTTGGCAAGATGGCTCAGTTGGTTAGTGTGTTACCTTAAAATTCAAAAATCTAAGAACCCAGGTTCAAATCCCATGCTAAAACTGTCACTGGTCAGGCCAGCAATACCTGAAGAAGAGGCGAGACTAATACCTCTCGAAACATTGTGCATATACTAATCTGTTTGATGTGCTGTTACTAACAGTTGAATATATTTGAAATATTTAAATAAAGTTAAATTTTTCTAAAGACATTCAATACATATATTAAATGATGGAAATAGTCCAATATAAAAATACAACTAGAACACCATCATCACAAACCTTCAGGAAAACAATATTACTTGTCTAATTGGAAAATCTACGTTTTTCTTATTCTTACATCGTAAACTTTACTGAACTCTTTATATGACTAAAGTATATATTATTAAGCATGTTACATATTTAAACATGTTATAACCTAATACTCATATTCATAGATTTACACATTAATTTTATTTAAACATGAAATCAGAATTTATGTCATGGAAAATAAAAAATATGTATTTATTTAATAGTAATATAACTATGCAAATATTTGTAAACAAAAACACAAAAAAAAGGGAATTAACCAAAAATTCAAGATTAAATAAATAGTTATGCCAAACATCTCGAGTAAATTTACAACAACTTAGATTTTGGATTATTTTATTAATAAAGTCTGCTTATTTTAGCATACTTATTCTATCAAAGATTTGATTCATTTAAGTAGCACAGTATTATTAACTTTAGCTAGTGCCTCGATTTCATTATGCATCTGCATTATACAATTAATACTATTTTGAATTTTAACTTTACAATTTATAGAACATATAAAGTAAACAGTCCATACAATCAATTTATTATATTACAGCTCTTAATATTCATCGGGTTAATATTTCATTATAATAAAAGATTAATTCAATCTTTCATTATTTTGGTACTATTTCAGATTTAGTTGGTTCAAAGATTTAACACCTTCATGTTCTTAAGATCGTATCATAACAAATTTGATGTTTAGAGTTAGGGAATATAAGTAGTTTCTTTATCTTGTCTAATTTTTATACAATTAAAGATTTTGGCATCCTCAATTGGGTCTTTAAAGAATCTCTTCCTCCTGTTCATTCGGTTGTTCTCTATTCTATCGTGTCAGCTGCTTTATGGCGTTGATGCTAAGCAAAAACACATACATATAACGTTACCAGGCCCACCCCGTTCTTTGTGAAAGAATAAGAATCATACGGGTTAACGTAATTCATTTATTGCCTTAATTAATAACATTTACTGGAACAATTTTATGGGCACATACGTTATTGCAAATATTCTATTCTAGTAAAATTCCCCAATATAGCAAAACTTATCTTCCCCTACCCGCTCCCCGCAAACTTTACAACTCCATCGTGGTGGGAAAAAAAAATGATGCTGATAATGCTTTAATTACTGAACTATCTTTTACTTTTTTGGGTCATTTTTGAAAAGGAAAAGTATTTATATATTTATTACAATAGCTACCTTTGAAAGAATATGTGTATGGGTATTAATGACACACCTATTAAGAACGATCAAGAATTTCCAACTCGATCGTTTTTTTTGCTTTACTTTTTTCTTGCTTAAAGATTACAATACATAGCAGTTAAAACAAATAAAAATGGAGTATTTGAAATACATTGCAAACATTGTTAGCTTAGCAATATAAAAAAAGATAAAAGTCTTCTATATGTGATAATATGTTGGACTATTTCCATCATTTATCATTAAATGTTGAATGTATAGACAATTTTAAGCTTTACTTAAACTTTTCAAATACAAACCACTTGTTAATAATAACAGATTTAAATATATATAGATTTAATAACAAAAGTATAAAAATAATATATAATACTAGTAACAGAGAGATAAAGTGGGGGGGGGGGATATTGCTCATAAAGAAACTTGGATAAAATATGAATATTAAGACTCCGGCAAAAAATTGTTTCTGAATAGTTAATTATATGTACATCTGAATTAGTAATCACATAAGAAAATTATTGATAATGAATAAATGTTACAATTACAAATTGATAATACAGTCTATATTTTTATATGAATAATAAATAACAAAATAAAAATTAATAGTAAAATAAAACATTTAAGACTTTTAGTAATAAACATAAATCATAAAATAAAATACAAATTAATTTACAAAAAAGATCAATAAAGTAATAAACAAAGGAATAACAATCCACATATTTTAATATTTTGCTAAACATAAAATCAAAAAAATCTATAATTAAATTGATATAATTCAAGTATTAATAATTATAGACATAATTTAGTTAATAAAAAAATTGATTTTTAAAACATTTATCTTAATAATTTAATAAAATCTTATAAACGTTTTAAAATTACTGCTGGATAGATCTAAAAATAACAGCAGCCTGTATTTTTGATAAATGTAATTTGAGGACTTATAATTTTCGAAAATGCTTTAGTTGTTAAATTAATACAAAATTAATAAATCGTTAAATTTAAAAAAAGGAATAAAGTCCTTCGTTAAGCTTTATTTCAACTTTCTTTTCACTGTGGGAAGTAACAAAATGCTCTTAACACTGTCGTACTTTGTTTCAATTCAGTGTGTTCCTTTTTGTCAGCAGTTTTTTTTGATAAATTATCATAATGCTAAAAATTTAGACTTTAACTGTCAATAGAACGTAATGCAGTAGACTATTTCCAAACATATGAGAACCTCTGCTCTCCAATAAAGCGTAAATATTGTATTTATATATTTTGTTTTTCTGTTAATAAGTTAATCCAAAAAAATAAGAAAATAAACTGTAAATATTTAAATTAATTTTACTACCATGATATCTTTTTTTTTAAAATAACAGTAATAAAGAAACAAATGTAAATATTAAAGATGACATTTCCCAGCAGGCATTTTTTGTATAAAAAAAATTTTGGAGGCCCCCGAAACAGTATATTTATCAAAAAGATGGCTTGCCATCTTTGTTTACTTGAAAACTCACAAGTACCGAAAAGATACTAACGTACGTATATAAAATTATAGCGTAAGTAAATGTAAAAAATTAACGAACATAATAAGTTTTTAAAAGAACTTTTTATATTTTATATTTATAGAAAATTTTGATGTATATGTATAATGTATATTTACAACTCTGAGATAGATTGAAAAATAATATGAAAAGTGATTGTTGTCGTTACTTGTATTTATTTACTATATGATTATACTTACTTTTTCATAATTAATCCTAAGACGCAATTTTATTTCTTCATCAAATAATGGGCGGAGAGAAGCTGCATCTACAATAGATTTTAAAAAAATTCAATTATAGTTTTTTGTTATTATTTTATTAGTTAATCAATCTCTTAAAACAAAATTTACAATGTTTCCTTAAGATAATTTTATCTTAATATTTTTTTTTTGTTTTTACTCGCTTTGTCATTTTATTAATTGATCGATCTTTTGAAATTAGATTTATAATGATTCCGGAACCTAATTGTTTGCAGAATAATGAGGTAGTAATTTCATGGAGTATTGTACTTTTTTTTTTTTCTTTTATATGTGCATTTAATAAAATATTACAAACTAAAAATTATATAATATTTTCTAAATATTAATTCTTCCAATCACATATCTAACTGATAGCTGCTAATAGCCAAACCAATACCCGACCCGATTGAAATTTTTAAAACAATTTTATAATTCTTTATCTCCAGTTTTTCTTAACTTATACATATTAATAAATATAATAATTTTAATACAATGCATAAATTTCATTACATATCTTCCTAACTATCTTATATTTTCATAAATCAAAGAGTGTATAAAAGACTATATCAAGACTTTACATTTGTAGCACAATTTTTACAATTAATTTTTGGTCAAAATTTATTTAAAATAACTAAATATTAATAAGCAACTAAATAAAAAATTAATTGACATGCAAACAAAAAAAAACTTAAGTAAACATATCAAAGTTTTACAAAATTAAAATATTTTATAATGAAATGGTGATTTCATTCAAGTAGTGTATGAAGTGACCTACAAATTGAAAAGAATAAGCATGAAAGGTAAAGTCAATTAGTGAGGAGGAAAGGTTCATATTTAATTAATATTAACAATTTTAAGAAAGAGATTTGATCATATAATTTTTCTATAGAGATGGATATTTGTCTGAGTGAAGGATTAGTTTAAAATATTTTCAGACTTAAAAATATTTCTTTCTAATACAAAAAAATAACTCGGAAGTTATTTTAAATTAAAATACGCTATCCATTTTCTTAAGTATTGATAGTGCTTTAAGGATAACCAGCCAAAAAAAAAGTTAATTGAATTAAGTAAAAATCTATAAATATCAAGGGTAAGCTATGGTGCTTAGCCTAATTATTAAATATTCAGAATAAAAAAAAGGTTTTTGCAAAAAAACAAAAAACAAAGACATAATCCTCAATTTATGTATTTCATGCAGAATTAGTACTCGTCAGTTAGGCCAGATCATAATCTCCCACACATTTATTTACTGATCATATTACTATTAATATATATATAGATACATAATGGTACTATAATATGACGTGTTAGACTGATATAATGTCTATATGGTATGACTACAATATCAAATTCAATATGGGTTTTGAGCATTTCATCATTGATTTTTCATTGAAAGGGATGGTTGAATAGTTGGAACAGTGAGGAAAGGTGAGAAGACTGAAGCCTGCCTTAAAGTTTGAGAAACTATTATCGTATAAATTGAGCACTGATTGTATATATGTGTAGAAGATTATGATCTGGCCCAATTGATCAGTGCTGGTTCTGCATGAAATTCATATATTGAGGATCGTGTATCTTTGTCTATGTAGGTGGTCATGTGCATTGGTTGCTCGAGATAGAGTGAATGATGAAGAGACTGAAAACTCCTAAGTCAAATCTTTCGATTAAAACTTTTTCTTGAACTAAATCTTTTTCATAACTGAAATAATTAACACACCAATAGAATTATTTACAACAGGGGTGTGCAGAATTGCGGAATAAGGGCTGCTTGTAATTTTCTCCATATGTTGCGATCCTCCACCTATACAAAAGGAAACTCCCAAAAAAATTACCCCCAGAATTATGCAATAAAAAAATGTATTTCATTTTTAGGTGTTATAAATTGATTCACTTTCAAAGTACTATCCACTTGATAAAATGCACAGGTCTAAATATGTGCCATGTACAGCCAACATCAATGCTACAGACGTGATAAAGGTGGTCAGATGAGCAAAAAAAAAATTAATTTGGAAAAAGTTTTTTATAATTAAATTTTGACTTTATTGCCACAAGTTAACAAGAGTAAAAATTAGATCAACAATGCTTAATATACATTACTATTTATATCACTATAGTTCCGTATTAAAGTTACTACTTGTGAATGCACGACCATAAAAGCATAAATTGAATAATAAAGCCAGGGTGGTCTGTATAGTCCCTAGGTCCATATTTGCATCTTCAATAATGGAAATCCCTGGGTCATTTTTCACAGTCCTCCTTACCCTCAGCCATTCCGTATCTTCATATAAACATGACCAGCTCCAATGATGCAAGTATATAGATTAGATCTAGATTCTCCTTATCTGTGAGCTTTTATATCTTCTTAGTGATAGTGGAATGTTGTAGAACATAATTATTATTGTTCCTTATCTTTTTAAGTACACCTGGGTCTCATTTTACGCGATAGATAGGATCCTCAGAAAACACGCGCAAATGAAATCGTGCAAAAATAGACGTAACTTACCTTGAAAAAGGGGGGATATGGACTGTGATTTTTCAAAACTCGCATAAAAGCAAAGCACCAATGTAAAATTTACTTTAAAATTCATGCAAAAAAAAAAATAAGGAAATAAAATATGACTAATACAAAATTTCAAATTTGAAAAAAATTGATACAAGACAAACTTTTTTTAACTATAATATTTAATTTTATTCAAAACAATATATTTTTATGCATAATTTACAGTAATTTATATTTTTTTATACACGTTTTAATTATTATCGCTATTTGCCGGTAAACAGGTTCGTTTGCAAACTGATAAAAAAATCAGATTCTTCACAAGATGAAATACAACTAGCGCCAATGTCACTCATGTTGTATTAATTAATGGTTTTGTGGTGACAACGTAATTAGTAATTAATCTAACAACTAAAAATTAAATTCTTATTTATGTCTTTAATTTTCAATTTTAATTGTGCCCACTGCTATTACTAACCTTTTAAAAATAAACTTGCGGACACTAAATGATAAATAATTGATTACGTTCTTTTTTAAAAAGCAAAAACAGAATGTGATTTAAAATGCAAAATTAACAAGCACAATGTTTGAACAAATTTACATTATAATCTTGTAAAATTTAATGTGTGTATACATAAAATGTGGAAATCATGATTTTAATTTCATTATTGCATAAAATCTTACTATTATAAAGCACTGAAAATATTGAAATTACTAACATGAAAGTCGAATTCCAATAGTAATGTGCTATTACAGTACTTTCAATATAACGTTAAGTGCGCGAAATTTATTATTTAAAGTAATAGCGTATCATCGGAGTTCAACTTCCAGTGAAACCTGAGTCGCGTAACTTCAAAATCGTGTTAAATAAGTCCGCGTAAAAAGAGACCCAGGTGTATATCATTTTCTATCTGGAACTCGTTATCAACATTTTAATCTTTAACATCTGTAACACCTTATTTCTTCTAACTTTATCATACATTTACTTCTAATTACATTCTCTCTTTACATTCTAGATATATATATATATAGCACCTCCAATTCAAAAATTACAATTTCTGGTCTCACACAGTCTTTCAGATAGCTCGATTCCTTCTTAGTTCTTTGGTATCTACGCGAGGTTGTTTTCTTTTCAATTGGTAATGTCCTTTGTCTACTTTGTGCCTTTTGTTTAATTCCAGCAAGTCTGATTCCTGTAGATAATTTGGAATGTCTGGTACTATATTCTGCTGGTTCACTCAATTTCTTCTTTCAGACCTGACATGATTTACATGTTTCACGCGATTTTTTCCCATTTCTGTCCCAATGATTACTAACTTGCTTTAACAGATGTTCTTTAATTACGCCTGTCCCCAATACTTTCCAAGAACATCTCTCAACCAAACTTTTTCTCCATCTGCGAACTGCAATTCTGAGTTGTTTTTGTTACTTAAAAAAATTTGATCTGGGTGAATTAGCGATAATTTTGTGTGGATTTTCTGTTTGAATATCAACTCAACTGGAGAATTAACCTGTATTACTTGTCAGTGTACTGTGCCTATGCAATAAAACAAAATACATTTCTTGAATATTTGAAGTCCCTTCCTTTCATAGCATTTGCTTAAGAATTTGTATTGCCTTTGTAATACCATTGGACTTTGGGTACCATTGTCGGATACTACTGTTTAGGAAAAACCATGAAAAGCAAAAATTTAAGTTTTCCAATTGTTTCTTCGGTGCTCATATTTTATACAATTCTACACTCAGTCCCTTTTGAGTGCAAGTCAATCACTACTAAAATCATGTAGCCATGGAACGGTTCGGCATGATTGAAGTAGATACGGGTTTCAAACTTTTTCGACTACAGGCCAGATAATATAATTTTTCTTTGGAATGATTGCCTTCACTTTCACGAATTGTTTTATCTAAGAATTAATTCTGGACTACCATACATAACTTCGAGCAAATGCTTTAGCCTTTTTCCCCCTCTTATGTCCCATATAGCTTTATGATATATTTTGGGTAGACTTCTGGGTTACTCTTTGCTAATCCACTTGATCAATAGTTTATAACCATGCTAAGCTTTTGTCCAACCCACACGATACCTTTTACTATCTATTTACTATATTATTCAGTGGTCTATGTAGTTAATGGTTGGATCAAGTTCCTGTGGAGCTGATTTAATTGAGATTCGATAGAGCATCTGCATGTTTAATGAAGTTTTCTTTTTTAAAATTTAATTCAAAATTATAAACCATTAATAAATTTAACCAACGTAATATTCTACAGCTCAAATGATCTGATATGGTTTATTTTCAGCCAATATTCCTAACAGCGACTTATGATATGATTGACCATATACGTATTGGGGAAATTTTTTCACTGCAAATAAAACAGCCAAAGCATCCTCAACAGATAAGTTTTGCTCCACTTTGGTTATTGTTCTAGAAGCAAAGACTATTGGTCACTCACCCTCAACCACTGCATGACTTAAAATTGTTCCGATCCCAATGCCACTTTTGACCTTTTCTCAATAATTTATACAATGGTCATGCTGCATGCGCTAAAAGTTTCAAAATAATTATGGAGGCCCAAAAAGTGTAGTGCTCATCAATTTCTGGGTCTTGGGGTTTCTTTTTTACGCTACAATCTACTGAGGGTCAGTCTTCTTTTCCTTGCTTGATATATGTTCCAAAAACTTTATTTTGATCTTTAATCAGATACATTTTTCTGGATTTATTCTAGCTTCAAAACTTGATAACTTATAGCAAACTTTTAAGTTGCTCATGTAATTTCTCTTCTGAATTTGCAACTAATAAAATATCAAAATAAGGTGTATTATATCCATTTGATGGAACAGTATATCGATCTTGGCTTGGAAGATGTTTGGCAAAACAGTAATTCCATAAAGCAGCCTAGTGTACTTAAAACAATCCCTTGTGAGTAATGATCATTAACAGTTCAGAGATGCGTTTAGAAATGGGAATCTGGTGAAATTCAACCTCAAACCAATTTTAGCAAAATGACTTGCCTTTTCCATATTAGCTAATATTTCTCTGATTTTAGGATTTGGTTTAGATATAACCAATGTCAATATTCGCTTACTAACTAAATCATTTAACTCTTTTTCCACTTTGGCTTGTATTGCAAAAGAAACTTTCCTAGGCCTGGAAATTACGGGGGTGCTCCATCTTGCAACACTATATTTATTGGCATAATAACGATTTGGCTCTCCTTATACTTAAATAAAATTTGTGTATTTATTTCTTATATCATCCCTCAATAGCAATCTTGTTAACCATGCATATTTTTATTCCCAGAGCCTCGAATCATTCCCTATCTATAATAGTTAAGATCACCTTGCACTATATATAATGGTAACCAACAAATCTTTTTTTTCCCAATTTCCCTACTTATGTCTACTTTCCATAGTATCCTCATAATATTACCGCTAGTTGTCATTAATAAAGGGGATTTTTATACAAGTTTTTGTTACTTTATTCATTTTTGACTGCCATCATCAACACACCCGATCCACTGTCAATTTCCATCTTCAAAATTGTATTTATAATTTTACTGACATCATAATTTGATTACCATGAGATCTGGGTGATATAAATCTCATATTTCTGCTTATTTCTCTTTAAAGAAGTTGGTGAGATGCTATAATCTTTTCCCCATTAGCCCTACATGCTTTCTCTAAATGGCCTACTTTGCCATAGGTTCTATAACACTTTATTAAATATACAATTCCATGGCATGTGGCCTTTTTTGCACAATAGTAGCAAACAATTTCCTTTGTCTGACTCTTGGAAGATTGCTATTTATTTTCAGTTTTTCATATGAATGCACTACATTCATTATTAGTAAAATTCCAAAACTCCTTTGATTGGTCATTCACGATCTCATGGGCTACTCCATTTTGATTGCCTCTTCGTGTCGTCTTTAAGGCTATCATCGGACACTTCCCAAAATAATTGTTTGAATAGATTATTTTTTAATGCAATACTATAACTACCACCCTTAGAAAGTTCTCTCAATGTTGAGTCATAATCATGTATGCGTTCCCCTTTATTTTGCCTTCTATTCCTAAAATAAAGCTGTGTTACGTGCTTAAAGGACTTAGGGCTAAAATAATTATGTAGTTTTTCAACTACATTGTATGGCAATTTGTCTGGTTCTGTGTAATTGCATAGCCAGTTTGTGATTTCTATTACTTGTTACCCAGCATAACATAACAATGTGGCGACCTTAATGGGATCACCAATAGTCCCATTAATAAAAAAAAAAATTTTGATCTTCTTGAGATAAATCGGCCAAACAGGGCTATTAAAATTAAACTCATTTATTGTCACTTGCAGCATAACTCATTTTAATTCTCTAATCCAAACTGATAATTATTAAATAAAAATATTTCCTTTCTTCTTCTACAATTACCGAACCACTTCCCAATAGGCTGACTTATCCAGCCAGTTTAACCTTATTATGCCTACAAAGTTCTAGCAACTGATCAAAATCTATCTCCACCTACTATTAGACAAATATGTTTGATTTCGATCCTGTTTACTGTGCCAGTTTTCTGCTATGTACAGCCATTGTGAATGGTAGTTATGATAAAGGTGATCAGACAAGCAGAAACAAAATTAATTTGAAACAGTTTTTTAAATAACTAAAATTTAGACTATATTGCTACAACTTAATAATAGTAAAAATTAAACTAACAACGCTTAATATACATTACAATTTATATCGTTACAGTTCAGTATTAAAGTTACTATTTACGAATGCATGCCCATAAAAGCGTAAATTAAAATATAATAAAGCCAATTCATCTTACATAGTCCTTAGGTCATTTTTGCACCTTCAGTTATGGAATTCAATAGGTTACTCCACAATCCTCCTTACTCTTGGCAATTCTGTATCTTCATATAAACAAGACCAACACCAATGAAACCAGTGTATAGATTAGACTTAAGATTCCCCATACCTGTGAACTTCTTCCTAGTGATAGTGGAATGTTCTAAAACAGGGGTGAGCAATTGTTTGACTCGGAGGCCACAGAGATTGGCAAAGGGCTGCATTAGGGACCACTTTGTGGAAGCGAAGGGCGGTACCTTTTTTCATGACACAGTAAACACTACTTTATTCCCTGTTATTACTAAAAAAATATTTGTTTGTCCATTCTTCATTAAACACAACGATTTTACATTTTTTTTGGTGGGTTCATGGTTTCACTAAAGTTAGAAATGCATATATTTGCTAATGCAAAAACAAAATTGAAATTAACCAGATCAACTGGAAAAGCATTTCACATCGTATCTACACTGCGCAGGTGTTTTGATGTGGCCATCCTAGTGGAAAATACAAGATGAATCTTCGGTCGCACACGGGAAGGAAATCTCAGTTCAAGGCAGATTTTTCTGTCTTGGCGGGCCGCATAAAAACACTTAGCGGACCTATGTGGTCCTTGGGCTGCCATTTGCCCACCCCTGTTCTAGAACATAATTATTATTATTCCTTATCTTTTTAAGTAATCATTTTCTAATCCGGAATCAAACATTTTATTCATTAATATTCGGAACTTCTTAATGCTTTATTTTTTAACTATAGCACACATTTTATTTCTAATTACATCATCTCTTTATATTCTAAAAATATACAAAACAATGTGTTTTCCACTTTTCAAACCAGTCTTCAGATTTTTAAAATATGATGCCTTTTAATATCTCTGTCGTTTTTTTCTTTGTCTCTTTCACGTCCACAAAATGTTTTCTTTGAGGACTTTTTCATATGGGAAAATAAAAAGAAATTGCACAAAATGAGATTGGGTAAATATGATGGATAGATAAACTGAATCATGCTAATTTTTGATTAAAAATTAATTTACATTCAAGGCTTGTGCACTGGCATAAAGCTACCCCTACTCACTTTGCCACAACTATGGATGTTTTCACATCACATCATGCAAATGTTTTAAAACTTGTAGGTAAAATGCCTGGCTATTACGAATGAATTCTGAATAAACAATGCCATTTACATACAAAAAAAAAAAAAACATCTTAATATTGGACTTAACTCGTTGCACTTTTTTGAGACGTGGTGAATTTGAACTCTTCCATTAAACCATCCATAAATTTGTGTTTTCCCCAGTGTAGCTTGCTTATAAGCTGTTTCAAGCATTACAACTGTTCCGCTTAACCGATAATAGAACTTCATGTTCCAACTTATCAGCCATCACAAAAATCAACACATAAGCGAGACACCATTAACAAAAAAAATTATTACGCGGCACCACGATTTCACTTGATAATACTGGTCAGCAAACGGATCCTCGCAAGATACATCTAGTGGCGGAAGCATGTGTTAACAGGCCCACCCACCAGAAAATGATTAGTTTTTCTGGAGGTATTCCCTCGTATATTACAATGTAATAATATTTACAAATAATAACTATCACAAATAATATTAACTTTATTATCAAAAAATTCAATATATTAAAAAAATCAATATAAAAAATATTCCCAACATTGAAGCAAGAAATTTATTTAGTTGTCAAAGATTTCTATTGCATGCCGACTTCCGATAATTATTAATTGCGGTCTCCTGCGAGATTCTTTTTTTTTTCTCAGCCAGAAACTTTTTATTCTGAAGATTTTTACCTCAAACGAAGTTCATAATTTTCATAGATTCCCAAAACATGATGCAAATTTACAATTTCACAAGAGGGCTCTCACTGATGAATAATGCAATCATATGAATAGAAATCAGAGAAATCCATTATCTCTGGTACACATAGCCAAAAAATCCGATGTTTGTTGCAGTTGTTGACATGTCTATCAATTGTTATCGATATAATTTTATAAACTGGAATCTTTTTCTCCTCTTTATATTTTTTGAAAAGGGAGCAAACAATTTTCATTTTTAAAAGTAATACCATTAAATAAAATTTCCTTATCCATTCACATCCTTAAAAACGATTTTTATAAAATTACAAAGCAGAGGAATATCAAATATATCGGAAGTTTCGTCAAACTACGAGGATAAAGAAATATAGTTTCGTCAGATTCTTTGGTTAGTTATTCAACCAGATCAGAATTTATAATTTCTATACAATGCATGACAATTTTACAAGAACGTTGTATATCATTAATTGCGGAAATAATTTCATGTTTATTCTCGAGTGAATCGAAAAATAAATTGCTGGCTTACAGAAATACTTCTTTCATCATTTCTCCATCATGGTAAAACATTACTCGGGTGAAAAGATGCAACCGTTGCAGCTTTAGATTTAATAATGAGTTTTAAAAAATGTCATTATAGGTTGGTCGGGTCTTAAATACTTTTAACTTAAGTTTGCATAATTCATTTTTTGATGAAATTATCTTTATCAAAATTTCCATTTTTTGGAAGTATATAGCTTACACATTTTGCATTCACCATTCTGCCCCCATTCTGTATTAAAACGGCCTCTTTTTTATTTGTACTTGTTTCAGACATTACATTCCTCTTTTAAAATACAATAAAATACTTTTTTTTTAATGATAAACTATTTAAATCTGTCAACTATCATAACAAAAACCATAATTATAGGCTGTAACAAATCCAGTGCTGTCTCCATTGTGCCTCTGTGTTATGCAGCAAGCATATTTGAGCCAGTGAATTTGTAATCGACACATGCAACATTGAGCATTCAAATGAAGGCAGTATTATCAGACATATTCAGTGACTAGTTTGCCCAATTTACAGAGTCACTTCAATTGTGAAGAGCTGATTCTTGTCTGAAAGAGCCGTATATCTATTTCTTTTATGTATAGCTTTCTAAATTAGCATAATGTAACATCACTTTCGGTGTATTTCCATGATTAGATAGTCTTCACTTAAGCTATTAGAAATGGCACATCATTATATGGGATTTGTATCGTGAAAATTAATGAAAAAGATTAGGTATTCTGATGTGAGGGTAGGGTACAAAATTCCAGAGACATCATTTATAAAAATAAAAGATATAGTATTAATGTATATAAGCCACAATTAAACTAATTGTTTGTATCTTTGTAAGCAAAATATTTATTTTTTAGGCTTCATTGTATACTGACATTTATACATGCAAGTCTCTACATCTACTATTGATATCTAGAGCCCAGTATCTTTCTCCGATCTGATAGAGAAAGAGATTTAGTTAATGGGCACCATTAGTGGGCAATGAAGCAAGAGGAAAAAGATTAAGTACATAAATCACTTATGCATGATATTGATAATATGCAATACCAATCTTGAATCAACAACAACTTCTGGTTATTCAGGGAATCTGGCGATAAACTATGATCTCTAACTTGTTATGGACCTTAATTATAGTGACCTCATTACAGAAATATTAGAAGTCTCGCAGATGAAATTATAATCTGTGGCATTGACTACATTAATGCCCAGGTTCACTGACTTCATCTTGTTTATTCATCCTGCAACAGTGTTAACATCTTTAGTTGAACCAATGCAATATATAAAATAATACATATTAAGGTTTGAGATTAACATTTAATAGTGATATGCCCTCTATCTTGAGTATTTGACAAATGAATGAACCCTTTTTTTAAATTCTCTTTGGCTATAAAGAAGATTACCTAGAACAACTTAAACCAGAGGGGTGAGTTGTAATCAATCCGCCCCCCTACTGAATATTTCTGTGGTTGACACGGAAACAGCGCCTCTTGCGGCAGGGCATGGGTTGAAAGTACCATTTTTTAAATTATTTTATTAGTAAACAAAATAGAGAATTTATATCCATATCACATAAAACCATGTATTGTATATTAAAAGATGCATCAAGAAATTTAGACCATTCCAATACGAGAATATTTATTGATATTCCCTGCATTCATAAGTCATTTTCTAAAAAAAAAAAATCCAACAAAATAGACCATTCCAATACGAGAATATTTATTGATATTCCATACATTCATAAGTCATTTTCTAAAAAAAAAAAAAAATCCAACAAAAAAAATAACCAGCTTTCATATAACTATTTAAATAAAATTTAAAAAAAAATCAATTAAAGATTAAATGTAATAATTAACATAGTAAATTTTAAAATAATCATATAATAAAGTAAATATGTAATACCAATAATAATCAAAATATAAGATTTCTGTTTTTTTTTTTTTTTTTTTAGAAATACAAATTTAAATAATTTAATACAACAGTTTTGAATATTGATTATAATTTATATATATATATTAAAAACTGATTCTTATATATATGTTTATGCATGTGCATAAAATGTATATTATGTGCATTCAAGATGTAAATAATAGTTGCTTATGTAGGAATGTCATCATCATCATCAACCATTATCAATCCACTCCAGGATGAAGGTCTCTCCAAGTTCAATCCATTTTCTCCAATCTTTAGCTTCTCTTCTCCACATCACCTCTGCATACTTTCTTACTTCATCCATCCATCTCACATGTGGTCTCTTTCTGGGTGTTTTACAATCTCTTGGAATCCAGTTTAAGATTTCAATTGTCCATCTATTATTTCTTCTAGCAATATGTCCAGCCCAACTCCGATATATGGATTTTAAAAACTAATTCTGATATATATGTTTATGCATGTGCATAAAATGTATATTATATGCATCAAGATGTAAATAATAGTTGCTTATGTAGGAATGTCATCATCATCATCAACCATTATCAATCCACTGCAGGATGAAGGTCTCTCCAAGTTCAATCCATTTTCTCCAATCTTTAGCTTCTCTTCTCCACATCACCTCTGCATACTTTCTTACTTCATCCACCCATCTCACATGTGGTCTCTTTCTGGGTGTTTTACAATCTCTTAGAATCCAGTTTAAGATTTCAATTGTCCATCTATTATTTCTTCTAGCAATATGTCCAGCCCAACTCCAATATATAGATTTTAAAAACTGATTCTGATATATATGTTTATGCATGTGCATAAAATGTATATTATGTGCATCAAGATGTAAATAATAGTTGCTTATGTAGGAATGTCATCATCATCATCAACCATTATCAATCCACTGCAGGATGAAGGTCTCTCCAAGTTCAATCCATTTTCTCCAATCTTTAGCTTCTCTTCTCCACATCATCTCTGCATACTTTCTTACTTCATCCATCCATCTCACATGTGATCTCTTTCTGGGTGTTTTACAATCTCTTGGAATCCAGTTTAAGATTTCAATTGTCCATCTATTATTTCTTCTAGCAATATGTCCAGCCCAACTCCAATATATAGATTTTAAAAACTGATTCTGATATATATGTTTACGCATGTGCATAAAATGTATATTATGTGCATTAAGATGTAAATAATAGTTGCTTATGTAGGAATGTCATCATCATCATCAACCATTATCAATCCACTGCAGGATGAAGGTCTCTCCAAGTTCAATCCATTTTCTCCAATTTTTAGCTTCTCTTCTCCACATCACCTCTGCATACTTTCTTACTTCATCCATCCATCTCACATGTGATCTCTTTCTGGGTGTTTTACAATCTCTTGGAATCCAGTTTAAGATTTCAATTGTCCATCTATTATTTCTTCTAGCAATATGTCCAGCCCAACTACAATATATAGATTTTAAAAACTGATTCTGATATATATGTTTATGCATGTGCATAAAATGTATATTATGTGCATCAAGATGTAAATAATAGTTGCTTATGTAGGAATGTCATCATCATCATCAACTATTATCAATCCACTGCAGGATGAAGGGCTCTCCAAGTTCAATCCATCTTCTCCGATCTTTATCTTCTCTTCTCCAAATCACCCCTGCACACTATCTTATTTCATCCATCCATCTCACATGTGGTCTCTTTCTGGGTCTTTTATAATCTCTTGGAATCCCATTTAAGATTTCAATTGTTCATCTATTACCATCTCTTCTAGCAATATGTCCAGCCCAACTCCAATATGCAGATTTTAAAAACTGAATCTGATATATATGTTTATGCATGTGCATAAAATGTATATTATGTGCATTCAAGATGTAAATAATAAAGTTGCTGATGTAGAAATGTAATATAATGCCTGTTAATCCCTCAAAAGATTACAGGTATAGTTTAAAAAAGGAAGAAATAAAGATGCATTGAAAATATCCTGTATAAATCATAGACATTCAAACATTAATAGTATTTAATATAAATCATAGATATATTTAAACTTTAATATTAATTATCAATGCCATAAAGATATCAAAATAATTAATAGAAGTACGAGGAAGTATTTATATATAAAAAAATGTTATAGATTTCCATTTCAAAATACGGCACACATTATTTTAGAAAGCATAAAAGCTCTCTGAATATTTGGATATTTATTAATCAAGTCCTTACATTTCTTGGCTAAATTATACATTTCTGCTCCTATGATATTCTCTAAAAATTCAAATGACAATCTGACTGAAGTAATAAAATATGGATTTAAACATAACTGTAGTATATTACTACTTCACATACACTAAATACAGAACGAAATACTTTACGTATGGAATAACTAACCCATCAAAGCAATAATACAAACAATACACTTTTTCTAAGTATAAAATTTTTAAGAAAATTTTAATACGTAATTTAAAAAAAACTAATTTAGTATTAATACAAAAACTGCATTTTTTCATTAAAAAAAATTCAAATCATGGCTGGAATTGTGCATGCAAATTTAAAATGACATTAATTACATTATTTTTACAGTGTTTAATAATTAAGTATATATATATATAGAGAGAGAGGGTGGCTATTCCTCAGCAAAAGAATTGACCGAGCTTCACTGATTATTTCAACTTAGAAATATTACTTGTATGGACTCGATTGTTTTCATATTAATCTGAGTTTCATATCACTGGCTTAAATTTGATTATACGCAGAGTCTGCATATAAAAATTTCAACTTTAGAAATAAACTGTGTACTATATATAGAAAAAGATTGTATTATAAAGTTACTTGCAGCATAGTAGTTAGCACATCCACCTACCACATTCACCATTTGGAATTTGAATGCAAGCCAAATAAATTTTGGAAAATTTTTTAAAATCGCAAGCAGGTTAATTTTTTTTTTTTTTTTCCAGGTACCAATCTACAATCAATCCATCATGTATTAGTGAGTAAATGGATGTTTAGTAATAATTAGTTAAACTGGACAGATGTGTGTTAATGCACAAATAGCAAAAATGTGAATGGAATATAAAATAGCTTTCACGACTGATAGGGAAGTCTCATACACCTACAAGATAGTAAGACATAGTTTACCTTTAGTTTGTCTTCACTTGGATATTACTTCTAATGACATAGTTAAAGCTTTACTTCATTAGCATATAAAATCCATAATATATATGTGTGTGTGTGTGTGCTTTGCGCACAGATAATGAAGCTGATAACAGTAAATAAAGTAAATGAAATTCTACAATTTATTAAGCTGAGCGCTTTCGGGAGGATTCATACTCCCATATTCATAGCTACTGAAATGTTGAGAACTGTTTTATCAACATCATTATCTGCGCAAAGCACATATATATATATTCTAATGACAATAAATTATAATTACATAGAAACTTCTCAATAAATTATCACAAGTTTGAATTTGTATGTGTGGATGTTTATGTATTATTAATTATTTATTTACAAATTAACTTCACCTCATGTAAATTTTCATTTTATTATTTCACAATCTATATCTCTCATTTACTTACTGTGCTCAACACCTATGCAAGATATATACTTAAGCGGTTATTACCTACACCAATATCTTTTTTATTTTTTTTTTGTTAATGCTAATTTATAGTCATTTTAAAAAAAAACTGTCCTTTTTTTTTTCATGCTATTAAATCTTACGCATGGTTCAATGGTTATAATCTCTATTTCACCTACTATATATGTAAATGAGCATTTTTATCAATAAAAAGCAACTATATTAGAAATGTTCCTCAAGTCACTTGATGCAATATCCGAATTTGATGGAACATCGCATCTAAACCTAATTTAGCAAAATATTTAGATTTTTGCAGCGATGCTAATATTTCTCTGGAATTTAGAACGAGATAGGCATGTTTATTTATAGATTTGTTGACAGTTATACGATAATCACCACACAAGCATAGCTACCCATTGGGTTTGGTAATAACCAGAGGAATCGCCCACTCTGTTTCCTCTGTCAATTCTAGAACGCCATTCTTCACTAACTCATTTATTTCTTTTGCTACTTTTTCTTTCTGAGCAAAAAAGACTTTTCGAGGTCTGCAAATTATTGGTACAGCCTCTGGTGACATTTCCAGTGACACCGATTTAGTTTTAATAATTCCTGGTCTGCCATTACAAAGTTTAGGGAAACAATCTCTTATGTCTCTTTCACTATCAATTTTTTTGACCACTGAGATTTCAATTCCCAGCTCAACAAATGAGTTGCGACCAATGAGAGTTTATGGAGGGCATATACAATATATAGCGGCAAGTTTGAAATTTTGCCTTTATTACTCGTAATTTGAGCCTGGACTACTCCCTTAATTTTTATTTCTTTTCCATTTACATCCAATGCTTTAAGCTTAGTATTACTAAGTTTAGGGAGCTATCTTATTTCCACCATGAATGATTTCCAATCGGTTATGGATATTAAAGAAATGTTGCTACCGCTGTCTATTTCCATTGACAAGGGTTTTCCATAAACTTTTAAAGTAGTAATAAATTTCTGTGCCTGATTTGTAAATGTATTATTTATACTGTGTATTATTTTCTTTGACTTGGTCGACTGTTTTACTTTCACACATTTTCGACAAGTGATCTACTTTTTTACACAGTCTACATCAATCATGTTTAAAATAGAGCATTCTTTAGATAGATGACCTAGTTTTCCGCAACAATAGCACTTTGCTTGACCTTTATTTGTCTGTTTAACAATTTTGTTATCGGAGACCTTTGTCGGGTTTTTCAACATTAAATATTCCTGTTCGATCGCTATCAACAACTTTTTTCAAAGCAAATTCTTTTGCTTGATCCAATATTATTTTGTGAGCTATACTGCGTTTGATAGCTTCATGATAATTTATCTGCTTATCAGCCAATAACTGCTGCTTTAAATTATTGCTATTCATACTGCATAGGAATTGTTGAAGTAGTGCTTCTAGATACAAATCATAACAGCAATTTTTTGGGAGTTTGCGTAGGGCTGAATTGTAATCCTGCGGATTTTCATTTCTGCCTTGATGGCAATTTCGAAAATGAAGTCTGGTGATGTGCCTAGACGAGCGAGGATTAAAATAAGTCGATAAACGATCTTTAAACTCATTGTGGGTTAATTGTTCAGGAATGTGGAGTTCTGCTAATCTGTTAGCTATTTGTATGACCCCTTTTCCTGCAAAAATATAATAATGTTGCTGTTTTATATGCATCTTTAACTACTCAGTAAAACAATAATTGTCAATCTTCTGAACCTACAGGGGCCACTCATTTGCTTCTCTGACATCAAACTCCGATACTGCCGATTGTATTTTAAGCAATTTATATAAACCACTAAACATCACATGATCACCAACTCTTGTATTAGCACTACTGTAAGGAAAGTTTTGCCTTGTTCAATTTATATAAACTAACTAGTTTTAATACCGTAGATTTATTCGTTACTTCAATAATTCTGACTGACCTATTTGGCTGTCAACAGACTGCTAGGGTTCGAATTGAACTGCCAAGACTGCGCCATTGCAGTATCCGAATCTAGACGGATATATAAGGACCCAGGTAGGTAACCTTGACTGGGCCAAAATGATTGATAGGCTCGAGTGTGAGTTATCGCACTCAATAACTACAAGTATTTATATAAGAAAATATGCGAATACAGCAATTTGAGTTAATTGGTTTATAAATATAAAATATCAGAGGGTTAATAGATGAATACCTATTATTATTAATTACATTAATATATATAAGAGCTGATTAATACATAAAATACATCACTATAATCTATACATGTTAATAAATTATATTTTAAGGCCCGAAGGCTTATATAAATTATAATCAAGATCTGTACGGCTTGAATTTATGTCCCCAGGTCTACCTTGGTACGTTCGGAGGTAAACCTCTCTGCAAAACGAGCTGATAGTGAAGCAGCGTGATTTTAGAGCACCCTAGAAAATGCATCCATCCTTCAAACATAACCTCCCAAGTCTGTCCTTAGTTTTTTCCCACTGTGCTGAGTCTCACAATGTCTATTCCCATTGGTCATCCCATGACACGAGATTCAAAGTAGCCAGTTTGATTATCTACTTTTTAATCGCATAATAACTTAATTGAAAAATTCCCAGAGGTAATTTTTGGCTTAGTTTTTTCCGTTATCACTGACTAATCAGTTATGTACATTCCACTACTTCGATATTATCTTATGGTTACTAATTATTTCTAAATCTAATTAAGTCTTTACTTCATTTAATTAGCAACCACTGTTATCTCATTTTACAATATTAATAGTTATATGTGAATGCTTTTAGCATGCACACACATACTTAAATATTTTATAATAATTACATTTTTATATATTGCATGTATGTATGAATACACATACATACTTAGCACTTGATTTCAAAAGCAAATCTCTATTTCACAGACTATGTATGTAAATGAGCATTTTTATCAATGAAAAGCAACTATATTAGAAATGTTCCTCAAGTCACTAGATTTCAAAAGCATTTAATCACATGATTAAATTTTTTTTTAAAAAAACATTATTATTAGAAAACCAAAAAAGTGAACAATGAAAAATATAAATAACAAAAAATTCCTATTGTGCTTCCTGTAAATTTAGAATATTTTACATTATAATATAATACTTATTTTTTTTGTTTACTTTTACAAAAACATATGAATTGAAGATAAATAAAATATTACTTAAAAAAAATCAAAAAATATGGCCTATAGGTCAAGAAATTTAAGGAAATAATTATTAGTTTTTGATCAATTAATTAATTTTTTTTTTTTTTCATATGTCATAGCATCGGCCGGGACGCGAACCCACAAACGTCTGCAACCAACTACTTGCTTGCAAGGCACCTCTCGGCATATCGATATAAAAATGTATAGATCTTTACATGTTACCATATATATACATATTGAGCTGTGGTTCATTACAAATGAATCACTATCCATAATATTCTTCTAATCCAAATTAATATAAATAAAAAGTACTGTAATTATATTGATACAGATTTCACATAATGCTAATTAACTTGGTAGAATTTTTAATGTGGATTCAATATTTCTGGTAGGAACATTTTGCATTCTTCCAGTTCTTAATAATTTTCTGCAGTGTACGCATCCTTTCAAAAGCAAAAATTCTTCTCCACTAACATTTGGTCACCGCTCAATTCTAATACGTTAATAAGTAAGCATCTGTGGAATCAATGAAGATAAAAACCAAGTAAAGTATAGATGTTTAAATATAAATAAAGAGACGTGATTTATACATAAATATGACTAAAATTTAAATGTGGTTTTAGTACAGTTGATCATATCCAAGTATTGAGAGAGAGTTATAGAAAGAACCAATGAATATGAACTGCCATTATGGTTTGGATTTATAGATTATGAAAAGGCATTTGATTCTATAAGCACTTCTTCAGTGATTAAAGCATTGGATCATCAAGGTATAGACCCAGGGTATTGTCATATTCTGAAGAATATTTATAAAAATGCAACAGCAATAATTAGATTACATAATTTATGCTAAAAAAGATTGACATTGAGAAGGATACACGACCGAGTGACTCCATATCATCTAAACTTTTTACAACAGTTTTACAAGAAGTATTTTGTCAATTAAAATGGGAAGCTACGAGAGCAAAAGTAAATGGAGATTAGTCATCTAGATTTTATAAATGATGTAGTTGTTTTTGCAAATAATGCTTTAAGGCTTCAAAAATCTTAATAAGTAAGAAAGTAGAAGTAGAAAAAAAAATAGAAGACTAAAGTAATGTTGAATAGATTTTCTCAAAAGAAGAAAATAAAGATTGATAATGATGAGTTAGAAGAAGTTAACCAACTACAAATATCTGGTCAGATTATTACTACAGATGGAAACATAATGGATGAAATTAATCATAGAATTAAGCTTGCTCGGAGTACTTTTGGCAGAATTAATTTAATGTTAAAAGGAAATATGCCTGTGTGTTTGAAAAAGATTTTTAATCAATGTGTTATCAGTTCTCACTTATGGATCTGAGACTTGAATACTTAACAAAAGAATGATACAGAGACTTCAGACAACTCAATGAAGTATGGAGAGATAAATGTTAGGAGTAATAAGAAGAGATCAAAAACGAAATACATGGGTGAGAGTTGCTAAATGAGATGATGATAGATGGATAGTTGAAACCTTAAACTGGATTCCAAGAGACTGTAAAAGACCTAGAAAGAGACCATATGTGAGATGGATGAAGTAAGGAAATGTGCTAAGGTGATGTGAAGAGAGGCTAGAAATCGGAGAAGATAGACTGAACTTGGAGAGATCTTCATTCTACAGTGGATCGATAATGGCTGAAAATGATGATGGTGACTAAAATTGCTTTGTAACCTGATGAGTTTTGCTTTTCTAAATCCTGTCAATGACTTGTAAATATGCACTGCGAAAATTACTCATTTCATGACCTTTTATTATTACAAAGATACTAAACTTTCTAGACTCCCTAGTATAGGATCATTAAAGTTGATTTTTCCTTTGTCGTATTTTCATTTTGGACATGCTTTTATCATATAAAACCACTAATATTGATTTTATTGTTTATTATTCTTCAGAGATTATTATTATTATATCATTTGCATATCTTAAATTGCATTGATATCCCTTTGCACTTTAATTTGGCTTAAATGTGAAGATATTTAAAAGCTTCATGCTTTCAAACCTAACAACTTCAGTCTGACTTAGATATATAGAAAGACAAGTAAAGAAGAGGGTGGCCCGCCCTTTTCTTGTAAAATTCTCTGTCTTGTATTTACGGCTTGATCATTATTCAGACAGCCATCATAACATCTGATTGGCTGTTAGATAAGCATTATAATAAGCACGAAAGGTTTGCTGCCTTTCAATTTAATTCCATTACAATTTCTAAATGGTTAATGAATATCCTTAATAAGACTGGATTTGTCATGTCATGTGTCTTTTCCAATTTCAAACCAATTTCCACTTTTTAACATTTTCTCATTGCTAATTTTGGCTTATCATAAATATTTTTTTAAAACAATAATCAATTTGTGATCTACTCCATATAAGTACTCATCAAGTCACTTTTTTCAATCAATGCAATCAAAGTTCTCAACACAGATTCTTCTTCTGGCTTTCTCTGCAGTAAATAAAAGTAATAAATATCTGTTGCATAGGATTTCTGTTTTTTCTAAATCCATCCAATTTGTTCATCTGCCAAGTTCTTTCATTTGGCATTCAACTTTCCATTCAAGAAATTCATTAAAATTTTCCCTAAAATACCAATTACTGCAATTGTTCTGAAATTTTCACGTTCTGATTTGCTCCTCTTTTTGATAAGTACCATACCTTCTTTCTATCAATATTAGCCAGCCTTTAGATTTCTTTAAGTAAACTAATTTCGCCACTGCATCATTTCCAAGACTTTTATTCAGAATTCTTCAACTAAATGATTGCACTAATAACTTTTTTTAAATAAAATATTAATTTCTCTATTGTAAGACAATAATGTAAATCAATAAAAAAGTAAGAGTTCTTTTACTTATTTTTCATTGAAATTAGCATTATATAGATAGAGCATTGCTTCTCTAATGCTTTCTATTTTCAATCTTCCTAATGCGCATTTTTCCATGTTCATCTTTTAATATCTTCTGTTTTGCTAACCATTTTCTATTAAGGTTTCTTCTTATCTTGTAAACTTGTTTGGATTTATATTTGCCATGATATTTTTCTGTACTTCTAAACCAAACTTCCAATCATTTTTGTCTCTTTCCTGTTTTATTTACCTCATTCTACTTTGCATTATATATACAGCTACTTTGCAAGTATTGAACTGTCTGATTTTTCAACAGCCAATTTCCTGGATCAGTTTCAACATTTCTTGTTTGATCCAATCTTCCTTAATCTTCGCTCCTCTGATATAATTTCATCAACAACTTCTTCCAAAACCTCAAGATTTTCAATTCTTGAAATTATGACTTTTCTGTCTACAATTTTTCATTTTTCTCCTTAAACACTAATGGAGATTTTTCCATTATCTCCTACCTCAAATATTATGGTTAGACATTTTTATTTTTGAAAATGAGTTTTATTTAAGTTCTAGATATTTAATGTTATTAAGCTATATTCTGAATCTAAGCCTGACCTCTAAAATGTGTAGTATTACCGTACTAGTATTGATCATCTTTTCTTTCTTGTTCATTGTGGCATTTCCGTACTAGTATTGACCATCTTTGGCTCCTTGTTCTACCACCATTCAATATCCGTATCCATTTTCTGAAGACTGTTGGAATTGAGTGTTATAAATTGTAGAACCAATTTATAAATATATTTATGATCATAAATAGATATATTTACTTTAGAATAAAGTAAAATCTAGGAGTCTTTCATTAGATTCATTTCTGTCTTAAAATCAAATCTGCTCAGTTTGCTTCTACTCTACACATTATGACTTTTGATGTTAGCATTCCAATGTCCTCAAATGTTAATAATGTATTTAAAAAGGTAAAATACATCAAGAGTACGTTCCAGATGACTGTAAAATTCATTTGTACTATTTGATGTAGATGTATATACATAAAACACCATGATGTTAAAAAAATTTACTTTGAATTTAGCTGCCGATATTATTGCAATGATGAGCTTATATTCTATCAATAAATCTTGCGCATGTTTTACATAGTAGAAATTCTATATTTGCTTGATCGGTTTGGATCACTTTCTGATTAGATGATAACTGCTATTTAACTCTCGATAATCAATCAAACATACTTCGGTTATTTCAAGAATTTGTTTTCAAAAGTTCCGTAAAGTTCTGATATTCCATATTGCCACACACGTTATATGATTTAACAGTTAAAATTTAAGGCATTCTGTAAATGATTTTTCTACCTAATTCATGATTTCTTAAATTAGATATGCAAACCTCGTTTTTTACAGAATGATACCCAAGCTGGAATGAGTCATTGTGAAAGTTTCATTGTAATTCGTGCATCGATATGATCAACTGTTCTAGGAACATTTATATGATCGAGATAATTTATCTTAAGACATAGAAAACTGATCATCCTAACAAGAACATAAATCTTTTTCAATCATTCCTTTGAAAAACAGATGCAGCAAATTATTACTATTATTTACTGTAGCAAATGACAGTTGTTGACGACGACTCAAATAACTTCCACCTTAAGAGCCTCTTAATATCTTTCTCCTTTGCAAATCTGATTATCGTAAACAATCCCAAACTCTAGGTGAAGTAATTATAAGGCAGTAAAGAATATCGTGATCAGGAACAGTGTATTTGTTATTAAAAAATAACTTCCATATCTAGGACCACTATACTATCTGTCAAAGATCCATCATATAGCCTAAGTTCAGCACCAAATTTTTCTTCTCATCAAAAAAAAAAAGGATTTTGAATTTATGTTCTTCAATAAATCAATGTAAGATTAAAAACATATATATATATTTAAAAAATCATTCATTATGCATATAAAATATTCATAACGTCTATCAAAATAAAAGGAATAAAAATTACAAAGGACATACAGGGGCAAGTTTATATAAATACACACAAACATGAGGAAAAAAATACACTTCATATATTTATCTTAAAATATATGAGCATAAATGTTCATAGATATGAATTTGATTTTGTTTGGGATAGATTTAATTACTAATATTGTTAACTTTATAGTCCAAAAAAGTAATTTCATTCGTATATATCACCAGTAGCAGTAACCAACATAGCCAAATAAAAAACGGAAAACGAAAAAAAACATTTAACAAGAATTTACTATAACTATACAAAACCAAATATATGGATCCCAAAACAACCATATACAGCATATACTGTTTCCATTATTTTGTTTATGTTATTATGTGTTGTTCTTTAAACTTCCATACCAAACTTTTCTTTCTGAAATGTTTCAATACTATTTCTAATTATTGCTCTCCACTGTATTTTATCCTTAGTTATATATACCCAATTAAAACAATTAATATCACATATCTTTATGATATAAAATTCATAATGTAAACCAAGACGGCTCTTCTATGATAATGCTCAAGATGATTAGAAAATATTTTTTTAGGAAATCTTCTACTGTCCAACAAATATAGGATTTTATAGTGTCACATCAATCTTGCCATTGTAATTTTAGAATTTGACAAAGCATTCTTAAATGAAAATTTCCTAATACCTTCCCATTTGCATTGACAGAGAATCCAAGTCATAATTCATACAATAAGTAAAATAATATAATTATCTTCTTTCTTTTCTTATGTACCGATTTCTATTTTTACGTATCATATCATTTACAATTTTCTTAAACACTTCAACAATACTATTTTTTATATCAAAACTTTATTCTTACAGTTTCGCTGTCCTGCATTCATCATCAGAACTCTTTACAATCTTATTTCTCAAAACCAAGATTGTAAAAAGCTCTGATGATGACTGTAGGGCAGTCGAAAATGTAAGAATAAAGTTTTGTTATAAAAAATAGTATTGTTAAAGTGTTTGAGAAAATTGTAAATGGTATAATAAGTAAAATAACAGTTTTATCTATAACTAATTTAGCTGCAATAATTATATCAGTGCAATCAAATACTCTACATTTTAACATATTAAATGCAGAAGCAACATTAGCGTGAGTTGAAAAATATATAGATCTCTACTTTCTATTTAAAGCTAATAAGATATTTAAATTGAATATATTCTTAAGTTGATAACCATTCAAACTAAAAAGTAGCTGATATAATCGTTGAAGATTTTTCTTCCACCACTAGCTGATAAAAGACTAATATTTTTGAACATTAATTGTTATATTTAAAATATTAATGTAAATAATCAAGAAATTTTACTAGCATAGTGTCAAACTGTAATTCCAAAGAAAAAAGAATCAACCCTCCACACATGTGAAATATTATAATATTCAATTAATGATGTTAAATACTAGTAAACTCTCGATTTAAATCGCAAGATAAAGACTGAACAGATAAGAATGCTTAAGATTTGCCTATGTAATTCATTTAGGTATGAAGATAAGAGAGCCGTTCTTACCTAAGTCTTTATCTTATGATTTGGATCAAGAGTTTACTCATTTATCATCATTAATTGAATATTACAATATGGTGCAAGTGTGGAGGGTTGATTCCCTTATCCTTAGAATTAAAACATTAAGTAGATTCTGAAGATCATCATTAATAAAAGTAAGGATAGGATAATCTATCAACATACTGTAAACGCAGAATATAAGATGAAAAAGTTGATTCAAAATTAAAAATCCCACCATTAAACCTATTTCACATCTTAAATACTGATCCATTAAGCCACTTGGAATCAATTCCAAGGATCATAAGCATAACAATTAAAAACAATATTAGAGCAAGGACACATTTTCATTTAATATCAGTTTTCATTTCAAATATCACAGATTTTCTATCTGTAGTTTAATAACACTTCTCATCCCTCATAAAAACGTTATACAATACAAATATACTCAGGAGAACAACTATCTAATTTCAGTTTCACATATCTATTTAATTAGCCATTAGAAACCCGTCGACACTTCGACGATCCCAATATAGATGCCAATCAAGAATTTCCAAACTGTTGGCAAAGCAACCTCTTTTTAGTTAAAAGGGGGTTGCCTTGACAACAGTTTGAAATTCTTGATTGTTATCTATATTGAGATTGTTTAAATGTTGACTAGTTTCTAATGTTACTTAAAAACTCATTTAGCCTTGAACAATATTACCCTTACTATTTAATTAGGTAAATCAAATGTCTTGGCTTAATCAAAAAAGGCAACATATATAAATCACTCTTTTATTCCTGACACTTTTCTTGCAATTTGTTAATAAAAACATTACCTATAACTCTTTCTGATTCTCTAGTAACAATTCATTAGCGATTGAACCCAACTATTGATTAAAATCCTTGAGAGATAAGAATGCTAATCTATGATAATTATTATAATTTTGTCCATTGCCTTTATTTTTAAAAAATAAAAACAAGAGAAAAGCATCTTAAATTCAAGTAGCACAACTTTATGAGGTATATATTTATTCCTATAAAAAGTCCCAATATTTTTTTAAAGTTAACATATCACTACTATATTTTTAAAAAATCTCCATGTATCTCATCAGAAATCTGCAATCTTTCATTTTTAAGATTACAAACAACTTCATTAAACTCTATAGCTAAATGAATAATATATATATTATTAAAAGTTGTCATCTCAATTCTTGAACGATTTTTCAAACATAAAACACTCCTTCCATTTAATCAAAACACCATTATCTTACAAAAGCATGCAATTGATGAATTTAATAGAAATACACAATTTTTGACGTCTATTTAATACGTTACTTTCAATGTATCAAAAAAGATTTAAAGTGACCATGATTGGCAAATGTTTGTATCGCATTTGCAGTTTTAATCCACCAAACATACATCCTCTTACCAGTCAATGAATTCCTGTCTTTACTCTATATTGACTATGAAGCCCTGTCTTCAATTTACTACATACATATAGATGTGTGTGTATGTTTATACACCCACTGAGGTAAGCATTTTAAACGACAATAGTTTATAATATTAATTCTATTTATAATATTTATTTACGAGCCAATTCATAAAAACAAAAATACCTATGTGAATGTTCATTATTTAGCATCTTAAAATCAAGTTCACTAAAACTACCAAAATCATACTTTTCTTTATTTTGCTGTAATATCCTATAAATACAATTTATCCAAACCAATTTCAACACTTTTTAGCAAAACTCTTTATTTGTACATATATACATACACCTTACGTTTCGACTGTCCTGCAGTCTTCTTCAGAGCCAGTTCACTTTGATCTCTTAAAAAAAAAAACGTTTTTTTAAGAGATCAAAGTGAACTGGCTCTGAAGAAGACTGAAGGACAGTCGAAACGTAAGGTGTATGTATATATGTACAAATAAAGAGTTTTGTTAAAAAGTATTCGAAGTGGTTTGAATAAATTGTATTCACTAAAACTAATAATTTGCTAATCATCATGTAATTCAAACTATGAAAAAAATTGTTAATATACACAGTGAATTACATATATATGAAAATATATTTAAGGCAATAAATAATATCTATCTTTATAAATATTTATTTATTGTAAAAAAAAAGCCGAGATTATCTGCTATATCTGACTAAACGGCTCTTAGTAAATTATGTAAAATAGCAGGTAATAGCAACACTGTGTTCATAATATTGCATACTATGCAGTCCTAGGTGTACAAACTACTTTTCAAAATGTCCACATAGTGAGCCGTAACATGCACTTATCAATATATTCTAATTCAAATATAAGTTATCCAAAAAAAAAAAAGGTAAATAAATAAAAAATATATTAAAATTCATAAATTTAATAAATTTTACATTATGGCAATGGCCATTTTTCCACCTCGGAACTCATATTTTTGTTTATTAACGTTATATTGAAAGCTTATATATTTTACTTTTCCATCCCCCCCCCCTCCAAATGTTTGATATATTACAGTATATTATGCAATAAAAAAAAATATTTTTTTTTCAAAAATTTCCATAAAATATGATGTAAAGTTATGATTATTTATTAATGGCATAGGAAATATGTAAATATTTTGAGATAAAGGTTTTAATTTTTATCATAAGCACATCGAATGTTTATAATAGTCAAACAATGTCTTTTTTGACTGTAGAAGGACCTCTCTAACTTCGACAGAAGCTAGTGACTTTAGAAAGATAAGAACGGCTGTTTTACCTTTAACGTAAATTCCCATATTCAAGACTCATATGATAACGGTTAAAATCTTTCTCTAAAAGTTACTGATTTAAACTAGCAGAAAAAAACAATTGTAAAATATTCTTCTATTGCATCAGAAAACTTATGTATTCATAGGGAGGAAAAGATTACAGAAGAAAAAAGATATATGAATGACTGACATCGAGATGAATTAATGTAAATGTGTGAACACATACAATAAATATGTAAATATGACTCTCAACTTTATTATTGAAACCTAAATTTTTTTAAAAATTTTATTTGTATATACAGGCTATATGCATAAACAAAGCATCTGTTACATATATATGTATGCATGTTTAAAAGCATTGTAGACTTCCATTACAATAAACAATATTACTATAATGTAAGCAAAGTTTATCAAAAAATAGTATGACTCTACTGTACTTACTTATGACATAATTTAACATAAAAATTACAATAAAGTAAGATTTTCAACAAAACTAACTTTATAAAAATGGGCAAAGGAATAATATATTGAAAATACATATTTTACACACATATCTACTAATGTGTGTGTGCGGATGTGGGCACTCAATTCATACTCCAGCAAAACAAAAAATAATAAAACTTACTATATTTATTTTTATTATGAAAATAGATAATGATTAAGTATCAGATTAATAATTTTCTGATATCAATCTGTCAATAGAAACACCTTTTTTAAAATTTACAGAAAATGCATATAGGAATTTGACTAGCGGCAGATGTGGCCTCTCCGGTGATTTTGATGTTTTAAATCTTTAACGATTTGCAAATTCATAGAATAACCACCCAGCTTGAATTGAATGGTTTGAAGGCATTCCTTTCAGTAGATCTTTAATAAATTTCTTCAAACAGACTAAAAGCTTTCTCGTACAATGCAAATTTAATGCTTCAAACTGTGTATGCAATTTTAGCCCTTTTAGAAGAACAATAAATAGAGCGGCAGCATTGTTTTTCTTTTTCATTATTCACAAATGGAGAATTTGTTTTTCTTAAACAAACAGCAACTGCTGAGTATGATTTTTTTTATCTTTACAAGTGAATTAATAATTCTAATTTTATAACTAATACTTCTATAGATTTATCCATGGTAATACATGTGTCACTACAATCACTGTAAAATACATCCACAATTGTCAGACATGATGTAATTATTTTCAATTATTCTTTGTGGTTACCCCTATTTTATACATTGAACAATTAAAATTTAACATGTGGCATTATATATTTTAGTTTTATCTATTTTTGTCAGATGCCAGCTATAATCAGGGAAGACAAAAGATTTCTAAAATACAAACAAGGCTTATTTTGATTAATTTATATATATATATATTATATCAGTAATTGTAGTAAAGTAATTTTTTTTTGAAAAAAAAAGTTTTCTTTTTTATTTACAAATGCTTAATATTATTATTTTTATATTTACGTGATGTTTATATGTACCTTTTTTTGGTGCTTGTCTTATAGATAAAGATTCCGTTGGATGGCGCCATTTTCACACTAAAACTATAAAATATGACCATTCTCGGGCCGTTGATTATAATAATTTTGCTGTGCTTTTTTGTAATGCAAAAATAAAAACAAAACAAAATCGACTTTTTTAAATATTATTTTTTATTAACGTATACAATTTAAATGATAATAATAAATGTAAAATAAAATCAACATATTACAATTTGATTCGTGTTTTTTATATTATATACTTTTTAAATTGTGTTACGGCTTTTTTTTATCAATTTTCTATCTGATATTTTTTTACTTGTGTTACGGCTTTTTTTTTATCAATTTTCTATCGGATATTTTTTTACTTGTGTTACGACTTTTTTTGTTGTTGTTTAACTAAAAAATAATAATTGTAATAAAAGTAAAAGTTGTTACGGTTAGATTTAGGGTTAGTTTTAAGGTTAGGTTTAGGGTTAGTGTTCTGTTGTTTGTAATGGTAAAATAAAAAAATTCAAAATCGTAACCGTACTCGGACAAAAGAAAGAAACTCAAACTTTTTTAAACAACAAACACATACAAATGTCTTTTTTACTTATTAAACATGTTTATAATATTTGCTTTTTATGAAATTTACAAAAAAACCTGTATATTTGGACTTTTCTTACTGGATATTTTTTTGGTACCGCTCTTTTTTACTTCAAAAATATAGACGGTAGAATCTTCTTTGTCTCGTGGAATGTTATGAACAGTACGTTACTTGACACGTTACCTAATTGCAACTCAATAAAAACAGATATTTAACATTTTCCCAAATAAAAGTTCAATATAGTACGTTGTAAAAAGTCTTAGAATTATTGCTTTAAAAAATCTGAACATTTCAATACTTTAAAATAAAAATCCAATGAAAACAACATTTCAATACAATTCAAATAAAAACTCTCTCATCAAGCCGTATTTATTTTATAAATTGTGAGAATTCGGAAAATGTATTTGCTGCTATGCGACATACATGCTGTACTGCGACGCGACATAGCGCCCTGCATTCTGTAGCACAACAAAAAAGTTGTATTATAGAAAACGCGGGTTCGAACGTGTCGGCAACGGAAACAGCATTTTTATGTGTTTTGTCGCGAAAACCGCGCCATAGAGCGGCATCTTTAGCTAAAAGATGAGTACCCTTTTCTTTATTTCTAAAGTATTTTCATTATTTGCGAAAATATTTTTAGCAATAAATACGCTATTCCACACCCCCTTTATGATATATATTATTCAAACTAAAGGCCACTTATTCAAAAATGTAACTCATCAGTAAAAAGTCTCAATATATATAATTGTCTATAGAAAAGCTAAAAGAAGCACTTCAAGAGTTCTCTTCAACTTGCAGAACTACTATGTCACTACTTAAATGCTTTAATTCAGGTGCCATATTGAATATTTTTTACATTTTGTTGAAGATGCATTTTCACTGTAACTTTTGATTACAGAATGTTAAAATATTAGGTTCCATAACGTTACCATAGTAAAATAACAATAAAGTAGAAAAAATATCATCATCATCATAAAATAAAGAATTTACACATTTTTAAAGTTATTAATTTTGAATTTATTCATAAATTGCTAAATGTCAGTTGTTTAAACAAAATCTTGATAAAATTTTGATTAAAAGGACATATAATATTGATCACTGATCAGTTTTCTGGTCATTTCTATTGTTACAAGAATTAATTTCTTCAATTTCATTTTTGATTCTAGACTGATTTATGGAGGGACGAGATTAGATTATAATTTGTTTCCAAATATTTAACAAGACTGGTAAATTATAAATTGAAAGCTCATATATTTCCATACAATTGCTTTCATAAACTACTGACAAACAAGTAATTTTCCAATAATTTATTGAGAAATTTCATTATAACAAATTTGATTATCAGAAAAATATAATATGGTCTGTACTTATCCTAAAAATACCCCATCAATTACTTAGAAAATGTCTGCTTGACACAAATCATCAGTAATTCATTTTTTCTATTGAGCAATCTTTTTAACACAATACATTTTATAAAAAATTCACAAAAAAAAAAAAAATACTGCATGTGGTTTTCACCAAACTGACCGGAAATGAATTCTCTATAAGATGACACTTCATATATACGCATGCATAGTACAAATCATTTGTTCTACATTTAGAAAAATGTTTTTTTTTCACACTTCAACAAATGAGAGCAAACATGTTCAAACCATTTTAATTAAAATTTTACAATTGGTGAAGGACGGGGGCAAAAATGCTGGCTATGCAGATTGGTTTAACTTAAATTAAAACGCGAATGAATGAATGAGACAATGAAAGATTTAGAGAGTGTTGGAATAAGATTGTTGCTATATTGGTAAATAATAAACATTCATATATTTTAAATTTTTTTAAATAATGTATAAATTTTAACATTTTTTTTTGCTTTAAACCTTTGTTTTTTAAAATATATGTGAAATAATGGATATTGAGGTAGCAGATATAGATGGTTCCATTATGAATACAAATAAGTTTTGTAGTTGCATATGACAAATTTATTGTTAACTAAAAGATAATTAATTAAATCGATTACATTCTGATGTATTTATAAATAATAAATAAACATTTATAAATGGATAATAAACAATTTTTAAAAGTTATCAAATCATAACACAGTTCATTAACCAAAACTAGTTAAAGCATCTTGAAAACATAATTTCCAATATAAAGACATGATACCAAAATAAATCAATGAATAATCAATTTATTTATAAACGAATAAATAATGCATCCTTTTTTGATCAAATAATAGATCCAAAAAAATCTGAAGTATTTGGTGATTCGACAGTAAAATAGCTGAAATATTTAGTTACTAGAATACATTTCTGTGAATAAATATTTAAGTGATTTCATTTTAATTAAACTATTATTTTAAATTGTTATTGAAAAACATCCGGTTCTATAACTATACTAATAATTTTTCTCATTTTTATTACATTGGTGAAATAAGTGCTCACTGGCATCCAAATTATTTATTTATTTTGTGATGATCCAGTAATCCCAATTATTTCATCTTACTACTTTCAAAAATGATTTCTTCCGAGGTATCTATTCAGTCAAAGACTGCTATAATCCAAATGGCATGACTTCTTTTCTTGCTAAGCGTTCAGCATTTCTCCATTTAAAGTTTTTCAATTATTAAAACTATTGATATAAATTAGACAATCCCAATATCAGTAACAATCAAAGATTTCAAACTGTTGTCAAGGCAACATTAAAAATAAGTACATTAAAAATATCAATCGGAGCTTGAACATTTTAATTTCTTTTCCTATACTTGTTGATTATTCCCCACATAAATTGTTCCTTATTTATGTGGTATTAATTTGATTTTTTTTTTTTTGGTAAAAGCCTGAAATCCGGGCAAAGCCGCTTGAAGCGTTGATGCTAGACAAAATCAATGAAATATAACGTTACCGGGCCGCCGCAACTTTTTCTTTTTTTAGACAATAAGTTTTTTTTTTTCCTAATAATGATTAAACGAATAATTTTTATTTCATTTAGAACATGATTTCTTTATTATTAAACAAATTTTGATATTCATTTTCATTACTTTTTCCTAATAATGATTAAATGAATAATTTTTATTTCATTTAGAACATGATTTCTTTATTATTAAACAAATTTTGATATTCATTTTCATTACTTTTTGTGGGTTTTTTGGAACCTGACTATTTTTTCAACAAATTTTGCTAATTGTATTTTTTCCTTTTTATCATTTGAAAAATTCGAACCGTTTCATGACGTCAAAAAATTTGTTTGAATCCCACCGCCGAAAAAATAGAATACAATTATTTGCAACTTGTTTAGAACTTAATTCTACCTTTCTTTTTTTTTCTTGGCTTGACTAAATGATTTTTCTTATTATTATTAATTTTACTTTTTTTTAAAAAACACAACTTGTTTTCACTTTGATTTAGATTTTGTTTGAATTAGCCTTTTTTTTTTGGGGGGGGGGGGGGGCTAATACAAGAAACAGATTTTTGAGCGGGGGATGGGGGGGGGAGTAATTCGTACTGTTATTATTAACAAAAAGGCAACAAAAATAGTCAATTATTTTAACAGCGCTGAAAAAAGAGAATCAACTTTCGGACTTGTTTTCAATTTTGATTTCTTTTTGTTTGACGTAATTGTTTTTCTTAATAATAAATCAAAATTTACTTTTGTGTTTCGGAAAAAGAATTGTAACCAAAAAGTCAAGAATTTAACTTTTTTCTTTTTTTAAACAACTTTTTCTCACTTTTTACTTTGATTTCTATTTCGTTCGAATTACCTTTTTTTTTTTTTTAGCCTTCTACAATAAACTGCTTGTGGGGGTGGGGGGTATTTCGTAATTTGTTATTCTTAACAAAAAGTCAACCAAAGTCGTCATTTATTTTAACCCCGCTGCAAAAAATTAAATCCAAATACTTGTCAATTTCTAATGAAATAAAAAACAACAAAAAAGGACGCAAACTTTGGACTTTCTACAATTATTTATTCGATTTTATTACTGTAATAAAAAGGGGACATTACGTGTGCCTGACAAAAAAAAAAAACACAATCTCACACACTTTCTGTACTCGGCAATTCTGAAGAAAAGATTCAAAATTGCACTTTCGTCTCAGACCTTTTAGTGGTCTCGAATAATTCCCCCCCACGCTGAAATGTGACTTAGCGCACGAGCTTTGTCGAAGCCTGTTCTAACATACACTTTGCCAATTTTTTATATATTAACCTTTTTTGCGGGAAGGGTGGGGACCATACGACAATTATTAATAATTAACAACATTTTTTAAATTGGAATGACATTACTCTATTACGGAGATTTGAAAAAGTCGTACCGCCTTGAAATTTAAACACCCTCAAGCGATACGGTAATCAGCTATGAATAAAACGAATTCGCATAAATAGCTTCGAAGCACAAAACAGGCCGTAATATTTTTGTGCAATGTCATGTAAAGCGGCCTAGCTCAATGGGTTAATACAATACGTAAATGTTGTATTAGCTTGTAAGGTTGCGGCCGCCGAAAAAGCATTTTTATGTGTTTTGACATGTAAACAATGCCCCAAGCAGCCGTGACCGGATTTCAGGCTTTTACCTTTTTTTTTGTTCTTACTTAACATGCTTACTACCTATTATTTGCATCTATTGAGTATGTTCATAAATTAATGTTAAAAAGTAACAAAATAACATATAATGATTACTGACACGACCAAATTCTAGGAGAAAAAATATCTCCTTCATCAGTCAACATTTAAATGCAATTAAAACAATTATAATTTAAAAATTGATTGTGAAATTCTAAATGCAAAATGGTACTTATAAAAAAAAAAATACTTACTATCAGTATATATCCCAGTTTGAGCTAACAAAAGATCAACTAATCTGGGAGTTTTGTCTACTTTCATTACATGTTTTCCTTCATTGGACAGAAGAGTACAGACATTGATGGCAAAATCCACTTCATTAGGTAATCCTGACATTAATGATAATATCAATTTATCATAATCACTCAAGCTGGCAAATTCCGTTGATAGCCCTCCTGATACCCGAGAATTCTCTATTAAAAAAAAATCAAGAGTAGTTAAAAAGAATACTGATGAATTTATATATCTAATATACATAAAATGTAAATAAAGAATTGGAAATAATTTTAAATAAACTCTATACACTCAAATATATATAAGCTATTGCATTTTTCGTTAGAACTGGCAATAAATTAACTATTAGAAAAAGTTTACAATTTCTGGACATTTCAAAATAGTAGCTAGATTCAATTATTCTACCTGTACTTACATGTATACACATTTTAAAAAAATATACAAAATTATTTTTGGTTATTGAGAATCCCAGAGCCAAATATGTCATTGCAAAAATTTGTCAGAAACCTTCCTTTTACACGGTGATCCAAAAGACACCATTATTTAATTTCCCCCACCTCAAAATCATGTCCAAGGTTATTCTTTATCTCTAGAAATCCAAGTGAAAATAATTTTAAACCATTAGTTTGTATCTTATCTTGATATGTAATCAACCCATGTCTATTTAAATTCTAATACATTCACTACTTTTGCTGTCCTTTATCATTATTCTCAACATAAACCTTTTTTATACTTTCCTAATATCATTTATAATTTGTTTTATTTAAAAATTAAGACTCCACATTTAAAAGCTATCATGATCATAATCATCAACCATTATCAATCCACTGCAGGATGAAAGTCTCTCCAAGTTTAATCCATCTTCTTCGATCTTTAGCTTCTCTTCTCCACATCACCCCTGCACACTTTCTTAATTCATCCATCCATCTTACATGTGGTCTCTTTCTGGGTGTTTTACAATCAATCTTTCACAGCTATAAATCATGTTATAAAGGTTTACTTTTTACACATAAAGGTAGGCTTCTCTTTAAAGGTAATTGCAATCTTAGCAAAATATATAAGCCATTTTTCAATTTTATTAATTTCTTTCATTTTATTACCTTTAAGGGTTTTTAGTATTTATTTTTAGTCCTACTTTTGAGATTTTGGAACATTATAAAGTTCTGAGTATTGTTTATGAAAACTCAAACTGCAAAATCTATGTTACTTAAATAATCTTCAGTAATATTTACTAAGGCGGTAACCTCAGGAATATGCGTCTGAAAAATGCGAAGGTAGGGACTTCTACAGGTCTTAACCACAAGCTTACGCCTTGGAAGAATCCTCTTTTCTTCCAAGGCGTAAGCTTGTGGTTAAGACTTGTAGAGGTCCCTACCTTCGCATTTTTCAAACGCATATTCCTGAGGTTACAGCCTTAGTAAATATTACTTAATATAATAATGTGAGTTTAAAATAAATTTATAATTACAACTTTAAATAATCTTCATTTATTTTTATTAACATTTAATCCACAAAATCCTTTCTATTAAGAAAGAAAAATGCTTCATTGGGAAAATAGTATTATCCTACAATGCACCTTTACCAATGTAAATCTTTTTAACAATACCATAGCAACCAAATCGCTGCTATATTTTTTTAAAAATTTGGATTACGAGAAATATGTAAGAGATAAAATGCATTTTGGTAATTTACAAATCCAACGCTTAAGTGACAATTCATACTCATACTCAACAGTTTTATCTATAACTTCTGTTAATATGTATATATGATCTGTTTGACAATCTTTTTTAAATCCAGCTAGACTGTTATATTCACTTGATTCCTAAGTTCTCTGTAGATAAATTTAATAATCTTAGTAAAGTTCTAGTTGATAGTTGATGAAATTTTAAAGATCCTTTACCTCTTTTTTAAAAATTAATATTATAACTACATTCAAGGATCACCTAGGCTGAATAATGAAATAATAAAGAATCAGTGATAAAGATACCAACAAATGGCGTGGCTTCATATTAGAGTATTTGTAAAGCTAATTTTCTTCATAAAATAATAAGAACATATATATATATAGAAATTAAAAGAATGCTATATTGAGATACCCTAGACTTAATCGTCTTGTCCCCATTTTGATTACTAATTATATTCTTCAATTTTTTTTTTCTTGACATGTATTTTACGTTTGTCCGAAGAAGTGTGATGATACTGTTTTATTTGGACTTATATAATGGACTATTCCATGACCTAAATGAAATGTTATGTTTTCAGAGAAATTCAAACTATATTTACACTTTTACAAATACATTTAACTATTATAAACAGTGAGGATTGCCAATTCCTCTACAAGCTTTATGATAAATGCTTAGCCAGAGCCAGCACTTAAAATATCCCTGTCAGGAACCCCTCCCCAAACCCCTGACCATGGTTTCGTGCTTTGGCACTCCTCAGAGAGGTGTCAGGGTAGGTTCAGACACTAGATCTAAAAATACCAACCCAAAGCTAAGCACTTAGCTAAAAGTTATCTATTGAGTGGAAAATCTGAAATTTTAACTATTATTTAATAACACACAGATACGCACAAAACAATATTTCGAGTGATATTATGTTCCTTTCTTATTCAAATGTTTCTAACCTAAGTAGTGATTATCTAGTACATGAATTCAATAAAAGTTCTTTAAATTATGAATATAGTAACACTAACCACTAAGTTATACACTCAAAAGAAATTTAAATACTTTTTTATGAAGGACTTCTTCCAAGTCCATATTTTCTTTTTAAAAGCAAGGGGATTAAGTAATTTCCAAACATTATGGATTATCAGATAAGATTGAATTGTGGAATTATTTGGTATTATGATATAAATCTATTCTTTAATCTCTCAATTTTTTTTTTTTTTAAATTTTTCCCTCTGTGGACAATATTCATTCTTTCGAATCATAAAATGTCCATTGGTACAAGCACGGCTTGCTATTTTAAACATTTCTGACTTTTCTACTCTAATCATTATTTAGTGCCATTTAAAGCTTTTTTGATGGGCAATGGGGCTAATTTCACAACAATTCATGTTTTCAGCATTTCAAGTTTTGGTTTTGTAGAAATTATAAATCTTCATAGTACATTATAGCTTTCAAAAGCCATTTTGATATTATAAAGATTGCAGATTTTCTTTATTAGTTTGTCTGTTATCACTATCTATTTTTTTCCTTTTTAAGGTTTTCTTGATAATAGCTGATAGATAACCATTATTCAGAAGAGTTGGCTCTATATGGATTTTTCTTTTTCAAGGTTAAAAGGTGGCTGATCAAACTTATTTTGTTCTCTTTTATAGAGGTAATTTAAATCTAATTTTTATGGGTTTCTGCACTGATTCGATGTATATGTTAAGTGTTTTCATTTGTATGTAGTTATTCAGTGTACAGTAGTTTTGATATTGCCATAAGGTAGTCGTCATAAAAACATCTAAAAATGATAATTGTTGTTATTATATATAGTGAGTTTTGCCTGTTTTAATAACAGTTATAAGCAAGGATAAGAAATGGTGATCATGTGATGTTTATTGGCTTAAAACCAATCCTGCTTAATAGGATAGTGGTGGCTATGGTTATTAAAAAACCAAAGACACCAAAATGTATAGGTGTTGAACTGAGTTCAGATCTATAATAACTATATAAGATAATGAGCTTGGATTGAAAATATTAAGGTGTTTTCAATTTAAGACTCATAGTTTTGTGGTTATGTGAAGATAAAAGGTGGCTACTAGAGGGTTGCATTAGATCCTAAGATCTAGGTGCATTGCTCTCAGATCACTGACGAAGGCCACAAGTCAGAAACTAGTCTGGGGATATTGAATGAGTAGGCCCTAGATGGGGATTTTATGCACAAGCCTTCTGGCATCCATTGATTACGTATAGTGAGTTTTGCCTGTTTTGTTGTTATTGTTCTGATTTTATTGCGAATTTAATTCAAGAATGTACATTATTGAAGGGTATGCAGAATGAATGAAATAGAGCTATTCCAAGTGGCCATAAATGTGCCAGCAACATACTGAAGCCAGATTTTTGATAAAGATAAAACAATATTTATAACTAAGGTTTCAAATCTTTCTAGATGGTTGACAATGGTTAATCCATATCCATATTTTTCATTTTCTTGGAAGAATTCTGTCTTGTATTGAAAGTATGTTGGAGTTACAACAAATATTAAGTTCCATTTTACTAACAATGCAAAGAGTTGTTCTGGTCTGTAGGCTCTTATCCTCATTTAATCTTTTCATTACAGTATATAATTTCCATTATTGGTTCCACAAGTAGATAAATTGTCCACATCAAACTTTATTAAGATGTTAATTCATTCTATTTTCATGTTCTTGATTAATTTCATAAAGTTACATCATTAACAGACTGGACAATGCCAAATAATTAAGAAACTAAAGAAGAAATCCCCCCCCCCCCAGCAATGAATCTTAATGTAACATGATGTTTATTATCATGAATGAACTCATCACCAACATACACCACCGCAATGATTTACTGTACCTCTGAATTTAAGATGAAGAAAGATTTTCTTCTCAATTGCCTGATACTTAACTAAAATATCAGTTAAATTTTTCTTCAACGCAGGAAACATTCATGTATGTGAACGATATTTTCTTTTAAAAATTTTTTAAATAATAAGACAAAATTAAATCATGGTCTTATTCCTAGGAAGTCTCAAATCATTAGCCAAGGCAGCAATTGGTGGGAGAGGTCAGAGGGTATTAAGAATTCCCTTTTGTTGAAGCTCATTTATTTACATATCTATTATTGTAGATCATTTCAAAGTAAACAAAGTATAGCGGGAATTAGAAGAAAAAGCTGTCTAATTATTAATTACACAGGCATCGTTGGACTTTATGGAAGTTAGAACATCAGTGGAGTAAATCACTGTAAATGACACGAGGAAGAACAAAAGTGTAGAGATTAGTGGTATAACAGTAAGAATGGAAAGATTAGTTATCCATCTAAACAAAAAAAAACTAAATGCAGATAATCAGAATATCATACCCCAGCAAGTTCCATTTACACTGAAGAAATAAAGCAATTTTATATAGATGTATAAAATGCTTCAGATCAGACTAAACAGCACTTTAAAATGGTCATGGGAAATTTTAGTACTAGAATTAGTAAAACTTTAAATAATGGAAGAGCTGTAGGTAATATTGATTATGACGATAGAAATAAGTAAGGGTGTAGACACCTATGGAGTTTGCAGAACAAGACAAAATGTATATTATATATTCTTTTTAAAAAAAAATTTTTTTTTTAAAAATGGGCAAGAAAATATTCAAATAAAGATATAACAAAATTAGATAAAGAGGAAGTGATTAGTAACAAATATATGAATGTGTTAATACAAAATTATAGACACATATTATTAAAAAAAGAAAGTATTAACAATTGGCATTCCAACTCAGAAACACTCCAATTACAACTTGCTGACCATTTGGAAATATTGATAGGCTTTAAAGATATCCAGATTTGATTGAATCCAGTAAGAAGATAATATATATTAAGAACTACAATAAAGATAGCTGGTACAAAAACCCACAACTAACTAAGAAGTTTTCAACTGTGACAAGACAAAATATACGAAAAAAATGTAAGAACGTGTAACTATGAATTGGCAAGACAGATGAGAATAAAAGCTCAAAGGTATAACTATTGTTAAAAAAAAAGATAGATTAATAAATAATCACTCGTAAATGAATACGGTCATGCCAACTCCAAAAGCAAAAAAAAAAACTGACCAAGATATGAGTTTTGTTACGACTACATAAACCAACATGTAAACCACAAATACATTAGCATATAGAACATGCTGGTCCATGTTTCTGCTTACTTGATATTTTATGAAGTTGTCGTTTAATTTCTTCAGCAGAAAAAATTTCTTTCCAAAATTCTTCAACACCACGTTTAGTTGCAGCTTTCCAATGCATTCTACTCTGGTCTATAACATCTTAATGGAAACAGTTGATACTGCCCTTCTTTAGAATGTCTTTTGAGGTACTTCTACGAAGACCATGCTCAAATTCATCATAAAAAAGTCCCCTTTAGGAAGTTTTATATTGTCAGTTTATTTTAAACATTCAATGCAATAAAGTTGTGATATTATAATAGTAATATCATATCCAGCGACATGATTGAATAACTTATTGAATTGGTTTTATGATCTTGCCAATGTATTTTTAAAATTTTATGTTGCACCGTTAGGGTTTAAAAGTGTCACTTCTATACAATACATTTGGCAAAACAACAATTCTATATATTAATGAATTAGTTGCAATAGTTATTTTTCAGTGATGAAATACTCTATATTTTTAGCTTGTTAAAAAAGTAGCAGGAACAAATTGGAGTCTGTGTTGTACCTCAAACAAATAACTCAATGTTTCTACTTATAAAACTACTAAGGTATTTAAACTGGTTCCCATGATGGGTAATAACCATCTAAGCTAAAAGTTGCAGATGATTTTTTCTTCTATCACTGCTTGATAAGAAAGATGAGTTACATAAACATTAACAAATAAATCTAAATCAGAATATTAAGTGCATTCTGTAAATTGTTTTCAGAACCAGCAAAAATAGCGCAATCATCAGCATATTATAAATCCAGAATCCAAAAAGAAAAAAATATTTCTTTTGGCTTGTAGTTGATTCAAATTAAAAATTCCATCTTCAAAGCTGTACCATATTTTAATCCCTGTTTCATTAAGCTGTCTATCAACAATTCCAGGGATAACCGGTATAAAAATTGAAAACTGTGTTGCAATAAGTGCAAACATTTGTTAAACGCCAGTTTTATTTCAAATTCCTCTCATTCCATCATGTAGAACCTGTATCAAGCGAATAAATTTTGGCGGACAACCAACCAATTTCAAACAATGTCATAAATTATCTAACCTATCACCTATCCAATAATTTGTGCTTGTATGTGCTCATGTATTGATTATTAACTATAAGGTAATTTATTAATTGCAATGGTTTTGGAGTGTGGATGCATCCGGTTCCTTTATAACCATTTTTCTGCTTAAACAAAGGGTTTATAATAGTTAATCGATGTATTATGCACAAATTCAGTAATACCAAATCAGTTAAATTTACAGCACCAATCCTATCGTTTCTAACAACTTTTGGGCAAAGTCTATTATTAGTATCTACACATGCATTAAGGTCTTCAAGAAGAAAAATTCAATCTTTTAAAGATATTGCTATAATAATACTATCCAACAAAAAAGGAAGACTTTCCTTTTCTGAATTCTCGATCTAAGGTTGGAACATATGCACTAATAAAATAAGCACTAGTAACATTGTACAAGACAATAATAGATGGACAAATTGGAGCCCAAGAGATCACATGTGAGATAAATGGGTGACATGAAGAGATTTTCTAGAAAGATGTGAAGAAGAGTCTACGAATCAGAGAAACTGAATTAAATTTGGAACTTTCACCCTGTAGTGGATTGATGATGTTTGAAGATGATGATGATGTAAAATGTTTCTGAAATATGTAATAGTTTCTGAATAATGCTCAATGTTATAAGATTTAATGGTTACTTTTACATTTTGTCCTGAAGTGAGTTTTCTTATTTTGTTAACATAACCAATAATATCCATTCCAACTGTAGCATTGCCATTCTTGTCATAATATTTTGAGACTTAGATTGTTGATGTGTCTCAAATTTTTTTTTAGCACTCCAGCAAAATTTTATATTTCTAAAGACAATTTTTAATGACTTTTTAGTGTTTCTGCTACTATACACAATAATGAGATAATAGATCATGTGATAGTACAACATTTTAAAATTCAACTAGATGAGTGAAATAATCACCCAAGCAAGGTATTATTATAAACAAAATGTAATTGTTAGAAACATTCAGAGAAACATTCAAGTACCAATATGAAAGTGATACTCATCAGAACTCAGACAAACAATTGTGTCTAAAATTAAGCAAAGTAGAAAATCAATTAACTTTTGTAGGCAATAAATATCTGAAGAGATTGTTTCTGCAGATTTAAAAGTGTAACCCCCAGAGAACTGAGAAAATCACTTGAAGAACAAGAAACATTCTACTATTTACTAAGAGAATAAAATAAATACCTAAAAGGTTTCTCAAGTATTAAACCGCATGCTCCATTAGAAATACAGAACGTTTACTCAAAAATAAAATAATTTGAAGAACTTCCATGAGTTTTTCAGTCAATAATAAAATTACAGTTTAAAGGTTTCTCCAGTATCAAACCTTATGCTCCATTAGAAATACAGAACGTTTACTCAAAAATAAAATAATTTGAAGAACTTCCATGAGTTTTTCAGTCAATAATAAAATCAGTTTAAAGGTTTCTCAAATGTGTGGTCATGTGCAACGATTGTTTGAGAGAGAATGGAGGATGAATATAGATTGAAAATCCTGGGTTCAAATCTCTCTATTTACAATATTTTTATTACGTATAATGTACTAAATTGTTTTGCATTTATTTTTTGTCTTTATTAAACTTAATTATTATAAATCAATTAGAAATACATACTATTTAAATAAAATAAAAGTTAGTAAAAGTAATGCTTTACGGTGCAATGGTATTATAGTGGTAGACTACGGAACTTAAGTCCATGTATACGGAACTTAAGGTCCGTGAATCACAAAGAAAATCTATCATTTCCAGCGCTCAAACTCCTTATGAACAACTAAGTAATAAAGCCGTTCGATTATCCATTTAATATTAGAAATGACAATAAAGTGTTTTCTCTTGTCAGATAGGGCCTACATTTTTTTATTTAAAAGGGTTGTTTTTTGAGAAAGACCTTTTCGTTAATTCATTTGATATTTCATTAAATATTCACTAAAATAAAATGAAAAAAAAAAATACTTTAAATTTACTTTAACTTTTAATATATATATATTGTAATGAAAAAGGTCTCCAAATGTTGGCAAAGTTGAGAAAATATAGTTATTAACCCCACACTCAACACCCTCTTTTGAGATTGATGACAATCAAGCCTTTATTTAATCCTTTCACGAGTACTTCAGACATAGGTTGTATTTCCTGGTGATCAAGCCTTTTTAAATCCTTTTGTAAGTATTTGAAACGCAGGCTACATTTCCTAATCATCACTACTTTCATGATCATCAGCCTTAAGATCAAAGTACGCTGATAGCTGCTTTATATTTTGAGACTCATGCCAAAGACCAGACTTTCAGGGCACCATCTTCCCAAACAGAAAAGACCAATCTGCACAACCAAATAAGAACTGATTTCAACTTTATAATCCATTTTATTTCACTGCCAACATTCCAAGCAGTGGCTCAGTTTAGAAAATGGATTCATAGACAATTCAAATGATGGGGTGGTAAGATGAAATAATACAAAAAAAAAAAATCTGTGATTGATAATGTGTGAAATCAGACAAATAACAGGAATAACGAGTTATTGTGTATTTTATCACCTTAATAGTAAACTTAACAATAAGAAATCACAATATATATAATAGATATAACAATAAATTAATCATTACATGGATTAATGCCACTTTCCATTCAATACATAAAATAATTTAAATAAATAAATATAAATATACACCTGCTAAAAGATGTAATATCAATGAGTAACTGTTTCCAATTATTAAAAAAAAAACACAATAGAACATCAAAGTTCATATACCATAATAACAAAGATAAGAATAAATTTTGGGTACATACATTCCCCTCAACTAATACCCTCACTATGCTAGCATATAGTACTTAATCACATTAATGTACTTATAGCATATGTGTGGCGATGATAATCTGGACCCACTGATGATTGCTGGTTTAGCATGAAATACGTATATTGGTGATTATTTATCTTTTCGACATATATGTGTTCAAGTGTATCAGTATTATGAGATAGAGTGGAGAGTGGTGGGTCATGTGAAAGTCTGTGCTCATATATCCTATATATTACATATATAGACACAGATATATTTATAAGCCCGTGTTTCAGTTATTATTTAATATCGTAGGTTTTATGGCAACAATGTAAACTTATGTGAACATATAGAACTCAATAATGACTTCAATTTTGAACGTTTTATTAAACACCATTGTATTTTCTTTAGTTATGTAAGTTTTATTTTGTTGATTATATGCATGTAGTATTTTACTAAGAAAACTTTAAATCGATATTTTAATAAATTCCATAAACTGAAATTACAATTACCATAGGTTAAAGTAGAATAAAAGAGTCCATGATTGAATAGCAGCAAAAAAAAAAAAATGCTTATGAAGATACCATTTGCTTGCAATAAATGTAATGCTATATCCTTAGGGAAAAAAAATGTCACTACCATAGATTTTTTAATATATTCCTTACAACAGTTGCAAAAATATTTTATATGCATTCCACTTTGTAATTCCAAATAATAACAAATTTTAAGTCCTCGGTGATGATGATGACGGCATAGAATTGAATAATAAGTAGGATATAGTTTAATCTAGCATAAATTGTTTGTTATAGCTTTCGGAGATGCATCGAGATGTGGTTTAGACAATTACTGTGGAAATTTTACTCAAGATGATATCAAAACATTTAATTTTTAACATGTTAACATTAACGTGTATTCTTTTTTCCATTTAAATTCCTGTAACCAATTCCCCCCCCCCCCGGCTCTCTTTTTTTCTCACTGTGTTCTATGTCTAGCCAACACAGATTAAAACAATGTGCTCTCAATATTATTATCTATCATATCATATTACAAAATTCTATATATCTTCATTTGTTAATATTATAATTTACTACCATTTTACAAACCAAGTCAAACATATTATAACTATACTATATTTTATAACTAAAGATTTATTTTAATCTTTTGTATAAAGAAATTTACAAATGTATTTGTTTGAATCAACGCAAACATAAATTCAAATTGGCCTAATTTAGACATATCTAATAACTTTATACCATTTGATCCATCTTCATTTTCTACAGTCCATTGCTAAAAATAACTGATTCAACCCATCCCATATATCAATAATTGTTTTTTCTTCAGCATTGATAAGAACATCGTCTATGTAGCGTATATATAAAGGTGATAATGCTAAAGCAAACTTTTTTGGGATATGCAATACTATGCTACAAATAATTCCATTTAGGGGTAGCCCCATAAGCCAGCCGTGCTCCATTCTACAAACCTTTCCATTGAAAAAAGCGGCGATGTCCCCATCCATCCATTTGAGAGCATCAATAGTAAAATTAGTTTTGTGCTTATTAAAATGTAATTAAAATAAAATGTCATGAATTGTGCCAATAAATTGCAGGTGTGATACTGAACCCATAAAGTTCCACTACACCTAATGAGGAAGCTTACTGTGAGATTAATACATTTGAGAATTTAAGTTGTGCGCACGCAAATGAAGATTTAATAGCAAATTTTCCAAATCCTACAAGATGGATTAAACATTCGGTTATTAATTTGGCTGTTTTATAAAAGTAATCCCAAAATCTATTAAAAGCCTTAAAAGATTGATTATCTTTATACATTTTTATGTTTGCGAAAATTCTTGGAGGAATAGCGGCTGTTGGCTAAATCCTTTTATACTCACCTTTATTAATTGTTTTGTATTGATAATATCTTAATATTGAAACAATAAATTTATCTTTTTCTCTTTTTAAATTATATACTCCTTAACATTTAAATTTCAATTTTGCATTTTGTTCATTAACTTTATTTTTATAATATTCGCTTGATAAAAGAACAAATCTATTCCCTTTACTCTCTCCTTTAAGCATATATTAATGGATTGTAAAAATGACTTCGATGCTTTTATTTTGTTAGACTTATTTATTATATTTGGTTTTTATTCATTTTAGATGGATGGAGGAACAATAGTTGTGTAATTTTGCCTGTAACGTCATCCCGTTGAGGTTTGTTTTCATAGTTGGCCTTATTGTTACTATAGATGGATTTTTCCAATTTCCAGTAACAAACTTTGTTCCGCAGTCAAAAACAGGCATATTTTGTAAAATTGATAATTTAGTTAAATTAATTAAACTGTTAAAATTCCTACGATTAGGAACTTTTTTTTTGTTCTCTCCACATTCTACATTCAGGCAATACAAATTAAAACAATATGCTCTCTATAATATTATTATTCATCATGTGATATTACAAAATTCTATACATCTTGATTTGTAAAACAGAAAATCACATAATATTATAATACTAGCCAAAAACAAAATTTTACTAAAATTCTCTTATGAATATGGGTTAATCTATTAATACAAACAGATTATTTCAAGCCAAATTCAAACCAAGATATCAACATTATAATCATACTACATTTTTTATAATTAAAGATTTATTTTAATCTTGCGCACAAAGATATTTATAAACGTATTTGTCTGAATCAACACAAAGTGGTCTAATTAAGAAACAATACATTTTTCATTAGAATTTAATTTCTCATTCATGAGATTTGTATAGTTAATTAAACGGGCATAATTTACAATAAGCTCTAAATAAAGGCATAAGCATTCCGAGCCCTTTTGATTTTGTCTGTACGTTGTACGTAATTAAGAAAACAATATAGTACATCAATATTATAATGAGGAGTAATTAGTAAAGTGATTAACTAATCTATGCGTATAGTTTTTGATTTTAACCTTAATTCTAAATTCCTTCCTATCTCCAAACTAACAATGCACATATATTAATATTTTTTATTACTTATTCATTAGACTAGAGAGTATCCAATAATGAATAATACTTCAGTCGTGTAATTTTCACTCCACCACTCTCACACAAGATATTAGACATATCATCCCATTTACACCTTTTATTACTTCCTCAAGATAGAGACGATGTAATCATAATAAATATATGACTAAAGACATGTGAAAAAGATCTATGATTCCCAAGACTAGCACTCCATCAGTTGGCCCGGATCACACTTTCTTACACCTAACTTTATCATTGTTCAGTATATATATATACATAGCAAATTATTAGTTTAATTGAGGTGTCAAATATTCTGACCTCACAACTATGTACAGTATATAATTTTCATTTTAATCTTAATTCTAAAGGCCTTTATATGTTCAAACTAATATACAATACATTCTCAATAATGAAGGGGATTACAATCATCTCTTTACAATATATACGATAACTTCAAATTTATATATGGCTATCATTTTGAATAGATAAAATAATCCTGATATTAGGAAATCATGGAATTGGCTAAACTTTGGGAGTGCAATTCCTAGTTACTATGACGATGTTTGGCATTACTCAAATACGACTTCAAACATTAAATATAAAACCGTGTATATATATATAATTTGTTAACTATAATTAAAGATCTGCATGATCAAAAATTCTTTACCTTTTTGATTTCTATTATTTTAAACAAATCACTTATTTCATTAATACAGAATGAGAATTAAATGAATTTTTTTCCCAACACCAATCTTCATCAATGACAGAAATATTGGGATTTCTGAAACTGACTTTAAAGAATGTATACACTTACAAACTGCAAAACAATGAGTAAAATTTTTGAATTATGACTTACTTTTATTCAATTAATATAGTATTTTTTTACTTGTCTGAAATTTGGTAAATATTGATATATTTGGAATTTAACAGAATCAAAGCGGATATTGTTCCACAAATGGATATACACCTAAAATTTGATCCACTATTCTCAGCAAGCATCTGCTTATCTCAAAATTATTTGAAAAATTATTACATTATGTTCATCACATGATCACCATTTTATATGCTTACACATGCTGTTAATAAGAGTACGAAACTCTCCATACTGTAGTGCCACCAAGTGCAAAGTCTTCTTAATAAATGGATGCAGGAACAGTGCCTACTTATCCACCCCCAGACTAGTTTCTAGCTTATGGCTTTCATCAGGGAGGAGCCTTGGATTTGAGAGTACTGCACCTAAATCTTAGGATCTAAGGCAACCCTCCATGAGCCACCTTTTATCTATTTGATTAACTATAAAACTAGGAGCCCAAGATGAAAACAAGTTGGTTTTATACCTATCCTACCCATAGGATAATGGTGACTGTGGTTTTGAAAAACCAAACCAAAATGTATAGAAGCTGAACTGAGTTCAGATCTACATGATAATACAAGCGAATGAGCTTGAATTGAGAACATTATTGTGTTTTCATTTTTGACTAAAAGCTTTATAGTAGGCTAATAAGGTAAAGGTAACTGCTGGAGGGTTGCATTAGATCCTAAGATATAGGTGCAGTGTTCTAAGCTCCAAGGCAACTCACTGATGAAAGCGACAAGCTAGAAACTAATCTGAGGATATTGGATGAGTAGGCACTAGAGAGGGATTTTATGTACAAATCTTCTTACATCCACTGTTTGCTCTGGCTTGCACTGAGCGGCACTACTGTATGGAAAGTTTGGTACATAAATATTAGGCATCTGTTAATTGAATGTAAATGCTTGTAAATAGAAAGGGCACAAATAATGAAGCTGTTGGAAAATAAATATAAAGAAAGTGATTATATAGAAAGTGGGTCCTTGAGTTTTTATAATGGATTTGGAAAAAGAAAGGGGGATTTAGATGTAAATGCCATGGAGTTGACAAAGATTATGTTGTGGAAATGTGATGAAGCAGGATAGAGAAGAATATGGGGAAAACTTATGACAGGAAATGGAAAGAAAAGATAAGTGGCTAACAGGTTTCTCTGGGCATAGTAGCTAAGAGATTCCTGACTCCGAAAAAGAAGAAGTCACAGTGCATCTCATCTCATCATACATTATATTCACTTAAATTTATATAAAAGAGTGTCTAATACTATAAATGTACAAATTAAACAACGTCAACTTAGGTATATAAAATGTGAGCAGTACCTGGTGAGAAAAATCTATTCATTATATATTGCATTCAAGGTTAACTGCTTTTCCTGACATCTACTGCCATTTTCTGCATGTTCTTCATGATGCTAATATAAGCATAATTTCAAGTTTGACAGGAATAAGTGGATTTTCCTAAGTTCAATATGACTACCTGCTAAACTGCAAGCTGGCACTTTGCCTGCTGCTAGCTTAGGTCATGAACATAACAAGGATTAAATAGTTCACTGCTTCAACTAACTTCATTATTTGACCTCAACTTTTTATATACCTTTCCATATAATGATACAGCCAAGACCAAAAATAATTAATTACCTTTGTTATAAAATCTTACATGATTTTCAATTATCTTTTCTTTTTTTTTAATTAAATGCCTATTTTCCCCAATTCCGTAAATAAGCGGCAATTGTTTATATCAGATTCATTTCCTGACGTGCTATTTATCAAATTCACAAATTTTATACAAGCTAATTATTATTTAGTTTCACTTTGAAATTATTTAAGTTTTACATTTGTTTTTGTTTTTTTATTAAACCATTTACAAATTTTAAATTTTTTTTTTATTGGCAAATTTACACCTACGATCGTTACAAAATAATACCGTTTACACTGCTGAAATTTCAAATACTGTAGCATATTTCTAATTTTATAACATTTTAAAACCTTTCCCCCTTATTTTTATATTTTTACAAGTAAATTATTTAAAATTTTACTGTCTAATTCTCTACAATTCCAAATACTACTTTGTTTTATTATACAATATAATACCCAAAATTAGCAAAATAGCGTTTTATGCTTGCTCATTTTCTAATTTTTTTTTCGAAATGAATATGCTCATTCTTGAGCCATTCTTGTTTTATTCAAGATCGAAGTAAATAAACTGTTTAGTTACTTCATCAACTCTCCATTGTATTTCATTAACAAATGTTCAGTTTGTATTCTAATGGTTTTTAGAAGGACTTTATTTGGTACTAGAAAGCTAATTTTACATATACAATATGGTATTATCTGTAGCATAACAACATATCTATATATATTTTATATTATTTTAAATATTAAATAGCAATTTAGATGGAAGAAAACTGTTAGTCAACATTCTCCATAAATAAATATTTTAAAAATATGGGCAGCACCCATATTTAGAACTTCCTTTTAAATAATCAAACATTCCACTACCACAACTGTCGATGAATGTTGATTTATTTAAAAGTTAGCTCCAAATATGAGTGGTCACCTGTATTTTAAAAATATTTATGAATGGAAAGTGTTGACTATTCATAGAGCATGTGTGAAAGGTAGTTTGCTATCATCTAAATTATTTATATGATTTTAATTATTATATTAATAACTAAAGATTATAATGGCACCCTAGTTTTATTTTCCTCGGAGACAAAGGTGAGATTAATAAAATGATTTTTTAAATATTTTATAATTAATAGCCAGCATATATCAAAATTTCAGTTTTCAAAGTTGCAAATTAAAAATTTTTAAACGCATTAAGAAATTTATGAAGAATTTCTAATTTTATTTTACTAAATGGTGTTTTAATATTAGAATACAAAGTATAATTTAATATACTTGAAAATTAGATGTAATTCTAGAGGATTTGAACAAAGACTTTCAAGCACCCTTCAGCTATCAACTCTATCTCATACAACCAATACACAACCACACACACATGAAAAAGACACTCCAATATTCATATTTCGTGCCGAACCAGCACTCATCAATTGGTCCACATCTACAAAAAACTTTTTAAAATTACAAAAAAATATTTCAGACAGACTGATCATAAGATAAAAGTGGGTGTGGAATTGGGGGGGTAAATATAAGTGAATAAGTTACAGAATTTTATACTTTTAACAAAAATCAGTTTGGCTACATAGAATGTCCAAATTGCTGAACATATGTTGAAATTTGTAGAAACTTGATTTTAGAAGAATCTGAGGTCTTGAGATTTCTTATTAAGACAAAAATAGACAGATGGGTTACAAATTGCAAACAGGGGGAAGGGGGGGTATCAAAATGCTTTACAATTTTTTTTCCTTTGTTTGCTTCACTTGATCATCTGATACTGCAGATATAGTTCAATAATCAACTCCATAAATTACTTAGTTCGATATTTAACTATTTCAGAAAAAGTTGTATATTCTCCTATTCCATAATAGAGAAATTCTAATATAATAGAAATTTATGCATTTTCAGTTTCTCTTTCCTTCTCTAAATTACTTAAAGCTGATCCTTGGAAACAATAACTATCTTAGATTCACTTTCTATTTAAATAATTAACATCGTATATAATTTATTTAAAAAAAAGAGACATACTGTGTTAATATCAAAGAACACTAAAGAGCAATAACATTTAAAAAAATTTACAAGAAAGAAAATAATAAGAAAATGAACCTGAAATTTCATGCTGCTGGTAATTATATTTACAAGGCACGCTATTGATTAGAGAGCCCACTTTATCGTCTGTGTCAAGATCAGGATCTTCTCCAAAATGGTGTATTTTTTCATAAATATTTAAATACCTAAAAAAAAAAAAAGAATTAAATATAATTGCCATATAAACAGATATTCCCAAAAAAATAAAACATAAACCCTTAGACAATTAAAATGATGTTTACAAAATGTTTTCGATTAATAACAAAAAATAGATGACTAAAACTAATAAGCATTAGCAAGTAGTATTTCAGTAATTGGTTGAGTGAGGATGAAAGAAATGAAAATTAAAAAAAAATAGTATTGGCAAAGGAGGCATTTACTAAGAGAAAGAAAATATTTTGTGGACCTTTGAAGAGAGAATGAAGGAAAATATTAAATGCTACGTGTGGTGTGTACTATTGTATGGTTGTGAAATGTGGACATTGAGTACTATTGTATGGTTGTGAAATGTGGACATTGAGTAATAAAATTAGGAACAGATTAGAAGCTTTTGAGGTGTGGTCATGGAGAAGAATGGAAAAAATCAACTGGATGAATAAAATTACAAATGAGGTTTTGAAAAGAATAAATGAAAAAAAAAAAAAGATTGACTGAGGAAATTAAATAGAAAGAGAAACTGGATTGGACATATATTTAAAAAAAGATATAGTTTAATGAAAGATGTTTTGGAAGAAATGATGAATGGAAACCAAGAAAAAATGGAAAAGATTGACATTGCTGGATAATATAAGATGGGACGAGTTACATGGAATTGAAGAATGGACAATGAAGAGAATGAAGTGGAGAAATTGATGCATTGGTGATGTGACTGCTCTCTGGATCTGTCCATGGTACCGAACACATAAAGTATTCAGATATTTTTATTTCTTGATATTTTGAAATAATGAATTTTCTTAGAAAAGTCATGTTATATATGTAATGAGAATTGCATGAGGACTATATGAAACTTTCACGAAAAATATCATTTCAAGACTTATCTATCAAAATTCAGAAATTATGACAAATATAAATGTCATAAATTTTCAAATTGTTAAAATTCTTAATTTTTAATTTGTTACTATAATTTCTTAGCTTTAACATTTTCCTTGGTATGTGCATTTTCTGGCAACATATAATATTCTACTTTTGCATTGTTAAAATGAAATTATTTTGAAAATTGTCTTTTAAATCACATGGCAATGTTGCCAGTCAACTATTTTTAAACTAACATTTATGGTAATGTATAAGTAAAAGAGATATTTATTTTATATAGCGCTATGTTTTTATAAACTGTAATAGTAATAATCAGCCATTAAGCTAATGCATATGCGCTTTGTTGATTTTTAACTATAAATGAATACTCTCATTTCCAAACACAAGATAAAGTCTTTGTGAAAAGATAGAATGAATCCATCTATCTTTTCGACCTAAACGTTTATGTATGGGTAAATCTTAAGCATTTGGGAATGAGAGCGTGAAGATGTTAAGCGATCACTTTAAATTACTTTTGCTATGCCTGAATGAATGATGCTTGCGAAATTTTCTAGAATTTACGATACGTCATTCTTATTTGAAATTAAACATATGTAAATGAGATATTTATTTTATATAGCGCTCTGTTTTTATAAACTATAATAGGAATAATGTATAAGATATTATTCAAAGTTAAAACGATATATGTCTGATTCTGCTACATTTGTTGTGTAGAACATTATAACCATGATAGAATGAATTCATTATTTGGTGATAAAGTTTTACTTTTTTCAGCTTATTAAATAGAATATAACTTATTGGCATACTACTTTGTATTTGCTTTTTAATAACTTACCTAATTCTTATATAATAATAAATAAAATAAAAAAAGAAATTCGCTGACTATAGAAATTAAAGCATTGAATCATCAAAATACAGATCCAAGATAGTCATATTCTGAAAAAAAAATTATCAAAATACAAAAGCAAGGATTAGATTACATGGTGGTACTACATTGGGAAGGATGTACTATAGAGTGATTCCACGTATCTCCAAAACTTTTAGAGCAGTTTTACAAGAAGTACTTCGTGGATTAAAATGGAAAGCCAAAGAAGATAAATAAATGGAGATTATTTAAATCAGCGATAATTTGCAAATAATGCTTCCAAGCTTCAAGAAAAATTGCAAGAGTTATTAGATAAAAATAGGACAAATCAGGATTAATGTTATTTACATTTAGTCCTAAAAAGAATGTAATGTAATGTACAATGGATTTTCATACATAATGTTAACAACAAAAACCTTGATTAGATTATTAATGCAGATGGAAACATAATGGATAAAATTAATCAGAAAATTGAATTTCGATGGAGTGCTTTTGATAGAAATAACTTACTATTAAAAGAAAATATACTTATGTGTTTGAAAAGATTAGTTTTTAATGGGTATGTTTTATCATTTCTTACTTATGAATCTGAGACTTGGATATTTAACAGAAGAACAATAAACTTCAGATCACTCAATGAAATATGGAGTAATGTATATTAGAAATAATAATAATAATAATAATAATAATAATAATAATAAAATCAAAACAAAATACATAGATGAGAGAACAGTTATCAGTGACAATCACTGAAAGAATTAAAAAACTGAAATGAAGCCGGGTTGGATAGATTGGTAGGAGAGAGAATAGATTGGCAAATGAAATATTAAGTTGGATCCCTAAAGATTTTAAAGACCTAGAAAGAGATTGTATGTGAGATGAATGGATGGGTGGAACCATGATGTTTGCTAAAATGTTGTGGATAAACGAGGCTAGGGATAAAAAAAATCTTCATCCTATGGTGGAATAATAATGGTTCATAATGATAGTGACAATACTCAGATAGAAGAGCAAGTTGTTTGTATAAGTACACTAAAAGTCACAATATGCACCATATGCTATTTCAATTATATGCTATCCAAAAAATAAACAAATAACCAAAAGAAGTGCAAATTTATCAATTTAGTCAAATTTGCAACAATTTATCACAAACGGTATGACAGCACCTATTTTTTTGCCTTGCAGCACTCATTAATTCTAACAAGTTTCTTATTAATTATGTTTTCATGTTAAATAATTGAAAGCATTTGTGATTTTTTTCTTCCAAAAATTTAATAGAAGTATTTCCTCTAATAAAATGATTTCTAAGTACTACCTTTTGAACGATGATTATATAATTGGCCGAATGAGTTAAAAATCAAAACTTGTAATTGGCCAACTCCCAACTTTAACAAAATCTATTGTTAAAATAGATCACTTTTAATAATATAAATACGTTAGTTTCGTTTGTAAAAAGTATATTACTGAATTTTCAGATTACGAAAGCAAACGAAAATCTTTTCAAAAATAAAATTTGATTTATAATTTTAAAAATATTCAATTGTGGTGAAATAAAAGTAACCGCTATTCAACCAACCAAAAAAGATTGCTGACGCAATCTTTTTTTTTTCACTTTACGTTACGATCAATATGTAGCAATAAATAAATAATTCTTGGTAATATCTTAACTATTTTACTAAAATAATTTGATTTTTAGTATTATTTTATCAATAATAATTTGTAATTCAATTCAAATATTGTTTAAAATGTTGTAAACATTCGTTTATCATTTTCGTAATAAAAATCAAAACGAACGTAACTTTGTACTTTTTGGCAGCCATTACCCTTTCTGACAGAAGTGGGACAGCCAATAAGATTCAAGAAAAGTTGGTGAGGAGGCGGTGCTTTGGTTTTGTTTGACATATGTGGTCATTTTTATTGATTTTTTACTTGTAAAATAACTCTGAAGAGGGCACCATCTTACAGAACTTTTGATTTTCTTTCTAATGACGTATCATATGTATACGTGGGATAAAAAGTAGCCGATTTAGAGTGATGTCAAATCTTCTCGTTTTTAGACGAGTCATGCATTATAAGAGTTAAGAGAATTTGTAGTTTCTCTAATAAATGATAAAATGACAGTTACTGATTAGTGATGGAAAAAAAAACAAATGGTGTTCAGAGATGAGCCATATTGTACAAAAAGAATAAACATCTATTAGACAAATAATGAAAAGAGAAAAACATATTTGTACTGTTATTAGAGCTCCTGAAAGAGCTAAAGTTGTGATCACATTAAAGGTATTTTTTTTTATACAAAAAATGCTTCTGATAAACATTATTGCATAGCATCAGAAAGCCTAATGTTTATAAGAATAGTGTAATATACTTCCTTGTCCACTGTATTAATAAAAATGTATAGTTATTATTTTTTTGAAAGTAAAAGATGAACACACACAATAAATATATATGTAAACGTGCGCTCTTAAATTATTATTAATAACAATCTGGTTTTTTTAAAAACTTGTTTACACTATAATCTTATTGAAATAGTTAAGGCTTTACTTCATTAGAGTATGAAATCAATTAATATATATATATATATGTGCTCTGCGCACAGATAATGAAGCTATTAAACGTAAGTAAAATTATCAAAAATTACCGCCAAGCGCTTTCGGGACAGTTTATAGTCCCATATTCATGGTTACTTGTGTTTAGTTAAGAACTGTATATAAAATATTTATATATGCATATTATACATATATAAAAGCATGTTATTTATATGTACATGTTGAAAAATAATGTACACCTACACCACAGTAAACAATACGTATTGTAATCCAAGCTTATAAACAAAATATAAACTGTTATCCACTATCTATAATTAAATATTGCCTAACGCTATACTAGTAATAATAAAGTAAATAAAAATTCATATAACATTACAGCACTAACCAAAAAAAACTAAACTTCATTAAAATTTTTCCACAACCATGATTTTATATATTAAAGTCTATTTGTAGAAGAATTTTAATAAAGTTAAGTTGTTTTTTTGGCTAGTATTGTAATGGTATATGAATTTTTAATTTAACTATGTATAATATTTGAGAAAGTCCTTATTCTTCTACTTATCTAAAGTTATCAATTCTTCTTTAGTTTTTGTCACTGATTCAAGTTTGGACAGACAAAGCATTAGCAGAGCCTTTGTGAGCATGGAATTTTGTTTTGATTGTTAACTGAATATTTTACAATGAATCTCTTTTTTTGTATGTATTAAGTAAGATCCCAAAAATAAAAGTAATTTGAAAAAAAATTTATTAACATATTGATGTTTTTTTTTTGGTACTTTTAAGTTTTCAGAACAACCAAGATGGTAGTCCGTATTTTTGATAAAATTTAATAAATATACAGTTTCGAGGGCTTAACAAGATGGCAGCCTGTACTTCATTAACAATCTTCCAAAATTAATGTTAAATTTTAAAAAAAAAAAAAATGTATATTTATAAAATTTTATCAAAAATACTGACTGCTATTCAACTTCATCTTAAAAATTAGTTTGGGCTATTTAATTTGTAATAGTGATTATTTTCTGTTTCTATGTAAGAGATTGTTATATATTCTCATCAAAATTATTCTAATTCTTTAAATAAAGTATCTTAATCATGGAAAGCAATTTATCAAATTCGTTTGAATATTAGTTGAAAGATAATGATTCAAGTCTAAAGACATTTTTTATTTTTATTTTTTCATATGTCATAGCATCGGCCGGGATACGAACCCACAACCGTCTGCAACCAACTACTTGCTTGCAAGCGGTTGCGATGACCTCTCGGCTAACAACGCTTGACAAAGACATTTTTTATTAATAGTAAACTATAACATGTTCCACACTATTATATCTGAAACACAAATGCCCAATTATTTCAACAATGTTGCGACATATGTTTCACCTAATGCAATTTAGTGGTATATTTTATCTATCACTGGTTAATACTTTATATTTCAATGAAATTGGTAGAGTTGAAAAAAAAAAGGGGGGAATTTGCTTCCTTTAATACAAAATACTCTCTTTTTTAACAATTCACAATGGGTTTTTAAAAGGTTTCAATAAAATCAAGAGCCTATACTAAAATGGAAACATACAGCAAAAATTAGGTAATTATAACGTAATAGGGCTTGGCCACTTGATGGCGTTGTTGGCAGTCAAAAACAATACAATGTACAGTTTATGGGGTTGTGTGATTTTTAAATCGCTGTTTTGTTTTTTTTTTGGTTATTAATTTATTGATTGCTATAACTTTTTTTTTTCATTCCTTTTTAATTTTGTATTTAGTAAACGACAATCTGTTTTTTTTTTATTTTTAAATCGCTGTTTTTGGACAAATTATCATCATTCCTCCTTTTTAGTTATTAATTGATTGATTGCTAGAACTTTTTTTGTGATGTCTATTTAGCGATGTCTTTCGCTTAATTATTGCTTTCTACATAGCAAAACAACTCTGTAGGGTTAGGTTTAAGTTTAAGGTTAGTTTTAGGGTTAGGGTTCTGTTGTTTGTAATGCTAAAATAAAAAATATCAAAATCGTAACCGTAGTCGGACAAAAGAAAGAAACTCAAACTTTTTTAAACAACAACAAACACATATAAATGCCTTCTTTACTTATTAAACATGTTTATAATATGTGCTTTCTATGAAATTTACAAAAAATCGTGTATATTTTTATTGCACAGCGAAATACTCGGCTTCTGTTTTCAGCAACTGCGGAAAAAATTACGCGATCGCCAGACATTTTATGAACTACGTGGTATTTCATGTGAAAACAAGATATCGCATGCGAACTCGGCCGAATTCTGTTGATGTATCCTCGGCAAACTTTTACACATTACACCTTCTCTAAATAAGGGTGTGGTCATTTGGAAAATTACTATAAAGTTAGGTTTCTTAAATTCATTACATGAACAAAGATTGTGTAACGTATATTGTAAAAATTTGACTAATCAAACTACATATATATATATCAAACTGTACACGAAAGATAAGTGTGTGGATTCACAGTAACTGTCATGAAGCAGAAATAGGCCGTATTATTTCTGCGTTACGTCATCATCCATGGCCTTCTAATGGTTAAGACAAACATTAGATGTTTTCTATAGCGGTAAGTCAGGCCTTGTAAACGGCATTTGTTAGGTGTTTTGCGAGCCAGAACGCCATCAAGTGGCCAAGCCCGATTAGGTTATAAGTACCAAAATTAGTAAGTAGATGCATGAAATAAACTTTTATTAAACAAACAATTCCATGAAATAATTTTTTACTAAATAACCATGATTGGCTTAATTAAATGATGGTTATCCTTCTCATCAAAATTTTCAATATAGATAATATTTAAAGAATATAAAGATATAAGCATCATAGAGGATGGATTCATGTGATTTTACAAAAACTTAATTTCATCTAGCGTATTACAAGCCATCACCATTTTAACTGGAAATGTGGCTTTGATATCAAAAAATATTTCATTGTATACCAATGGCCAACATATCCTTATTCTTGTTATTTTGCAATTAGCTTTTATGCAAGTAACATATATTCAATTTTTGATATTTACACACAACTAGCTTTACTGTCAAAAAAATATTTGAAGCCATGGGTTTGTTTTGTTAGTCCGTTTTTGCTTTTCTTTCCTCCCTCAATTTGACTTGTAACATTCCGGCAATTTCAGACAATCCTCCCAATGAAATCAATTTTTAATTTTTTGAAATTTTAATTCAAATTATTTTATTCATTTTCAGATGAGTTCATACTGAGGAAAGATATACTGATATTACATTACGTGGTTCTGTGATTTGAGATTTTGTGAAAAAGAATTTTTTTAATAACGTTGAACTATAAAAATGGTTTCTTCTTCCACTATTGGTGATTATTAATATATATAGTCTTTAATGTACAAAGTTTTTAATAAAGCAATCTCTTACATTGTTTTCTCATTGATTAAAAAAAGTAATCTAAAATGTTGCTCGTCTAATGATGTGCGATCAAAAAGTTGTTAGGGCAACAAAAAGAATAAGTATTTAAGTCTATCTAAAACTTCAAACATCATTTCGGCTCTAAAGTAATAGACAATCATAAAAGAAAATAAATCATAATTTTATTTTTCATCACTAATAAAATAGTTTCATTGAGTTCATCAAAAAAAATTTTTTTTAAAAAAAATTGATATAATTATTCCTGCATTTATAATAATTTATTTTTATAAATTTTTTTTTTTTGCTAATACACCTGGGTCTCTTTTTACACGGACTTAGTTAACACGATTTTGAAGTTGCGCGATTCGTGTTTCACCGGAAGTCGATTTCCGATAACGCGCTATTACTTTAAATAATAAATTTCGCGCACTTACGTTATATTGAAAGTAATAGCATATTATTGGAATTCGACTTTCATCTTAATAATTTCAATATTTTCAGTGCTTTATAATAGTAAGATTTTATGCAATAATGAAATTAAAATCATGATTTCCACATTTTATGTATACACACATTAAATTTTACAAGATTATAATGCAAATTTGTTCAAACATTGTGCGTGTTAATTTTGCATTTTAAATCACATTCTGTTTTTGCTTTTTAAAAAAGAACGTAATCAATTATTTTCTTATTAATGACACTAATCATTAACGTGCTCTTAAATTCCAACGAGAGCTAAATGGTTGTGTCTGGATATCGCGAGCTTCGTAAACAATTAATAAAATCATCGTCTCAAAGATTAATTACATTGTCACAAGAAAATCATAATAATTAAAACGTGTATTAAAAAAATGTAAATTACTGTACTTTAAATTATGCATAAAAATATATTATTTTGAATAAAATTAAATATTATAGTTTAAAAAAGTTTGTCTTGTATCAATTTTTTTCAAATTTGAAATTTTTTATTAGTCATATTTTATTTCCTTATTTTTTTTTTTGCACGAATTTTAAAGTAATTTTATGTTGGTGCTTTGCTTTTACGCGAATTTTGAAAAATCACAGACCGCATCCCCCCTTTTCAATGTAAGTTACGTCTATTTTTGCGTGATTTCGTTTGCGCGTGTTTTCTGAGGAACCTATCTATCGCGTAAAACCAGCCCCAGGTGTATATGAATATTCTTTAGAGGTTGTTTACTTTTATTTTACTCACTGCCTTGATGGTTGATCTGTGTATATGTCAAATTTTTTTAAAAATTAACATAATGTACATTTTAAAATTTATTTTTGGTGCACCTTAAAAAAGTTTTTATTTTTCTAATATTTAACAAATAAGATTTTGAATATTTTTGCAGCACTATTTTTTTTAACAAAAAAAAATCAAGAATTTATTTTATATAAATGCAGTCAAAATTATTATAAAAATTAGACAAAGAAACTAATGTACAGCTAATTGTTGTTTTAATAATGTAAATGATTAATTTTTTTTTTTTTTGCCAATACTATAATTTTTTTATGCTTACAATAAAAATGCTACAATCTTGGATATCTTAAAAACAAATTACAACATTATTAATTTAAAATTGAGCAAATAAATGGTACTTTAAATTTATGCTTAGTAACTTTTGATCACATAAAGCTAATTAATAGCTGCATAATGCATAATATCATTTTGTTCTCAAAATAACTTGCAATTACGATGATGAATCATATTTTTACTGCAGGCAAAATAACATTCATAAGGTTTCAATTTATAAAATGGAATGAATATTTTGTGTCTAATATAACTGGATCTCGTTTTATGCGGTAGATAGGTTCCACAGAAAACCCGCATTAAAAAAAATCATACAAAAATAGACTTAACTTACCTTAAAATATTGGGGGATAGGTTCTGTAATTTTCAGAAATCGCACAAAAGCAAAGCAATAAGGAAAAATTACGTTAAAATTCGCATTAAAAAATAAAAAATTAAGTATGACTAATAAAAAATATCAAATATTTGAAAAAAATTGATACAAGACAAACTTTTTTTTATTAACTACAGTATTTAGTTTTACATTTTTTCATACGTATTTTAATCATTATCGCTATTTGATGATATGCGGTTCGTTTGTAAACTGGTAAGAAATCAGATTTGTCACAAGTGGAAGTACAACTAGCGCCATTTTCAGTCTAGTCCTGTGTTAATGGTTTTCTGTTGACAATGTAATCAGTGATTAAACTTTGAGACAATGATTTTACTAATTGTTTATAAAGCTTGCGATATCCAGACATATAACTAATTTAGCTCTCGTTGGAATTTAAGAGGTTCTTCATTGCAGCAAACTATCTCAGATTTCAGCATTTTCTTATGTTTTTCTTTGACTCACACATCAACGTAAAATCTATGATTAAATGATTAATACTTATCAGAAAATAATAAATTTGTCTTCATTGATAGATATTTGTGTTTACTACTGAAATAAATTTTAAATGTTCACATTTTGTTTCTATATTAAAAAAATGACATCGCAATCAGTTTACAAAACATTATTTATTTTAAAAATCTAAAAGAATATTTATTTCTGTTATATCTAACAAAATACGTTTTAAAAGTTTAAATTTTTTGAATATTTATTGCAATATTTTTATACTCGTAAGTATATATCTATTATTATTTACTCATAAATATAAGTAGGTTATTTACGTAGAAGCTAAAATTCTAAATACAGCTTCAGGCCATATTCATATTAGCTTCTCATATAATATACTTTTGAAAAAAAAAGTATTTCAAGTCAAAATAAGTTATTAATAATTTAAATTTCTTGATATCTAATAAATATAGTAAATATAAACTTCTTTACCACATAAAAGAAAACCCACATAAAAAGATATTAAGAAGAAACATGAATCACATAACTTCAAAATCACCATAAAAAAAATCTGTATAAAACGGCACCCAGGTGTATACACATTTTAAATTTTAATATTAATACTGTTTACTGTTATATAAGATCAAAGTATTTTTTGATTACTATATTGAAGGAAAATCTTTATTTTGGATATGTCATAAAGGAATGAACATTGGATGAAAATTAGATCAAGTACATTAATAGTATTTTAATTCTATAATTAAAACATAATATATTATACTGTGTAATGAATAAACTCTATATTGTGCCATATATTTTTAATGTGAATGCATTATTTTATAATATCATCAATCTTACAAAATGGTGACCATTTTGAAAAATTGTTGGTAATTTTTAAAAAAAAAAAAAGTTCTGAATTTTCTTTTTTACAAGTTATAATAATGAATAATCAATAGTAATTCAACATAATGAATACAAGTCAATGATAATCGTTATGGGAATCATCTTAATAAAACTGTACCTTTAAATAAATTTATAATTACGACTTTAAATTATCATAATAGATTTCTAACTATAAAATCTTTCCATTGACTCATTGTAAATCTAAAGATTTCACCAATACTAATGTGTAATAGGAATTGTGGACTTAATCAGTGAAGTATTGAATAGCTTCATGCTCTCAGTTCTAATCGCTTCAGCTTTACCTATTTGTATAGAAAGTAGGTTGAAGTAAAGAAGGGTTCCCTTTTGGGTTCCTCTCTTTTCTTCCAAAGTGTAAGCTTGTGGTTAAGACCTGTAGAGGTCCCTACCTTTGCATTTTCATGCGCATATTCTTGAGGTTTACAGCCTTAGTAAATATTACTGCTAATCTGGGTAAATGTGTATGTGACTTTGAATCTGAATATTTTACCAAACATATATATTTTTGAGATTTTTATAAATATATAAAATTATTTTTAAAAAAATATATAACAATTTTTTAGTATACCAATTATATTTGTTGAGATGAAAATTAAAAAGTATTTACAATTATAAATAATTTCTTTTTTAAAAAAAAGTACAGATGATCTAAAATGGTTTTTGTTTGGATTTAACAGTTATGACCTCTGTGAGAATAATTATTTAACTACAGACTTTTCTTTTGATATTTATTCTCTTGTAAAAAAAATGTCTTTAGTTGTTTTTTGAAGTGTAAAATTCTTTCTAAGTCTAAACTTATAGATTTTTATTACTTTTTAACCTTTATTTTTTCAAATAAATAACCCAAATTATGAATTTTTTTATTTTATTATGCATATTTTTTTCTAACAATATTACAAATATATATCTTAAAAAAATATTTATAATGTTTTTTTTTTTTTCAGGAATACTGTCCTAATACTTATAAAAACAATTATTTTTGTGGAATATATTATAACCTCCATATTCAAAGTACTTATAAAAATAATTGTAGAAGTAATACATTTTATAAAAAGTTTTACAAAAAAAAAGTTAATACAATACACTTCCAACATATAAAGGCGAAATTACTAAATTCTAAATCTTAATATTGGCTAAGCACTTTCAGAGCCCGTTTAATTCATATTCACAGCCTTAATATATATATTAAACTCATTGTATGCAAATTTATGCAAAACAACTCAGACCATCCATTTTTTTGAAATTTCAAAATATTTCTCTTTTCTATTTATAGCATTTATGTCACTAGCAATGAAGCAAGGCTCTTTGATTTTCCTTTTGGCATGTTTCTCTCACTACACCCTATCTCAGCCCTAGAGGATTCAAATACATGATTAACTGCCTTTTGATAATCAACATAAATAGGGCTGATATAGAGTGTAGTGAAAGAAATGATGCCAAAAGGCAAATCAAGGAGGCTTGCTTCATTGCTAATGACATAAATAAAAAAGATACGTGTTTCGCAATTTCAAAAAAATGGATGGTCTGAGTTGTTTTGCATAAATTTGCATACAATGAGTTTAATACATATTAAGGCTATGAATATGGAGTAAACAGGCTCTGAAAGCGCTTAGCCAATATTAAGATTTAGAATTTAGTAATTTCGCCTTTATATACTGAAGTGTATTGTATTAATTACGAAGAACTGGTGAAACAAATTTATTATTACATTAAAAAAGGTATAGAGATTGAAGTTGGAACTTTTCAAATCAAAACTTATTTCTTTTCGTATTAGACTATTTATAATGTTATATTTTATAACCTGTTTTTATATATTTTATAGTGAAAATTAACATCTGTAAATTATTTATAAACGTATCAGGTGAAAAAAATATTGCACATGTGTAATGCATTCAAACCTGGTAAAGCTAATATTAGCATTGGGTAATAGTTAAAGCAATTGTTTTTTATGAAATGTAATAACTTATGTTCAAAGTACAAGTAAAAATAATTGTAGAAATGACAAATTTATAAAAAGCTTTATAAAAAAATTATAGAAGTTAGAAACTTGGAAATGTTTTTAAATTAAAATGAATTTTTCTACTATATATATTCATAATGTTCTAAAAATAATTGTTTTTATAAACTTTACAATGAAAAGAGATTCAAGCTACTGATAGAGTCCACTGGAATAAACTTTTAAGTTAATTGCAAAAGCACGTGTATATAATACAGTTCTCAAGGTCTAGATATACAACTACTAAAAATAAGTGTTTGCAGAACTGATGATGTAGAGAAAAAAAAACCAGTTTGCCAATATTGCAAAAAAACAGTATAAATTTACAAGAGCTTTCATAATTCATAAAATCAATTTTTAGTCATACAACTTAAGTAAACAAACGCAAAACTAAAAACAAAATAAAAACAGAAATGTAAAATATAAACATAAAAAACAATAAGTGATTGTGTGATGTTTAGCGGATTAAAAAGTAATTCTGATATTAATATAAATAATGAATGTTCAGAACTTCATAGATTTATTGAAAGTCAATGATTAAAATAATATGAATGATCTTTAAAGAACATGATATATTTAAATAAATCATAAAAATAAGAATATTTAAAGGTTTTACAGATGCTTTGCATGAAAGAAAGCAATGGTATTGGACAAAATATGCTTTTAGAAGATAATAACGTAGACTATCGATAGAGTTTATAGATGAAGTGCTAATGTCCCATCTTACAATACTACATTAACTTTACATTAACCTATTATATATATAAACATTTTAAGTCAACAATGAACACATAGTTAATAGCTAGAAACTCATCTGGAGAAGTAGACGTCACACAATTACTATGTAACCATTGATTAATCTCGGAATCATAATAAATAAAGCTAATTATTACTCACAATATAAAGCACCTTCGTCGTCACATAAAAAGAAAATAATAAAAAGAACTGATTTTTCTAAATTTGATATTTCCTAATTTTAACATTAAATATTGCATATTATTTGGATAAAAGAACCTCGTGGTGTATTGACTGATGCATCTCTGAATGAAACTTAAAAAAAATTTTCCAAGCCTGTAGTTAGTGATTCCTATTATTATAAAATGAGTCACATGATTGCGAGCTAGAACATAAAAAAAAAAAAATATGTGACAACTGATTAATTTGATTTCATCACGATTCTGTGAAGATAAACTGAAAAAAATATAAGCTTTTATCTTATCTATTTATATTACAGATATTATATTTCACTAAAGATAATTATTATTATCAACAATAGCCATTTGTAAATGAGTATTGTTATTCCAACTTCAAAAGGAAAGACAAATTTATGTATTGAAATGACTATAAAAACCTATTCATAAACGATAGATATACTTCCAGAGTACGATGGTCCATTATTGTTTATTTGACACCTTACAATAGTGCCTTTTCATTTCTGCAGAAAACTTTTCTTTATGAAAGACTTCAATGCCTTATCTAAATGTAGCTTTTTACAGTATTCTATCATCCTCAGCCATACCTTCCTTATGAAAATAATCAATAATGCACTTCTTTAGAACATCTTTTGAGATAATCTTAATAATTTTAACAAGTTACAGTATATTGATGATTGGGTTACTTTGTCTAATTTAAAAAATAATCTCTAGAAAGTAACATGGAAACGTCGGTTTAGGAATTAATGTTCAAAAACATATCTTTCATCGGCCATTTTAGCCTAGATGGTTATCAGTTTGAGAATATGATAGCTTTATAAATAGATAAATGGACTTAGATGTTGATATGTAACTCAATATCCAATGTGCTAATGTTGCATATACTACGTTAAAATGTGAGATGTTTCATCACAGTTAAATAACTACTGATAACCAAATTAGCTATAGGCAGCTGTGATTTTATTTCATTTATTGTATAAAATTAAACTTGAATCCTTTTTAATATAGCATGAAGATACTAGAATATATTCATTTAAAAGAATGCTCCTTAAATAAATACTGAAAATATAATAGCCGAATCATATGGCCAACCAATATTTTATGGTTAATTACAATACTGATTTACTAAATACAATCAAACAGTTATCCTACAATTGTCTAATAACAAATCTGTAACTTGTCCTCTCATCATCATCATCATCATCATCACCAATCATTATCAATCCACTGCAGGATGAAGGTCTCTCCAAATAGAATCCATCTCAGATCTTTAGCTTCTCTTCACATCACCCCTGCACACTTTCTTATTTCATTAATACATCTCACATGTGGTCTCTTTCTGGGTCTTTTACAATCTCCTGGAATCCAGTTTAAGATTTCAATTGTCCATCTATTATCATCTCTTCTAGCCCAACTCCACTTCAGTCTTTTAATTTTTCAATGAGGTTAGTAACACCTGTGTGTTCCCCTACCCATATATTGAGTTTTCGATCTCTTCTTGTCACTCACAAACATTAGCATTACCAATTATTTATGACCAATCATCACCATGATTAAGCAATCATATTCCATTGCTTAATCTAAATTACTTACCTGTTTAATTCACACATGGTATATAATTAGAAGGTATATGAACTCAGACTTCCAAGCTTCCTTTAGTCGTTCTGTTTATCTTAAACAACTAATATACATGACCACATACATGTGAGAAAGATAAATGATTTCCAAGATGTATTTCGTGCTGAACCAGCACTCGTCAGTTGGTCCAGATCACCATCTCCCACACATATATACAATCACAGCTCAGTTTATATTAAGATAGCAAATCTTCAAACATTAATGGATAAACTTCAAACTTTTCCACTCTCCAACTCTTCAGCCACATTTCATTGAAAATCCAAGGCTCAAAGTCCTTGATATATGCGATTGTATATTCATGAATTTTTATAACTATTAATGTTAATATAAACTATTAAAACTGTTTTTCTAGTCATTTAAAGGGGGGGGGGGGAATTTCTAATTACATACACATATTGTTTGACTTTTTAACAGACAGAGTATTAAATTCAAGTATTAAATTTGTATTCAATACTGATGACCTCTCTCAAAAGAATTATTAAACATACCAAGTTAATAAGTTAAAAAAAAAAAAAAAATTAACAACTTTCAATAAATTGGAACTTGGAATAAATAAACCCAGAAATCAATATCCATTACTTTCAACCAAACTGTTTCAGTTTTTTTTTTTTTAATTAAAAACTAAATAAAAGGCTGTTCTGTAATTGTTTTTTTATTCCTCATAAACATTCTTCCACGTAACCTTGAGTAAAAAAAAATCTAATAGTAACATAATTACAAATACTCATTAGGAATTCTGAACAAAAATCAATTATGTAGCAACTAGAAGTACATTGGATACTATATATATTCCAGCAAAAAGAGATTTATAACTAAAAATAATGTAATATAGCAGTTCAATATTTAACAATGCTTTGCAATTTTTTCATAACCCCTTCGACACAAAGCCTTTGCCTAAACATGTTTTACACTTGAATCCATTTTTCATTAAAAAAGTTTCCATATTAACCCAAATACATGAAAATATAAAAAATGTATACAAACACACACACACACACACAAAATGTGTTTATAATTAATTCAACATAATGAAGTTATTTAGTTTTAAAGCTAATTTTACACATTTCGGTGTTTTCTTTTGTAAAGTTTATTTTAGTAAATGAAATTCCATACATCTAAAATAACGATAAATGTTGTGACTATTTTTTTGTAATCTTTGTTTCATCTAAAACATAAATTAAAACAAAAATTCACAAATCAAAAAATGTATATAAAATATAAATTTATACCATTACCCCAAAATTAATTTTCTTTACGTTTTTTTTTTTTCTTTAAATAGAGTATAAAAGTATTAATATGATAAAAACTTAGCTTTTTACGTCATTATTTCATAAAAATTATAAAATAATGTTTTAAAAAGATAGATCTTTACACTATGTCTGTAATATTATAAATGACGAAGCAATCCCTCCCTCCCTCTGAGCGGACTGGCTTATGTAGAAAATAAGCTCTAAGAGTGCAAGGTGATTCTTAAAGAGCATGACCTGAGGGTAGTTCCTTCATTATAATATTAAAATAAATAAATAAATAGACAATACAGGTTAGTAATGACTAACAAGTTGTTTGTATTTGGAAAGTTTAAATAAAGTTTAAAATATTCTATACATTCACTCATAAAGGACGGAAATAGTCCCAACATATCACATCTTATAATATAATATACCATCATTACAAACCTTCAGATAAATAAATATTTGTTACTTTTAGCTCTTTTTGATACATATATTTTTGTTTTATATAAGTTCTGCCACTGCAAAGATTATAGAAAATAATCGAAATATCGGTGATTGTTTTGTATGTATATAAAGTTTAGTTCTAAAAACTCCTTTTTTTTTTTTTTGTAAAAAATTGTTATAATTGAGCTCAAAAAGGACAAAGGTCGAGGGGTCAACGACAGCTGCTTTACAAGAAGTTGTCCCGGGTTAGCGGGTTCGCTCCCAGGCTGATGCTATGACACATGAGGAAAAAAAAGGGACAAATTTTGAAAAAGTGACCTTTATTGATATCATACAAAACACAGTGATGATTACATTGGTAATTGGTAAGTTGTTTACATAATAATTAAATGAAGGAAACTTTAACTTACATCTTTGAGAAATATAATAGCAATATGCACTGGTCAATATACCCTACTTCAATCATATGCTATCCAAAATTCTTAAACTTAATAAATTTTATGCATATTTATCACAAGTAGTATGTCAGTGGTCATTCTTTCATCCAACAATACTCTCATTAATTCTAATATATGAATCTTGTTTTCTTTGTTTTAAATATAAACATTTTTTCACTTTTTTCTCTTCCGAAAGTATGACAAATTATGTCTTTTAATTAATATATTAGTAATCTACAAATATATAATCATATGGGAAGAAAACAAGCATTTCAGACGTGCTATTGGTAATTTACTTGCATTCACCTGTCAATGAGTTTTAAAACCATAGGTAAATAATCTATGCTTAGAGCTTATTCTTACATAAACCAACACAGGCTCATAACAGAATCAAGTCCTGAATTAAGCATAGTCATTGGGTGTTGGTTTATAGAAGAATAAGTTCTAAATATATGTGATTATTCAATTATGCTTTTAAAACACTCATTGATACATTTATTCTCGTTTATAGGTTTTATTTACGTTTTAATTACAATGAATACCGACTCCACATGTGGTTCCAATATTTGTGCCTTTGTAATATAGTACACACCCACTTTTTAAATTAATCATATTTTCACTTTTTTCTACTAACTTCAAAAAGTCCAACAATATCCCATTTAATATTAGACAGTTCTTCCAATTCATGCGATCTTCACTTGGAAGTTTAAGTACCTAAAGAACATATCATCAAATGGCAGCCTGGTTCTGCAGTTAGGGAATTCTTAGCATTTTTCATCTGCAATTGCTAACTGCTGCCTTGGCTGGTGTCTTTCGAGCCCCCTTGGAACATGGGTCCATATTTTAGTTTGTCTGTTAAGATTGTAAATATCTATTTTTTTTTTTTTTTAAAAAAAAAAAAAAGCTCATTCACCAAAATATTTATTCAGTCTTGGAAAAAAAACAACTGATATTTCAGTTAAGAGCTATTAGGCAAGTGAAAAGAAAGATCATGGTCTTTGATCTTAACTTAGAAGTAAAAGAGCCAATAAATTCGCCATGCTGGCTGATATATATCGGTGAGCAATCCTTGCACAATTATATCTATATGAATACAAGGTTGGATGGAGTGGACATTAGGAATTTGTCCTGCTCAGTTCCTTTAAGGAACAGGTGGAAAATGTCCGGCCCACCAAGGCAACAGTTCCTTTAAGGAACAGGTGGAAAATGTCCGGCCCACCAAGGCAACAGCAATCAGGAATTGATATTAATAAACCTAGCAGTTATTTTTATGGCAATAAAAATTTATATTACATCATGCAGGATACAGTAAAGACCTTAACAGTCAGATATGAATAGCTCCAAATTCAAAATGCAGGATTAAAACTGCAATCAAAAATATAACAATATAATCACTGGCTACAAACACTAGATAGCTATTACAATTAAATTATGAAATGATCTTAAAAAAGCCCAAAATAATCTCACTTCTGGCAATATGCACTGGCTATTTGTTAAATCTTAAGTGGTATGACATTTTACAAATGGCAACTACAAAGCAAATTAATCTCTTTATTGACAACCTCCTAGAGAAGCAAAATAATCTCATTGCTGGCAACATACAATGGATAGCTGTTAAAACTTAAGTTATGAAACATCTTACTATTACAAAACAAAATAATCTCATCTGTGGCAATACACAGCAGATAGTTACTAAATCTTAAATGGTGAAACAATCTCCGAAAGGCGACTATAAAGCAAGATATATACATAATTGATAATCACAATGAAAAAGTAAAATATTCTCATCATTGATGACAAATACTGGAGAGTTAATGAAACTTAAGTGTTAAATCTTACAAATGGCGAATAAAAAGAAAAGTCAATGCAAATAGTAGAGCATCGTTACAGCTCAAAACATGCTAAACTCAATGAATTAGGAGGCCAAATGCATCTGAAGAAAAATCAATTTTATTCAGTGGAGATTGGATTCACAAGCTGCTTTCACTCGGACATAGTTATTCAGATGAGTTATGTAGTGAGCAAGATAATCGCAAAAAAGCTAAGACCTCATATAAAAGAAGAGTTTGTGAAAGAAAGCATGGTGGCTGCTGTGGAGTTATCAGCACCAGATAAAGTAAACTTGTTTCTAAGTGTTAGTTTGCCTTGGAGAACTGTGTCAGATCAGATTACCAACTTAGCACAAGATATTGAAAAAAAAAAACACTGAAGGATTATGCAAGAGATTTCCATTTTTCTCTCTGGCTAATGGACATCACAAATATTGTTAAATTGGTCATTTTCATTAGAGTAACAATAGTAGAGTTTGATATCTGAGAGGAACTGCAGTCACTGGAAGTCACAGATGATGACTTGGTTTTATCAGTGAAAAAATGTGGGCTAAAACTTCACAAATGGAGCTCCAGCCTGGTTGGTTTACAAAAAGAATTAATTGCCATTGTCAAAAAAGAAATGAACCCTCAGTCTTCATCCAAGTGATTTAATTATATGCCAATGCATTGTATATCAGAAAGTCTCTGTGCACAATCATTGAGGTTTCTGTCAACAAGTGGCATGCATAAATTTTATCAAAAGCAAAGCCAATTTAAGGAGTTACTGAATGATCTTGATTCTATTAGTGTAAAGTGCGGTAGGCGAGTCATAGGTGCATGCTCATGAGGTTTCACAAACTGTAGGATGAAGCAAACCGTTCATGGAGATGAAGGGAAAATCTGTTAAAAAACTCAATATGGTTATATAATTTAATGTTTATGGTGGACATTACCAAATATCTCTTAGAGCTGAACATCAAATTGCAGGGCTCCAATCAGCTTCTCAGCTCCATATTTCAAATACAAAATCATTTGAAGCTAAATTAAAGCTGTGGAAAGTAGGCACTTTAAATGAATAATATAGTTCATTTCCCCACTCTGAAAGGACAAAGTCCTAAACACTTGAATCTGTCTGGGAATGTACAGAACTAATTGAGGCATTCAGTGATAGATTCAAGGATGTGAAAAGTAGGCAAATGAAATTTGAGATCTTTGCTACAATGTATATGCCGGATAACTGCAACATAAAATCATTCAACTGCAAAGCGATGATGCGCTGAAAGCTAGGTACAACAACCCTTCACTGCTTGCATTCTATAAATATCACATAAACGATGATGAATTTCCTACTTCGAGGAGACGTGCATTGAAATAGGCATCTCTGTTTGGAACAACTTATTGCTGTGAGCAGCTCGGCACCACAAAGAGTCAAATGCATTACAGACTGAATTGACACACACCTGGAAAAGCAACGTCATCAATATTAGCTAATATCACACACATCAATAAAGAGGAGCAGTTTCAGCCATCACATTAGGGATGACCAATATAGAAAGCTAATAGATAATCATGTACAGGCTGCATATTCAAACAGACACTGGTAGAAAAAATAAAAAAAATTAACCCCACCCATTTTAAGATGTTAATGAGAAATAATCTCCTTTCAGCTGACATCAAACTACTTCCTGCAGCCTATAATAAACCTCTCAAGTCCTGATAAACACAATTAACAATAATTTGCCCATCAATGATAGTTATCATTAAGAATTTATTTCAATGTATTGTATTTTGAATGAAAGCATAGATAATTTAGCTTCAACTATATCATAGTAAAAATCAGTCATATATCACGACCTATATAGCTTGTATTACCAATATGTGATATATAAAGAGCCTGCTACTAGCTCTAAAGAAGCTTAATTATTTTATTTTTTATGATAAATGCTACAAGAGAAAATACATGAAGCTTTTATCTATGATGGTCCCCATCCCCAGACCGGTTTCGAGCTATGGCTCTCATCAGTGAGGATCTAGGACATAAGATTCAAAATATTAACTCAAGCCAAGCATTTATCTAATTCTTAAATATTAAGAAAAAGATCCAAATCTTCAGACACCTACATGTCTTCAAATTCAGCTCTTTAACCAAAGAAACTATATGAGCCTGAACTAAATTCAGAGATCCCATATATTAATAGGCTTAGCAATTTAATATAGCCAAAGCCCTAATAGCAAAATTATAATAGTAAAAATCAGTCATATATCACAAAATAAATAGTCATTCATAAGCAACTTTATTAAGAGAATGAAACAATCAATAGATAAACATTGTGAGCATTGCCTTCTTTGTCCCTCTGGGTGGTTACTTCTTTTTTTTTTATATCAATATATATATACACACCCACAAATATATATATACATTTTTTTTTAAAAAAAAAAAAAAAAACTAAAATGACAATTTTATTTTGACATTTTGTAATTATTACAAGCAACTTTAATAATCATTACAATATATTTTAACTATTAAGAAAAAAAATCCGTTAAAAACATTTCATAGTAGAGCCTTTAATTTAAGCAATGTAAAGCTTGTATTGTGATCTTGCATATCTGACTTGCCTCTTGATTCAATTTTCAAGTAATCAATGATATTGTCATGGAAACCATATGACCATGGCAATTTATAGCTTGAATTATTTTTCTAGCAATAAAGCAATGGTTAATATTTACATTCTTAAACGGTCTTTTCTCTTTTAATATAAAATAAAGCATTCTGATATTTTTGTCTTATAAATACATTTTAAGCATCTGAACACTGCAACAAACTTCAAAACACTTCCTTTTTAGATAAAAGCTAAAAATGAAAAATGCAGCATTGGCATAGAAGAAAGTTCTAGGCTATTACAAACTTCTCAGCTTCTAAATTATGAAAATATATAAAAAGGAAGTTTGTTTTTTCTCCTTACAGAAATATAATGTTATTACATGACTTTTAGTTGCAAAATTTATATTGCTTACAATGATACAATTATTTTTTATTTCTTAAGAAAAAAAAAAGGAAGAAGGATTTTATATCACATTTATATAAAAATGTCTTTAAAAGAAAGGAACTTAATTTATGTATTGTTATCATAAAAATAGGAGCCCTTTACTTCTTGTAGATAGCAGGATTTACATATATATATATACACAACAGGGATGTCCAACCTATCGTCCAGGATGGCTATAAATGTGCCCAAATACAAAATCATAAAATTTAAAATGTTAATTTTTTTTTGTGATTATCTGTCACAATGTGATAAAAATAAATGCACACACTCTTAGGCTTCCCTCTTTTACTTTTGTAATAAATACATATATGTACATTTTCTATAGTAGTCATCATAAATTTGGAACCTGCTCTGTGCTTTTAAAAGACTCTCAAATGGGTCAATGCATATAACTAGGATTATTATTCAAGGACTTTTATGCTTGTCTGTGATGGTGGACATCACAAAAATTAAGCATGGACTTTTTTCCAGCTTAACAGCTTTCGGTTACTTTTCTCTATTTAATGTGTAGCCCAAAGATGCCAAAAAGGTTGACAGCCCAGATATATAAAAATATCCTTATATAAATAAAACCTTTAATATATATATAAACATTTATAAACTACACAATCGTATTCTATCATTGCAATATTACAAACAGTTATCCTTTTCGACCAGAACTACAATTTAGAATTTTAGCACATCAGAACTCATAACATTTGTAGAAATAGTTTAAACACACATCAATATTAGTATTTAATACTGGGATTTTCTCATACTTAACTTCTTTTTACAACATAAATCATTCCATATATCAAACATATATGTGTATGAATACTAAAATGTTCCAAACAATTTTAAATCTACAGCATATATACATATGAGACTTTTATTCTATCAATGATTTAATATAAAAGCAGTGGAAACATTTAAGAATGTTTGGAACCATTTTAGTATGTGCTGTGAGGCGTTTTTCATACATCATGAAGCCATCGACTCACAACTGATATGCTAAGCGATAAACCTAACATAAAAGCAAATAACAAATATGCACTAATGCTAAATAATTATTTATCAAAAAAAAAGCTTTTCTATATTTATAACAGGCAAAACTCTCCATACAGTAGTTCCACTCAGTGCAAGCCAGAGTAATCAATGGATGCCAGAAGGCTTGTGCATCAAATCCCTATCTAGTGCCTACTCATCCAATATCTCCAAACTAGTTTCTAGCTTGTGGCTTTCGACAGTGAGGAGCCTTGGATCCGAGAGCTAGATCTAGGTGCAGTGCTCTCAGATCCAAGGCTCCTCACTGACGAAAGCCACAAGATAGAAACTAGTCTGGGGATATTGGATGCTAAGATCTAGGTGTATTGCTCTCAGATCCAAGGCTCTTCACTGACAAAAGCCACAAGCTAGAAACTAGTCTGGGGATATTGGATCAGTAGGCATTAGATAGGGATTTTATGCACAAGCCTTCTGGCATCTATTGATTACTCTGGCTTGCACTGAGTGGCACTACTGTATGGAGAAGAGTTTTGCCTAATTTAATAAGTTACGAGCAAACATAAGAAACGGTGATCATGTGATATTTTTATTATACACATACAATTATTATTTAGATAAAAATATTTTATATCATGATTTCTTTAAAAATTAAAATTATATAAAAAATGTAGGATAATATTTTATATTTAAATATGTATAATATTAACAGTAAATTTGTGACCTGTCCAAATATTTGCTCTTGCTGGTCAGAAAATACAATCACAAATCCCTTTGGTTAAATAATATAAAAAATTAATTTGTGAGAATTTCATGTCTTAATTTATGGTAATAACGAGATCTGTGATTTCATGACCTGTCGAAACATTTGCCTCACTATTTGGTCAGAAATACAACTGCGGGTCTTTGCTTGGTTATTTTTCAATTTGTTCGCTAAATAATATGAACAAATAAAAGGGGGAAATGCATTCCTTGTTTAGAATATTGATTAATTAAAGAATTTTTTCCTTGATTCGTTGTACTATTTGTTAATTTTAAATGTGGCAGTAATATAGCAGCAATCTGGAACTCTACTTACCCAAATTGGTAACATTACATTTAACATAATATTATATAAAACAGGCAAAACTCACTATATGTAACGACAGTTATACACAAGCATAAGAGGTGGTGGTCATGTGATGTTTATAATATTATATATATTTATAGTTGACACAATTTCAAGATAAAAATTAGTAATTAAATACTGTTTTCCTTATTTGGTTGTACTACTTATAATTACAGTGTAGTACAGTTATGCTATTTGTTAATCAAAAAGTTGTTCTTTTTTTTACTTTATTGCTTATTATTTTCACATTAAATAGTCTACCATAACAGTAAATACTTGAGTAAAGTATGTATATTAAAATAATACAAACAACACTATTTACTTAAGTATAAAATTCTCACATTTATTGTCTGTATTATTTTAATATTATATGTATTTTACTCGTACATTTACTGTTACATTTGATTTATTACTTAGTATGTCTGAAATGGTTCACTGGCTCCTGTAGGTATGAAAAAGACTCAGCGCCCATACTAAAAAGGTCAGTTCTGTGAGGGAGTGGACACATTTTTTGGGCTGCGAACCTGACCAGACTTAATCACTATGATGGTCAAATATCCAATATGATTTATTTGTCTCAATGGAGATGAAAGCCGGTTGGATAAATATAATTATTAATAATTGTTTATTTTAATCTTGTTTGTTTGATTATTTATTTATTTCTGACTAGACTTCTTTGAGGTGTCTAATGGGTAAAAATATTTTTACTTTCCGTTACATGAAATATCCATAGTAGAGGAATGTATTGCTATCAGACTGAAAATCAACATTCTATTTTAAATATATTTTCATAAAATAAGGCTTTTAAAATGTCCAGCGTTGAACCTGTGTATACGTATGTTCAAATACGATCAAATTTTGTTCTCACAATAATTCAAAATCAAATTGAAATTTGTGGCTGAATAATTTTGGTGCCATAATCTTTGTGAACTAATTTAAACACCTATTGTTGGGCAACGATATCCGTTAATGGAAACATCCGGTTTGATACAACTCAATTACCAATACCCTGATAAATTGAAAATTAATGTAATGGGTAGAAAAAAATAATTTGACAAAAAATATTCAGATTCAAAAGTTAAGATATATATCAAATAAGTAAAAAAACTTATGACTTGTAATAATGTGTTAGACATGCATTTTGTGAAAAACTTTATTTGATGAGAGTTATGTAGAATTACAAACCTACGATCTTTGCTATAATAAAGCATGATAGCTACATACTCTTTACCAACCAATACTAGATAGCTAACTATTCTAAACCTGCTTGTAATCTAAAAAAATTCCAAGATTGAGTGAGACCAGATTCAAATCTCACTACAAATCTCACTCTAAAGGTATTGCTATTCCCTGATATTTATTTACATTGGTCAACAGCAAAAGAGGACCACACTGTAATATTTAAGTATAACCATATCTTCAGCAAAACGTTTCAAATTGCAGAAAGATGACTATAAACTATTCTCATATAGTATTATAAAAAATTTATGACTAAGCAAAAAATAATTGATTCATGAAATGCATATAGATTTTATGCCATATAATAATAATAAAATATTAATAATCTAGTGACTATTTATTTCGACCTAATATTTTAGTTAAAAGACAGTTGAATTTTTGTGAAGTTATACTGCCATAATTATTTTTGCTTATATAATATATGCAACAGTAGATACAAATGAGAAAAAAGAATGATCCATTAATAGATTGCTCATCCTATATAATGAAAACAAATATATGAAGCATGGTCAATTGTAAGTAAAGAATAATACTAATAAACTAGATCATGAGATGAGAAAATCAAAATCATTTACTTCTTTATCCAGAATTATAAATATCTTAAAACAGGCAAAACTCACTATATGTTTGCCTGTTTTAACAACAGTTATACACAAGCATAAGAGATAGTGGTCATGTGATGTTTATTGGCTTAATTATAAATATCATTAAAACAGGCAAAACTTTCCATACAGTATTGCCACTCAGTGCAAGCCAGAGTAATCAATGGATGCCAGAAAGCTTGTGCATAAAATCCCCACCTAGTGCCTACTCATCCAATATCCCCAGACTAGTTTCTAGCTTGTGGCCTTTGTCATTGAGGAATCTTGGATCTGAGAGCACTGCACCTAGATATTAGGATATAATGTAACCCTCCAGAAGCCACCTTTTATCTTTACTTAACTACAAAACCATGAGTCTTAAATTGAAAACACAATAATATTTTCAATCCAAGCTCATTAGCTTATAGGTCTGAACTCAGTTCAGTACCTATACATTTTAGTGTCTTTGGTTCTTTAATAACCATAGCCACCACTATCCTATTAGGCAGGATTGGTTTTAAGCCAATAAACATCACATGATCACCATTTCTTATGCTTGCTTATAACTGTTATTAAAACAGGCAAAACTCTCCATACAGTATTGCCACTCAATAAATACCCATGTAAAACCAGGATATCTATCTAATATGCGATCATGCTAGTTCTATCTATAACGCATAAGCCCTTGAAGGCCAACATATAAGAAATATATAAATCTTAAGATTGAATCCTAATTGCTACATTAGCAGAACTGATTGTCATGATATATTGCCAATACATGACCATAATAATGACTGTTACTTAAGATTTGTAAAGTACAAATCAAGATTTGTAACAAGATAAATGAATGAACTGAAATGAGAACCAGTAATATACAAAACAATCAATTTATTTACATAAATATATCAAAGGAACATTAAATAATAAATAAGTAGATAACTGACTGAATACTTAATTATTTTAAATAAATTGATGTAGATAAGAAAAATACCATAACTATAAACTCACACACATGGATTCTCTTTAGGACTAGAATACACATTAATTTATATTTTTTCGGATCATTCCTCACTCAGGCTATATTTTGTGTATGATGTATTGCTTGTGGTCATTCTTATTTACGAAATTGCAAAGAGATTAAGTGACAGTTTGCAATTATCCATTTCTCAATTATACTCTCCTTTTTAAATATTTGTGTTGCAAAAAAAAAAAATATTCTCCTTGATATCTGTGCTTTTATAAAGGCAAGTATATTATTATTCAAGACATAATAAATTTCATAAAATAATTAATTATTAATATTAAAATAAATTAAAATTTATTAGATACAATTGAAAGTGTTTATCTGTACATAGCTATATTCTTTTTACACTGTTGCAAGGCAGTCACTCTATAGAGCTTGCTGGGGTCCGAGAATGGGGGCCATTGCCCACCTTCATTCCTCTAGGAGGGTGACCCTAGCCCAAGTTTCATGAAAAAAACAGTCCGGAGCAAGCAATCTATCTCTGTTCCTGAGCCACTTGAGTAATTTGATATAGATGTTGCAGACACGGCGATTAGCATTTTCAAATATACTCTTGTATCTGGATAGCCAGATTGCAATGGTTAGAAAAATGGCGATTCTGATTTTCGAGAATATACCACTCTTTATAGCCTTTTGAGTGACTAAAGCTTCTCTAATATCAAGCGGCATGCTTTCTTTAATAAAGGATCTGATCGGCTTGAGAAAAGGGCAGAAATACAGAAGATGATGAATTGTCTCATTTGCTGTGACACATAGTTGGCACTGAGAATTGATCTTGCTAAACCCTCTTTTTCACACCAGAAAATGATTTGTTGGCAGGGAGGAGGTTGATCTTTAGCAGAAAGTCAATGTGTTTTGGTTTTAAGAACCAATTTTTCGATTTTGCTACGAGTTATTTATTGTTTAACCCTAGATCGTTCTGTAAAATGGTTTGATTGGTGTATTTGAGTTTGTATGTTTGCCAATACGTCTTTTTTCCCTATATTGTATGTTGCATTATGTTTGTTGAGTTTCTGACATAAGTTTATATAGTAATTGTTACTATCCAATTCAATGCTTTTTTTTTTTAAGTTTTGGTAACAGAAATATGTCTGCCTATAATCAACAGCGTGTATTTAATTTTAGAATTAATGATAGTAATCATGGATTCTTCAATGAAATTAAAATGTGCATTAACGAAATTTAATATTTATGTTCATTCTTTTTTTTGGGAGGGGGGGATGATTGACCCACTTATAAATTAACTAAAATGATATTTTTTTGAGCTAGTATTTTCCAATAAATGAAAGTCAAAACATTTTTACCCTTTTGTTCTTTTATCATTCACACTTTTTCTTTAATGATTTTCTTCATTCTCCAGGCATACAACCATAGTAAGTAAATGGTGCATCAAACTACTAATTGATAAGTTGAACTGAAGTCCAAATTTCCAATTATTTTTGCTTGTACTGATAGACATTTGAAAACCAGTTATGAGAGAAAAATGCATGCAAAATTTTAATTATCCTCCCAATTTAAAGGGATGTCCCATTTCTCATTATTGTCTTTTAGCCTACCATGTGGTTTACAAGCATTATATAAATAAAAATATTTTAAATCTTCCCCTTTAAACGAATAAGATCCTGTTGAGTTTTCAAATTCTGTTTTGCAGATAGTATTTTTGCATGAGTAAGTTTCACACTCCATGTGTGTATGCTTGCACTAATTCACTATCACATAGTATTTTATCTATTCTGTTATTATTCTGATTCTTTGTGGTCAAAACTAAAGTTGTATCCTAATATTTTAAGCTACTGTGTCCTTTTGTTTACATTGACTATGATGAGTTAATCCTACTGAAGATTGATGATGTAACGGAATAATCTTACTAGTACTTTTTGCTTTCTATTATTTATTTTTTATAATTATTTAATCTGCTACATTGGTGCATGATTTAAAAGTATAATTTTTTTTATTAGATTTAAATTATTTTATATAAAACTTTATATGAAATGGCATATTATTAACTTTCAAAGTTGCCATGTGAAATGTTTCCTGGTACTACTTTTTCAATAAACTGAGCTTGATTTATTAGAAATATAAGTTCACAAATGAAAAAAATCATCAAAAGTCATATGATGTTTGTAAATATATACACCCGGGTCTCGTTTTACCCAATAAATAGGTTCCTCAGAAAACGCAAACGAAATCGCGCAAAAATAGACGTAACTTACATTGAAAAGAGGAGGATGCGGTCTGTGATTTTTCAAAATGCACGTAAAAGCAAAGCACCAATGTAAAATTACTTTAAAATTCGCGCAAAAAAAAAATAAGGAAATAAAATATGACTAATAAAAAATTTCAAATTTGAAAAAAATTGATATAAGACAAACTTTTTTTAACTATAATATTTAATTTTATTCAAAATAATATATTTTTATGCATAATTTACAGTACAGTAATTTACATTTTTTTTATACACGTTTTAATTATCATCACTATTTGCCAAAAAACAAGTTCGTTTGCAAACTGGTAAAAAATCAGATTCTCACAAGAGGAAATACAACTAGTACCAAGTTCACTCACGTTGTGGTAATGGTTTTCTGTTGACAACGTAATTAGTAATTAATCTTTGAGACGATTTTATTAATTGTTTATGAACTTAGACTTATGATAATAAAAAGACATTTATTCACCACTGCTGGGAAAAATTTAATTAAAACTAACAACTAAAATTTAAATTCTTATTTTTGTCCTTAATTTTTTAATTTTCAATTCCGTTTAAAAATCAAATTTCGTTTTACATCACATTAATTTCAAGTCACCGTAAGTAATTTTTAAATTGTTAATTACAATTAAAAATCAGATTTTAATTTTTAATTGTCAAATTTAATTGTGCCACTGCTATTACTCACCTTTTAAAAATAAACTTGCGGACACTAAATGATTAATAATTGATTACGTTCTTTTTTAAAAAGCAAAAACAGAATGTGATTTAAAATGCAAAATTAACACGCACAATGTTTGAACAAATTTACATTATAATCTTGTAAAATTTAATGTGTGTATACATAAAATGTGGAAATTATGATTTTAATTTCATTATTGCATAAAATATTACTATTATAAAGCACTGAAAATATTGAAATTACTAAGATGAAAGTTGAATTCCAATAATGTGCTATTACTTTCAATATAACGTAAGTGTGCGAAATTTATTATTTAAAGTAATAGCGCATTTTCGGAGTTCAACTTCCGGTGAAACATGAATCACGTAACTTCAAAATCGTATTAAATTAGTCTGCATAAAAAGAGACCCAGGTGTATATAAAATTATAAAGAGAAACATATAACGTCAACAACAGACATTTTTGTCTACTGGCTGGTTGCTTAACGTGACTGTTAGAAGTAAATTTAACAAAATCATTGTTATTTGGAATTTGATTTGTGAAATGGGAATGAATATTTTTTAAATCATGATAACCTTATAAAATCCTGTTATAAAATTTAAAATGGCATTATAATTATTAAAATATTATAAAAATTCTGTATGACCATCTTTGACAGCTCAAAAATTAACAAAAAACATATTTCAAAAAAATTTGTGTAAATGTAAATACATTTCTATTTAAATCAATGGTAGAAATAATGCACCCTTCCCCCACCTGATAAAATAAAAGTTGACAAGTTTATTGATATGCCCAAATTCAAATAATTGACCAATCAGACCCTTTGAAAGTTCCAGTCATCACTTCCCTTTTCTCTTGGTCTGCTCTGTGAACTACTGGCATCTTCAGATTTTTTTTAAGGAAATAAATCAATAAGTTGCATCTCAAAATAAATCTACATGGGAATTATGTTAAAGTGGCTAAAGGAGAGTGAAATAAAGCTGAAGAACTACAATACCATGTCCATGTAAATATTCTCAAGTGGATGAGTTGGTACATTTAATATCATTTTTTATTTTGTAAAACATCACATTGTTACATTTTAAATTCAAATCCTAGCTAGAAAACATATACGGTGAAGGGTTCCTAACAATATATGTATTATATAAAAGTTGTTAGAAGATGAAAAGAGCAAATATAAGTTACTAAATGAATTTGGCCAAGTTATAGATATATTCAGTTATGATATAATATGCAAATAAACTAACCTTCCCATATACATTATATATAGGCACCTACTCCCTCATCAAAAAAGTATTAAAAGCATGAGCAGTCCACCTGTACCTAAAGCTTATTCTTAAATAAATCCTGTGTGGTTTGGTGCACTTGGGAGAGCTTCTAACTTGGGATCAGATTCCAGAATTGATCTGTTATTCAAACTTCTTACGAACTCCCCAGAAATAATGCCATTAGCAATTTTTAATTTTATTTTATTCTTAAATAAACTAATATTTACTGACCCTGCTAGAAATGTAGCTTGATCTTATTAGGAGTCAGATTTTTAAATCATATATTGGAACAAATTATATATCGCAGGGAAAAAAAAGTTTTTCATTTTTAACTACCTGCGATAATTAATCACTCATTACTTAATAATTAATAATGGCGATTTTTTAACACATGAAATTATATAGAAGGAAATTAAGTACATGCGCACTACAAATAGCCATGTGAGATACTGATTTAAAAATCTGGTCAAGCACTAGTTCTAGTATAGTCAAAGAATGTCAACATACAAATAAGCTTTAGGTATGGGCGAACGGACCATGCTTTTAAAACATTTATTGTAAAGGGCGGAAGTTGCATGCCTATTTATAGTGCTTATGTGAAGATTAGTTTCCATACAACTTCACGTGTTCAAAAATTCCTACATTATTAATTATTACATACATGCACAGAAGTAAACATTACACGCACTAATATCTATATTTATTTATTTGGTGAATTTCTTCTATAAACTAATTTTTAAAAATGCCATTACTAACATTACATTAATTCAAATTTGCATATGTTTGTCCATCTGCAGAAGAAAGTGATTTCTTTCTTCTTTATAACCTTAAGCTGAATGCATTTTCGGTAAAGCTCACCATAATCATAGCTCAAACTAATTATTCTTATTGCTTTGTTTATACTGTAATGTAATTATGTATGCATTTTTATTTAAATTAGTCCGTTAAATTTAATAATTTTAATTTCAGAGAAATAAATTTGAAATAAACTTTCAAAACAGTTCATTTTAATATAAGACATGTATATCAAGCTTATTTTATTAATCCTCATACAGGAACTTTCCATTTTTCCCCCCTATAAATCTTTTTTTAAAAACTACAAAAAAAAAATCAAGAGTAAAAAAAACTAATTTGTATCATCAGTATGAAATTATTTTAAATAAAAACATTATCTATAATATCCCACTGTTTACTCGAAAAACAAATTTGTTTCATTTAGATATCAAAATGCTAAGTAAGATGTAAGATACATGTTAATGCAAAACTAGAGAGACAAAAATTATTAAGAAAAACAATATTTACAGTTGATATTCCTAATCTTCAGAAACATTCTAATGAACTTAAATTAGAACTTACAAATCGGTTTCAAGTTTTAGTAGATTTTGAACATGATTCAGATTTGAATGACATTAATAGGAAAATAACAGATACACTTTTGAAATCTGCAACAAAGATAGCCGATAGAAAAAAGCAGCAATTCACCAATAAAATTTCTACTGAGACTAGAGCATTTATGAAAAAAAGAAGTAATATGAGGATATACAACAATGGTGCATTAAAAAAGATTAAATATCTCGAATTTTGTAAAATGGTGCGGAAAAGAATTGAAAATGATATAAGAAAGTATAATTGTGAACTAGCAAGAAAAGCTGTAGAAGAGAATAAAAGTCTAAAGAGTGTAAAACAACATTTTGGTATTGGTAGGAAATTTATATCTGCAATAATAAAAAAAGATGGCATTATTATTAAAAAGAGAAATGACATCATGAAATGTGTAGAAGACTTTTATCAAGAATTATATAGTAATAAAGAACAAGTGCCTCCTATACCTATTATATCTACCGAATTGCCTAGAATTTTGAATGAGGAAGTGAGACATGCAATTAAATTTATGAAGAAAGGGAAGGCTCCAGATAATGATGAAATTATAATTGATATATTAAAAGAAGCACGTGAAGAAATATAAATTTTTTTAGCAAAGTTATATACCAAATGTCTAAATGATAAAGATGTACCAGATGATTGGAAGAATGCAGTATTAATATTAATATTTAAAAAAGTTGATAAAGAAGATATTAGAAATTATAGACCTATCAGTTTTATACAAAATGTTTACTAAGATAATTACAACTCGTCTACAGAAACCACTGAATTTCCACCAACCAAGAGAACAAGTTGGATTTAAAAGTGATTTGAGTACAGTAGATCATATCCAGGTATTGAGAGAAATTATAGAAAGGACAAATGAATATGAGTTGCCATTATGCTTAAGATTTATAGACTATGAAAAGGCATTTGATTCTATAAACATTTATTCAGTGATTAAAGCATTGGATCATCAAGGTATAGATCCAGAATATTGTCATATTTTAAAGAATATTTGTAAAAATGCAACAGCAACAATTTGATTACATAATGATAGTAGAAAAACTTTTTACAGCAGTACTGCAAGAAGTATTTTGTGGATTAAAATGGGAAGCTAAAGGAGTGAAAGTAAATGGAGATTATTTAAGTCATTTAGATTTTGCAGATGATGTAGTTGTTTTTGCAAATAATGCTTTAGAGCTGCAGGAAATGTTGCAGGAGTTATCAGATGAAAGTAGGACTAAAGATAAATGTTAAAAAGACTAAAGTAATGTTTAATAGATTTTAAACCATTAAGCATCACATGATCACATTTCCTATACTAGCACATTAATTATTGATAAACAGAGCAAAACTCTCCATACAGTATTGCGACCTGTGCTAAACAGAGTAATCAATGGATGCCAGAAGGCTTGTGCATAAAATCCCTATCTATTGCCTGCGACCTGTGCTAAACCGAGTAATCAATGGATGCCAGAAGGCTTGTGCATAAAATCCCTATCTATTGCCTACTCATCCAATATCCCCAGATTAGTTTCTGGCTTGTGGCCTTCGTCAGTGAGGAGCTTTGGATCTGAGAGCACTGCATCTAGATCTTAGGATCTAATGCAACCCTCTAGCAACCACTTTTTATCTCTACTTAACTACAAAACTATGAGAATGAAATTGAAAACACAAAAAATATTTTCAATCTAAGCTCAATAGCTTATATAGTCATATGGGTCAGAACTCAGTTCAGCCCCCATACATTTTGGTGTCTTTGGCTCTTTTACAACCATAGCCACCACTATCCTATTGGCAGGATTGGTGTTAAACCATTAAGCATCACATGATCACATTTCCTATACTAGCACATTAATTGTTGATAAACAGAGCAAAACTCTCCATACAGTATTGCCACCTGTGCTAAACAGAGTAATCAATGGATGCCAAAAGGCTTGTGCATAAAATCCTTATCTAATGCCTACTCATCCAATATCCCCAGACTAGTTTCTGGCTTGTGGCCTTCGTCAGTGAGGAGCTTTGGATCTGAGAGCACTGCATCTAGATCTTAGAATCTAATGCAACCCTCTAGCACAGGTGGCAATACTGTATGGAGAGTTTTGCTCTGTTTATCAACAATTAATGTGCTAGTATAGGAAATGTGATCATGTGATGCTTAATGGTTTAACACCAATCCTGCCTAATAGAATAGAGGTGGCTATGGTTGTAAAAGAGCCAAAGACACCAAAATGTATGGGTGCTGAACTGAGTTCAGACCCATATGACTATATAAGATATTAAGCTTAGATTGAAAATATTTTTTGCGTTTTCAATTTCATTCTCATAGTTTTGTAGTTAAGTAGAGATAAAAGGTGATTGCTAGAGGGTTGCATTAGATCCTAAGATCTAGATGCAGTGCTCTCAGATCCAAAGCTCCTCACTGACAAAGGCCACAAGCCAGAAACTAGTCTGGGGATATTGGATGAGTAGGCATTAGATAGGGATTTTATGCACAAGCCTTCTGGCATCCATTGATTACTCTGTTTAGCACAGGTGGCAATACTGTATGGAGAGTTTTGCTCTGTTTAATAGATTTTCTCAAAATATGAAAATAAAGATTGATTATGATGAGTTAGAAGAAGTTAACAGTTACAAATACCTTGGTCAGATTATTAATACAGATGGAAATATAATGGATAAAATTAATCATAGAATTAAGCTTGGTTGGAATGCTTTTGGTAGAAATAACTTGATACTAAAAGGAAATATGCCTATGTGTTTGAAAAGGAAGGTTTTTAATAAATGTGTTTTGCCAGTTCTTACTTATGGATCTGAGACTTGGACACTTAATAGAAGAGCAGTACAGAAACTTCAGACCACTCAAAGAAGTATGGAGTGATGCATTTAGTTTAGTTATAAGTCAGTAGTATGCAAATACTATCATTTGGTTTCTATATATATATTTATCTACATGAAAATCTTTAATGAAGCTGCCACAAATATAATGGAGCAAAATAAAAGTCCCAATCAATATATATTAAAGCATATGTCTATAAATTTAAAAAATAAAAATAGTTAAAAAAGAATTTTACACTTTGCATTTGATATTTTCTCTAAGTAGTATACTTATATAATTTTCAATTCAAAAACCTATATCAAGTTGTTTTAAACATGCTATAATAATAATAGAAACGAAAATTTAACAAATTTTGCATATGATGACAGCCGTTTATTTTCTTGGTAGATATAACGTTCTCAAATCTCAAAAAATACATGTATTTAATCACATTTTCTTTGTAATTTAAATACAGTTCAGTATCTTAGTTGTAGGCAGATATACCTTCTTTTTTTTTCCACTTTTTTTTAAAAAATTTATACTATATGCAGTAAGCATATGTTTAGTAGCATATTTTGTAGAGCAATGAGTGATAAATATAAAAAAAAAAAAACAATACAAACTATTTTAATTGAATGCAAAATGAAAATCCTTGATTTAGTAAGGAAAGATAAGAAGTCACATTCTGAGGTGGGCGATATGTTTCAAAAGAAGAATCTTCAATCAGAAAAATGACAGAGTAAGAAGCAGATTGATGACGTTGTTGCTTATGCCCTTGAAATAGCTAAAGATGTAACTAAAGTAAGGAACTTTTTTTTTTGGTTAAAATGGAAATAAGATTTAAATCTATGGCAAAAGGATATTATTCATAAGAATGTTCCAATTGACCGTCATATATTGAGTATGTTTTATTATTTTTCAATGGATGCGGATGACTGAACATATGCACAGTACAGCAAATACATCATGTAAATGTGCCTTCTCAATTTATTATTAATAATTACATCATTATTTTTTGCAAATTTTGTTAATATTATAATCTTAATGCATAAATGCAAATTATACTCATAAACAAAGTATTGCTGGAGAGTTGCATTAGATCCTAAGATCTAGGTACAGTGCTCTCAGATCCAAGGCTCCTCACTGACAAAGGCCACAAGTCAGAAACTAGTCTGGGGATATTGGATGAGTAGGCATTAGATGGGGATTTTATGCACTAGCCTTCTGAAATCCATTGATTACTCTAGCTTGCTGTGTGTGGCAATACATATAGTGAGTTTTGCCTGTTTTTAAACCAAGTGTCCGTTATATATACAATATATTTTGTATCAAGAAAATTACTATACTGACTACCTATAGTATGATAAACAGTACTTGCTGTAATCAAAATTTGTCAACAAACTGTTAGCTATATTACACATATACTATGTATATAAAGATGGCTGGGAATAAAATATAACTCTTTAAAAAAGATTTTAATAAAGATGGCCTTTATTTGAAAATGTGTTTTTCAAAACTTATAAAAGACAGAACAAATTTAATTATTTCACTTTAAAAGAGTAGCTTTCAGTTAATATTTGTGATTCCCAGTTGATACCAAGCTGGAGAGCAGTTCAGCAAAACAATTCCTCTGCATTACGGCCATTTGCCATGTAGACTAGAACCCAAACACTTGGACTAGCTACCCATGCATGAATGGCTATTCTTTTATAATGATTTTGTTTCAGATTACCTTATTAGCATCAGAAAATTAAAAAAATCCATAAAGTTTCATATGCTAAAGCAAAATTGCTATCAATTACTGCTGCTGGAAGATTATTGAATTCATGCCAGCACATAAAGAAAAAATTAAAATTGAATGGTAAGAAAGGAAGTAAACCATATTTCCATAGATTGTGTAAATATAATATTCCCCCCTCCCGTTTACTCGGATAAAGGACTCATAATGAAAGCTATATGGTAAATTCATTTAAATTTGCCATGATATTTAAATAGAACATTTAATTTCTAATAATTGTATAAAAATTTTAATATTTTCTTGTTATATATCTGTGTATGACAACTTGACAGACACATTCATGCAATTAAAATTAATGCACACAGACAAAATCAATATAAATTTTTTTAAAAAAAAAATAGTTTTGTTATCTTTTACTTTTAAGATTTTTTTAATTTACTCAAAAAAAAAAATGTCTAAAGGAAAGAATTGCACACATATGTTCAAAAAAACTGAGTCGTTTTAAGAAGAAATCATTTTACTTTTAATTACTTAAAGGAATGAAAAAAAATAAAGATTAAAGATAAAATATATATATACAAACTCAAGAATCCACATAAACTTGACTTATTTATTCAATTTAAAAAAATAAATTATTGTTTGTATCTTTATCAAAATAACTAATTTTATATTTATTTATTTAGTATAGGGATATGGACAGTTTAACAAAATATCAAAGAAACCGGTACAGATTTATGAATTATTACAATAAGGATATAGACAGTTTAACAAGATATCAAAGAAATCTATACAGACTTATGAATTATTACCAATCTCTATTTTGTGCATGTTTATTAATTATTTCTCATAGACCTCAGTTAATTTATTGATTTTTAAATGGTCTCATATATATTCTAGTCTTTTGTTCTACTTGAATTTGGTATACATAGTATCTTCTTTAAATCGCAGAAAAATTGATATTCTGTTGAAGAATCAAATATTAACAGGTATCATAGTTTAAAATATTGTGACTAATAATGTCATAGGCATTTCATGCAAATGAATACCATATATATATTTACCATAAACCTATTTACGGAACTTCTCAAAGAATCCTTTAAATAAACTTCTAAATAAAGCTAATATGTTCTTCTAGCAACACCAATTCCATATTGTCAAATAACAGATCGTCACCTATCTGGCAAAATAAAATGGTATTGCTATAACAAAAGGTGTTATTTACGTGTCCGTTTAAACGATTCTTTGAGAATCTAGCTTATAAATTAATTTAGTAATTTATTTGGACTTTATTCAATGAATAGGTTTTCATTCTCGGCATTGAACTCATTAGAATTCTGGATATGCTATTTGCTGTTGGGAATTTAACTATACAGCTACCTCATTCTCAAAAATTACTTTTATCCTGATTATTTAAATCAATATTATTTGTATAATAGTTGATTATCATCATCAGCACCATCACAAGATCACCACTTAACCATTATAGTTTCAGTCACATATAAGACTATCCAATGTGGGATTTGAATGGGTGCCCAACATTATAATCCCCTCATCGTTATCAAATCCCCATAACATTCTATTAAAATGTGAAACTATCTAAAATTTGGGCTCAGCTATAAGGCATGCTTCAGGAATCGTTAGAAAATAGTTGCAAAACTTGTAGGGATAGATAATGCCATATAGTGATAAAAAAAAATTAGCTACGATATACAAGTCCTATATTTTGCATCTTATACTGCATACAAGAATTTTAAAAAATCTAATAGATCAATACTATTTAATTTAAAAACGAGATAAAAAATTAAAAAATAAAATGAACTATTATTTTTATTAAATGTAATTACATTATAAATTAATCAATTTAATACAAAAATGAAATGAGAGTTAAAGTTAAGAAAAAAATTATTTAAACTTACATTAAATAATTACAAGATATTAATCAAAATGCAATTAAAATAAAACAAAGTAATCAATTATAATTTTATTACTTTTTAATACATAATTATCAAATTTAAATGTGATCTATATTAGTTAAATGTGAAATTAAATTTCTAACATTAATAATCATTATCTATTGAAAAAAATAGCCAGTGAAATAATGGAACATAAAGAGATCATTCTGTTTTCCTGAAGGTTTGTGATGATGGTGTTCGAGTTGCATTTTAATATTGGACTATTTCCATCATCTAATATGTGTATTGAATGTCTTTAGAAAAATTTAACTTCATTTAAATATTCCAAATACATTCAACTATTAGTAATAACACATCAAACAGGTTAGTATATGCACAATGTTTCGAGAGGTATTATTCTCCATCTTCTTCACGTGTGGCTAGCCTAACTAGTGACAGTACTAACATGGGATTCGAACATGGACCCTTAGATTCTTGCCTTTGGCAGGATGGTTCAGATGGTTAGAGCATTACCTTACAATACAATACTCAAGAATCTAAGGTCCAGGTTCGAATCCCATGCTAGTACTGTCACTAGTCAGGCCAGCAACACCTGAAGAAGAGGGGAGAATAATACCTCTTGAAATGTTGTGCATATACTAACCTGTTTGATGTGCTATTACTAACAGTTGAATGTATTTGGAATATTTAAATAGTTAAATTTTTTTAAAGCCACTCAATACACATTTTAGATAATGGAAATAGTCCAGTATAAAAATACAATAATAATATCATAGTCCATAATTTCAAAAACTTTTCCAGTCAGTTACCTTCTCTAAATATCATCACAGTTTGACAGAAATAAGCAATCTTATGTGAAACATAGATAATAATATTATTTGAAAATATGAAAAAAAAATCATAAGCATTTATTAAATGTAGTGTTCTTTATTAAGCATAGGTATGTATACTATAATTAGCATATTCTGGATAGATAGGAATTCAATTAATTTACGTATGTAAACATTAACATATTGTAAAAATCAGGTTGCCGTGACAACAGATTGGTGTTTTTGATTGTTACTGATATTGTTTAAGTGTTCACACTGCTTCATGTACACCTGGGTCTCATTTTACGCGATAGATAGGTTCCTCAGAAAGCACGCGCAAACGAAATCGCGCAAAAATAGACGTAACTTACATTGAAAAAGGGGGGATGCAGTCTGTGATTTTTCAAAATTCGCGTAAAAGCACCAACGTAAATTTACTTTAAAATATGCGCAAAAAAAAAAAATAAGGAAATAAAATATGACTAATAAAAAATTTCAAATTTGAAAAAAATTGATACAAGACAAACTTTTTTTAACTATAATATTTAATTTAATTCAAAATAATATATTTTTATGCATAATTTACAGTACAGTAATTTACATTTTTTTATACACGTTTTAATTATTATCGCTATTTGCCCAAAAACACATTCATTTGCAAACTAGTAAAAAATCAGATTCTCATGTGATGTGATGTGATGTATTTGGCTTCTCCTTAAACGAAGTCAAGAATATCTCAGTATTCTCAGAAGAGGAAATACAATTAGCGCCAAGTTCACTCTCATGTTGTGTTAATGGTTTTCTGTTGACGACGACGATTTTATTAATTGTTTATGAACTTAGACTTATGATAATAAAGACATTTATTCACCACGGCTGAAAAAAATTTAATTAAAACAACTAAAAATTAAATTCTTATTTTTGTCTTTAATTTTCAATTCCGTTTAAAAATCAAATTTCGTTTTACATCACATTAATTTCAAGTCGCCCGTAAGTAATTTTTAAATTGTTAATTACAATTAAAAATCAGATTTTAATTTTTAATTGTGCCCACTGCTATCTTTTAAAAATAAACTTGTGGACACTAAATGATTAATAATTGATTACGTTCTTTTTTAAAAAGCAAAAACAGAATGTGATTTAAAATGCAAAATTAACACACACAATGTTTGAACAAATTTACATTATAATCTTGTAAAATTTAATGTGTGTATACATAAAATGTGGAAATCATGATTTTAATTTCATTATTGCATAAAATCTTACTATTATAAAGCACTGAAAATATTGAAATTACTAAGATGAAAGTAGAATTCCAATAATGTGCTATTACTTTCAATATAACGTAAGTGCGCGAAATTTATTATTTAAAGTAATAGCGCATTATCGGAGGTCGACTTCCGGTGAAACACGAATCGTGTAACTTCAAAATCGTGTTAAATAAGTCCGCGTAAAAAGAGACCAAGGTGTATTTATATTTATAAACCTATTTAGCCTTGAGCTTTACTACTTAAGTAATACATAGTTCCAGTGAAATTTGAAAGTTATAATTGATTGATAGTTTGTTTTCAAAACTAGATTATTTTAAATTTCTTTGAATTAATTATCTTACTTTCTTTAGTCAAGTTGCAATCTTTAATATCTATATAAACATATTGGGTCATAGATAAAAGTGAGTAGCCATCTTTTTTCAAAATTCGCGGAAAAGCAAAGCACCAATGTAAAATTACTTTAAAATTCGCGCAAAAAAAAAAATAAAAAAATAAAATGACTAATAAAAAATTTCAAATTTGAAAAAAATTGATACAAGACAAACTTTTTTTAACTATAATATTTAATTTTATTCAAAATAATATATTTTTATGCATAATTTACAGTACAGTAATTTACATTATATTATACATGTTTTAATTATGATTTTCTGGTGACAACGTAATTAGTAATTAATCTTTGAGACGATGATTTTTTTAATTGTTTACGAAGCTCACGATATCCAGACATACAACCATTTAGCTCTCGTTGGAATTTAAGAGCACGCTAATGATTAGTGTTATTAATAAGAAAATAATAATTGATTACGTTTTTTAAAAAGCAAAAAACAGAATGTGATTTACAATGCAAAATTAACACGCACAATGTTTGAACAAATTTACATTATAATCTTGTAAAATTTAATATGTGTATACATAAAATGTGGAAATCATGTTGCATAAAATCTTACTATTATAAAGCACTGAAAATATTGAAATTACTAAGATGAAAGTCGAATTCCAATAATGCGCTATTACTTTCAATATAAAGTAAGTGCGCGAAATTTATTATTTAAAGTAATAGCGCATTATCGGAAATCGACTTCCGGTGAAACACGAATCGCGTAACTTCAAAATCGTGTTAAATAAGTCCGCGTAAAAAGAGACCCAGGTGTATATAAAAAAGGCATATGGCTTTACTACTCAGGAGTTCATAAGAAGTTTTAGGGCCAAAACACCAAGCACAAGAAGTGAACCTGAGGCCTCCCGATGCTAAATCAGATTATCTACCAATTGTACCCAAACCGTGCAAGGTAGTATCTCTATATCCACATATTGGTCCAAATATAAAAGTGGATACTCATCTTTACTATAAAAAGATGGTTGCCAATAACAAATTGAGATTGTTGATATGTTAACTGCTTTCGTGTATTTACATTAATATACATTGTAAGGTGATACCTTACATACCAGCAAAAAAACCATACACCCACAGCTATCTTAAAGACTATGATCATCAATAAAAACCAATTTAAGTCACAACGTAAACATTAAAACAAATATTCTTTCAACGCCCTTCATAGTTAACACTAATTAATGATTATATATTTAAATAAACTAAAAACAGATTAATAATTATGTAATAATAATTTTGTTTCAATTCGTCTTTCAAAATTATATTCCTAACAATACTGACTAAAAAAAAAATTATATACACCTGGGTCTCATTTTACGCGATAGATAGATTCCTCAGAAAACATGCGCAAACGAAACTGCGCAAAAATAGACATTAACTTACATTGAAAAGGGGGAGATGCGGTCTGTGATTTTTCAAAATTCACATAAAAGCAAAGCACCAACATAAAATTACTTTAAAATTCGCGCAAAAAAAAAAAAATAAGGAAATAAAATATGACTAATAAAAAATTTCAAATTAGAAAAAAATTGATACAAGACAAACTTTTTTTAACTATAATATTTAATTTTATTCAAAATAATATATTTTTATGCATAATTTACAGTATAGTAATTTACATTTTTTATACACGTTTTAATTATTATCGATAAACAAGTTCGTTTGCAAACTGGTAAAAAAATCAGATTCTTCTCAAGAGGAAATACAACTAGCACCAACTTCAATCTCATGTTGTGTTAATGATTTTCTGGTGACAACGTAATTAGTAATTAATATTTGAGACGATGATTTTATTAATTGTTTATGAAGCTCTTGATACCCAGACATACAACCATTTAGCTCTCGTTGGAATTTAAGAGCACGTTAATGATTAGTGTCATTAATAAAAAAATAATTGATTACGTTCTTTTTTAAAAAGCAAAAACAGAATGTAATTTAAAATGCAAAATTAACACGCACAATGTTTGAACAAATTTACATTATAATCTTGTAAAATTTAATGTGGGTATACATAAAATGTGGAAATCATGATTTTAATTTCATTATTGCATAAAATCTTACTATTATAAAGCACTGAAAATATTGAAATTACTAAGATGAAAGTCGAATTCCAAATAATATGCTATTACTTTCAATATAACGTAAGCGCGCGAAATTTATTATTTAAAGTAATAGCGCATTTTCGGAGGTCAACTTCCGGTGAAACATGAATCACGTAACTTCAAAATCGTGTTAAATAAGTCTGCGTAAAAAGAGACTCAGGGGTATATAAAAAAATGATCAAACTTCAAAACGCAAGCAAGTAATTCACAAAAATCACAAAGAAAAGAATTAATTTTTTTTTGTTTGTTTATTAACCATTCCAAAAACCATGCATATATTAAAATGACAATAATTGAGATAAAACATGAACTCAAATTGACATATTAAAATAATAAAATAGGAAACAAAATGGAACAAGCTCGCTCGGAAAAACCAGCATAATATAAAAACGAATGTCTTTCTTCCTCAAGGGGGATTTTTGAAAAGAACATTGGCTATTTAACACTTCTTTTGGAATAATCTAATTTTGAATCCGCCATTCAAGACTACAGAATGAAAGCTGTTGAAAATAAAAGAAAATAATAACAGAAAATAAGGAGAAGACTGCTTGAATCAATAAATTACATATTTTATAAAATTTTTACTTTACAAACCTTGGAAACATTTTACTCGTAATAATCCGAGAATTTTAAAAATAAACACCGCTTTTAACTTGATAAAACCAAGAACATCAAGAAAATTCACCAACAGAGATACACAGCTATGTCTGGAAAAATAGAGAAGGCATCATGGAGATGAAACTGTTCGCCACATAATCATAAGTGTTAAATTTGAGTTTCAAGTAGAATCAGCATATACCCATCCATGCTGAGTAAAACATCAAAATTTAACCAAGGAAAATACTTAGATTGGAATGAAGACTGTCGATGAAAGAATGTGAAATTCGAACGGCATTCAAACCATGGCCCAGCAGATTATAAATAAAAAGAAAAAAACAAAAGAGAGGATAAAGAACTATCTCTAAAATAAAATTCCATGGACACTTGTCAAGAAGATCTGCTGCTAATTGGAACATCGGCTCGACTACACTGGATTAATATTATATATGTATTTTTCTTTTATTTATTTCTTTTAATAATAATTGGATTTCATTCAACCATAATTCAAATTCTTATAGAAGGGTAGACGGTAAATATTATTGTTTTCAATTTAGTAATAAAATATAGACATAGATATCCCAAGATTACTTGATAATTAGATTGACCATTTATAAATGAAAAGATAAGACATTACTCTCCATGTAATATTAAATATCTATACTACGACTATTACATTGTTAAATATTAAATATTTGTTACAGCTAACTAATTTATTAGATTGTTGTTTATTCGGGATATATGACTAAATCACTTGTACGATTGATTTTTCCTATCATATATTATCACATCATTATGAAAAGGCTCCCAAAACATAGAGTAATCCTCAAAAAAAAAAAAAAACGAGCGAGAATCAAAAACTAATCATATGAAAATCGGTTAACTAAGTCATAAAATCACTTGGATGAATGTTTAAGTTTCTTTGGTTGTAAAGTTACAATTATCAACTTTGGGTAATGAATGATGATCCTTCGTGGCATTAAAACAGGAAACGAAATGAAGGATGATCATGCTTATCCAATCGTGAGTAATAATTATATAAAACATATTTCACGTTAAAATACAATAATGAACAAAATTTGTTAATGTTAATGACTTCATTAAATATTTAATCTCAAAATCAAAGTTGCTGCCAACTTCTTTATTTATCTACTCCCCATTTCATCACATATAGATGTTTTGCATATTTAACATAATACATTCATACTCTGAAATGAGAGTAGAGGCATCTTCTTCCAGAGCTTGAATACTATGGCGTAATTTGCGTCGAAAATAGGGAAACAGAATACTATGGCATAACTTGCGTCGAAAATAGAAGGGAAACACAAGATATATAAAATTGAATTTCATTCTATCTAATTATTAATGCTTCCATGATTAGCTCGACAGAGTTAAATTAAATGAATGATCATAACAAGATATGTCCCTCATTGAGAAATAAACAGTTCCATTACAATAAAGACAGCAAATTTTAATGTCTTATATGAACACATTAAAGATGTAAGTCATCAAAGCAATTATCTTTTTTACAACCAAAAAGTAAATATACAGCAAAATTTAAATTCAATCAATTTATTTGTTTTTTTCTATAAATTGTACCAAATTCACTAAATATGTATAGAATGTATCAATTTGATAATAAACATAAAATTATATAAGAAATACAATACCTTCTATTAGCTAAATACAAGACTAAAATTCATTAGATATTGCATAATTGGTAAACATGGAACAATAAATTAATTATTGGATGTCTAACAATTATTTACCCATTTTAGCTAATAATGTTCCATGTTGCATACAAAGTTTTATATCATATATTTGTCAACTTAATAGCTAGTTATTTCAGGTTATTCATTACTATCAAAAATCCAAAGCAGTATAATCCACTATTTTCTATAATTCAAATATGAAATTGGCAGCACCCATTTATATTACTTTGGCATTACAGTAGTTACATTTTGCTTATAGTACTTGAAAGTTTTCTAATGTGTCAAGATTTTATACTGAGTGGACACTTACTTCCACATATGCTTTTAATTTAGATTCAAGTACTAGTGGCAATTATAAAATGTAAACATTAGCCTGTAACAAAAAAATGAATTTGTTTGATTGGTTGGTCAAATGATTAGACAAAGATTCCATTGTGAAAAAAAATAAATTCACAACTGATATAAGAAAACAAATTATCAAAGCTATTCAATCAGAAATACCATTAATCTGATTAGTGATTTGATCAAAAGATTAATAAACGTTTCATTGTAAATCCAGGCTCTTAATATAAAGTAAGGAAAAAACAGCTAGCTCACTACAATTAGGTTTATTAATGTATAGGTATTTAATGAAATGTTTTGTTTTGTTGTTTTCTATATGGACAAACTATTTTATTTGAATAACAGAAATTTTTTAAAAATAAATATTCAGAATAAAGATCTACATGTCTCAAAAAAATATTTTCTTATTCTTCACATAAGAATTTATAAATTTTCTTACTTGGTTCTTACAATAATATTTTTTAAACAGTTAATATTCTTAATATTTTCTCCATATAAGGAGCATTATTATATATAGTTTACTGAACATTAGAAAAAGCATATTTCATTTATTAAATACTTTTGGTATATATACGATCGTTATATCCATGACATTTTAACAAGTGTTTAGCATGTATATACCATACAATGTATATACACATTTTAAATTCAATTTATTAATAGGATACATACTTTTAATTCTCAACTGTTTCAAGCATTATGTAAATCTGCCATCAATTTTCAAATGACTTATTTCATATTTTTTTAAATTGAACAGGTGCTCATTTCAGTACCTTCCTAGTTATTATCTCTATTTTGACAAAATCAAATTAGTTTAAATTTGGCTTGCATAGTAAAAATTTTATATCCCTGCTCCCTTTTCTTATTTATTGATCATACTACTTATAGTCTAAATAGCTATATATATTTTTTTTTCATCTTTTTAAATTAATGATTTTTTTGTTCAACTTTTTAAAATAATTATAAAACTTATTGTAACTATTAACTTCAATAATTGATAAACAGAGCAAAACTCTCCATACAGTATTGCCACCTGTGCTAAACAGAGTAATCAATGGATGCCAGAAGGCGTGTGCATAAAATCCCTATCTATTGCCTACTCATCCAATATCCCCAGACTAGTTTCTGGCTTGTGGCCTTCGTCAGTGAGGAGCTTTGGATCTGAGAGCACTGCATCTAGATCTTAGGATCTAATGCAACCCTCTAGCAACCACCTTTTATCTCTACTTAACTACAAAACTATGAGAATGAAATTGAAAACACAAAAAATATTTTCAATCTAAGCTCAATAGCTTATATAGTCATATGGGTCTGAACTCAGTTCAGCACTCATACATTTTGGTGTCTTTGGCTCTTTTACAACCATAGCCACCACTATCCTATTAGGCAGGATAGGAAATGTGATCATGTGATGCTTAATGGTTTAACTTCAATAATTCTAAGAAATCAAAATCAGCTGAATAAAAATAATTTTATTTCTCCACTTTTGCAATTTTGTGGCTATATTTTTAAAATTTTTTTATATATGTATTATAAACAATGCTTATAATAAAAAAAAAAAATCAAATTTAAAACAAATACACTTCTTAAAAGCAGTATCAGATGTCACTTGCAGTCTATATGTTGATAAAACTCATTATAGCTCCTGCTGGCTAAAAATAAAAATTTTAAAAATTAAATTCAATAAATATTTATAAATTAGAAAACCAAATTTCAATAAGCTGCCGGTTTTATTTTTTCCTATATTACTTCACAAACGGCTCTATTTAAGAGGGAGAAAAAGAAATTATTCAAAAATAATGGAAATCAATTTTCAAGCTGATCAGCATATTAAACAAATAAAAAAAGATAGTGATAGTCATAAAAATTATAGCCTTCAGATTACTAAAAAAAAAAAAGCATTACTAAACTTAAATAATTATTTTTAATATGTTCATATATATATATTCTATATTCCATTTATAGAAAATAGTTGCATTAAACTTTTTTTATTAATTTCTAATTTATTTATTTTTTTCCAAATCACAAACAACTAAAACTGTAAATATAGGGAAACTATTTATATTAGTGTTTTCCTGAAGATTGTGATGATGGTGTTTCTAGCTGTATTTTTATATTGGACTATTTCCATCATCTAATATGTGTTGAATGTCTTTAGAAAAGTTTGATTTTATTTAAATATTCCAAATGCATTCAACTGTTAGTAATATCGCAACAAACAGGTTAGTATATGCTCCAACTGTTAGTAATATCACAGCAAACAGGTTAGCATATGCACAACGTTTCGAAAGGTATTTTTCTCCCCTCTTCTTCAGATGTTGCTGGCCTGACCAGTGACAGTACTAGCATGGGATTCGAACCTGGGCCCTTAGATTCTTGATTACTGAATTTTAAGGTAACGCTCTAACCAATTGAGCCATCCTCTATCTAATATTTAAATTCAATGATTATGTGATCAAAAAATTGTCAAAAAGCTATTTATTAGTCTGCCCAAGAATTAACAAAATTTTATTAAATACAAAAAAGAAATTGGACCAAAAAAGCCAAAAAATAGGAAGCAACTTCACCTTAATAAAATGTTTCAAAATGAATTAGAGAAACATTCTTTATAAGCAGTGTAATATTAGTTTTCTTTACATTTTTTTAAAGTATTATTCTTTAACAAATATTTAATTTTTGCTTAATTTAATCAGTAAAAATATGAACTGTATGAAAGAATTTTTGTTGTCATCTTTACATATTACTATAAGCATATTATATATTATTTATAATATATTGGTTGTTGATTTAAAAAGAACTCCATACTTTTTTATATACTTGCGAGGGCCATCAAACCACTATATTTTTTCATAGGTTTATTAAATATCTATTTTCAAGTGTTGGTTAGAGATTTTAAGAAAAAAAACATGATAAGGTGACAAATTATTTACTTTCCTGTTTTTTTCACTGACACAATAGTATTACATTCAACAAATTGAAGACCAGATTAATGTAACTTATGATCTTGCCATACCTTTTTAGAATTTTACAGAATATCTGCAATATTTTTTTTCTAATGCTTTTATGTTATGTTGATAGGATGTCCAAGTCTCAATTTCAGACAAAAAAATTAAATAACACTTCTATAAATAGCTAATTTACTTCCAATATTTATTTCACTGTGATGAAATATATTCAATTAACATCTATTTTGTTCAACTATTACAATTCAATTGATTTATCATTCATACTATCCAGGCAACGATTTCATTATGATGGGAATTATACTACATTCAAACTTTATATACAAAATAGTGATACCAATTAGTTTTTTTTAATAAAGACATTTTTTTTAAAAAAAATTGTTCCTTTTAGAGACAAAAAAAAACAACCAAATTCATAAACATTTTTTAAAATAAAATATTACATGCTTAACATATATACAATTTTATTGTATTTTTACATTATATAGAAATGAATTATTTTGATATAAAACTATTTGCAATTATAAAAGATCAAATGTATCTTTATAATATTAATAATATATTTTTACATGCAACATGTATAATTTGACCGAATTCAATCAAATATCATATTTTATTATTTCACCTTTATAAACATCATTATTAAAATACTTGAAGACAAATTCTCAACAATTAATATTTATTTTAAACCACTAAACATCACATGATCACCATCTCATGCTAGCACATAACTGTTAGTAAACATGCAAAAACTCTCCATATAGTAGTGCCACCTTGTGCTAACCAGAGTAATCAATGGATGCCAGAAGGTTTGTGCATAAAATCCCTATCTAGTGCCTACTCATCCAATATCCCCAGACTAGTTTCTGGCTTGTGGCCTTCATCAGTGAGGAGCCTTGGATCTGAGAGCACTGCACCTAGATATTAGGATCTAATGCAATCCTCCAGCAGCCACCTTTTATCTCTACTTCACTACAAAACTATGAGAATGAAATTGAAAACACAATAATATTTTCAATCTAAGCTCAATAGCTTATATAGTCATATGGGTCTGAACTCAATTCAGCATCTATACATTTTGATGACTTTAGCTCTTTAACAACCACAGCCACATTATCGTATTAGGCAGGATTGGTATTAAACCACTAAACATCACATGATCACTATCTCATGCACTACTATATGGAAGAGTTTTTGCATGTTTACTAACAGTTATGCGCTAGCACGAGATGATCATGTGATGTTTAGTGGTTTAACACCAATCCTGCCTAATAGGATAATGGTGGCTGTGGTTGTTAAAGAGCCAAAGTCACCAAAATGTATGGGTACTGAATTGAGTTCAGACCCATATGACTATATAAGCTATTGAGCTTAGATTGAAAATATTATTGTGTTTTCAATTTCATTCTCGTAGTTTTGTAGTGAAGTAGAGATAAAAGGTGGCTGCTGGAGGGTTGCATTAGATCCTAAGATCTAGGTGCAGTGCTCTCAGATCCAAGGCTCCTCACTGATGAAGGCCACAAGCCAGAAACTAGTCTGGGGATTTTGGATGAGTAGGCACTAGATGGGGATTTTATGCACAAGCCTTCTGGCATCCATCGATTACTCTGGTTAGCACAAGGTAGCACTATTATATGGAGAGTTTTTGCATGTTTAATATTTATTTTGTTAGGAAACAAAGACAGCCTGTACACACACACACACACAAAGTATCTGTAAAAAAAAAACCTACATATGCAATTCTGCTGACAGATGGAAGGATTCTACTTTTAAAAGAAAAAAAAACATTATCTTGCTTTTTTCATTATTTTAAATAGAATTTTCAAAACATTGTATACTATTTATGAAAAAAATTAAAATTAATAACTTGAAAATTGTTTCAATTTTTTATTCTGATTTTATGGTAATCATTATATTTTTTAAACTATATTTGTTTTTATAGTACATATTTATGAAGCATTGAATATTTTATTTTTTTCATGATGTATTATGAAATTATTGTGAAAATTGCATCTTCAACAGAGTTGCACAACAACATTTAAATTTGAATGTGGAAGAACGTATATTGGTGAGAACAGTCATCCCATTGAAAAGCGCTTGCAAGAACACAAACAAACTGATGATTAGAAAAAAGAAAACACATGTCTAAGATAGCAGAACATGGATAGTGAAGAAAAGGTACAAAGAAAAAAATTTTAAAGAAACTGCTCACATGACAATGGCAAACAATCCCATAAGCCAACCTAGTGTGACTATACGTAATGTATGGAAACCACTAATCAAATTTGCTTTAAAAAAAAAAGTGGAGAAATCAGAAGGAACCTCATAGATAAGCATATGAAATTTCTACTGACTGTTGCCTTTGGCAGGATGGCTCAGTTGGTTAGAGCGTTATCTTAAAATTCAATACTCGAGAATCTAAGGGTCCAGGTTTGATTCCCATGCTAGTACTGTCACTGGTCAGGCCTGCTCATCCAATTATGAACTTTTGCTTGCGTTCAAAACATTGTGTTATTCATATTTCTAGCAATCGCTACTAATATGAAGACAAAAGAAATAATGTAACCTGTTTTACTTTGTTGAATGAAGTTCTTTGAAAGATAACTTTATCATTACAATATTAATTACACTTTTAAATACTGATCTGTAAAAAGAACTGACTGGCTAAATAATAATATAATATAAAATATATACTTTTACCTAAGTCTTCAGCAGATTCTATAGCAATCATCATCAATTTGTATCCACTACTTTGATTTACAATTGATAATTTAATTCTATGATCTTTAAAAAAAAGTTGAACTTTTTAAGAAACAATCAGCTTTTTTTTTTGCAAAATGGCAGTCACTTTGTAAGATTGATGACATTTTAGGATAGTGAATTCTTTAAAGCTACGTTATCTGAAGATAAAATAGTGAAATTCATGTAAAAACTGTTCAATACAATAGTTTATTCATTATGTAGTTTATAATATTGTATTCAGATTGAATTAAAATACAATTAATATACTTCATCTCATTTTTATCTCGTGTCTTTGCAAGACAATCGGTGCTTTTATTAAATGACATCCAAAATAAAGAAAACTTTCATTGTCAATAACACAAGCAAAAAAAAAAAAATAACTGAAAGCAGTCTTTGATCACTTATAGCAACAAAGTATATTAATATTAAATTTTAAAATGTATACAATAGCTTAAATATATTCATCCAATCAATTTTATGGATTAAAATTCTTATGAGTTATTCTGCCTGTAGTAAAAAAATATGATCATTATAATTCTAAGCTATTCATATGATCAAAGATTACTAAATGTAAATTAAAAATGTTTATTTGTTCAATTTTATACCAATAATCTTTTAATTTATTTGTGACATAATGGTCGCTAATATCAATCATTATTATATCATATAATTGTACATTATATTTCCTTATCTAATTTTGATTGTGCTGATATAAAATAAATTTGAAAAAGTTTTTTTTTTTTTAAATTAACAGTGCTGAAAAAAAAAAAAATCAAAATTTTATTGATATTACAAAAATAAAAAACTGATAATACAACATAAAGTGCACCAAAAATAAATTTTATCATGTACATTGTGTTCATATTTTTTACAAATTTTAAATGTATATTGTAATTATTTACTTTTATTATTTTTCTGCAGACTTTATTTTAATGTAATAAATCTTCAGTAACTTCTCTTCCTCTTTCCTTCTTTATTTTCGCTTTTCTAATATGTAACATATAAGAACCACATTCCACTCTTTTTTTAGGAACAGTCGAAACTGTAATATTAATAAATCATGACTACGGGAAATATTCTCTGGCTATATAAGAAGCAAAATAGCATACCATCAATGACAAAGTTATAATTTTTTTTTTAATTCATCATCATCATCAACCATTATCAATCCGCTGCAGGATGTAGGTCTCTCCAAGTTCAATCAATCTTTTCCTATCTTTAGCTTCCCTTCTCCACATCACCCCTGCACACTTTCTTATTTCATCCACCCATCTCACATGTGGTCGCTTTTTGGGTCTTTTACAATCTCTTGGAATCCAGTTTAAAATTTCAATTGTCCATCTGCTATCATCTCTTCTAACAAAATGTCCAGCCCAACTCCAGTCTTTTAATTTTTTCAATAAGTTCTCTTACCCATACATTGCGTTTTCGATCCCTTCTTGTTATTCCAACATGCATCTCTCCATATTTCTTTAAGTGGTCTGAAGTCTCTGTATTGCTCTTCTATTAAGTGTCCAAGTCTCAGATCCATAAGTAAGAACTGGCAAAACACATTTATTAAAAACCTTCCTTTTCAATCACATAGGCATATTTCCTTTTAGTATCAAGTTATTTCTACCAAAAGCACTCCAACCAAGTTTAATTCTATGATTAATTTCATCCATTATATTTCCATCTGTATTAATAATCTGACCAAGGTATTTGTAACTATTAACTTCTTCTAACTCATCATAATCAATCTTTATTTTCATATTTTGAGAAAATCTATTAAACATTACTTTAGACTTTTTAACATTTATCTTTAGTCCTACTTTCATCTGATAACTCCTGCAACATTTCCTGTAGCTCTAAAGCATTATTTGCAAAAACATCTACATCATTTGCAAAATCTAAATGACTTAAATAATCTCCATTTACTTTCACTCCTTTAGCTTCCCATTTTAATCCACAAAATATTTCTTGCAGCACTGTTGTAAAGTTTTGGAGATATGGAGTCACCCTGTCTTACATCCTTTTCAATGTTAATTTTACAACTATCATTATGTAATCTAATTGTTGCTGTTGCATTTTTATAAATATTCTTCAAAATATGACAATATCCTGGATCGACACCTTGATGATCCAATGCTTTAATCACTGAAGAAATGTTTATAGAATCAAATGCCTTTTCATAGTCTACAAATCCTAAGCATAATGGCAACTCATATTCATTTTTCCTTTCTATAATTTCTCTCAATACCTGGATATGATCTACTATACTAAAACCACTTTTAAATCCAGCTTGTTCTCTTGGTTTGTGGAAATCCAGTGTTTTCTGTAGATGAGTTGTAATTATCTTAGTAAAAATTTTGTATAAAATTGATAAAAGACTGATAGGTCTGTAATTTCTAATGTCTTCTTTATCCCCTTTTTTAAATATTAATATTAATACTGCATTTTTCCAATCATCTGGTACATCTTTATCATTTAGACATTTTGTATATACCTTTGCTAAAAAAAATTCTATTTCTTCACCTGCTTCTTTTAATATATCAATTACAATTCCATCATTACCTGGAGCCTTCCCCTTCTTTATAAATTTAATTGCATGTCTCACTTTCTCATTCAAAATTCTGGGCAATTCGGAAGATATATGTATAGGAGGCACTTGTTCTTTATTACTATATAGTTCTTGATAGAAGTCTTCTACACATTTTATGATGTCATCTCTCTTTTTAGTAATAATGCCATCTTTTTTTATTATTGCAGATATAAATTTCCTACCAATACCAAAATGTTGTTTTACACTCTTTAGACTTTTATTCTCATCTACAGCTTTCTTTGCTAGTTCACAGTTATATTTTGTTATATCATTTTGAACCCCTTTCCGCACCATTTTACAAATTCGAGATATTCAATCTTTTTTAATGCATCATTGTTATATATCCTCATATTCCTTCTTTTCTTCATAAATTCTCTAGTCTCAGTAGAAATTTTATTGGTCAATTGCTGTTTTTTTCTACCAGCTATCTCTGTTGCAGTTTTTAAAAGTGTATCGCTTATTTTCCTATTAATGTCATTCAAATCTGAATCATGTTCAAAATCCTACTAATACTTGAAACCGATTTGTAAGTTCTAATTTAAATTCCTTAGAATGTTTCTGAAGATTAGGAATATCAACTGTAAATATTGTTTTTCTTAATAATTTTTGTCTCTATTTTTACATTAACATGTATCTTACATCTTACTAATCGATGATCACTTCCTGTGTTAAATTTATTAAGAACATTACAATCGTGAAATATGTATTTTCGGTTAGTTAAAATATAATCCAATTCTGCCATATCTTCATTTGGATGCTTCCATGTCCATTTCCTTTTAACATTTTTCTCAAAAAAAGAATTCATAATATAGTTTTTCTTTTTCTGCAAACTCCACAAGTCTATGTCCTCTCTCATTTCTATTACCATAACCAAAATTACCTACAACATTTTCATCTTTCATTTGTTTACCAATTCTAGCATTAAAGTCTCCCATAATAATTTTAAAATGTTGTTTACTCTGATCCATATAAAAATCTTCTATAACTTCATCACTATGAGAACTTGTTGGGGCATAAACCTGAATTATCTGCATTTGGTATCTGCTATTATGTTGTAAAACTAATCTTGCCACTCTGTCTGATACACCACCAATCTCCACAATGTTATTCTTCCATTTTTTATCTATAATGAATCCTACTCCACTTGTATTTCCAATATTTGTGCCTTTATAGTAGAGTATATGTCCACTTTTTAAATCAATTGTTTCTTCACCTTTTCTTCTAACTTCACAAAGTCCAATAATGTCCCATTTAATATAAGACAGTTCTTCTTCTAACTCTTGCAATCTTCCTTCACTTGAAAGTGATCTGCAGTTGTAAGTACCTAAATAAAAAGTCGTCATCAAATGGCAGCCTGAGTCCGCAATCAGGGGATTCTTAGCACCCTCCGCCTTCGGCCCCCAACCACTGCCTTGGTTGGGGACTTTACAGTCTCCTGGGAATAAGGGCCATGATTTATTTTTGTCTGTCATGATTGTATATATTGAAAAAATATTCTTAAACTCGGAGGCAAAAAGCCAATAAACTCACCACGCTGGCCAATGCGTGTTGGTGAGCAGCTCATCCATGTTCGTATACTATATGAATAATCACATAGTAATAACAGCTGCAACGACAAGAATGTATGGAGTGGACATTAGGAATTTGCCTGGCTCGGTTCCTTTAAGACCTCCAAGAGGAATCAAATGGTCTCTTTTCAGTTAATAGCAAACTCCTTTCTGCAGCCTTTTTTAATTATAGCCACTGAAATGTTTTATACATGATATTTAACCACAGGTTAAAACATTTTTAAATAATATGCTAATAAATATTTGTTCATTAATTAACAGTTTTTTAATTCCAGCTTTATTTCTTTAGTATTTTTTATATATTTTGAATTTAAGGTAACGAATTAAATTTTTCCTCATAGAAACTCGCTGCAATTGTTTCTTCTTTAGGCAAGATTTTTGATGTCTAAGGCATTTTGGAGAACCAATTGAGCTCACTGTTCAGGGCAAAGGTGTATATAGTTTTGCATATAATTAAATACTGCCTACAGCTATACTAGTATTAATAAATAAAATAGAAAATCATATAATACTACTATTTTAGCCAAAAAATTTTTTTACTAAAATTATTCCACAACCATGGTTTCATCTATTAACAAATACTTTTTCAAAATACATACAATAGCCTTCCCATCATTCACTTCAAAAACCAATTTCATTTAACATCAAGGGATGTCTTCATAAGATTGTTGAATATCACTTTACATCTATTTGTTAAAGGATGAAACCATAGTTAGGGAAAAATTTTAGTAAAAAAAAATTTTGTCTAGTATTGCGATGCTTTATGGTTTTCTATTTTATTTATCATTACTAATATAGTAGTCGTCAGTAATTAATTGTTTAGTTTTTAGGCAAGATTTTTGATTTAGAAGGCACTTTGGAGAATCAATTGACCTCCCTGTTCAGGGGCAATGACGCATATAGTTTTGCATGCAATTAAATATTGCCTACCACTATACTAGTAATTATAAATAAAATAGAAAATCATATAACACTACAGTACTAACCAAAAAAAAAATTGATCTAAAATTCTTCCACAACCATGGTTTCAAGTGAAACCCAACTTCCCTAAACATTAAAGGATGTCATGAGATTGATTGCCTCAGATTCAATCTTATAGACATCCTAAAGGAAGTTGGTTTTTGAAATGAATGATGGAGAATGTTATTTTGTTTTGTATATTATTGAATTTCACTGGAACTCTGTTGAATCCTGTTAAGGGTATGAAGGATTCAGATTTTCATACAAAAATAATCTTAAGTAATATTTCTACCTCACTCATTTCGTAATTTTATGTAAAATAATCAGAATCTGCAGCCTTTATATTTTCAAAATTAGTTTAATTTCACCAAGCTGGATATCTTGGTCCAAATCTAAATGAATGCATGAAACAACTATACCATTAAAAATCAGCAAATTATCACTTCATTTTTCAAAAGATGATGAAAATACTTCACATATCGTTATAGAGTAGATTATCATCTGATGTTCAATATCATGAATTACATTCAAAGCACAAAAAAAATTCAAAGTGACCTCAATTAACAAATAACCATATCTCCTTTGCAATTTTAATCCGTCAATCATTTTTAATCTTTCTTGTTCAAATTTTGACTTTAAAGCTATATTAATTACAAAGCTCCACATTCAGTTTATTATTCTCCCGAATAGAAACTGTCATTTGTTGCCTGTTAAATCATTAATACTATCCATTTTCATTCTTTTTAATCCAAAAATAATTTACTTGTATTTTAATCCCATACCTCAGTAACATTAAATTCTGCAAGTCCAAATTAGCAACTTTAGTATTTAATAGGTACTTAAATTTGTCACAAAGAATAGTTTCTGCTAAGGAATAAACATTTAATTAGTTGTTATTTGAATATGATAGCAGATCTACGCTTTACCGCTATCATCATTTTAACTTTGAAGCTGATCTATGATCTACCCAACAATAAACTTCGCTAGTATTCTGACTCTTGACTATAACGTAATAAATTAAATATGATTATTTTGGGTATGGATGCATAAGAGATTTTTTTCTGCCTAAACAAACTTTGTGATAGTTAATTAATGTTACCCAAAAATTCACTAGCAGGATTTACAGCACCGATATTGTTATTTCCAACAATCTTTGGTCCAAGTTGCCCATTTATACCAACATGTGCATTAAAATTTCTCCAAAAAAGAAAGTTTGATCTTTTAATGGGGATGCAATAAAGCTATGCAACAAAAACTAAATGTTTCTTTTTCTCTGAATTTTTGAATATAATATTGGAGTATAAATAACAGTGAGCCAATCAAGTTTAAACACTATTCGTCTTTCATTGGTAAATGAAAAAATTCTCAGAAAAAAAATATTAAAACTTTCAGTTAATCTAACATTATGCAGTCCTTTCATTGATTAATGTACTCTTTCAAAAAAATTTGGAGCCATCTATCTGCTCACCTCTTGAAGACAATTTTCCACTACGAGTAGCTATATCATCAATCTTAAATCTTGACGAGACATTACTTACCAATGCTGACTTCATTCAATTCTTGAAGAGTTGTATCAAGTAAGAGTTCATACTTTCTGTGCAATTATATCATCTAAAAAATTAGGATTATACTAATACTTAAATTTTCCACCACATTCTGCTTGACCATTACTATTGATAAGATGATAATCTCTACCACTTTAATAAATAATTCATCAAGCACTATTAACCTAGCCAGCATGTGAAAAGAAAATTTTTAGACCTTTATTTCTGTAATGAGATAGCTCTAAAAGTGGCTGCCAAGCTGAAATGCTCATTTTCAAATCCAGATCTAATCTTGCCTCACTAGTGATTGCACCGTCTTGAGAAAAGATAATAAATAATGACTGCCAGTTTTTTAAACCTGCTGCAATCAATCCTTTCTTAATTCTCGAAGGTTTGTGTCTAAATAATTTTTTTAAAAAAATGAAAGGAATTAGAATTGCTATGGGTGTAATTTAAAGACTGGAAGTACGATTACGCAAACAGGCAAAAGCAATCTCATTATCATAGTTAGCATAGAGATATTACTGATGACAGGACAGGATTATATCCATAAACTCTATTCTAACTTGAATAAGTGAAGACAAAAAAAAAAGGTGGTGGCAGAAAAAAACTATGGACACAGGACCCAGTCTATGATAAATCAACAAGTATGAATAATTAATTGATGTCACTGTTAATAAAATATTATAGCAAATTAAATTTTGGCACATCATGTAAAATAGTAATATTTTGTGGGTTCGATGCTTTAAGCATTTTTGAATAAAAAGTTAATTCATCTAACAAATTTCACTTACAGTGAAAATCCCTATTTTGCCATTAGCATCTATTCAGAATATACTTCCATGTGTGTATTTGTAATTAAGAGCAGCACCTAATAAATTTATGTGTAGCTTCATCACATTTCACATGATTACCATTTCTTACGCTTGCTTGTAACTGTTATTAAAACAGGCAAAACTCACTATACGTATTGCCATGTATGACTATATAAGCTAAAAGCTTGGATTGAAAATATTAAGATGTTTTCAATTTAAGACTCATGGTTGTGTAGTTAAGTAGCGATAAAAGGCGGCTGCTGGAGGATTGCATTAGATCTAAGATCTAGGTGCAATGCTCTCAGATTCAAGGCTTCTCACTGATGAAGGTTACAAGCCAGAAACTAGTCTAGAGATATTGGATGAATAGGCATTAGATGGGGATTTTATGCACAAGCCTTCTGGCATCCACTGATTACTCTAGCTTGCTGTGAGTGGCAATATGTATAGTGAGTTTTGCCTGTTTCATCACACTTCCTCATAGTGTTTGATGTCTATCTGTCTTACATAAAAAGGATTTGGTTAATATCTGGATTATGTTCTACAATATTTGGAAAAAAACTGAAAATTTATTAAATTTCAATCTGTTATGTGTTTATTATATTCGATTATTTGTTTATTAATGATTAAAAAGTATACAAATTTATAATTCTCATTTAAACAAACGAAAAAAATTATCAGAGGCCTTCCGTATATACTTCTGATATTGTATATTTAAAAAACGCAAATTAAATTCCTACATATCCAAAATAAATTTATGTTTGTTTTGTGATAAATCAATGACTGTATATATCATCTTTCACACTTTCAAGTAAAATAATTCTTATCAACCTTACATAAATAAGACTCTACTAGTTTTTTAATGTGGTTAATGATACTTGGGAAAAAGAGTGTAGCAGATGAAATGGTTTTGTGAAATTGTCTGTAATATTGTTGGACTACTTTTTGTTTCAGTGTCGTATGATTATGCAACATTTACCAACTTTTAATTTCATATTTAGCTAATAGAAAACTTCAGTGCATTATCCATATAAATTATATTCAAAGGCATGTCAAACTCAGTTGCAATGTGGGATTACTTAAAAAATTATAAACAAATATTCATGCTGCAAAATAAAACAGTTGGATATTTTTAGAAATAAATGGAAATAAACAAATTTTTTCACAGACGATTTATGTATCAGAAAAAATTAGTTAAGATTTAATGTTCACACTGAAGAGATAAATAGAGGTGTAAACCGTAAGTATATTGTTTTATCTTACTTTGTTTAATAGACTTAAAAGAATGTTGGTTTGATGATAATAAAATTAGTATCAAGAGATACATTATGGACACAGCGTGATGTGTAGAATTGATAGAATTGCACAACAACTAGGATGAAAATAATTGTAAATAAAAGTAAAACAATGAACGCACATGATGAAATGAAAACATCAAGTAAAAATTAAAGAAGATTAAATATTTTGATATCCGGATAATTGATGGTGGAAGTAATGATGAAAAACGTAAGAGCAAATTGCAATTTCTTAAAATAGACATTTTATAAATTATTTCCAGATTCACTCGAATTAGATTTAAGAGATTTACTAGAAATTTGCTTTGGATCGTAATTTTATAAAATGAAGCAGAGATATTAACTAGTAAAACTGAAAAGATTATAACTTCAGAGATTTGGAGTAGAATGAAAGGAATACTTTGGTAAGGTTAGCAATGTAGAAGTCTTGAATAAACCATTTAGTGACGAATTTACAGAATATTAAACATATACTTTAAGAGCTGAGAATTATAAAAAATGTTATGATTGTGAAAGACTAATCATAAAAGTCAGGAACAGTAAAAAAAATTGATAATCTTAAAAAGAAAGCGAGTATTCAAAAAGTAGAAGTGTATTTTATGTACAAGAAGTCTTTTGGTATATGATTAGTGGTGGAAATTAAGAAAAATAATAAATCTCGGAACACACAACTATTGTAAATAACTATGTCACTCAGTTAGTTATTCAAATAATTTACCCATGCTCTTAAATTATTTATAAAGACACCAAAAACCATTCTATAATAAAATTTATTCCATATAACAAGAAATATTCCTTCATTCATCGTAAATCAAAAAAATCATAAAAAATAAACAATTATAATGGTTTCCATCCCCCCACCCCCAAAATAATTTCTTACTATAGATCAAAATATACAAAAAACTTTGAAAATCATATTTAATAAAGAATTTAAATTGAGAATCGGGGATAATTAATGATGCAAAATAATGTAGCGTATAAATGTTTTGTTTATTAAAAAAACAAATGCAAAAATTAAGTTAATATAATGTATATTTTCTATTTTCGGCAATTTTATGTGCCCAATTTTTTTTTTGTTTGTAATTTTGTAATGAGTAAAACTAAACTGTAATATTGTCATATAATGTTGAAATTGCTCAAAATGAGTCTGCAATATATTAATTTTAAAAAAATGTAACATAGATGCAAATAAAGGCAATGTACTTTAGCAAACATTTTCTACATTTTCTAACTATTTTTGATGTATTTTAAGTATTTTTACGTAAAAGGTTTTTTTTTTTTTTTTTGCTCTAAACTGAAATGTTGGTGCACAGTATTAAATGATCAATATTTTTTTAAATTTATATTAATTAATTTTTTTTTTTTTTTTGGTGAAAATGTTTACATATTCAACTGAAAGTATGTTGTCTAGATGACAATGCAATTCTATTGTTTTGAAGATATTAAATAAAAATTAAATAAATAAAATGTATTTCGGATAATGTAATGTAGGCATTTCCAAATTAATTTTTGATGAATTTACTAACTATAGCTAATGATCTAAAAAAAATTTATTTTTTAATAAATTAAACTTTTTTTTATGATGTGAATCTGGTCATTTTATTACAAGAGTAAGACATTGCTCTCAGTAACTTTACCATCCTGATATGAATTTTAAAATGATTATCAAAATAGCAAATACTCATCAATTTATATATATCTTCAAATAAAAGTTAACTGAAAATGTATATATAATGTTTTTATTATATTACAATAATAATAATATTAATATAAGCTAAAAGTAAAAATTTACCAAAATAAAATTAGCTATGCAATATATTAACAGATTTCATTGCTTTTGCTAGAATTTTGACAATATAGATCTACATATTTTTCAATTTCAGGTATGAATTGTTAAATTGTCAAACAATTTTTACTAATTGCAAAATTTGTTTGACAGTACATCTTATGTAATTTATTACTTATTTCTTTTCCTAAATGGAAATATTTGCAAACTATATTCTATTAAATACAGTAGCACTTTTATCATCTAGTTTTAGATTTCTTTAAATTTTCTGTTTTTTTTAAAAAAAAAACATGTTAACGATATTTCATTTATAAAAATCATAGTGCAATTAGATCTGTTTAAGATGAAATTCAAAATAATGAGTGAAAAAAATTGATATAAATTAAGTAGCCATTATATAAAAAATCATTTTGACAATTTATAAACACTTCAAAATTTTATAAATCACAATTCTTTGGTTAGATAGGAATCGAAATGTGTGATATCTAATTTCAAAGTTCAAGTTCCATTTTAAAGGATTAAATATATTTACTAAGGCAATAAACCCAAAGAATGTGCACCTGAAAATGCGACGGTAGGGACCTCTACAGGTCTTAACCACAAGTTTACGCTTTGGAAGAAAAGAGGGGAACCCTTCTTTACAACCTACTTAAAGTCTATATAAATAGGTGAAGCTGAAGCGGTTAGATCCGAGAGCTTGAAGCTATTCAATACTTCACTGATTAAGTCCACAATTCCTATTATGCATTGATACTCGCGAAATCTTTCGATTTACGAGTCAATGGAAAGATCTTATAATTAGAAATCTATTACGATAATTTAAAGTTGTAATTATAAATTCATTTAACGCACATTGATTATGTAAGTAATATTTACTAAGGCAATTAAATATTGGAAGTGCAAAGCATCATTTTTTTTAGTTTGACAATTTAAGATTTCACTCACATAAATGGTATGCAATAAAGATGCTGCTACTTCAACCAGATTTGATATTTTAAAGTCACAAATTTTATTCAATTTTTGCTTAATTCAAAAATTAAAATATAATTTCTTTAAAGTGAAACATTTCTTTGAAACATTAACAAAATAATAATAATTGTTGTGAAATGTCATCAAAACTGCTACCTAAATCAAAAAGTAAGCTTCTAAACTGGTGATAATTCAATCGATGAATCTGTAAAATTAAGCCTTATTATGTTTCTATTAAATAATTTTGCAAGAAACATCATTGATATTACTTGATATTGATTCTAATATTGTATATTTTAAACGTATACTCAAGACGCTTAAAAAATACTTAATTTTTAATATAATCATCTATCAAGGCTGAGCAGATGTTCCACATCCATTCCTTCTGGATATGCCAATACAATAATAATGGCTATTAAGATCATTCATATTTTCTAACCATGATTTATACTTACAGATAATTTATGAATTTTGATATTTACATATTAGTCCAGAAATAATGAAAGTTGCTGGCATAAACAAATGTGTATATAAAGGCCAAATTAAATACATTTGCAATTTTCAAAAAAGGAAATGAAATAAATTTTTTAAATAAATATTAGACAATATTCTGATGAGGAGAAAGTTATTAGTCAAAATATTGGCTTTGCTTACTATTTTATGATTTAAATTATGCTGTGATGTCATGAAAGAATGCTGGCATGAGTAATCGATTATCTGGCGAAAGTAAAGTGTACACGAAATTTACTGTTCATCTTTAACTCTTTCAAAGTGAATGTACATAGTATTTATTAATTAAAATTTGGGAACTGTCCATTACCGAGGGCAATCCCTTATAGGACCCCTTAGAGGATGTCATTTTTCCAAATTGATTGATTAAATTTGTCAGAAGCTCCCTTGTAGACATTATATTACAAGATCACATGATTATAAACTTACTGATGGACTAATATATAAGTGACATCTCATTGCTGGCTTAATACATAACTACCATAATTTTTTGCAAATATATCATTAATGAAATAAATTATAGCAATTTTTTAAAATATATTTGAATATATGGAAGTTGAATTAAATGAATCATATTTAGGTATTTGTACAATGAGTGAAAGCACATAGAATTGATTTACTGGTTCATTTCAAAGATTATATGTTGGATGCTTTAATACTGTGCAACTTATCTTTGCATATAATTAGGATTTATGCACTCTAATAAACTTTTATTTCATTTTTCTCAGTTCTGTCAATTTATCCTGATCCACTGTCTTCATAGTTATATGTCTCATATGAATTCCAGAATGCACTTTGATATTCAAATTACTTTATGCATACTTATTTTCATTTATAGTGTCATATGTAGAGAGAAGAAAAGTGCACATAATTATAATAAAAATTAAATACTTTTCAGCATCTTGTTTGTATGTTTAAAATGTATAAGTCATATCAGTAATATAAAAATCACATTTTCAAATCATCTTCCTGATATGTATATAAAAAAATACTTATCTTCACTGTCTTACTTTTAGAATTGAAACACAGAAATACTTTTCTTCCAAATAAAAACATAATATCCATCTTTAGTATAATTTCTATTTAAAAATTCACCAAATACTTGGCTTAATAAATGTTTCAAAAATAGCTCTCTCTTTATTACCACCTAGTATAAGCTAATCAGTGATTACCAAAGGCATATATGATTCCTGACCTTCATATTTGTACCTCCGTCCTCATATGACCCGTTTCTGACTTTTGTCCGAGTGAGACCTATGACTGAAATGCTAGGAGAAATTTGATTGCTGAATGCAACTTTAAATTCTAGGCTTGACTGGTAAAGGTAGAAGCCATAAAGCAATCCGAGAATGAAGATTCAAATACTGAGGATAGGAATGATATATGCATGTAGTAATCACAGATTATTTTAACTTACACTAGATGGCAGTAAAGTGGAGAACTGCTTGGGTTTTAATTTACTTTCAGTTATCAAATTCATTTACAAATTACTATTGTTTTGATATATTATTAATAATAAAATTGTATAACCAAGATTGTTTTCATCCCCAAATGCCTTCCAAATTTTGAATATGTAAAAAAAAAAAAAAAAGTTAACACTGCAAATATACTTTCAAATCTAATTGGTTCCTGAAACGTGTATGAAAGTTGAAATATATGAAAGTAGAGCAATATAACAAAAAATAATATCAAAAAGTATTCCTAATTTTTTTTTTTTTTAATGAGGTGTATTTGCATATACATAATTTAACTCGTTATTGATTAGCATCTGGTGTTTATAAATTTACCAAGAGATAGTTAGATTGTACACCTGGGTCTCATTTTATGCGGATTATTTTAATGCGATTTTGAAGTTACGCGATTCGTGTTTCTTCTTAATATTTTTCATATTTCACTATATTTATTAGATATCAAAAAATTTAAATTATTAATAACTTATTTTGACTTGAAATACTTTTTTTTTTTTTCAAAAATATAACGTTATATTAGCAGCTAGCTAACGTGAATATGGCCTGAAGCTGTATTTAGAATAAATAATCTACTTATACTAATGAGTAAATAATAATAATAATAATAGATTTATACTTACATATAAAAATATCGCAATAAATATATTTGATATTTTTTATTAATAATACTTTATTTCCTTATTTTTTTAATGTGAATTTTAAAGTAATTTTTCCTTGTTGCTTTGCTTTTATGCTAATTCTGAAAATTACAGACCCTATCCCCCATTTTTCAAGGTTAATTAAATCAATTTTTGTGCGATTTTTTTTAATGCGGGTTCTCTGTGGAACCTATCTATCGCATAAAACGAGACCCAGATGCACTCTTCTTTTTCTTTTCTTGATAAAAAGTTCTGTAATATGCTGTGTCTTTTTCTACTGCTCTCATATGAAATAGCGAATTGTACGAAAGAAAAATGTTTTAAAGTCGAGAACCTTCGGTATTATATTTAAAAAAAAAAAAAAAAAAGTTGAGAAGTTAAGAGAAGAGGACATAGTTATACAATATTTATGAGATCTAATGGAATGGAAAGATAATGACCTTTGTTCTTGACTTATATCTCGAAGATATATATAGGTGAATTTTCATTTATAATTGAAGATAACTAAATTATTCTCTACCTTCTTAATTTAATTAATTTTTTTTTTTTTATTAAACTTCTCAGTCTAAGAATTGTCTCCCTAAATATCAATACTCTAAATAAATAAGCACTTACATTTTTAATACTAATTTGGGATTAAGATTATATTAATTCTAAATATTTGGATGTGTTTTATATGCTGGTTTAAATATATATAGTTTATATTAGTTCTACATGCCAGCGAGTGATACAATCTGTTGCTAGGCTGGATAAATAGGATTTAATATTGGAAATACATAAATTTATACTACTTTCCAATATTTCTAAACGTAAGAATTTAACAGTCGGAATCATTTAGGATATCTTAATCATATAAACAATATATAAAAATATAATTTTATTGCACTGTGGCTACAATTAAAAACTGTATTCATATGAAAACTTGAACTTAATTCTTCCCGTTTTAATTAATTACAATAAATAAAGATTTTCATTATACAATGCAAACAATTCTGAGATCACAAAATACTCATAAACAACATAATTCTTAAGATAAAATTTAAAAATTGACAAAACTGATTATCCTGCAAACTTTTCAGGTACGTTTTCTTTTAGAAATTTTTGTTAAGTATTTAAAATTGCGTAAGCTAGAGAGAGCCATCTTATCCCATGAAGTTTTCTTCACGGCTAATTTTATTGTGAACATATTTGTAGTAGATACATGAAATAAATAGGTGAGTATTACAAATTAAATAACAAACAACAGCAGAAAACTGGTTATTTATTCACAAAAAGATTAAAAAATGCCTCATATCAGGAATTGCTAATGACAAAATAAATACCATTACCTCCTTATATCAAGAGTTATTTTGAATCTAAACCTTTCCATGAATACCTAAAATTGCTTTTAATACTGGCCCCTATATATATTTGCAATATATCTAAATATACAATTTAAAAATAAATAAATATTGAGACATTACCAAAAATAAAAGAGGAATAGAATAATATAGCAAAGAGATGGAAAGGAAAATAATGAATCAACAGTAAGTATGCATGAAGAGTAAATTGTTAAGATGATTTGTGATACTACTCATACAGATAGACTTTGTATAAATCACATTTTTTCAAAGCAGTACAAGTTACAAAAATTTGTAGTAATGAATCTGTGAATACAGAGTGTTAACTATAGTTGAATTATATCATTCTGGAGGCTAATGAATTATTTTGGCAATATACAAATGAAACAAATTAATTAAGAATTAGAAAAATTAATACTCATAAAGACTACAAAATAATAATCTAGTATTATAAATGAATTACTTATTTCAAACATGAAAAATTAAAAATGCAGTGAAACTTAATATAGTTTACATTTTACGCTAAAATATTTCAGACTTTTTTTCATCTTTTATAAATAATTTATTTATTTATTAATGAACAAAATAATAAATCCTTTTATTGCATATTTTGATTTTGAAGTTTGTGCTTCTTGGCGACACCGATTAAAAATTTGCCTGAAGGTACGTGATGATGATATATTAGATGTGATAATATGTAGGACTACTTCCATCATCTATCGGTAAATGTTGAATGTACAGAAAATTTTAAACGTTTAAACTTTTCAAATACAAACAACTTGTTAGTAATAACACAAATAGACAACACAGGTTAGTAATGACACATTTCGAGGAGTATTATTCTCCACTCTTCTTCAGATGTTATTGAACCTGATCAGAGATAGTATTAGCATAGGAGAGTCAAACTGGCACTTTTAGATTCTTGCATATCAAATTTAAGGCAAACGCTCTAACCAATTGAGCTATTCTGTCAAAGGCAACAGATAGTAGAAATTTCATATATTTATAATATGTGAAGGTTGTATTAGCATAGGAGAGTCAAACTTGTACCTTTAGATTCTCGCATATAAAATTTAAGGCAAACGCTCTAACCAACTAAGCTATTCTGTCAAAGGCAACAGATTGTAGAAATTTCATATATTTAAATATGAAGGTTAGTCCAAATCCCCTGAGTCCTTCAATTTTTTTTTATTTTATTATTTTTTCTAAGAGCAAGGTTAATTAGAGGCTTCCATACATTGGGTATTGCCACACTGGGTTGACTTATAGGATTATTTGCCATTATCCTATGAGCAGCCTCCTTGAATTTTCCTCTTTGTACCTTTTCCTCTCCATCCAATATTTTGTATTTTGCCAGCTAAACATATGGTCATTTGTATATATATGGTTTGGTACTGTAGACACATCTGTTTCGTCTCTTTCAATGACTAGTTTGTGTTATTTCAATCGCTGTTCAACAGGGTAGTGTGACAAGTCTCATACATGCACTTCTTTCCACATTCACATGGTATTTCATAGATGCAATTTTTGTTCTTCAGCATTTCCAGTTTAGGCTTGGGAAAAATAAGAATTCTTTGAAGTGTGGTATGGCTTTAGAAAGCTGTTCTAATGTTTCCAAAGCTATGGAGGAATTCTTATTTCTACCAAACCTAAATTGGAAATGCTGAAGAACAAAAACCGCATCTATGAAATACGACGCGAATGCGGAAGGAAGTATATTGATAAAACCTGTCACCCTGTTAAACAGCGATTGAAAGAACACTAACAGTTAAAAGAGAAAAAACAGATGTGTCTACTATAGCAGACCATATATATACTAATAACCATATGTTTAATTAAGAAAATACAAAAAAAATAGAAAAATGTGCAAAGAAGAAAATTCAAGGAAACTGCTCATATGACAATGGCAAATAATCCTATAAGTCAACCCAGCATGGCAATACCCAATGTATGGAAGTCTAACTAACCTTGCTCTAAGAAAAAAATTAATTAAAAAAAAATAAAAATTAAGAACTCAAGAGGATTTGAACAAAACAAAAAAAAAAAAAGAAGTGTCTGTTCGGGTGATTAGAACGTTTGCCTTAAATTCAATATTTGAGAACCTAAAGGTGAGAGTTCGATTCCTATGCTAATACTGTCACTTATCAAGCCAGCAATTTCTAAATAAGAGTGGAGAATACTACTACTCAAAACGTGTCATTACTAATCTATGTTGTTTATTTGTGTGTTATTACTAATAAATTGTATTCGAAAAGTTCTATACATTCAACATTTAGTGATAGATGATTAAAGAGTTATCAATTTTAAAATTTCTACATTTGGTTAATGAATTATCAGATAAACCACTTATTCAAAGACTATTTTTTTGATTATAAATCATTTTCTTCCTCTAGCTTTTTTTGAGAACTTCACCGTCTATCCTACTCCTCTTTCTTTTCCAAATATTGTCAAAATCATAAGCTTCAATTCAAATTTGCGGGGGGGATATTCAAGATATCTATTTGTGTAATAAGTCATTTGATTCTTTAAACGCTTTCAAAGATGTTCTATCACTTTAAAAAAATGAAAAAAATAAAAGTATTACAATAATTTTAGTTTACCAAAAAACAAATTCATTTTGAAAAGAATTTTAGCGATGTAAATACTATTAAATTTTAATATAATGTTAGCATAAAATAAAAAGTAAAATTCAGTAGGTAGTCTGCCATTGATTATCAGGGTGTATATATGTGTTCTATTGCCGTTTGCACTTTTAATATTTATATATAAAATTATTAGTCTACATTACTTTGGAATAGCAAAAATAATAAACTTAGCAGTGATCTACAAACACAGGTGAAAGATGGAATCCACTTGTCATTCACAGAGATTGTCTTAACAAGATTCCTGGTGTTTATAAATGCAAGCTATTATCGTGTGATTTAAATTTATTGAGCCATCTAGTTTTAAGCAAAAATCAAGTTTATTACTTAAATCATAAATAAGGTTAATGGGTGTCAAAGTATTAAAAATGACTACTTATTATTCTGCTTTCAAAACACTTTATATCTGCCTGTTAATTGGAGTGTCTTTAAATTTCTTTGAATTTAAAAATCTCATGCTATTACAGTTAGAGTGTCACTCCTGTCAATATTAATATCTTAGATCTTTCATTCCACAGAGATGGCCTTGACAACAGGTTCAAAAGTCCTGGCATTGATAGATGTGGGCTATTGTTAAATATACATATATGTTTGGAATATCAACTGCGCAATAAAATTTATACTATATATAACTTATTTTTTCATACTTTAATAGTAAAAGAAATATGAATGCACCATGAAATGCGATATATATTCTTAAAAATTATAGTTTATCGATATTATTTTTAATGGATATGCAATAATTTGTCTGCAATAATTTTTTTATCTATTTTATTAGAGACAACAATATATCATAAAATATTTTTATTTAAAACAAGTAGTTCGATGATGTATTTTATTTTTTTATCAACTGATGGCATGAAACATCATGAGTTTTTGTATATCATTTTAATTATAATTTTATGAAGAATATAGTAAATCTATTATCAGAAGTTTAATTTTAAAATTTATCAAAATTTGCAATTTATGAATCAATATAAAAATAATAATTTTAAAAATGTTTAAATTTAAAATTTTAGTTTTCTAATAATGACTACATTTTCGCAAGTTTATTGCATTCTAGGATATCTTGCCTCTATGGCAATATTTTTGTATAAAATAAGTTGAAACTACTATGAAAATTAACCCTTTGGTAAAACGCAAAAAACAATTTATCTAGCATGGTGGGTATCTAACTTGCAGAGGGTTAACAACTTATTTCAGTTTCTATGTGATTTTTTTTTTTTTAATTTCTAAACTAATAGTTGGTGCATGCAAAGAATTTAGGATTTAATTCCAGTCTATATCAACGATGATAATATCAGATCACAAGAGGGATAAGAATTTTTTTTTTCCAAGTACTCAGACCATAACTAAACCAGCTGATAGCTACTGAATATTAGTGGATAAATGGGCATTTAACTATTTTAGCTAAAGTATATGATCCACATTAATCTAAACTGATCATGAATTAGTATAAAGCAATATTTGCAAAAAAAAAAAATATAAGAATATGAGGCTATCTTTATAATTGGTGGGGAAGGGTTCCACTATTTATTTATTTTTAGTTAAGTAATAGATTTTAAAAAATCTGAATAAATTCATGTAAAAAAAATTCATGTTTACCTTATTATTTTTTTTCATATATATAAAATACACATCACTATACAATTGGCAACCAAATTTTATTCCCAGTGTTTCAAAATTATACCACTTTTTGAAATACAAAAAAAAAAAAGGGAGGTGGGGAGATAATTCAATCAAATGTTTTTATTTCTTGATGAAATTAAATGACCTAAATTTTCAAAATATATATTTTCTAACATTTTAACAGCAATACAACCTCTTTATTTAAATACAGGAATAAAATGCAATAATTATATTATTGTGTCTTAAATAAAAAAATAAAACTTCAGATATAAATAATATTCTGCACATGTATATATATATATCATTAAGTATAATGATCAAATAAAAAAAGAATAATTCATTTAAAAAAATTTTTAATATGAATAAAAAAAATCCTGGTTTTATGTGCAGAGAATTTTCAAATATTACTATTGTAGTCACTACTAAATTAACAATTCAAAACCATAAACATTCTTCCTTTCAAGACTTCTGGAACTTCACATTATATTCATTTTCCAAAACAATTTAAAATAAAACATTGTGAGAATAAAAATATAAATTCTTTACAATTTTTTTTTCATGTATAAGATGAATTACAGATGTATAACTTTATGGATGTGTGCATCGACTTAATTATTATCTATATGGATAACATATTTTAGTTTTCTCTATATGGATAACATATTTTAAGTTTTCTACAATAAATACTGAATATATTTAAATTGGCAGTATAAATCTCTTATGGTAGGATGTATTACTAATATATGACTTATTCCAATAGCAAGCATTGATTTCAACTAATATAATTATTAATATAAATATTCATTAAATAAAAAAAATATTGTTATATATTGTGACTATATTTATTATGTGCGTCATCTTTCAAAAAAAAAAAAAAAAAACTATTACAGATTTAAAATTTTCTTTGGAGACTTTATTTATATACCTCTAATGCTAACAATTTGCAGTTATTGAAGAATAAAATTTCATTTAGCACATTTAATCTGATACTTTGCTTTCTTCTATTGAAAATAAAACAAAAAAATTGTGTTCATTAACAAGCTATTCTACTGATAATATATAAACATTTAAAATTTATTAATAATCATTACTATGGGGCACATTTTAAAAAATAAAACTTTCAATTATATGTCAATATTGATATATTACAAAAGACATTAATATAAAAAATAGAATTTTTCCAACAACTTACATGACCATAATATTATCAAAAATTTAATAAACACTTAATCGAATTATATATAACTCGAAATAATAGACATCTAGAGTGTATAAAGCTGTAGAGCGCTTACTATCACATGATTAATTTTAAAAATGGCATCTTGAAAAGGTTCATGATATGAAATTAAATTGCATACAAATCAATTGTCTATTATTTCGAGTTATGTATAATTCGATTGATTATGTGTTTAAAAAATAGAATGACAAAAATTTTTTCCCGAATAAACAATTTTTATTATGATTACAATCATAATTATTATATAAGGACTCTGACAAAGCTAAATATTATTAATGGATAAAAATATAGTTCTAATGAAATATAGTATGACTTTAAAAAATTTATTATTTATACTCACATAATTATGACCCAAGTTAAATATATTTTTCATTAAATTTTAAGCAGTTCTCTATTATTTCTTTGAATATTTAGAGTTGATAAAAAAGCTTAAGTGAATTCAAAGTGTGTATATATAAGCATTTACTTTCCCATTTATTTTCATTAAATTATTCATTTTGAATATTTTTGTTATATTAAATTTTTACATATCATCTACATAAAAGCCATCTTATTTTATTACAATTCTATATTTTAATTACCATCCATATGCAAAGATAAATTTAATACATGATAAATTATTCTGAAAACATAAGCAGACTCTATTAAATTAGGTAGTTTTATTTTCCAGAATTATTAAAAAAAATCCCTACATATAAATTCTCTTCTAATAACCATATGAATGTTTAATAATAATTAAAAATGCACTAAAATATTTAATTTAAAAAGTGTTGTTATTCCAAAATGTATAACATTTTAAATAAGAAAGTATATAATTTTATTTTCAGTTATTTACTTATAAAGTTGCAACATACTCTATTAAATTCTATTTCACAAAAAAGATAATTAATTCAATGAGCAGATAAACTTCATTAAATTAAATATGTCAGTCAAACTTGCTGTAAGATAAATATTTTTTTGTCTTTTACATAAAAAATCCTTTCACATACCAATTAATAGTTATTTATTTAATTAATTTAAAGATTTATCTCATTATTCAATCATAAAAACTTTTTCTCCTTATCAATATTTGCTTTGTTGGGAATTAAATCTTTGTTTCTTTTTTTTTTTTAACCCTATTTATAGATTCTTTTTAAAAGAAAAGGTTTAATTAAAAATGCATTTGAAAGATAAGTCTATCTTCCCATTGGTTTGGAAGAATATATAATGACCAAACCAAAATTAATATAATTAAAGACAGTCGAAAAATATTTAGTGCAATTCATATAATCAAAACGGTCAAATAAACTAAATAAAATTAATGTCTAAATCATGAAAAACAAGAATTTAAAACAAACAAAAATTCATCTGATTAAACAATTGAAAATATTCAATGCAATTTAACTGTAAAAAAATAAAAGTTGATATAATTTAATTAAATAAAATCATTGTAATAAAAATCAAAATAATGGAACAGAATTAACTCTTGCATTTGAACTGTGTTTAAGATTTCTGGTAAATCATAAACTTCATTCCAAATAAAAGTGAAATAAAAGCATTGTACATAATATAATCAAAGTCAGATAAAAAATAATTTCACAAAACAAAATTAATCTGATTAAAGTATAGAAAGCCAAAAACTTTTGTGGCCTATTATTTCACAGCAATACAAATTTTCATAGCTTGAAAAAATACTCGATGCAAAAAAAAAAAAAGTTCATATATTGAAAATATATATTTTAAAAAAGAACTCTTACAAATCATGCCTTTAAAAATAACTTTTCAAAGTGTGTCAAAAACTTTTTGCCAGGGTTATATGGGGCACATCGTAAAGAATTAATAGAAATTAATTATATAATATACAAATAAAATATTGTCTAATACAAAATAATAAAAAAAATACTACAAGCATTAATAAATTTAACATTAAAAGAAATCAAATTTATATATGAAAATAAAAATTATTTTCAAAATTTGCTGTTTTTTTTTTATTTATTTCCAAAGTTAATGTGTTTGCCTTTAAATTAATAGATATTTTAATAATTAAGCTACCTATCTCTTTTAAAAAATTAAGTTATTCGAATTAGAAAATAGTTTCACCAAAATGTACTGAAAGAAGGATTATTAAAAAAAAGATTTTTGTTTCATTTCATATTAAATTCTCACCAATAATATATTGAAAAAAACATTTTTAAAAAAAGATTTTTGTTTTATTTCATATTAAGGTGACTTAATTGTCGAAATTATTTTGTCATCCATATTGAAACTTCATCGCTTCACTCATACTCCATTACCTAAATTGAATAGTTTTTATATATTATACTAAATTGTAATGAGTTACATTCAATACTTTGTAAATTATCCAAGCAAGATTTAAAGACATTTCAACGATATTAATAGTTAGATAATTAAAATATGTATTCAACTGAATTTTTCATTTTTTTTTTAATATATATTTTTGAATAACAAATTCATTGCAAATGAGCCAAAAAAAATCATATAGTCCCGCAGTACACCTAATACTTGTCTCCGTGTTCTTTCGAAGAGCTCTCATTTCAAATCGAAAAATTTGCATAATATTAGTTTTTTAAAAAATAAATTTCAAACCATCACAAAGACTGAATTCAACTAATTAGATAACACACTCAATTTATATAAAAATTCTAGTGTATAATAGATAATTTGCAAAAATAATTTGATTAGCGGCAGCGAAAATTCGTATTGCTAGGGAACAAACAAAAATTTTCAGGTTTAAATCCCATTCCAAATCTCCAATATTTCAGGTAAATTTAACATATATTGAAACAATTAACTATATCACATATCTTTTCTAAGGTAATTTGAAATTTACGGAAAATGGTATTTTTAACTGATATTTCAATCCATTAATGAATAAGCCAATTTCACATTTCAGGACACGCAAAGACATTAAAAATCTAGACTTACAAAAAGAAGATTGTATACCCCCCCCCCCCAGTGTGGATATCTGATATCATGACAACCATTTGTCAAAAATTAACATACCACAGGAGCTATTTGCATCATTTAAGACCCCCCCCCAATTTGCCATTATATCAGACATACACCAACTGTTCTCTAGTTTCCACACCACTCTCTGCACTTTCATTCAACCAGATTAAATGTTTATCATGCATGAACTCATAGCTCCAACATCAGACCATGGTGACCTCTAGAATGAATACTGCACCACGTAAGAGAAACACAGTACAACCATCTCATCAACCCAAGAGACCCAAAGAAGTTTTTAAGATCACTCCACCAATTTACCCCAAATGAACAACACATCAACAATAAGACCTTAGTCATGAAACCTATAGTGCTCCCTAACAAATAAGAACAATTTATGTACCCCCCCCTCTTCTCCAAGATGTATTAATTAAAATCACAATGTGTATTCATGTATTTATCCCGTAGTACTTTTACAAAAATATACATAAACCTAACTTGAGATATGTATCTTGTTATGCAACAATTATTCTTCTTCCAACTATTGTAAATCATCTTTTTGTTATCATGTATCAAATTGTATCTAAGAATTCATGTTGTCCACATGCAATTTATATAACACATGAACAATAATATTTAGCCATGAAAATTATAATGCTCTCTATGAAATAAACCCAATTTATACATAACTATATAACAATTTAACATCAACTCTATCCCAAATATATGTTTTCATCCATACTATCATGTGCTTCTATGTATTTTTTTCAGTCACATTTACCAATTTCTATGTTAACCTAATTTGACATATGTAACTTGTTATGTAACAATTATTCTTTTTTTAATTACTGAAAACCATGTTTTCTTTTCTATCACAAGCAATATTATAAACCTCTTATTGCATAAGTAATATCATGTATCAACTTGTGACCTCATGTTTTCGCAAGTACTTAAAATTTTGTGTAAAGTTTTTATTAAACTATGTAAATTGTATTGACAGTATTGGTATATTTTTATCCCGACAGAATTACGTAACTTTTTGAGGCTTAATAAAGTTTATCTTTTGAAACAAAAAATCGTATTATTAGCTACATACTACTGACCTTTTTATATTAGCCTTTATTACTAAATAGTAGCAAGAGAAACAAATGGTAATCATTTAATGAAAACTTAAAGCCAGTTATCGTAACTTGGGGGAGTTACCCGAACCATTAGTGAAATGACTAAGTAACAAATGATACATATAATCGGAGTAGGATTTGTTTTAGTACAATCAAAAATAAAGGTAAGTAATATGTTATGTAAATAAAATAATAAAAATATGTTCTTTTTTCACAAATAATGCTAAAATTGACAAACAGTTAAGAAAAAAAAAACAAAAATACAAATTTAATTGTACAAATTAATTTCTTTAAAAAAAATAAAGGTTACGAGAAAGAAAAAAATATGAATTTAGTTGTACAAAGTAATTAAACAAATAAACAAGAAAAAGAGATAAAATGAATTCCGCAAAGTAATTTTTTTTTTTCAAGAAAAATAAAAGGTTGTCGGCAGAATGCTGAAATCCTATGAGCAATAGCATTTTATATTTCAGTTTACCACCGTTTTTAGATCATGACAGATTTTATTAGTATCTATAATTGGTCTTTCTTTAGAGTTAACTGTTCATTAAAAATATCTAAAGTTTTTTAAAACAACTTACAGTATTATTTTCACACAAAAAAAAAAACTGTCACTTTAAATATGGCTTCTTTAATATACTATTGTTTCGATTGAAATACAGAAAATTACTGTTTTTACTTTATTTTGGTCAAGAAAGAAATTGATTGTTTCCTTTGGTTTTATTCTTTCCTCCCGCAATAGTCTCATATAAAAATGCACATATCTATTTTCAATACCAGTCACCTATGGACATCTAGACGTAAATGATTATCTCGTAGAATTTCACCATTCTGCTGCAATCTCTCTTTCTTTTTTTTTTTAAGAAAAAAAAAATTACTCTGTGCAATTCATTTCATTTTTTCTTGTTGTTTATTTGTTTAATTACTTAAAACAACAAAATTTGTATTTTTTTTTCTTAAAACATGCAAAACTTTTTACGTATTGCCACTCACCTATATGACTGTATAAGCTGATGAGCTTGGATTGAAAATATTATAATGATTTCAATTTTAAGTCTCATAGTTTTGTAGTTAAGTAGAGATCAAGATGGCTGCTGGAGGGTTGCATTAGATCCTAAGATCTAGGTGCAGTGCTCTCAGATCCAAGGTTCACTAACGAAGGCCACAAGCCAGAAACTAGTCTGGGGATATTGGATGAGTAGGCACTAGATGGGGCTTTTATGCACAAGCCTTCTCGCACCCATTGATTACTCTGGCTTGCACTGAGTGGCAATACGTATAGAGTTTTGCCTGTTTTAATAACAGTTAAGAGCAAGTATAAGAAATAGTATCATGTAATGTTTATTGGCTCATTTTTTTCTTCTTGTTTACGCTTACTGAAACTAACAATTCAAAAAAAAATACAACTAAACTTTGAAAGTGGTATTTAAAAAAAAAGCAAAATGGAACTGATACATGCATATATATGATAATACAAAAAGTACAGATATATAAATCCAAATTATATTGTTTCACAAATAAAAAATTTATTAACTTCCTATGCACAATTTTGTACTATTTTCACTTTATGTTTTATAGTTTTTTTTGTGTTATTGTTCATTTTTTAAAATGACTGGTAAAAAATACATATTCTAAAAGAAGTTATAGATTTTTTCAGAATATAAATTATTTCTGAAAAATTAAAGCAATGAACATTAAAAATAAAAATAATATGATTGTAAAAAATGTACTGAGAAATAAATATACTGAAGCTATTCAAGCTTAACTTTCAATACATTCAAATATCTGCTATTAATCACAGAATTTGAAATCATTAAATAAGTATTTTCTAAGTATAAAAATATGTCTTATATGCATAAAATAACTGAAGAAATAATGATACTAGATAAAATTATGAAAAAAACAACTGAATACTACAAAGTGCAAATGAATATATATTTATCTTTTCAAATATAGCTATAATATTGAATTAATGTTTAAAAATTTTTTTCTAAATAGATAATTGCCATTTTTAAAAATATATGCCACTTCGGCAATCCATAACAGAGATCATTTCTAAATGATTTATATATATATCAGATGTACCCAGTCTTCTAAAGTCGATAATTTTTTTTTAATTGGTTACTTTAATTAATTAACCAATTTTTTTTAAGATTTAATGTAAATAAAACAAAAGATTTTAATATTATATAAATAAATGTGAGAAATGTAGCCGGTCTTCAGACCGTCATTTATGTTATAGTTTTTTTTAATTGGTTGTTTTAACAATTTTTTTTTTTGGTACTTATAACCTAATCAGGCTTGACCACTTGATGGCGTTCTGGCTCGCCAAAACACCTAACAAATGCCGTTTACAAGGCCTTCATTACGGCTATAGAAAACACCTAGTGTTTGTCTTAGCCATTAGAAGGCCGTTGATGATGACGTAACGCAGAAATAATACAGCCTATTTCTGCTTCGCAACAGTTATTGTGAATCCACACACTTATCTTTCACGTACAGTTTGATATATATGTGTGTATATTTTGAATAGTCAAATTTTTACAATATAAGTTACACAATCTTTGTATTTGTAATGAATTTAAGAAACCTGACTTTATAGTAATTTTCCAAATGGCCACACCCTTATTTAGAGAAGGTGTAATGTGTAAAAGCTTGCCGAGAGTACATCAAAGGAATTCGGCCGAGTTCGCGTGCGAAATCTCGTTTTCACGTGAAATACCACGTAGTTCATAAAATGTCTGGCGATCGTAACTTTTTCCGCAGTTGCCGAAAACAGAAGCCGAGTATTTCTGCTGTCCAATAAAAACATACACGATATTTTGTAAATTTCATAGAAAGTACATATTATAAACATGTTTAATAAGTAAAGAAGACATTTATATGTGTTTGTTGTTGTTTAAAAAAGTTTGAGTTTCTTTCTTTTGTCCGACTACGGTTACGATATTTTTTATTTTAGCATTACAAACAACGAACACTAACCCTAAACTAACCCTAACCCTACACAGTTGTTTTGTTATGTAGAAAGCAATAATTAAGGGAAAAGAGGAATGATGACAATTTGTCCAAAAACAGCGATTTAAAAAAAAAAAAAAAAAGGTTGTCGTTTACCAATAATTAAGCGAAAGACATCGCTAAATAGACATCGCAGAGTAGCAGCTTTGTCAAAAAACAGCGATTTAAAAATAACAAAAAAGCTTGTCGTTTACTAAATCCAAAATTAAAATTAAACAACTTTTTAAATAAAAAAAAGTTATATAAATTAATGTTAAACAACTTTTTAAATAAAAAAGTTATAGCAATCAATAAATTAATAACCAAAAAAAAAAAAAAACAGCGATTCGATTTAAAAATAACGCGGCCCCGAACATTGTATTGTATTATTTTTGACTGCCAACAACACCATCAAGTGGCCAAGCCCAATTACGTTATAATTACCTTTTTGTTTTTAAGATTTAATGTAAATTAAACAAAAGATTTTAATGTTATATAAATGTAAATGTGATAAATTCGTAATTTAAAAAAAAAATGTTTGAAATAACTCAGCCTGTTTGGTACACTTCAGAATGTACCTGGAACATTATTATTATTTGATAAGTGAATTTGACAGCGTTACAGATTACTGCTTGGTATTTGGAATAACCCAGCCTGTTTGGTACACTTCAGAATGTGCCTCGGAAGATATTATATTTGATATGTTTTGACAGTGTTACAGATAACTGCTTTGTAAAAAAAATTATGTTTATTACTGGCAGAATTACTTCCTTTGCATAAATTATGCTTTGTAATAAAAATTACCGATTATTAAATATAAAGGGTAGAATTACTTCCTTTTAATATTAATACAAATTGATTTAGTTAGGTATAGTTATTTATTTATAAAATCAATTGAAAGTTGTTGTTTTTTTCAATTGCGAATTTGACAGCGTTATGGACAAATGTTAAGGGATTTTATATATAAAGTACATAATACTGCAATTCAATGACAATATTTACAAATAGTTTCTCTAACATGTTATCTTTGTTATCAAATTTGGATTGATATTGAGATGGAATTATTTGAATGATTCTTGTATTTGAAAATAATCCTAATCTTTTTATTATTATTATTAACATTTTTAAAAGTGTTTTGAAATATGTACACCTTCACCTGAATTAAAAAATATATAAAAAAGATATCTACGCTAATATAATTACAGAACAATAAATAACTGAATGAGTTATTGCTTGGAAGTTCATAAGCAACTTGAGCACTGGAAGTGACAGAGCACAGTTGCGATCCATGGACGTTAGGCTCCAATCTGCCATTCTACCACTGCCCAGGACTATGCAAGACATTTTTTCTTAACTGCTTTGAAATATAAAATATATATAAACTGATGATTAAATTAATTTTGATATTGGTATTTAATTATGATAACAATTTACAACTAACCTGTCATCTTATATATAAAATCAATTTCTGTTATCTGATTGGTAAATCTATGTTTGTTTGTAAAGCTGACATGGGTTTCCATGTGAATGTATGTTTCCCGATTTTCTCCTTTATCTGACTGGTAAACGTATATTTGTTCAAAAAGCAATAACATGTCAAATTCATAATTGAAAAAAAAAAAAAAACAATTCCACCATAAAGTGCTCTGAAAAAAATCAGTACATGTGCGTAAAATTTGGTTAGCCTACAATCGAAGTCGCGTAGTTCATGCTAATTCCACCATTAATAATTTTGCCGGCTAATTTAGAGGCGTAATTTGTTTACGAGCATTTTATTCAAAGCAAGTAATTCCGCAAAGCAAAAAAAAATTTGTTAAAGTATTTCTCACATTTATTTCTATAATATTACAAACTTTTGTTTAATTTGCATTAAACCTTTAAAAAAAATTGTTAAGGCAACCAATTTAAAAAAAAAAAGGCCTTTATACAGGCAGGATACATCTGGTATATTAATAAAATATTAATAAATGATTTCTAAGAATCATTTTTAACAGTTTTACAGATTTAATTAATTGTTTACAGTCATAAATTAAAGGTTATGATACACGAACAAGAATATAAAAATATCACATGATGTATGGAGAGTTTTGCCTGTTTAATATAAGAATATACAATTTCTACAAAAAAATAAAATATTCCTGAAGAAATAAATTTTATTATTAAATATTTATTAAAACAATATTATAGTAGGGACCTCTACAGGTGTTTAACCACAAGCTTACATTATGGAAGAAAAGAGGGGAACCCTCTTTACTTAAAACCACTTCCTATTTAAATAGGTGAAGCTGAAGCATTTTACACACATATTCTCGAGGTTATAGCGTCAGTAAATATTACTTACATAATCAATGTGCGTTTAATAAATTTATAATTACAACTTTAAATTACTGCAATAGATTTCTAACTATAAAATCTTTCCATTGACTCGTTGTAAATCGAAAGATTTTGCGATTATTAATGTGTAATAAGAAATGTGGACTTAATCAGTGAAGTATTGAATAGCTTCATGCTCGCAAATCAAACCGCTTCAGCTTCACCTATTTAAATAGAAAGTAGGTTGAAGTAAAGAGGGTTCCCCTCTTTTCTTCCATAAAGTAAGCTTGTGGTTAAACACCTGTAGAGGTCCCTACTATCGCATTTTACATGCATATTCTCGAGGTTATAGCCTCAGTAAATATTACTTACATAATCAATGTGCGTTTAATAAATTTATAATTAAAACAATATTACTAACTTTATTAGCTAAAATAATTAAGAGCATATTTTCCTAAACTTCAACACTTACATTAGATTTAAAGCTAATCTATATAAAGTAAATGATTACTAAAAAAGAACATCATCTTATCTTTAGGGACATGTGCTTAATTCACAAATATATATTTATGAAAATGTTAAATATAAAAAGTGTGAAAATTATTGCATACATACACTTTCTTACAAATCAGTTAAAGTATTGTTTTTGTTCCACAATTGAGAAAAAATTCTTCTAAATCTTTTTTTTAAAAAAAAAAAAAATTATAAAGTATTTACACATAAAAATTGAAAATGAGATATTAGAAAGAGATTATTGAGATGGGAAAACAGTTTAGGTTTTAAGATAAAATCCGTTTGTATGTTCACTGCATAAATAGAATATTACAGTCAAATGAAAAAACAGGATTACTATTAAGTTTATTACTGCTTTCATTAAATATAAAAATAAACTACAAATATGATGACATGTCTAAATTGATTAGAAATTATTTTTAAATCTCTCTTTTGCAAGAGATTCTGAAGTATTGTTTATTATATTCAATCACGGGACATGTTACATAAAATTTTACTAGGCTATTCTAAGTCTTATTTTCTGTTACTTATTACTATGATTGCTTCATAACTTCATTGGCCTTCTTTAGTTCTCCTCACAGTCACTTCTAAACTTCCTTAATTATAATTATATTAGAGATCAAAAATAGTCAATATCCATGTATCAATTTTTTCATTTATGAGTTTAAGAGCGCCACACAACTTTTGTATTATACAATTTTTATATAAATATAGTCTATTTAATATTTTCTTCGTAATATAATAACTTACTATAGGAAAAAATACTAAAAATTTAAGCTTAAACATTTCTTACTTTAATGGGAGTTCAAAGTTTGATTTCGTTTTCATGAGACTTAACATTTGGAATTAAGTAGAACATTTTCCAAATCTGAACCACTCAAATATGATCCATTCTTTTTTTTTTTTTTACCAATTTCATTGATGAAAATAATTTCTATAAACATCAACACTGCAAGGAACGAACTATTACAAAATGAAAGTTAATAACAATTATGGACTAGTCTGGTTTGGTCTTCAAAATTAAAAAGAAATGTCTACTTACAAATTAAATGCGGAAAACTTTACATAGATATTTGATTCACCCAATTTAAATTTCTATTATATTTTTTTTTTTCCAATTATTAAAAAAATCTTTATTATTATTGCATTAAAAGAAGTAGCCTTATTTTTGATTTTTATAAACGGGAGTTCATTACGCTAAAATTAATCCATGGCCATCACTATTTTAGATAACATTTATTGTCTTGTGCTATTTTTTTTTTAATATCTTTCACTATATATATATTGATTTATAACACAATAATGAATTATTCTTCCATTAATAAGTTTGAAATTAAAATTCAAAAATTTTGGGGGTTACTTAAATTTATTAATCTTTTTTTTTTTTTCTTTTAATGATTTCATTAGATTATAAAATTTTTACAATTAATTCAAATGTCTAAATTGATATACTGCCACAATTACTATTACTAGTAATTTACATTGCCTTGATTTATCTTCCTTACTGATTTACAAATTATTTAACATAGATATGTCAAAAGTATCAAAAATAGAATTATAATTAAAAAAATAAATAAATAAATGATAAGTTTATCACTTGATTAGAAAACCTCAAGCAAAAAAAAATTATCAGAGGTAATGTTCCTAGACAATATACAAATATCTGCTCAATGAAAATCACAAATATTATAACTATGAGATTAAAACAAATCAATAGTTTGAAAGAAAAAAACCCATTTTGTAAGAAATCAAACAGCTTATATACTTCACAATTTAAATCACAAATATTATAATGATGAGATCAAAATTAAATCAATAATTAAAAAAAAAATCATTTTGTAATGAAGCAAGCAACTTAAAATACTTCATAATTTAAATGTAATTACTGCATCAATATTATTAAAAATTTATTGGACTGTGGGGAGTAATGCAAAAAGAATTTAAATAAACTTCTTAAATATGCTAGACATTTATATATAAATGTAAATAATAAATATAGGTCAATTAATTTAACAGTTTCATAAACTTTATTCAACCTAATAGATTTAAATAGGCTTCCCAATCTTTATTAAACTAATTATACAAATAAAATCTATCGAATGTCAAAAATCAAACATAACACTATTTGACTGGCAAAAAATAATAATTAACTATAAAAATTATACCTTAAAGTACAATAAAAATATAAATATTACTGATAATCATTAAAATCAGTCAACATTTAGACAATCCCGATTAAGTCTCAACATGTTGTAAAAGCAACCTCCTTTTAACAATAAAAGGCGAATCCCACCTTTATTTACGATTCGACATCTTTATACAGACACTAAAAATTGCAACTTGACCACAGAGATTGAAATATATAAAAAAGTTTAAATAAACCTCCTTAAACAGGTAAATATAATATTTTCTGTATTAACAGAATTTTCAGAGTGGAAACTTTCTGTTTTATACAACATTTATAAAAATCTGCTGGTGTATAATCAGTAAGGAATGGGTACAATAATTACATTCAATTAACAAACACATTTTTTTGTATCCCAAAACATAATTCTCTCAAATTCCTCAATATCACTAATTGCTAGACTGATGTATCTGACAAATACCTGCATGCAATAATATCAGAAAAGATGTTTCTAACTTGGGATATTATGAGATAATGAACTGGGATCAACATCCATTAATAAATTAACCAAAGTCAAATTTCAATAAAAAATCAACATACAGATAAAAAAAATCATTAATACGAACATCTATTAATCAGACACCTCTATCATCTGAACAAAATTTCAAAAAGGATCTTTAAACTTTTTACAATATACAAATTAATTTGTACAAACAACCAAAATTAAAGAAAATTAAAAAAAACACTTGGGAAATATCTATAAATTTAAAAGCTTTTAAAAAAAATAATAAATTGTCCTGTGAAAAATTATTTTTATAATTTTGTTGTTTAAAAGTAAGCCAAAAAGGTACATCAGTAATGTTTTTCCTAAATTTTTTTGCATTTTGTTAATAATCTCAAAAAAATTTATTCAGTTTTATTTAATTATGGTTCTAGTTTAACATATCTAAAAATAAAAGATCTGTATTGTTATAGTATTTTTTCAAATAAATCAAATGATAAAATAAATTGAGTAACTTGATTTAAAAAAAAAAATAAAAAATTGAAACATAATAAGAAAAATATATCTAAAGCATTTTCAAAAATAATTATCATAATTAATTCTAATCCATGAATATGATTTTAAAATTAAATTTGATATTTAGAGTTACTAGTTAATTATACTTTAAAATATTGAATCTCAATATTATATATATAATTTTCTATTTAACTCTATATCAAAACAAAAATTCCAGTATTCTAAACATTATAAAACCATGACTTTAAAATTATTTCCAAAACATTTTATGCTAAAATAAAAAAAATAACTATTTATGAATAAATCAACTTTAGCTACAACACAAACCACTAGTATGTATGCTATTATAAACATTTAACTTATACTTCCAAACTAGCAAACACAAAAATATATAAGTAAAATACTAAATATAATCTAACACACATTTAAAAAAAAGGTTAACTATTATACATAATGCTTATAAGATTTTAGCTATTATATCACTTTACATTGTGATATTTTTCCACATATGCCGGAACCACTAAACCACTAATGATATAATAAGCAATAAATCTAACATAACAATAAATGAGTAAAATAGATATAATATTAAAATAATAATAAATATGAGAATTTTATATTTAAATACATATACTTATTGTTCATATCACTTGAATATTATATGTATTTTATTTGTGGATATATAGTTATACTGACTACTAACATAAATACAAAAGATGGAAGGTAAAAAAAGAACAAAACCTTTTAATTAACAAATTGCACAACTTTATATAACTATAATTAAACAAATAATATGAAAATAAAGGCTACAAAGTACAAATCATACAACTAAATAAAAAAAAAGATGTACTTAATTAACAAAATTTATCTTGTAGTCTTTGAAAATACATATTTAAAATATTAAGTTAAACATAGTCATGGATAAAGAGATCTAGACTACCGTGAAAAAAATGCTACAAAGCAAAAAAAAACTAAATTTTTTAATTAGTAAATAATACAACCAAAAACGAAAAAAATATTCAATTAATAAATGCTATGAATAAATAATACATTCCCCCATATTATTTATTTGTTTGTACTATTTAGTTAAGAAACTGAAAAAAAATAAGCAAAGGTCCATGGCTGTATTTCGAAAACTGAGTGTCACAAATCTCCCTATTCACTTATTTACTGTTAATTTTACTGTTTAAGCAATCTATAAAATAAAATATAAATTACCCATATATTTTTTTTATTTAAAGAAAAAACTGAAAAAATAAGCAAAGGTTAGTAGTTATATTTCTGACTGCCAAATTATTTTAATATTGCACTTATTTTACTCATATATTTACTTCTATGCACAAGATCACAAAACTATAAACTTATTTGCTAATATTATATGTATTTAATTAAATGTCAATTTCTCATTTACTATTCATATTATTTTAACATTAAATGTATGTTATTCATGTATTTAGTTATGTTAGGGTTTATTGCTTAGTATGCCAATAGCAGTTTGCTAGTTTCCCAATGTATTAAAAAAGTCTGAGTGCATATTTAAACAGTATCAAATATTATAGACATAAAAAAATCACTTTGCATAAAAACTTAATAAGGTAGATAATAAGCATTAACAAATTTTTTAAAAAATCCTATTCAATTATTAATAATATCAATAATGTTCAAATTTAATAATTCAACTTTTTTTAACTTTCTTAAAACAATAATATGCTAATATCAAACAAAATCTTGTTTAAAAAAAAATCAATTACTATTATTGTAGGACATGTGAGAGTAATACAAAATGGGATTTGCAGTTTATACTATTTTTATTTATTTCAATAACAAAATTAAAAAAAACCTCAACTAAATATACAAGATATCTTAACGGGGACATTGCTACTGGCTCAGAATTTTCACTATACCATTCTCGAATACAATATATATTATGCATTTCAAAATGATATAGATATTATACCAATATCACAATTTGCAGAATAAGTGACCTATGAAGTTTACAAAGCAGAAAATTTTCATACTCTATCATAAATTATTCAAGAATACAATAAAATCCCAAAATAAAATATTGGCTACCTCTTTATCATTTGTTTACATTTTCACTAGGTCAGTCAATAAAAAAAAGATTGAATATGTGTTTTTCATACACATTACTAATACAAGGAATATTAAAATAATAAAGTTGTTAAAGCTATTATTTCATAAGTAATGATATAAAAGATTAAACAAATAATTAAAGCAAAAAATTATTTTATAAAAATAGTAACAAATAACTTTTAAAAAAAATCATGTATGCTACAAATTATACTTAAATCTAATATCTTATTAATAATTTATATTTGAAAAAGAATTACATTCATATATATTAAAATACTACGAATACTATATAAAATAGTATTATATATAATCACAATTCATTAATTAATCATTAACAATAATTTCAATTCTAAATTAATAAATAAATTGTACCAGTACTATTTTTTTTATTTCTAAATATATGTATAACAAAATTAAATAATTATTTTATCCTGATTAAAATAATTTGTTAAGTCAATTTTCACACTCAAATGTAAGAATAATTAACCTTAATACTCAAAATAATGTATCTTACTATACTTTCTACATCACAACTATTTAATGAATCATAAAAAAATTACATCTCAATGATTTTTTTAAAAAAGCCATTCATTAATCATAATTAATAATTTTAGTAGTTGAATATTATACACGTCTTTATAAAACAATTATTAACTTTAAAAGCATTTTTGATTAAATCAATGACTTCTTTATAGTAACTGAAAATAAATTTTACAAATATAAATCTCACGTAGTAATACTTTTTCTTAATAAACCTCTTAAAAAAAAAAAAAAGAATGATCCTATTTATATCTTTTACTAAATATAACATTTCCTAATAAACAAATTATATAATTAAATACATAATAGTAGTTAATATGCTTTTATGTATAGTATTTTAGTAAACTCTGCCCGAAGGCAGATCGAAGTAAAGACTATTATACCAGAGAGATACCATTTGATAATCCTTAATAGACTATTATTATTGACAACAATCAGTATAATGTTCAATACAATTTAATAAATTATGATAACTATGTTAATAAAGAGAAAAACAATTTTGACGTGTTAGTAAACAACAAAAAAATTTATTTATTAAGTAAAACCATTATTTTTGATGACATTCCATTTGGTAAATGTATATTTACAAAAACACACACACATTTAAATTATATTTGCCCTCACAGATCTATCATCAGATTCAATAATCCAAGTAAGCGATAAAAATTTGACAAGAACTTTTTAAATAACAAACACAATATCTATAATTTATTTAGAGTAATAATTTAAGCAAATTAATTTTTAAAAAAAATGAATCATCGATTGTACACACACAAAAAAAAAAAAAACATAACAGATAAAAATATATAGATTAAAAAAAAAAAAAGTAAACTAAAATTCAAACTAGGTTATTCAAAAAAGTACGATGCTAGACCAAGTAGCAAACACGCCTCCTAAACAATTATAAAATATAGCAAAATAAAATAATCTTACCTTATGTAAATCTGTTTCAAACCTTGGGAAGCATTTGCACAACCTTTTGGTATATGAAATAATTCCCTAATTTCATCCCATTTTCTCTCTTCATTAACCTAAAAAGTGAGAAAAAAAAATAAAATAAAATACAAGTACCTACTAAACGTACCAACATGGAGACCATGTTTAAAAAATACACTTTTAAAAAAAAATCCTAATAGCTAAACCACATAGTTAATAACGAACGAAACACAGAGCCGACAATCTACACAACTAATTAAAAAACCTAATTCAAATAAACCCGCAAATAACTCAACTTTAAGATATCCTCAACCAAAATTCGTTGAAAGTTGGGAGTTAAAAAAAAAAAAAAAAACGTTAGCCAGATTTAGTCTAGCAACATATTCGTGGAAAAACAAAAGACTACACAATATGGTTCCATTTTGAATCACCCTATTTTCTTTAATAAGAGAAATTAGATTTAGGAAACAAAAACACGTGGAGAGAGTTCTGTGAGACGATAAGAAAATATCAACTAGAAACTTTACTTGAATAACACACTTAAACTATCCGTAGTTATGATGAGAACTATGAAACGTCGAACATTCAGCCCTAAATGAAGAAAATCGGCGGGAATATCTCTCCAAATGATTTACAGAAAAGCTAAGTCTATATTTTAAATATAAAATTTTAAAAGACTGATATTACGTCTTTTTGAAACGAAACGTATATTGTCTAATGACCGACAAATTTTGGAGGTAAATTCAAAAACAGTGAGCTAACCTTCAGCCACCCGCCCATGGCTGTAACTTTATGGTAAAGCAGATACAAGTCGATTTCTTTGCCATTTATACACGGAATTCTTCGAAATGGTGTTCTACAAATGAAAGAATAAAAAAAATAATTACCAAAAGAATCAGTATAAATATTTACTAGTTCTCATTCGAAAGAAAGAAATCAATAAAATGAGTTAAAATAATACTTACCCCCGACTGTCGTGAAACTGCTTCAAATCCTCTATGAAGACAGTATAATCCTTGTGATAAGTATAAGGATCTTTTTTCAAGAGTTTTGCCATCATTTTTACCAATTCACTCCAAATTTATTGTAAATAAAGGCCTCTAAAGATCACCTATCTACTAATGAATTCAAATTGCTGTACGCGATCATTCATGCACTTGAAATAGTACACTGAAATAAAGAAAATTTCCACAAATATTAGCCGATTCGCTTCCCAAGTGGTCTATTTTCCAAGGCTCTCTATTGTCGTTTAAACGCGATTTTCTTCGAAACACACAAACTAGATCCTAGATCAGTGATCAAATTTTCATTTTATAAAGTAAAAATCCACTCTCGTAAAAATTTAAAATAATTCTGGGATTGCATAATGGGCCTTACAGGAATGAAATCCACAAAAAAATCGCGACAAAAAAACATAATGACCATGCTAAAATGTCATTACAGCTCGGAGGGTATAAGCGTATTCACCATTTGCTCAGGGAATCTAACAAGATGGCGGCGCCCATTGGTTTAGGGCGTCTAAGCACGCACATTAACAATGAAAAACAAATAAGTCCCTCCTTATTTATTATTTTTTGATAACTATATGAGCAGTAGCAGACTAATAAATAAATTTGTAATTTTAGGAAGTATTTTAAACTAGTTTGTTGCGGAAAAAAATAACTCTAAAAATAATTTTAAAAAATTCATTTTGTTTTAAAGGCTTATAATCTACTGTTTAACGTTTTTCTCATTTATTTTTTTTTACACTATCTCTACGCAATTATATAAAAATATTTTGACATTTTAAAGTTTTATTTTTTTACTATTGTAAATAAATGTAAAAATATTTATTATCATTACAGTATTATAAGTAAAATATATATAACGAAAACAAAACATTGCAGTAAAACGTTCAAGGATATTAACCGAAATTCACTTGGATATGCATGAAAACGTATATAAAATGACGTTAAAGGCGGTGTAGTCACATGATCACAACTATAAATCGCGTTTACATTTCTTATACGTCACTTTAGTATCATGGCCTCGGAGAAGCGGAATTTTAAATTGTTGCTCTTACTATATATATATGGGTTCTGTTATAACAAACCTGACAGGGATTTATTAAATAAAAAACTATACAATTACAACTTTTTTAGGACAGACCCTGATACATCTTTAAACACAGTAAGTATATTTTTTGCTATTTATTAATTTTTCTATTTGATTCTTTTACCGAGTTGGCACACCTGAAAGCATCCAGCGTAGACTGCATTGGTGAAATGTATTACCAAACTATCGCAGCCCGATAGTCTCTCTCTTTTTTTTAAATGTATTCTGCTTTAGTCTCGTTATTTCAAGTTTAAATATTATAATTCGATAATCATATAAAAAAATATTGAAATGAATAATGTCATTGTAAAGATCTTAACAAGATGCTAGTTTGTAAATTTCTCTGACTGATTGTCCTCTAAGCTGTGCGATTGCCCCCTATCTTTTTTTTTTTTTTTTGTCTTAACGCTTGCATTGTTAGTTTGCTTACATTGATGGAACAATATTTAATGCCTAATCCATCTTATAAAATATTCTAATTCTCCCTTATTACTTAAATGTGCGTATTTTAAATAATTTAATGTTATAGGCTAGACATTTAAAAATACATTTTTGTACGTCAAAAGAGAAAAAAATAATAATGGTCCTTAATAGCAATTTTTATGTCTCGTTTCAAAATTAAGTACGATCTTTTAAAACATATCCTCTCTCTCTGTCAACTCTGGAGAGGAATTGAAAGGGCAATATTTAAATACTATTTTTCATATTTTGTATTTGTGTGTATCATTTTTTAATATTAGTTATTTTATCTCTTATATTTTGTATGTCAAAATGGCAATTTTATTTTACTATTTAAGATTCCATTATGTTTTTAAATTTTGCAAATCCTTACGTTTAAAATATGTAATCTGTAATTTTTAAATTTAGGGAAGTATACCGACATTTATTTGTTTTATGGTAATGCTGTAGGCACATTATTATAGCCACTAAACCAAAAAATTGTAATTAATTTACTTAAAACGTTAAGTCTTGCTTTCAAACTATTAATATTTTTCACATATATTTGTATAATTTTTTTATTTTATTTTTAAGTATTTATTACACCACTTTTTTGCTTCCACAAATTTTAATGCAAAATATAATATTTGAAATGTATAAATACAAAAAAAAAATGAAAAATATTACAACAGTTTATTGCTTAGGAATTCATAAGTTTGGGCACCGTAAATGACGAACTGGAGCCGCGATTCATGTACTTTGAGCTCCACTGTACCAAACCATACAAGCATAAATGTAATTGTAAGGAAGTACATGAAATCAAACTTGCTAAAAATTAGAAAATATTGGATTAATGCTCTTATAAGGGCACGTAAAAGATTTATAACTACGAATATATATAAATATTTTTAATTTGTAGTTTCTATATCTCAAGAGTATTGGCACTTGAATATTATAGTCAAAAAAAGAATGTCGTTTTTTATTACCGTTTTACTATTTACTTTAGCTTAGTAAATCGGTTGAATAACTATAAAACACCTTAAAATAAAAATTTTCTTTAAAACTATTTACTAGTTGTATTTTTTGGTATAGTAATCAATTATTGTGGTCTTGAAAAATATAAGAAACAAATCATTAACAAAAACTTTAAAATAAATATTCTTAATATATTGTTAACTGAAATAGTCTTCAGAGCAACTTTAATTAGAATGCAAATAATTTATTTAATTGGTGGTGGAAATAGCTATAAAGAATTATGAGACTTTCAATGACTAAATAAAATTTTAATTAAAACTAAGAGTTTATTCTATGATCTATTAAAAAAGAAATTATGAAAGGTATTGTGCAGAAACAAAGAATAAACGTATGAGGGGGGAAATAGGAAAAGTATTGATTGTTGATCTTAAAGAGAAAATTAATTATGAATTTTTGAAGATTGTCTCACAAGTTAGTTAGTTTTGAAGAAAATTCTCTTTTATGGTTATGAATTTTTGAAGATTGTCTCACAAGTTAGTTAGTTTTGAAGAAAATTCTCTTTTATGGTAAGAGGGGATATAGCATCTGGTAGATACCTAATGAAAATGACATATTTAAACTGCTTCAGAAGTTTAACATTTAAATTGGTTGCAATGTATTGATGGAGGTGGATTTGTCAAATTAATCAAAAAACACCTTTAAGGACTATTTATAAATAATATGGATGAGTATATCCAGAACATAATGAGTTATAACAACCACAAACAAATTATAAATTGGTATTAGAAGAAATGCCGAATTGAAACAAATGTGTTTATAAAAATGGATGACCCTCTCACTCAAAGCACCATGAATTTTGTAATAAAATATTGTGTATTTATTTTTTCGTATTACAAATTGAATCCCTTTCAAAGTATAGTCCATTTATGCACCAGTCTAAATGTGTTTTTCACTTTTCGACATAATCTGGAAATTTTTGCATAGTAATATCTGTTAATGCCTGCATCATTTCTAAGTCAGCAAAAAAAAATTGTGGTATTATTTCATTCGAGAGAATAAAAAGTCGCATGGCGTGAGATTGAGCAAATATGATTGATGGATAAGCTGAGTCATAGTGAATTTAATTAAAAATTGTTTCACTTTCAGGTCTTTTTGAGCTGTCCATTGTCATGATAAAGCTTTCACTCGTTATCAAGCCAAAAATTGGATATTGTTTTTGCTTTACCACATCACGCAAACTTTTCAAAACTTGTACGTTTAAATGCCTGGTGAATGGAAAATATTGTTTGCATTCAAAAAAAATCAGCAGCATCTTGACTTTGTACTTTTCTGGGATGTGGTGAATTTGACACTTCATTAAACCACTTGTAAATTTATGTTTTTCTCAGAGCAAATTGCTCGTAATCTGTTTCAGGCATTATAACTGTTTCCATTGATGTTTTCCTGAACAGAAAGTCCCAATTTTTCAGCCATTATAAAAATCAACAAATAAACAAAACACAGTTAACAAAAATATTTACCTAAGCAGCGTGACGACTTCTCTTAATGATGGCAGTTGGAAGACTGATACATGGGGATTCCTACAAGAGGCTTTTAGCAGCAGAGATAAGTATGATAATGCATTTGCCTTTTAGAGAACAGTTCCGGTTATTTTTGGGTACCACTTTGTAAATTCTCCAGAAATAAACATACGTTATTTAATTCTAAAAAATATGACTAAAGTAATAATGTGTAATAAAAAAAAAGTGAATAATTTTTTGCTTTATAATTTTGCCAAAATAATTTTCATATATGTTGTTTTTTAATCGGTATTATTCTATACATATCTTTAATTTGCACTTGAATCACTTCTTCATCCAGGGTTTGTAGTTATTCACAACCTGACTATTTGTTACATTATGACTGTAACCAACATAGAGTCATCCTAAACCTAATGCAGTTTTAAAGGAAATAGAAAGAAATCTATCTTCAATATTGCTCAATCAATACAATAAACTTTGTTTTCTAGAATCCCATACTTAGAATATAAAAATTGTAGGAACTATATTCAAATCCGAGTCCAAAAACTAAATAGTTATCCTATGCTTAATGGTAATTTACTAATTTTTGTATTTATAAAACATGCATGTTTAATAATCATACGTAAATTAATTTCAAGAACATTGATGAAGAGATTTATAAAAATAATCTTACAAAAAAAAAAATTAAATCATTGATTGCATTTCGAGAACATTAGTTTTATCATCATTTGTAGAAGTTATCAATGAAATGAATTATCAAATTGTTTGGAAGTTCATAAGAAGTGCAAGTTTCAGAAAATGGAACTGCAGATGAGATTCTTAGATCTTGAACTTAAAGATAACTAACATGTGACTGTGTACATGATGGAATGGATCCGTAGTTTATTTTTAATTGATAAGTTGATAAAAGTCACAAGCAATGATTAAATTGAACCTACATAGAAAAGAGCATCCATGCAGATTCAATTATATTTTCTGATCATTACTCCCTCCCTAATATTTTATTACATTAATGAAATAAATAATCAGCTTTGGCTCAGATGAGAAATGAATCCGCTACTCTATTAATGCGGTACATGTTGAACCCATCACTGGACGCATTTTATATAGTATTCAGTCACTGGCTTAAATTATAGCTAAATAAAATACTTGAGATTGTCTTAACTGTAACATTCAAATTTACTTCAATCCATGTGTAATTATTCACTCCAGTTTTGTGTATTTAATCCAGATTTGATCCCCCGTGTCCCAATTCACTTAGTTCACTTAATTGTGTAACAATTACTAGTGGTACTGTTACTACTGTCTATGCAACAAAGATGGCCTAATGTAATCATCCTAAGGCACACACCCAAAATGCAAGCAAACGTTAGCTATAAGACATTTAAAAGGTACCAAGATCTCATTGTCATCTATCATACATATCGCTGAGACTTCACTCTAATGCTGGGAAACCAATCAGTTTTCACCGTGCTATTAGAACGAGCTACCATATTCTCATTATTCGTAATCAGTAGTAAAGATGGGATCCCAAATCTGCTATAGCTGAAAGAAAAATTTATTTGCCTTATATGGATGAATTTCTGATCCACAAAAATCTGTCTACTTTTACCAGTAATTTAACATAGACTCAAAAACAATCAAATTACAAACAATTTAGCACAGGTTGAAAAATAATTCAATTTCATAGTATTTGCAAGCAGATTCTCGAGCCATAAATTATTTTTCAAAAATAGACTAATCGTCTTATATTAAGAAAATAATAACTTATCTTGGTTACTAAATTTGAATGCACGCGTGTAATATTTTCATCTTATATAAAAATAATATTTAAATAATTTATCCATGGTTTACAAATGTGGTGATGTAAACTTTTTAAATATTAAACTGAATAATAACTGATAAATATCAGTTATGCACAAAACAAAAATTTTTCCATCATTATAAAAAGAATATTTAAATAATATATCCACTATTTTCAAATCTGGGGAAACGTCATGTATAAAACCATCACATCACATGATCTCCATTTCATATGCTTACTCATGCTGTTAATAAGAGTACCAAACTCTCCATTAATGCCACCAAGTGTGAGTTTTTATAATCAGTGGATGCAGAAAGGATTGTGCATCAAATCACTAAGTCCCTACTCATCCAACATCCCCAGACTAGTTTCTAGCTTGGAACTTTCATCAGTGAGTAGCCATGGATTGAGAGCATTGCACCTAAATCTTAGGATCTAATGCAACCCTCCAGAAGCTACCTTTTTTCTATTTGGTTAACTATAAACCTAGAAACCCAAGGTGAAAATACCATAATGTTTTCAACCCAAGCTTATTCACTTGTTTAGTCATATAGATCTGAACTCAATTCAGCATCTATACATTTTGGAGTCTTTAGTTTTTTAAAAACTGCACTCACCATTATCCTATGGGCAGGATAGATATAAAAGCCATCAAAACATCCCATGATTCCATTTTATTAACAGCATGTGTAAGCATGTGAAATGCAGATCATGTGATGTTTTGATGGCTTTTATATCTATCCTGCCCATAGGATAATGGTGAGTGCAGTTTTTAAAAAACTAAAGACTCCAAAATGTATAGATGCTGAACTGAGTTCAAATCTATATGACTAAACAAGTGAATAAGCTTGGGTTAGAAACATTATGGTGCTTTCATCTGGCTCCTAACTTTATAGTTAACCACATAGGTAAAAGGTGGCTGCTTAGATCTTAAGATCTAGATGCAGTGCTCTTAATCCAAGACTCCTCAATGATAAAAGCCACAAGCTAGAAACTAGTCTGGAAATGTTGGATTAGTAGGCACTAGATAGAGATTTTATTCACAAATCTTCGTGCATCCGTTGATTACAAAAGCTTGCAATTGGTGGCACTACTGTACGGAGAGTTTGGTACTCTTATTATTAAATAAAAATACATCACATTACTCTTATTAGAAAATGTCATGTCTTTAAATTATCTTTAGATAAACCTAAATGTGCAACGAAATAAAATTAAGTAAAATTTTAAACCTTCCTATTGAAATATCCATTAACATATAACTGTAGAAGGAACAGATTCTCTATTTAAAATCAAGTATGATTTTTTGTGGTTTCAAAAACTCCAACAGCTTTCTACTATATTCACTTAAAATGCTGGATTCTTTGTTGTAGTTTATGATAATGAAATTTCCTAAATTGAATATCTCAAAAATTGTTGATTAATATATATTTTGATGGCTTTTTTCATGTAAGGTTTAGATTCTCTGTTTTGAATATTTCAAAAATTGCCGATTAATATATATTTTGATGGCGTTTTACATTTACGAGTATAGTCACAACTCTCCTTTTGGCTGATGATCAGCAAAATCAATTCCTGATGCTTCATCATTGAATATAATCAGCAAGGCTACTAACTCAAGAAGAAATGCTCTTATCCTAAATGGAGAATGAAATGCTTTTAATTTAATCTATAGTTACAGTATCATTCCAAGTATGTTTGAGGTTGTGAGCCGAAACTTTGTTTTAAGTAAATTTAATTGCTTAATTAGCGTTTCAGTTTAATTAACTCTCTAAATGTTTTAAATTATCAAATAATTCAATTTGGCCAAATCTATTAAAAAAAATAAAATCATCCATTGTACGTTTCTGCGAATTATCTTTTGAACTGGCAAAAATCAGCATACTGTAAATCCAGAATCCAATAATTTCTTGTTTTTGCTTTTAATCGATATAAATCAAAAGTTTCACCATTAAACCTGCATTATATCTTGATTTCTGTTCGATTAAGTTACCTGTAAATTATATTAATGTAAAAACAGCAATCATAAAAATTGGAAACTTAATGTCTTGAAGGTGACTTTTAGTTTGGGTGATTATCACCTTGAGAATGTGAACCAGATTAAATATCTTGTCTAAGTAGAAAAGAGGACTTTGATATTGAGATGTAAGAAAGACTCCAATATGCTGTTAACAAGTTAAAAGAATATTTCATCACAGGAAAATAACTACTTGCAGCTAAGCTGTATACAGTTATTTTACCTAATCTATTGTATGGAAGTGAAACGTGGACAATGTCTGCACACTATGAAAAGTTTCATTTAAGGATGCTCAGTAAAAATTTTAAAAGTACAATGGCAAGATTGTAAAACCAATCAATACGTTCTTCAATTTTCTGGATGCTATTGTCTATTATTGTGACATCACACTTTATATTGAACATGTAAAACAAATGGTGAACTTGAGCATAGTATTCATGGAAGAAGTAGACCCTGTATATGTTAACCCTCCAAAGAAATATATGATGTCAATTATTTCCATTGAGAAAGATATGGCGGGAGTAGAATACATTTGAAAACTGCAATTGGACATGGCGTTGGAGTATTTCAGGAAGAAGAAAAAAACAACCTCATAAAATATCGAATAAACAGAAAAATGTGCCACCATATTCTATATATCAGGGAGGGCCAACAAGTCGATCATGATCCACTGGTCAATCGCAAAGCCGATTTTGGTCGATCACGAGGCCATTATGGCAATAGCTGTCAGGTAGCGAGTGAAACAAATTAAGTCAAGATTTTCAAGTTTTTTTGTTTTTGTTCTAAATTTTTTTTTCAATTCTAAATAAGTGAAATACACTAATCTTGACTTAATGTAGCTAATTTGAATTAATAAATATTATTAATAATTACTCATATTGGTTTTAATTCCCCACAGACATGAGTTTTTTGGCCCGTTAAATAATTATTTTTTATATAACATAAAAATAGTATGTATTTCACACCTCCCACCATTACACCTATGACAACAAGTCGATCGCAATACATTTTTAAAATAAAAAGTAGATCTTATGAACACAAAGGTATATAGATATATTATATTTGAGATTCACGGATTGGTTTATATAACTATCACAAGACTCATTTCTAGAGTAAATTTTTAATTTATTTTTTTTTAAGTCAGAATAGCTATACTTATTTACAAATAGCTGTTTATTATTACTTTGGTTTAGAAGCATTTCATTGGAGAAAAAAAAAATCATCTACGTTTCTGTTATGCAGGGGTTAATTTATTATTCTAAATTATTAGTTCAGTTGATGTATTGGGTTTGCACAGTAAATTTTATCATTTGTTTTATTATCAAAATAAAAAGCATTTGTACTTATAAGTTGGACTCTTTCCATCACCTACTATGAGTATTGAATGTCTTTAGAAAAAATTGACTCTATTTAAATATTCCAAATATATTCAGCTTTTAGTAATAGCACATCAAACAGGTTAGTATATGCACAATGTTTCGAGAGGTATTATTCTCTCCTCTTTTTCGGGATTGCTGGTCTGACCAGTGACAGTACTAGCATGGGATTCGAACCTGGACCCTTAAATTCTTTGAATATTGAGTTTTACGTATTGGTGCTGGTCAGGCCAGCAACACTTGAAGAAGAGGGGAGAATAAGACCTCTCGAAACATTGTACATATATTAATCTGCATGCTATTACTAACAACTGAATGTCATTTACTCATATTAGATGATGGAAATAGTCCAACATATAAATACAACTAAAACACCATCATAACAAATCTTCAGGAGAACACAAAATAAAAGCATGAAGTTAAAAAATGACTGTTAAAATCTTTATACCACATAATATGGCAGAATTTATATGTTCTTATTAATATATATATATCAACTTCTGGCATTTCAATCTTAAGGTTTATAAATTTAAAATATTGAAATTTGAGATAATTTAAGATAGTTTTTTCGTTCGATGAACATCGCGACAAAAAATTAAATATATATTTACTACATAAGACTATAGAAATGACTTTGGGGAAATTGAAAAGGAAAATTAATTGAGAAGGCTGTATTATTAAAAATTTTGAAAGATAGAGCAGTCCCTATCTTGCGTGAGAGTGGTGAAGTGAAAATTACATTATAGAAGTATTATTCATTATTTAGTACTAATATCTAAAAGCTATTTCTTCTCGAGACAAAATATTTCTCAACAGTGTTCAGGATAAACATGGGAAGATAGTTCTTAAATATGATTATTACTTTTCTTCAGATGAATGACATATGATAATATAGTTAAAATAAATGTACATAAGCCATAGAATTTTGACCTCGCACATGGGAGCCTTTTAGTATTGCACTAACTTTTCCTTTAATTGTTTTAAAATTTACGAATATACGATAAATTAGCGTAGTTTTTAAGGAATGCTATCATTAAACCACTAAACATCATATGATCACTATCTCATACTAGCACATAATTGTTATTAAACAAAGCAAAACTCTCCATACAGTAGTGCCATCTTGTGCATTAGATCCTAAGATCTAGGTGCAGTGCTCTCAGATCCAAGGCTCCTCACTGATGATGGCCACAAGCCAGAAACTAGTATGGGGATATTAGATGCATATGCACTAGATAGGGATTTTATGCACAATCCTTCTGGCATCCATTGATTGTTCTTGTTGGCACTACTGTATGGAGAGAATGCTATCATTGTTGCTTTCATGTTTGCCAAGAAATATGGATTTTGTTTGCGAAATTATCATGCATAGGTTGGTCCGAAATAGCAGTGCCATCTAGTACCTTTATTAATACAATGTAGAGTCATCATTTTTATCAAGATACTTAGTATTTGAATATTATCCTAAGAAGTAAAAAGCTAATCTTCTTGGGATAATTGTAAGCCAATGGTTAACAATTTCTCAATCCTTCAAGAAATGCACCACAGGAATTGAATATTTTAAGTTAGATGATTAGGAAAACTATAGTTCGCTTTTTTTTTTTGATTGTATATCAATGCATGACTTCATATCAGATAAAAAAAATTTCAAACGTCTTGAACCTTGCTATAAGATATTTTATTTTGAAAGATTCATTTTGATTGATTTAAATAATCTTCATTTCATCCAAAACATATGGAATAGATAAATGTTATTTTATTTATTAAATTTGTACAGCTTTAATATATATGAAATAAATTCACGTTGACTAAGTTCATTCTAATAGTGAAATAACTAAACAAACTCCCACTGTTATTAGTCATCATCTGCTGATATAAAAGGTAGAGCTTTGTTTAGTTATTTTAGTACGTATATATACTATATGTATATAGTAAAATAAATATTTAAAATATTTTTCACTTTTTAAAAAAATTCAATTTGAAGAGAATGTACATATTCATTACTTTCTCTTTTTCTCATGTTTCAACTACTTTATATGGTCTTCATCAAAAGATTGCTATATATGTGTGAAAAATAAATTTTTAAAAATTATCATAGAAATAATCAGCTATGATTTTAAAATATATATATATGTACAGCCAATATGTAGGCATATCTCTTTAACAATTATGTTTGATTTAATTAGAAATATTTTGTCCCATTTTTCTTTTTGTAAGTTTCTTTTTAACTGAAAGTGTCAATCAAATTCACTAGTCTTAGTCTTTTTTAGCCCTTTATTACAAAAACAACAATCTTGTTAATTCACTTTGCCACAACACAACACTCTTTTTAATTCACTTTACCACAACACAATAATTTTGTTAATTCTCTTCACCACAATACGACAATCTTGTTAATTCACTTTACCGCAACACGACAATCTTGTTAATTCATTTTACCACAACAGAACAATCTTGTTAACTCACTTAACCACAACACAACAATCTTGTTAATTCACTTCACCACAACATGACAATCTTATTAATTCACTTTACTGCAACACGACAATCTTGTTAATTCACTTTATTGCAACACAGCAATCTTGTTAATTCACTTTACCACAACACAACAATCTTGTTAATTTACTTTACCACAACAATCGTGTTAATTAACTTTACCATAACACAACAATCTTGTTAATTGACTTCACCACAACATGACAATCTTGTTAATTTACTTTACTGCAACACGACAATCTAGTTAATTCACTTTACCGCAACATGACAATCTTGTTAATTCCCTTTATCGCAACACAACAATCTTGTTAATTCGCTTTACACATCTCTCTTTTATTTTTGAATTATTTTAAGAAGTGATGAAAGTATAAAAGATATTATTTATTAATTCACATTGCTCTGTGCATATTAGAAAAGTAATACAATAACATAAATTCAATTAAAAGTTCAAATATTGATTCCCAGCAGAATAAAGTAAAAAAAAAACATTTAGTTTGGTTAGATAACTAGAATTATGTTCTACCCATTACTTTATTACTCATATGTAACATGACTTGCTGAGCAACTGGTCATGTGATTGTTGTTATAAGTTCATAAATCACCAATATGATTGAATCCATGTTTTTTTTTTAAAAAAAAAGTGTTCTTAATCTCGCAAAAAAAAATATATAAAATAATAGTGATAATAGGCGTATCTTTATATGTGATAAAAAATGATAAAAAGTAAATAAATCATATTCTTATTTTTTCAGAAATATCACCAAATTCACTACTTCCTTTATTTTGCTGTAATGTCTTCTATAAATGCAATTGATTCACTCTCCTTTGAACACTTTTTAGAAAAAAACCTTTTATTGTACATATATGCATATACAATCATATGTTTCGACTGTCCTGCAGTCTTCTTCAGAACCACTCTTACTTTCAAAAATACACATATGTATCCTCTTTGTTCCAATTTTTTTCTTTGTGTTATTCAAATCCTCTTCAGAAATATCACCAAATTCACTACTTCCTTTATTTTGCTGTAATATCATATATAAATGCGATAAAAGAGTTCTGCTAAAAAGTGTACAAAGTAGAGTGAATAAATTGCGTTTATATTTTCATTTTTTTTTTAAATTTAAAATTAAAGTCCGGATCAATTGTGCATATGTTTTTGTCGAATAGCAAATGGAAATGGCTAACATAAGTTTATGAGCTGCTTTGATAAAGATGGTACATTGAAAAAAATATTCTAAAAAGTTTTCCGCACTTTAAGGCAGCTTCTCAATATTCTACGCCACATAAACGCATGCTTCAGCTCAAAACTCCTGTGTTAAATGACTATTCTCAGAATTTTGATTTTATGCCTAGTTCTTTTTTTTTTTTTGTGAATAATTAATTTCTGAATGATCCGAAGGATAAAGTACATTCAAGTCAAACCAATAAACATTGCATGATCACCATTTTCTACACTTACACAAGCTGTTAAAACAGTGTCAAACTCAATATAGTAGTGCCACCCAGTTCTGTAATCAATAGATGCAAGAAAGTTTGCATGTAAAATCTCTAACTAGTGCCTACTCATGCAATATCTCTCAGTTCACAAGTTAAAAATTGTCTGGGGATATTGGATAAGTAGGCACTAGATAAGGATTTTATGCACAAACTTTACTGCATCCATTGATTACTAAGGTTTGCTGTCGGGAGAGTTTGCTATTTCTAATAGCAACTTGTATAAACATAGGAAATAATGAGCATGTGACATTTTGTTCATTTTATACCATTCCCGCGTATGGGATAATGGTGACTGTGTTTTTTGATAAACCAAAGACACCAAAATATATAGATACTGAACTGGATTCAGATCTATATGACTATCCAAACAAATAAGCTTGGTTTGGAAACATTAATGTGTTTTCATCTTGAACTCCTAGTTTTATAGATAAAAGTTGGGTGCTGGAGAGTTGCATTAGATCCTTAGATCTAGGTGCAATGCTCTCCAGAGTAGGCTCCTCACTAATGAAGGCCACAAGCTAGAAACCAGTCTGGGAATATTGGATGAGTAGGCAGTAGATAGGGATTTCATGCACAAACCATCTTGCATCCATTGATTACTATGGCTTGCCTTGGGTGGCATTACTGCATGGAGTTAATATCACTGAAGAGGATCTTTGCGCTGAATCAACATTTTGGAAAAATAAAATTGAAAAATCTAATTTTGGTCATGTAAGTACTATCATGCTAAGCTATTCACTTCAATATTTGACCTATATCCACTCTTTCTATAAAAGCATGTACCATATAAAAATTTCCATGACATAAAAAGATTCGCTTAATGGCAGTTTATTGTAATGGAAGTATACTTTTAAATAATGCACTCACAATATTTTATGCAGATTTTTTTTTTGATATTATTCTTATCTGAATTCAAGAAATGTGCCAAGTATTATTTTCTTTTCAGAATATCATCTCTTTTTTTTTAAACATTTTACATGTTCCTATTAAATTGAAACATTGTAATATTATTTAAAGTTAGTAGAACAGTATTTCTTCTTGTAAAGAAATTTAAGATGAAAGAGAACCACTTAATAAAACAGAATTCTTTGCTATCATACTTATATACCATTGTAACTTTTACCATGCTATCGTACTTATATACCATTGTAACCTTTACCAAAAACAATCCCACTATTGACTTAACAGTGTCTTTGTCAAAGCAAACATCTTAACTTAAATTCATTGAGGAGTCAGATAATAAAAACATATTCTTTATTATCCATACGACATATTTATTCTTAATTTATATTCCACTGTCACTACAAAGTAGAAATTTTCAGCTATGCCCTCTGTGAATAAACATTTAGAACTGGATTTCAAAACAGATAATTCAAAAAGGTACCCTTTGAACTATAAGCTGCAAAGATATTGAATATTGAAAAATTATATGTTCATGTATATTTATATTCATGTATTTGTATTATGTTTGGTTAAAAAAGCAAAACTCTCCATACAGTAGTACCACCCTGTGCCAACCAGAGTAATCAGTGAATGCCAGAAGGCTTGTGCATAAAATCCCTATCTAATGCATACTCATCCAATATCCCCAGACTAGTTTCTGGCTTGTGGCCATCGTCAGTGAGGAGCTTTGGATCTGAGAGCACTGCATCTAGATCTTAGGATCTAATGCAACCCTCCAGCACCCACCTTTTATCTCTACTTAACTACAAAACTATGAGAATGAAATTGAAAACACAAAAATTTTTTCAATCTAAGCTCAATAGCTTATATAGTCATATGAGTCTGAACTCAGATCAGCACCCATACATTTTGGTGTCTTTGGCTCTTTTACAACCATAACCACCACTATCCTATTAGGCAGGATTGGTGTTAAACCAATAAGCATCACATGGTCACATTTCCTGTACTAACATATAATTGTTTATAAACAAAGCAAAACTCTCCATACTTTGGTTGGCACAGGGTGGCAATACTGTATGGAGAGTTTTGCTTTGTTTATAAACAATTATGTGCTAGTATCAGAAATAGTGATCATGTGATGCTTAATGGTTTAACACCAATCCTGCCTAATAGGATAGTGGTGGCTATGGCACCAAAATGTATGGGTGCTGAACTGAGTTCAGACCCATATGACTATATAAGCTATTGAGCTTAGATTGAAAATATTTTTGTGTTTTCAATTTCATTCTCATAGTTTTGTAGTTAAGTAGATATAAAAGGTGGGTGCTGGAGGGTTGCATTAGATCCTAAGATCTAGATGCAGTGCTCTCAGATCCAAAGCTCCTCACTGACGATGGCCACAAGCCAGAAACTAGTCTGGGGATATTGGATGAGTAGGCATTAGATAGGGAGTTTATGCACAAGCCTTCTGGCATTCATTGATTACTCTGGTTGGCACAAGGTGGCAATACTGTATGGAGAGTTTTACTTTGTTTATAAACAATTATGTGCTAGTATAAGAAATAGTGATCATGTGATGTTTGGTTATAGTTCTGAAGAAGATTGCTAGAACATATTAGGTTGTAAAAAAAAGCATTGTAAAAATAATAAAGAACTTAGATCATATATTACATATTGAAACATAGACTAATTCAAACAGAGCATGAAATTACATAAACAACAATCTTTAAACTCCTCCTAGACAAACATGATTTGATATTTATTTCAGATAGCGGTATGCACTGGAAATATTGTAAAAATATGGAGGGTAAATTCTCTGAAAGTATTTTTTGTTGGTGAGTTGCTATTATATATCATTCTTGTAACATAAATCATTCTTGTAACATAAATTATGTCTTAAATTTTAGTGAACCCTGTTTTATTAAGCAGTGTGCATATATTTTGTCTCTGTTATTGTTTTATAGGTCTAGTACTATTGCTTACTTATTATTATTAATTTGTTGTTTTATCACTGTATGCCTTCATGAGTGAGAAAAAGACTAATTCTCGTAATGACAGATTTCCTAATTCTAATCCACCATTATTGTTAAATGCTGAATAACATTAATAAAAAAAAAAACATTTGTGTCTGCCCATTAATGATGACCAAATGTTATGTTACTTGGTTATACTATTTACTCCCACTTGTGTTTGGAGAATAAACTTTTTAACGTACATGCATATCTAATTATATTTCTATAAATATTTTTCAGATTAATTCAAGATATTAAAATAAATAGATCTTTTCCACAAAATTTTTGTAGATAGATATATATTTCCCATATGCATTAAATAATCATAAAATTGATTATTATAATTTGATATACATGTCTACACCTAACTTTCTACATTCACAACTTTGACATCGACCATTTCAGATAAATACATCAATGATTATTATTAATCATTTATTAAACTAAAAATTTCAATAGCCCAGATATAAATTTTAAATCTCTGTTAAAGAATATATAAATATGTAATCAAAGATAATGTTTAAATTATTTTATATATATATACTAATTTATTGCATTCTTTTGACCTTATAATCAACTTATAATACTTCATCATTCTTAACTCTAATCATTATCAGTCCACCGCAGAATAAAGAATCTTGCCAGTTTCTCCATTTCATAGTTTCTTTTACCGTTATTATTCTAGCAAATGTTCTTATTCCTCTGCCACTTGTAGACTTTTTCTGGGTTAATCTCTTGAGATCTAATTTAACACTCTAGTTATCCATCTGTCATCATCTCTCCTAGTAATATGATGTTAGTGAGTATTTTTTCACCCATCTCTTTATTTCCGTTTCTTCTTGTTATTCCCCAAATATTTTCACATTTTGATTGAAGTTCTCACTAAGAAACATGCAAGTTTCAGATCCCTAATATAAGTACTATTAACACATTTATTAAGTCTTTATTTACTTCTCTTTTTTTGAAAAGGCTTTGAACATTATCTTAATCTTTTTAACATTTTTTTTTAGCTCTGTTTTTTGCTTTTATCTGTTAACTCTTGTAAAAAAAATTAAAATTTTGATATAATATCTACTGAAAGAACCACGTCATCTTTAAAATATAGATGACTTAATCTCCATTTATTTTCTATTTAAATCCACATAATACTTTCTTCAAAAACTTTTGGAGATATGGAATTACTATCGTACACTTATATCAATGTCAACCTTAGTATTATTTTGTACTCTAACCATTGCTATTACATTTGGATAAATAATCTTCAGAATTTTACTAATATTCTCACTCACATGTCTTGGTGGTATAAAACTTTATTATCTGTTGAAATGCTTACGGAATCCAATGTCTTTTCATAATCTGCAAATCCAAAGCATGGTGGAAACTTTTTATTCATTTTATTCTATAACTTCTTTTAATAGCTGTATGTGCTCTAGTGTGATATCGTGTTAAATTCAGCTTGTTCTTATTATTTGTAGATGATTTGTATTGAACTTAGTAAAAATCTTATATAGAATTGATAGAAAACTGATAGCATTCTACTAATATATTTTAATTATATAGATCAGGCTTGAGTAATTGTTTTTCAATTATCTGACCTTATGAAATCAGGCTACGCCATTAAAAGAAAAAATTAACAAATATATTTAGTACAAGTTTTGCAAAATAAAATTATTTTTTAAAAAAAAATCATATTTTATTGTCATAAATTATGTTACGTAAGCATGCAATCCCTAGATCACAGATTTTTCCATGATTTAGGCAATTTGGAGTATAGTTTTGCCCATAATTTCTCTTTCTTCACTTATTTTCTTCATTTTTCCATCATTTCCTGAAGTTTTTCTATTTCTCATAATTGTAAGCCACACCTCTTCATTTTTTTTTTCTTATTGTATTTCCAAAAAAATGTAATTGTCGAGACTTGTTTTCTTGTATTTTATTGCTATACATTATTTGGGAATTCTTCCAAATGCTTCATGGTGTCATTTCTATTTTCATTAATTATACCTCTTTTTTTTTTTACATTACCAAAACATTTTTTACAATATCAAAATTTTGTTTTATGATTTTGAAATATTTTTTTTTTTTTATCACAATTTCAAGTTATTTTATTTTTCTAAATGAATCATTTTTAAACGTTTGTATGTCCTTTTTATATATATTGTCTTGTCTCTGTTGAAAATTTACTGATGAATTATCTTTTTTTAATACCAGCTTTCTAGGTAGCAGTTCTTAATAGATTATCGGCTATCCTTTTGTTGATTTAATTCAAATTTAACTTACTTTGAAGTCTGGCTTTATTTTAAAACAATTTGCAAGTTATTTAAATTCATTGTAAAGTTTCTGCAAATTAGGACTATTAATTGCTAATAAGGTCTTTCTTAATTGATGATCACTTCTGTAGAATTCATTAAACACATTACAATCATAATGTGTTTTTTTTTCTTTGTACAAATATAATCCAATTGTTCTTTATCTTTATTTGAATGTTTTCATGTTTGTTTTCCAAAGAAAGAATGTATAATGTAAAAATTTTTCTAATAATTCCGGAAGTCTGACCTCTTATTTCTGTTTGCACAACAAAATTTACCACATCACTTTCACCTTTCACTCATTTTCCAATTCAAGCATATAATCTCTCAGAAATTTTAAAACGATTCGTCTGTTAAAGCATTCCATACATCATATAAAAATTCTCCATTTCATCTACACAATGATAACTTGTTTAAGTATAAACCTGAATTATCTGCATTTAGTATTTTTTATGAAGTTGTATAAATAAAACTTCCCATTCTTTCCAATATATCATCAATTTTTCTAATGGTATTTCATTGTTATTTTACTTTTTGTAAATCTTATATACATTCTAATGCAAATTATTATATAATTTCTTTTTTATTTTTCTAACAATTTCAACTTTCCAGCCGTATTCATCAGAGCTTTGTATAACCTTCATTTTTACATTTATAAATATAAAAAAAGGTTATACAAAGCTCTGGTGAAGACTGCAGGGCACTTGAAACTGTTGGAAAATGTAAAAAAAAAAGGTTATACAAAGCTCTGATGAAGACTGTGGAGCAGTCGAAACTGTTAGAAAAATAAAGAAGGAATTATATAAAAATTTGCGTTAGAGTGTATATGAGATTTATAAAAAAAGTAATATATATATGAATATATAAAGAAATGCAAAAATGGGAAAGGAGAAGATATTAAATTAATACTTCATTGTTATTTTAATTAATGAATTCCACTTCACTTGCAGTTCCAATGTTTATGTCTTTAGAATAAATTACACATCCACTTATCAAATCAGTTGTATCTATATTTTATAATTCCTTCAGTTCATGCAGCCTTCCTTTGCTTGAAAGTGATTTATGGTTATAGACAATATCAAATGATAGTTAAGATTCGTAACTAGGGCACTCTTAGTTCATCTGATTTAGGTCATATCATGATTGAAATTAAAAAAGGATCATGGTCATATCTAACCATTCATGCAGTCTTTATATAAACAATTGATATATTTAAGAACTATAACTTATCTGAGAAGAAAACTAGTTTATACATTTTAGATAAAAGTTAATAATTTAGCATGATAGTTGACAATACTCTCCATACAGTAGTGCCAACAAGTGCAAGCCTCTATAATTAATGGATGCAGGAAGGTTTGTGCATAAAATCCATATCTTGTGCCTACTCACCCAACATTCCCAGACTAGTTTTTAACTTGTGGCTTTCATCAGTGAGGAACCTTGGATTTCAGAGCACTGCATCTAAATCTTAGGATCTAATGCAACCCTCCAACAGCCATCTTTTATCTATTTGTTTAATTATAAAGCTAGAAGCCCAAGATGAAAACACCATAATGTTTCCAACTCAAGCTCATTCGCTTGTATTGTCAAATACATCTGAACTTAGTTCAGCATCCGTAAGTTTTGGTGTCTGATTTTCAAAAACCACATTCACCATTATCCTATGGGTAGGATTGGTATATGAAATGGTGATCATGTGATGTTTTGATGATAGCTGATGCATGTTAGTGAATAATTCAGCCACGTTTGTGTACCATATAAATAATTTCACTGTAAATATAGCTGCAACTAAAATAATGTATAGTGAACGTTAGAAATTTGCTGTCCTGTCAGTTAATAGCGAACCTCTTTCTTAATAAAAATTGTAGATGTGTTCATAGTTCACAAATTAGTAATGATTGAGATCTTAATTATTTACAGTGTTTGTATTAGCAAACAACAGACCATCAGAAATGCACAGAGAAAGAGGGACAGATAGATGATTGTGTGTCTATAAGCAAAATTTAAAGTTCAGCATCATATATTGATAATATGTAAACTTGTTCGAGATTATAAGTCACGTGATGCACGACTTTATTTTCTTACTATCATTAAGAAATTTGCTAGTTTGTTTGTTTGTTTGTTTTTATGTTTTTCCCTGTGATATCATAATCTATAATTTTCTAAATTAAAATCTCCCCCTCCATATTTACATTAAACCTAGATTATTTTCTTAATGGATATATGTTTTTCGTATTAGAAAAGAAAAATGATTTGGGGGGGGGGGGGCAGCCTTAAAAATTATTTCATATTCGTTTCAATTAATTTGAGTAGTTTTTAAAGATGTAGTTTTAATTCTTTAATTAATATTTCGTTTTATAAATTTTTCTCGCATGTGTTGTAGTGTTACATTTTTTAATTGTATTTCAGTTGCCATGGTTATTTATGAAATCATTAGTTTAATGACTCATCTTTCGCAATAATTCCTTATTGTACATTTCTGTAACAATCCTAATAACTGCTGAAATAAAATAAAAAAAAAAAATATTGACATAGTTACCAGAATATAGATTCAAAATGTTATGAATAAACGTCTATTTAAAATCAGCTTGCGCTATTTATACAAAAAAAGTAGTTAATGCGACTCGTAAAACCGTGGTTGAATTCAGTCACGGAATATATTTACTAGTATGTGTGCGCGTGTTATGTAGATGTAATATGAGTAATGTTTAGAGAAATTTATTTTGGAAAGTGTGTGATCGTTGGAAGTGAAGATGTAAATATTGTTTGACTATTTTAATTAAAATGTATTTATTTTAAAAGATAAACGGTGGAAACGAAAAGGCTTAGAGTCTCACTTTATGATGCTTAGATTTCTTACAGCTTTCTTCCGTTAAATAATAACTGAGGACATTATTTTTTAAAAAAATAAATGAAGGATATTATCATTCTAAATATTAGAATGGTCCATTCTTATTAATTAAATAATTTTGATTGCAGACTTCAATCAAATTCAATTTTTTTTTTAGAACAAAACATCTTTTAACCATTGCAAAAAAAAAAAAAAAAATGATATAGTTGTTGATAAGGGAAATATGCGAATAAATTTGCCATAATGCAATCATATGTGATCTATTTAAAATACTGGCCTTTTGCTATTTTGTCTTTTGAAATGTCTACTATTATTTGAATCATTCTAATTCCAGAAGAAAAAAAGAAAGAGAAATAAAAATCAAACCTTAAAGACAACTATATAAACCAATCTTTAAACACATTTGTTTATATAATATTATAGAATGGTGTCCTTTACCTTCTTACACTGTCAACTTTATTTTTTAAATACTTCAATCCTTAATTAGTTATATCTCCCATTCTATTCTAGTCTTACCATAACATCTCGATGAAAACAATCATTATTTTATTTTTTAGAGTATCTTTGAATAATCTTTTATAATGGAAATGGTTGTTTCCTCCACGAAAACTGATCTGAAGTTCGGATGTTCATCGTAAAATACCTCTTTTTTTTAATAAAGTCTGTTATTGATCATTCTTTGATCCAATGATTTGATTTAAAGGCAGAAATTTTTAAATTGACAAGCTTTAAGATGATTGATTTATGTATAAAAGAAATATAATTGTATACAGTTGTAGCCTTTTGATTTATTTATTTATTTATTTCAACATTAAACGTAACGTGGACTTGAAAAATTAATATTTTGATTATCTTGTGAATACTGGTGTAGAGGAAAGATGTAATCTCATTTTTAATCTCTTGCGATGAAATACTAATAGGTTTACATAATTCAGTTAATAACTTATATCTCAGGCTCACAATAGATTGAAGCCCTGATTTCAGCACGGTGAGCAAAGGTTGGCTTACACAAATTAAGCTCTAAGCATAAGCACACATTATGCTTTTCAAATCGGTGCTCATGGGTGAATGCATGTAGATTCATAAAGTGCATGACCGGAGATTTGTTCTTATCTTATAATATTACATACACAGTCTGCACTATATAAATAACAGAATATTTATTAAAGAATAAGGTGTATAACATTGGAAATTGAATTTTCAGAGGCTTTAAATTGCAGAGTACGATTTGATTGGCATTTAAGATTGACGGAACTGTTGGATTTCAGTTTTCATTAGAACTCAAAACAATTACGGTTTTTTTTTTTTTTTTACAAGAAAAGTGTAATGGAATATGAAAAATTGATCCCATACGTGTTTGTCACTGAAAAAAAAAACTATAATGCTGATAAATAGTTAGATTGGTTTCTTGGTACTTAAACAAATTAGTCCAAACAAAAATATCTAGTAAGAGTTGGTATGAATTGCAAACAAAACTAATCTCTGGTTGTATGATTTGCTACTCTTACCTTTTAGCAATGACCAGCAATTTGGTTTGATTATAAGCTTGAGCCTTGCATTATAATCAGATATGATCAATTCATTTGAAAGAATACAGATTCAATAATCTTTTTGTGGTTAAGTGTATTTGCGGAAAGGAGTCATGTGATATTGAGTCGAACATAAAAGTTCCATTCGATTGATCAAATTGCATTTATATTTTATTTTACTTGATTAAGATTTAATCCAAGAATCTTTAGCTCTCGTGTGTACCACTTAATCACCACGCCAAATCATGATGAATAAATTTGATCTATTTTTTATTCCACCACCGGATTAGAATTTTTTCCGCTAGAATCATATAGCCGCTCTTTGGTCAAAATTATTTACAAATAAAAAAATTAAATAAACAGTTGTAACTAGTGATATACTTTTGAATCCAGAGAGCCATAGAAGTTAAACGGAATTTAAAAATAAATCACAAACCAAAATAGGTTCAGAAAATTTGGATTATACTAAAGAAATGTAATAACTTAATGAATAATTTCTAGTGTAATGAATGAGTATTAATAATGTACTTCCTTCAAGTAGTTTGCGACAAAGTTGGAAGGATAGAAAGTTTGACTCATCAATTAAACTGTAGTAATTGGCATAAAGATGTGTAAGCAATTGTGACCTAGGTCAACTGATGAGTTCTGGTTCAGCATGAAATGTGCATTTTGGGGATCATATGCCTTTTTTAGGGGCCTTTTGTCATATGTTTATGATTCCATCCTTCCATAAGGTGTTAAAAGCAGATATTTTCCAGTCCCTACTTTGCATGAAAATGGTTTTAGTGAAAATTACACTACAGAAATATTCTTTAAGTGGATAATCTTGAGACTAATGGATGACTGATAAGAAAATTTAAATGTCATGGTTGTTTATTTAATGAGAGAAATGTGTATGGTATTAAAAAAGTATTTGCTTCATAAATTTAATAAAAATTATTAATTTTGTACAAAGTGATCATGCAGAAGGAATAGAATAAATTGAACATTTTTTGTGTGAATCAAAAATATTTAAGGTATATATTGAAAATATGTACATATAGACAGATGGTTCAGAGAACATATTCCACTTTGTTTTCTAATAAGATCGATAGCTGACTTATTTTTTATTGTTTACTTTCAAGAGTGCTCTTAAAAATAATGGAAAAGTAAAAATGAACTAGTTTTTTTTTTTTTTTAAATCAACAACTGATCTTTCTCTTTTATATAAGGTTTTTTTATGTGAGGAATCATCGTCGTAGTCATCATCAATTTGTAATTACTACTTTGAAAAACAAATAACTGCTGTAGTGTTCTTTCAAAAATGTATGCCTTTTTTTTTATTAATGATCATTTTTGGAATACTTCTATAATCCAAGAATCACAGCAAGAAAAAAAAAATGGGAATTTTCTTAATTGCGTTATTAAAAAAACTACGATGACACAAAAATTGCATCGAAAATAAATGGGAAAAGCATGTGTTACGTTAATTAAAATATGGTGTATTTACCTAATATCGATTTAATAACTTCATAATAATAGAATTGCAAAACATCTTTCATCGAAATTGTAAAAAAATTGTTGGCAAAAAAAAATTTTTTTTCATTATATAATTTTAAAAACTTTACAAAATGTAATTTACATTTTTTTTTTTTTTCCAATTTTAATGAATCAGATTTTAATAGATTGTCCGTTTCTATATTTGAATTTTATAGTATTTTCTTGGTTTTTTTTTTTATAATTTGTACTTTCGATGTATTTGTTGGATATACATTGCCTCAGGCAATTTCATTTTTCGATTTAAGTGAAGAATTCTTGATTTTAGCGGGAGTGGTTATGTTTGTCGTATTTTCACTGATTTCTGTTTTTTTTTCATTTGAATTTTATAGCATTTTCTTGGGGTTTTTTTATAATTTGTACTTTCAATGTATTTGTTGAATATACATTGCCGCAGGCATTTTTATTTGTCAATTTTGGATAGAAATTTATCACTCACAAGCTTCAGGCCGGTTGTTGATGGTACTGCAGTGTCATCTAATGGTGATTGAGCACATATTCCACAACTACCAATAAAATATACAATTATGAGTTAAAAAAATGCAGTTATATTGTGCTTTTTAATTAATAATATGTTTAGTAAAACATTTATTCATTAATTAACTTCAGTGCTCAGTTTTAAACTTTTTTAAATAAGATATTCAAAGTTTTTGGTATATTTTTATTTTGTGATAACGAGTTTTATTATTATAGGAAACCATTATTGCTTTATTTTTTTAATGCAAGATTTTTGAATTTGCAATGAAGTTTGGGGGATTTTAGTATCAATCAATCTTCCTTTTAACAATTTTTCTTATTTCTGTAGTAGACCATCTGTTAGTTACTTTTAATGATAATGAATCTATTATTTTTAAATATTAATAAAGAGCAGCAATTATGCCATCTTCTGTAAATGCTCGACTAAATCAAGTTATTATACAAATCACTGCTTGTAAGAAAAATTTACAAAAAAATATTCTGATATTACCTAGATTTTGCCAAATAAATTGCAGCAGCCTTACAAATCTATTGCCAGAAATTTAAGAAATTAGATGAACAAATTTACAAACAGTCAGATGGTTCTCATTTAGTATTGAAACTGTAAGATTTGTATTCAAATCTTAGTTTCACCTTAGTTCTGTTATCATTCTATCTCTCGCTCCTTTAGTATAGGTTTGCATGAATTCTGACTTTGAGTATCGGATTAGTGTGACCTGTAAATTGTTTCAAAAAAAAATAATAAGAAAAATAAATATCATATATGCGCACATACTCCGATAGTTTTATTTTAAAAATAAACGCATTGCAAGGTACTATTAAATTGCCGTGTGTAAGTTGTATAAAGTTAAATAATCCTATTAATTATTCTGACAGGTTTACATATTATTTTAATTTATAAAATAAATTAAAGAAATCAATAATTATATTGTAAAATGTAAACATATTATTATTTAGGTCAGGTCCAGGTAATACTGAAATTATAAAAATAAATAAGTCTCAATTAAAAATAAAGATGTTTTTTAAAATATAGAAATTCCCCTGCTAATTAAAGGCAAGTCATAGTGGGAGGGGGGAAAGAGATGACAGAGCTAAAAGGTATTTAAACGTACGGAAACAAAAGAAAAAGGTTTGTTAAAAAAAAAAAAATCTTTTATAAATTACGTCATGCAAAAAGGTAAAATTTAAAAAGTGGTCAGATTGAAATTTCAACCTGTATTGCATCCGTGACCTAAAGGGATGTATGGCACAGACCCGAGAGACTGCTGCATGGATGACGTGTTGCTTGATGGATCCCAGAGATAAGGAAAAAGAGAATAAAAAGCCACAACTGATTGTTAAAATGATCAATGAGAGGCCAGAACCAGAAACGTTAAATTACAATTATGCTGTTAATTATTATATTTCTTGCGATCCGAATTTTATATCTAGCAATGTGCCAAGAGTAGGCGCCGTGCGACGCTCCTCCGGACTGATGGCTATACAATATTAAAATTCCCACGAAATGTGATAAACCTAGAATTCTGCTACTTTCGTTGAATAAATCTTTCCCTAAATGTGACTGCTATTGAACCAGGAAACTCAGACTCTCCAACAAGTGTGCACACTTAAATGAACTAAAGGTAACCAGATACCCAAGAATAAAATTGTTTTGAACTCTAATTAAACTCTATATTTCTAATATGTTAATTTCATTTTCAAATTCTACTATTATGTAATTCTAAAATTAAAAATATGCAATTTTCTATAATAATGCTCTTTTGTAATGAACCTCGTAACTTAATCTATTTATCATTATTCTACTTGGTATCCAAAATTTTATTGTATTCATTAAAATTATATTTCATGCCCACGTGGTTTCCGAGCTGATGTTTTTTTTTATTATTAATTCGCACAGGAGCTACCCTCCTCTGCGGATTGATATCATAACAGAAACTCATGTTGGTTAATAATTTTCAGCTCGGGAATCATAGAATGAATTTAATATGCTTTATAAAAACGAGATCTAGATTATTAGTTAGTGTATTTGTTAATGGGCTATCATTCATTTTAAGTTAGTTAAATCTTAAATAAATAATAATGTTAAGAAGAAAAGGGGGGGGGGGTTAATGATAGTAAATTAAATGCTAGTCGTGTGGAGATTGGGGATAAATTCATATTATTTTGCCAAGCATAAAATAAATAAATGTGTTTGCATTAGAGTTGTGAACTGCGTTAGTTATCGATACATGAATTTTTAAATTGCAGAAAATGTAAAGGAGGTACTGTAAACATGTTGTTCTCACACTTAAGGAACGTACAAAAAATATAATAGCACGGAACCTTGTCACGCGGTCGGGGATGGAAAGCCTAAGACCTCGTACCGATACCGCGCTCGTGACCACTCCTAAGGGCTCCGCCCGATGTTTGGCCATCCCTCTCCTATTCCTATACTAATTACCTTGTCATGCGGTCAGGGATGGAAAGGCTATGACCTCATACCGATACCGCGCTCATGACGTACCTACAGGGCTCCGATCCAACGTTTGATCATCCCACCAGTCTCCAACATTTCTTCTGCGATTATCCTTTTAGAAAGCCGATTCTCTTATAGCTTGGCAGTATCTCAGGCTACCGCAGGTCGCTTTAATAATAAATATAAAGTTTATGCTGGGTCTAGCTCCACTCCTCCACATCTGCTAATTTTTAGTAAGTTATTAGAATAGACATTAATATTATAAAGCAAATGGGGTGATAGCCTTGTAGATGAATGCACTCCTCATTAAGATATCGTAGCGTGTCTCATAACCTTCGTCCTCTAAATGTGAGGCATGAGATGTAGTTCATATTGACACCCAGGTAGCGTAATATATTTACCTATGTAAAGTAGCCGCAATTTAATACTTAAATTATCTATATCCATGTCTGTGTGTCTGCTTAATTTAGAATAATAATTAGTACCAATCATAGCAATGAACAGTAAGAATATAGTAGTAGTCCGTAAGGTGAAACCATTAGTTAGAGTCTCTTGTTTACCTGACCACCGAGCCTAGAAAATAGTGCTATTGTTATGGTAGATGCATTGTCATGTGGGTTTTGTTGTGAATAAAATTACCGGGTTTGAATGCGGTATTGCAGACCCTGAACCCACCTGTCGTGCCGCGATTCGAACGTGGTGATGGACTTTTGCAACATGTTAACAAGGCATACAAAATCTTACCATTACAGTATTGGGCAGTTCTTCTAATTTGTGCAATCTTGCTTCACTTGAAAATGGTCCGCAGTTGTCATAAAATAGCAGCCCATGTTCGCTTCCAGGGAATTTTTAGCACTTTTTGCCTTTGGCTGCTAACCACTGCCTTGATTGGTAACTTTACAATCTTCTGGGATGCTATAATTTCTGTGATGTAAAATGAAGTCTTTGATTTTGGTCTGCACAGACTGAAAAGATTGTGATAGTCCGTCGCCTATTAAATATGTTTTTCTGTTAATATTAATCTTTAGAAATTATAAAATGTTAAGAGTTATTTAAGCTTTTTTTTACATGCTTTTTATTAGAAATATTAAGCCGCATATGATCTCCTAGGCAACGTGAAAGAATTTTTATTATTTATTCTTATCGGATATGATACTCCCTTAACTTCCACATTATTTTTTTATGTTGAAAATAACCCAAAGCAGTGCTGCTTGAATTTCTGTTTTTGCACCATTGTTTGTTAAGAATAGCTCTGCCAATACACCTTAAAATTGGTAAAAGTGAAGGAGCGGAACTTATATGATGTCCAGCACCTGAATGATCAGATCAATTTTCTGTCGATTCGTCAACTTTTATGAATCTGTAAGTTTGATGTCTTAAATAATATCAGAAAAGTCAAGTCAGACTCTTAACTAATAACTTTTCTTGCAATATTTAATTATTTATCTGCAATTATTAATAAGAATTTTATTATATTCCTAAATTATAAGTAATTGTTGCAAAAGCGCACAGTAGTTATTGATAAATATAGTTGTCAATGCCTTCATATGGATGAAGATACTCTCACTGCACTCCTGTCGAAAAACAATAAAGGCGAAAACATCTGTCAGACTTCATATGTTCACCATTTCTTATGCTTGCTTATAACTGTTATTAAAATAGACAGAACTCTCCATACAGTAGTGCCACTCAGTGCAAGCCAGAGTAATCAATGGATACCAGAAGGCTTGTGCATAAAATCCCTATCTAGTGCCTACTCATCCAAATCTCCAGACTAGTTTCTGGCTTGTGGCCTTCGTCAGTGAAGAGCCTGGATCTTAGGATCAAATGCAACTCTCCAGCAACCACCTTTTATCTCTTCTTAACTACAAAACTATGAGAATAAAATTAAAAATACACTATTTTCAATCCAAGCTCATTAGCTTATATAGTCATATAGGTCTGAAATCAGTTCAGTACCCATACATTTTGGTATCTTTGGTTTTTTAATAACCATAGCCACCACTACCCTATTAGGCAGGATTGGTATTAAACCACTAAAAATCACATGATCACCATTTTTTATGCTTGCTCATAACTGTTATTAAAATAGGCAAAACTCTTCATACAGTAGTGTGACTCAGTGCAAGCTAGAGTAATCAATGGATGCCAGAAGGCCTATACATAAAATGCCTATCTAGTGCCTACTCATCCATATTCACAGAGTAGTTTCTGGCTAACTCATTGACAAGGCCACAAGCCAGAAACTAGTCTGGGGATATTGGATGAGTCGCACTAGATAGGGATTTTATGCACAAGCCTTCTGGCATCCATTGATTACTCTGGCTTGCACTGAGTGGCACTACTGTATGGAGAGTTTTGCCTATTTTAATAACAGTTATGAGGAAGCATAAGAAATGGTGATCATGTGATTTTTAGTAGTTTAATACCAATGCTGCCTAATAGGGTAGTGGTGGCTATAGTTATTAAAGAACCAAAGACACCAAAATGTATGGGTACTGAACTGAATTCAGACCTATATGACTATATAAGCTAATGAACTTAGATTGAAAATACAGTATTACTGTGTTTTCAAATTTTATTCTCATAGTTTTGTAGTTAAATAGAGATAAAAGGTGGCTGCTGGAGGGTTGCATTAGATCCTAAGATCCAGATGCAGTGCTCTCAGATCCAAGGCTCCTCACTGATGAAAGCCACAAGCCAGGAACTAGTATGGGGATATTGGATGAGTAGGCACTAGATAAGGATTTTATGCACAAGCCTTCTGGCATCCATTGATTACTCTGTCTTGCATTGAGTGGCACTACTGTATGGAGAGTTTTGCCTGTTTTAAATGTCAGATTTGTTGGAGCGATGAGATTTATCGCAGTTTGTCATCACTTTACCTTCTTACTGAGAGTAGATAGATATTCATTTTCCCATCAATATTAATTGATTAACTACATTAGCATTTCTCAATCTGAATTTAAATCTAAATCCTACATGTTATAATAGATACATATCTATTGCATCTTGAAGCTTTTTATTTTTTTGAATGTATAATGCAATATTTCAATTTTTTTTTTCTTTTTCAAATCTTATTTGGTAATGCATGTTTGCTTGTTTTTATTCTTCCATTTCAACAATGCTTTTAGGGTCATTATCAAAATCTTATGTACCTTTTACTGTAGAATTTTACTTTAGAATTATAGAGATAAAGGTTTGATAATAATCATAAAATATGTAATCAAAATGCTGAAATAAAAACCAAACACATTATTTACATGTTAATAAATAACATATGAAAGAAAATATGTGTCTAACACTTGTGGTAATAGAATGTGTCAAATTTTAAAAGAAAAAGATATTAATATAAATCTTGTCGGTATACATTTGTTTGGATTTGTTACACATATTATAACAATCATTAGTAAATAATTTTCCAAATTAGAAAATATACCAGTTGATAGATTAGTTATTATTATGACAAATTAATTTCATGATCAGAGCAAGAAGCTCAGCGTTCAAACTTAGTCTATAATTATTATGTAACTAGTTTTATATCAGAACGACTGGCTCTTCATTTAGTGACTTATTGTGCAGTCCATATTTTGATTGGCAGTGATCCTTTGTCATTCTCAATCTAACTGGACCATTTTTTAATCTTGAATTAATTTTTAATTAGCATGCCTGAGGGTAGGCTGTTCATCCAGTGGCCTAAGTTGCCCCCAACTGTCCCTGAAGAGCTTTTCTGGCGTTAATAAGTGATCCCTGAACATAGTAGTCTGAATACATTTTTTACACACCTCCCATGGTTCTTTACTTCCTTGGTTAAAAACAAAATAATTCCTCGTTAACCACACGGTATGAAGCAGGAACATTCCCATTTTAATTGCAGCAAAGGCACCACTCTTTATAGCATCCCTAATTCTTAGAATTTTCATGTTAGCTGGCAGTACTCTGGTTATGATATTTTGTTTAACAGGACTCAAAAGTGGGCAAGCAGTAAAAATATGTTCAATAGTTTCATCCGCCACTCTACATAAGTTACATAGTGGTTCTATTTTTGACAAATTTCTATGATATGCCAAAAAATGATTTGTTGGCAAGGCTTTCAAATTAAATTTTATGATAAAGTCAATATGTTTCGCTTCCAAATAGCAAAATTTTAGTTTTCCGATTAGTAATTTGGTAGATAAATCAAGCTCAGCAGTTAAATCAGTAATGTTTGCATGCATGTATTTGTAAACTCTCCAGTAAGTGTTAGTGTTGTCAATAATTGAAGCCATAACTTTGAAGAATTTGTTGGCATATGCTAGCAGCTCCATGACCCACTTACTTTGTATGGGTGGTGGCATGTCCACTGGAAATCTTGCATTCATTGCCTTAAGCACTGATAGGGATTTCTGAAATGAAAAAGTGTCGAGATCATGCAACCCAAGCCTGTTTAGGTCTTTCGGTCTCTGCATCTTGGCTAAACTAATGGTTACTGTTTTCTTCTTCCACAAGATGCCAGTGTAGACTGAGTTTATTGCATTCTGAAAGGACGTGATTGGTTTAAGAAGCGGCATGAAGTAATTAATTCGGGGAAGCACCATGTTAATCAGTGCTGTCTTACCCGGGAGTGATAAGTAGATTCCTGAGAGAGCAAGCTTCTTGGTTTTTTCTAGAATGCTGTTTTGCAGTGCTCTTCTCGTAGCCGATGTGGACATGGGAAATCGAAGAAATTTTTGAGGTTTCCACGAGAATCTTGAAGAAATTGCTGTTGTCCGAAGGATCTTCCAAGTAGCAGATTTCTGAGTTTATCCTTAGCCCATATCTCTGTGTATTCATCCAGCAGTTTATATAGTTTGGGCAAGTATTTATGCAAGGGGAGAAGACTGTAATGTCATCCACATGATATGTGATGAACTTCCTCCCCTAACACTGAGACAAATACCCCAGGAAGATGTTTCTCAATAGCTGTTAATAGAGGCTTTACATAGGCTATGAAACACAGGGTGCTAAGAGGTGACACCTGGGGGTATTGATAGATGTGGTTTAAACCCTGGGGCCAAAGAGCCATCCAATGATGTATATATTGGTCTACTTAGCAGCAGATTTGCTATGATTCTGATGTAGACTTTGGGTACCCTGTAGCGCTCCAAAATTGAAAATAATTTTGCAGGCACTTTACGGAGTCAAATGCGCTGCGAAGTTCACCTGCACCACAATATGTCCTGGTGTCTTTTTGGTCCTTATATACTCCACCAATAAAGCAAATCTCCTTACTGCCTCAATGGTGGATGATCCCTTGTGGGAAAATTGGTGCAAGGAAATTTTACTGAGCAGCCGCTGTTGGATCTTATCCTTAACAATGATTCAATGATTTTTATTAATAATGGGGTTACTGCTCAGCTTCTCTATTGCTGCATCTCAGTGCACTTAACATATACTTCTATTAGAAACATAAGGGGCGAGATTAATCATAGAATCAAAGTTAGGGTGAGGAAAATATGCTTACATGTTTGAAAAGAAAAGTTTGGTCACATAATAAAAAATTATGCTGAAAATGCAGATCTCATAATAAAGTGTAGAGAAATGTATGTTAAGATTAATAAGAAGAAATCTAAGAAAAATTTACAAATAAGGAAATAAATCGACACTATTGACATCACTGAAGGAATTAATATACCGAAATGGAGTTTGATTGGGCATGGAATTAGCAGAACCCTTTTTTGCTGTTTCGAATTAACGTTTATTATTGTTACTATTTGATTCTAGTGGTTCTTATCAGAACTATAATTGATTGATGTATTATATTAGTCTTATATTCTTCACATATATATATATATATTTCTAGCTATATAAAAATTGAGTCAATTATTTGTTTATACCTATTATTTAAATACAGGTATATCCATAAGCACATTAGTATTTAACATCTGCTTTGTAATGCCTTATCAAAGTCAATAACCTTCTTTTAGCATGAATACTGAATTAAAATTATAATTAGTTTAGCAAACAATATTTATTATCAATTATTACATACATGATTGAATCTAGTTATCAATTAGTGATAAGAATATACTTTTTATTATTATTATTATTATTATTATTATTATTATTATTATTATATATATATATTGAAATAGATTGCCAATCGTGAGTTGGATTTAAATTTTTGTAACGAAATTTTTGTTTATATATTTTAGCACCCATGCATAGATAAAGGAGTAACGGTATATATGTGTTCAAAATAAATAGTTTATTTTTGATTTAGTTTCAGCTAAATAAATTTATATTTTAAAAAAATTATTTGTAAGACAGGAAATCAAATATTTTTTTTTAATGAAGAAGGTTATTTAAAACAAGGTTTTATTAATTATAACTAAAAAGATGATATTAATTAAGAAAAATTTTGATAAACTAGTTTATCGGAGTATTAAATTCCTTAAAAACTGATCTTATATCGAGATTAACCTTTGCCTCTACGTTTTGGGCTCAAATGTTTTAAAATTTTAATTATAATAAGAGGTTAAGATAAACTGACTATAATTTCCCTCACTATGTTTTTTTTAATCTATGAAATTTTGTATAAAAATGTTGGTTTAATTAAAAATAATTACCGGCTTGTCCTGATGAAAATTTTTGCTTGAAAAAGAAATTGTATAATTAGGCTATCTCAAAAATAGTTTTATCTTTTCTTATTTTGCCGGTTCTTCGAGTAGAATTGCCAATGCTGGTAAATCAATGGACTTAAAAAAGACATTTCTAAGTATTTGAAGCAACTGTCATGTAAAGCCACCAAAGAATTTCTTCCTGAGTGTGGATCTTGCAACCAGGATGTCTAGCTCTATCGGCTGAACTAACTCCAACTTAGTACCAACTAGTCACATGCATATCATTTGCAGTTATAATAAACACGCTTCTCAACAGTGGAAGTTATTCAAATTTAATATTTACTAATTGTGATTAAATGCATGGAAAATCATTAACAGTATTTCACTAGCGAAGGACAAATGAGCTCTTCGTCATTTCAAAAATTAAAACATACGGACATATATTTAATTCTAACCTCATAATGAAATAATCTCTCCTCAGCGATATATTGACTTTAGGTAACTGTATTTTAGCTGTATTTCTCTTCAGAAAATACTCTTTGCATTTTAATTATGCTCTATAATACATAATTTTTTATTTATCAAATTTCACATATTTATATGCAGTATGCCTGCTGATTATTTAAAAGTGACAAATGTATGTAACTACCTTTTTAAAAAAAGTATCTGTCTTCGGTAGTTGCCCATGAAATTTTTAAGCAGGAGTATTTTTTTTTTATATAGAATCGCTGTCAAAAAGTAATCAAGGACAACAAAATGGTGCATTTCTCATTTTACAACCACATGGCAATCATTGTTAAATCTTCTAATGTATTTTTTTATTTTTACTAACTGCTGTTTGACAAATATCTGGAGTAGATCGACCTTTACTTTTCAATGTTTTCATGTAATGATAATTAGGAAAATATATTTTTTTATATATATTCAACACTAACATCTGTCATGATAGACATTAAAATATTTCTTTTATTATTCTGTTATATTTTTCCATAATAAATATTTATATGTTAATTTATAAATGTTATTTACAAAGGGAAAAACCGGGATATTTAACTGCTCATCCTAAACGAAAACAATAAAAATGAATTCTCTGAAGAGAAACGGAATAGATAAAAATACCATGCTCAAATAACTACTGACGCTGCCACAGCAAGCAGCTTCAGTGGCAGTACTTATGCACATCGATAAAAACAAACATGAATCTCTATAAACGTTTTTGAAATTCTCTAAATATATCGTTTCTGAATAGAATCTCAAGTACACCTGGGTCTCGTTTTACACGATAGATAGGTTCCTCAGAAAACACGCGCAAACGAAATCGCGCAAAAATAGATGTAACTTACATTGAAAAAGGGGGGATGCGGTCTGCAATTTTTCAAAATTCGTGTAAAAGCAAAGCACCAACGTAAAATTACTTTAAAATTCGCGCAAAAAAAAGTATAAGGAAATAAAATATAACTAATAAAAAATTTCAAATTTGAAAAAAATTGATACAAGACAAACTTTTTTTTAACTATAATATTTAATTTTATTCAAAATAATATATTTTTATGCATAATTTACAGTAATTTGCATTTTTATACACGTTTTAATTATTATAGCTATTTGCCGAAAAACACGTACGTTTGCAAACAACTAGCGCCAACTTCACACTCATGTTGTAACAGTGGTTTTCTCGTGACAATGTAATTAGTAATTAATCTTTGAGACGATTTTATTAATTGTTTATGAAACTAACAGCTAAAAATTAAATTCTTATTTTTGTCTTTAATTTTCAATTCGGTTTAAAAATCAAATTTCACATTAATTTCAAGTCGCAATAAATAATTTTTAAATTATTAATTACAATTAAAAATCAGATTTTAATTTTTAATTGTCAAATTTAATTGTGCCCACTGCTATTACTGATCTTTTAAAAATAAACTTGTGGACACTAAATAATTAATAATTGATTACGTTCTTTTTTAAAAAGCAAAAACAGAATGTGATTTAAAATGCAAAATTAACACGCACAATGTAAAATGTGGAAATTATGATTTTAATTTCATTATTGCATAAAATCTTACTATTATAAAGCACTGAAAAATATTGAAATTACTAAGATGAAAGTCGAATTCCAATAATGTGCTATTACTTTCAATATAACGTAAGTGCGCGAAATTTATTATTTAAAGTAATAGCGCATTATCAGAGTTCATACACCTGGGTCACTTTTTATGTGGACTTATTTAACACACTTCCGGTGAAACACCAATCGCGTAACTTCAAAATCATGTTAAATAAGTCCGCGTAAAAAGAGACCCAGGTGTATTGCTTAAAATAATTATTTGGAAAAATGGTTTAATTAGTTACATTAAATAATAATTATGCAAAATATTGAATGATTGTTATATTATTAATATTTGCAAGTACAAATTTAATAAAAAAAAAATCTGGGAGTGCTGCAATGCTTATGGATCCACCGCCACTATTGGTCCATCTCCTAAAGAATTAATTTATATTTTAAAAATAAGAGAAATTTACTTTTAAAATCATCAAGACTTGTTTTTCTACAAAATTTATATCTTTGAAGCTATTGGAATTTACACAATTGGAATAATGTGTTTATAATTAATGGAAATAAAGTTACGTGTGGGATGATGCCAGTGTGTGCATATACATATACAAAGTTTTGCTAGGCGGATTTTATTTCATTTTGAACTTTTAGCAGGTTGTCATTTTATATCTCTCACATACACATGTGAAATTAATGATTAGAGTATATATTAAGATCGTGTCGATTTTTATCCGCCACACTTGCAATTATTTATATTTCTGTTTACTTCCCCCTGAACTTAAAATTCCGCTTTTAATTCCTTGATTACACACATGATAATTTTAATTATTACTCCAGGATGTAGAGATCTATTAAGTTGTCACACTTTTAATTTGGCACAGGATCAGATGCATATTGTAGAAAGATGATTTTGTGATTGCCTCCGCATTGTGATTATTTAAATTTAATTTAACTTTCTTTATTACTGCCTCTTCTTTTAAGCTAATGGCAATATAAATGTGGCGGACATCTTTCTTGGCTAACACATATCTAACGATCAAAGAATCAGTTGAACATTCATTATTAGGTAATAGCTTTCAGAGAAAAAAAGGTTTGCTGTTAATAATCAGGGCTAATGTCAAATGAGATATATGTCAACATAAAAGGATAATTTAAGTGTATGTAAATATCTATTATAAAGGAATTGTCGGTCTATTTTTAGCCTTTGTTTTCTGTCGTCTCTCTTGCCGATTGAGGATTTTAAAGAATTTCTGCTATCCATGACTAAAGGCATTGATGTATTTATTAGTAATGACATGTGACTTTGTAGGGATATATGGTTTAAGGTCCTTCCTAGTAAAACTTTTGATATATCTCTTAAGAAGACTTTCTAGACTGTCTAGCAGCACTCTTTGATATTGGATATTGACCATGCCGATAAATTTGTCCATTGCAGTATTAATTATAAAGGCCAGTGGAACTTAGAAAATTATAAAGGCCAGTGGAGCTTAGAAGCAACTGCTTTGGGTGCTGAATTTGCTATGATGTAAAATAAGAACTTTTTTTAATCGTTTGTATTAATTGAATATTTTAATAAAAATTTGAAGCTATTTTTAATAAAAGGAATAACAATTTCCTTTCATCACTCAAAGGTTTGTTCATTTCTCTAAAATGAATTTTTTATTTTCTAAATTATACTTAATAGAAATTATAAATTTATTTAAACGCACATTGATTACGTATGTAATATTTACTAAGACTGTAGCTCAAGAATATGCGATGCGATAGTAGGGACCTCTACAGGTTTTAACCACAAGCTTACGCTCTTTTCTTCCAAAGCGTAAGCTTGTGGTTAAGACCTGTAGAAGTCCCTACTATCGCATTTTTACACGCATATTCTTGAGGCTACAGCTTTACTAAATATTATTAGAAATGTAAATTACATTATATTTTAATATATTTTGTTTCATTTTTGTGCTGTTTTATTTTTCTGAATTTTTTTTAGTTTTGTAATTTTTTATTTTTGTATATGTGTGTTTTTTTAATAAATGTATTTTTTATTTAATATATTGTATCGGGTCGAACTGCTAAAACCACTTACTTATACGTATATATAAGTTTTGACTGGTTTCAAACTCCTTCATAATACATTTATAATCTTATAAATGTTACGTGAACAAGCCGGCACGTTCGAGCAAAATGGGAGATCTTATTGATAGCTTTAACTATCAACAATGGCCCACCTCGGCTGCTAGATTCAAACCCCTACTATCCAAATACTTTATTTGTTTCAGAGTAAACCCCGGGGTGCCAGCTAGTCCAAGGACTAACGTATTCAGGCAATAGGCTCATAATCCAGCGCTCGAAACATTTCTTAAAACTAGCTCAGTCTAATTTTAATTCAATAACAAAATAATACATAATTATTGGTGGAAAGAATTAATAAAAAATGTTGGTAAAAAGAATTGACCGACAAATAAAGTTTAAGTTTAAAGACATTTTATTTTAATTAACATTAATTAAGTTTAAAGATAATTTATTACCCAACATTAATTGACCAAATTTAAACATCTTGATAATCTAATTTAATATGCGCACATTTTTAAATTAACACATTATAACATATATCTGGTGAAAAGCATAAATAATATGTGACATTGTTAAATTATCTCACATTCCCACACACGCACATCAATAGTTCATTTTATGCATGCATGAGTTCAAATTACTTTACTCGGTAGGATTGACAAATTATAGTGGTGGCTACTACGTATAAATGATAATAAATAAATGTTTACCTAGGATTTTTGGAGCGTGGATAGTGCTTGTTGTTGGCTGCTTCTGATGGATTATATCTAACCGGTTAGATTGGGACGTTTCTTGAAGAGATTTTATGCGAATCCATTGGTTTTATTCTTGAAGACAGTTGAACGTTTGACGGAGGATTTGAGTTATGCAGACATTATTTCACAGGCAGGTTTTGATGATCTTGTTGGACTAAAAGGCTGAAGCACTTGCGTATATTTCCAAAAGCTGCTCAACAATGCATTTTTGTTTCTGGATACATAATAGAAACTGCACTGTTATCTGAACTGAACAAGACTGTCACTGGAAACTAGACTGAAAAAACTCAATTAATTGTCCGATTAAAAAAAAGTCTATTTATACCTGCGACGTGTTGTCCGTGTAATATCCTCCGGCAAATATCTGTTGTCGAATTCCATTGGTAATTAATCCTATGACAACGTGTTTTTGATTGATTGTTTAATTAGTAGTAGCTTTCATAAACGTATTGTTTTTTTTTTTATCTTTAGTAGCTCACCGCTGTGTTTTTAAATATATTTCATTTCAATATTTATTTTCATGTGTTTTTCAATACAATTTTAACACGCATTTATTATATCTCTTTTTAACAGCTTACATTTATTTACATTCGCACTCACATATATATTTTACTATTCTAAAATCAAAAATAGTTTTAAGATTATTTTTCTTCTTTAATTTAAATGAAGAGATTTATATATTTTCTTTAAACCTTTTAAATTGTATTTCAACTAATAATAATAAACTCTTTACTTCCTTTTTATAAAACCTTCAGTTTAAACCCCCTTCCAATGATTTTTCAACTTTTATTTCAAACTCTTTTGCGAAAGATTTTTATTTTAATAATTTTTTTTAGACAAAATTATTTTATATACATGTGCCAAATTGGCCTTGGCACAATATATATTTTTTTTCATTATACATTCATTGCTTTTTTTACTAGACCATTTTAAATATGTAAGTAAAATGACCTATTTTTAATAAATAATCCACTGTGGAGTTAAAAAGACCTCTTCAATAACACTCAAAAACAATGAAGGCTATATTCTCTAGACTTGTTAATTTTTAGCTAATGAGGGTTTGAGCATTTTTCCACCCACATTTCATCAACTACTATCTTGATAACCCATTTACTGACTAATATAGCATATAAAAGCGATTTACCCACTGACGAAGAAGCTGCCAAAACCAAAAACAATTAAATGGGCCGAGCGCTTTCGAGGTTTTCCCTCATATTCATGGCCAACATAAGTTATAAATCATTTATGTAGTATTGTTAACTAATAAAATATGCAAATGTAAATGCAAATTAGTTTGTCCATTTTTTCGAGATAGAAAAGCGCGTGTCACGTCTATTGATGGAATTGTTGTCACTGATAATAAAATATGCCTCCTTGACTTTTCTTTTGCAGTCGTTGGCTTCAGAGCATACTATCTTGGGGTTGCCTGGTTCAAACACATGGCCAGCCTGCTTCTCATGTTCCAAGAATATTGAAAAGTTATCATTGTTCTTTTTTGCTCTTCTGTAAGTATAAATGTGTTGAGCAGCTCTGTTATGAACAGTGACCTTGGTTTCCCCATAGTATGTGGCACTGTATCGAATCTGAGGGCATGAAATACTGTGTATGACCTGGGTGTCTGAGATGGATCTGTTCTATCCTTCGAATTATTAATAAGTCTGTTAGTATTAGGGGGAGTGCGGAAGCCAACCTTAAATTCACCAGCCAAAGTCTTTATCATCTGTTGTGGTAATTTGGGAATATAAGGGAGGGTAATTTGTGGTTTATCTTTACTTATGTGGTTAGTTATTGATTTTCTGTAAAATTGATCTATTTTCTTTGTAATTAATCTGTAGCTGAATCTGACACTTAACAAATCTTTTATATAGCATGCAATATTAGTCTTCCTATCAGCCTCAAATTTACACAAATTTTGATTCCTAAATAAAAACGCATTTAAACCTGTGAATTTATGTGCTGTAGGTGAAATGGATTTCGGGTGGGTAAAACCTCTGACCTCAAGAGGCTTAACAATCATGCAATAATGCAGAGCTCTGCCTTCATTATGGACCAGCAAATCCAAATATTTTAGCTTCTGCCATTCGTTTTCCCAAGTGGTGTTTATAATCAATTTAGTTTGCAGTTGTAATTCATTTTTAATATTGATGATTACATCTTTTGGAGCTGCCATAAACACATCATCTACATAGAATAGTTAGCTAGGTTGACTAGGGACTAGCTTACCTAAGAGAATAATAAATCTCAAAAGTAATTTTATTTGGTCCAAATTTATTCAGTTCTTAAATATTGCAGGTAGAACTCTGCTACCCAAGACCTTTCTAAATAAATATTTATAATGTATTTTAGTTTTTTTTTTCTCATGTGTCATGGCGTCAGCCAGGAAGCGAACCTGCTAACCCGGGACAACTGCTTGTAAAGCAGCTGTTACTGACCTCTCAACCACCAGTGCTTGACTATGTATTTTAGTTTTTCTATTATTATTTAATTTGACTATTAAAATTCAAACTTTTTTTAACTCTCTTTTGAAATGTTTAGTGATTATTTTTTAATTGTATTAATTTCTAATAAATATTTTTACATAATTTTAATATTAAAATTAAACTAGTCATAATACAGGTAGTTTGTCATTAACCTAAGATAAAGTTACAAAGTATTGTTTTGATTTATTGTTTTAATATCTGCTATATAAAAGTTCTGTGCTGGTATAAATATATTATATATCTATTCATCCAGTATATTGAATGTTTCTTATATAAGTAAATAGAGATTTGAACTTTGGATTTTTCCAGTCACATGACCACATACATGCAAAAAAAGATAGTTGATCCCCAATGTAAGTATTTTGCACAGAATCAGCACTCCTCAGTTGGACTAGATCATAATATTCCCAACATATATACAATCAGTGCTCAGCTTACGTTAAGATAGCAATTTCCTTAAATCTTAAGGGATTTCAGTCTTCTCACCCTTCCAACTATTCAATTGTCCATTTCATTGGAAAACCAATAATGGAACATCCAAACCCTTACTTGGAATTATATTGTAGTCATACCCATGTCGACCTTACATCAAACCCCTCATATGGACCATTATGTATATATATAGGAGAGGGATGGGCTGAGCATATATTATGATGTAAACTATTTCCAAGGACTTTGAGAGTGCCATTGTTTGTTTTCTTATTAAATGGATGGTTGAATAGTTGAAAGGATGAGAAGATTGAAGCCTGTCCATTAATGTTTAAGGAATTGCTATCTTAATATAAGCTGAGCACTGATTGTATATATATATGGGAGATTATGATCTGGCCTAACTGATGAGTATTGGTTCTTCTTGAAATACATATATTGGGTATTATCTAATTTTTTTCCATGTATGTGGTCAGGTGTATCAGTTGTTTGAGTTGGAGATGAGTAGACTGGAAAAATCCTAACTTCAAATCCTTCTGTTTACTTATAAATATGTTCTATATTTTAAACACTTAAATTGTTTTTAATAAAATAAATTTATACATTACCCAAACGTATTTGTAAATATACAAACTCATCAATATCAGCCAGTCATGAATGATTTTAATCAATCCAACTTCAAAGAGGAAAACAAAATGATAAAAGTATAAAACAATAGTGCAGCAGAGATGAGTTTTGTCATGACTAGACAACATATCCGCAAATAGAATATACTGGTACCTTCTTCTGCTTATGTGATATTTTGCAATGTTATTTTTTTTGACTAGTATATCAAATTTTCCTCCTGAAAGACTTTAGCTTTATATCTAATAGCAGCTGTTCATTGTGTCGTTAAGGTGACCTTAGTAATATGAAATGGGATCTGTATCTCCTCCAAAATTTTGCTCAAGTTAACTGTCAATTACCTTTCTAGGAAATTTTGGGGGTTCTTTCATTTCACATGTCCAATCTATTTTTCTCTCTCTTTTTTTTTTTTTTGTTTGTTAACATTTAAGTTTTATGACTAATAATTTAACAATACTAATTCCATAGTTTCTGGTGGATAATAATGAAATAAAATAAAACAAAATTAATGTTAATCTACAAGACAAATATGCATTCAAATCATTTAAATGTATTGTAACGGTCAGAATCGTCTATCTCGCTAACACACTGCAGAATTCAAACCCCAGACACGAAACTGAACATTCTAGGAGGGGTTGCCTTCTAGAGATACTAAGTTTGAATCTAAAGTCCAAATTTCACAGCGCCATCTACGTGATAACGCCTCTGGTGCCACTACTAGTATAACCTTTGACCGGTGCCTGGTGGTCAGGGAGAAACAAAAGACTCTATACTAAAAGAAGTTTGGGTGGCTAATTAACGTCTATGGATTTATAAAAGAAATGCAAAAAAAAAATATATATAGACCGAGACAGTGATAGGAATCAAATAAAATAAGAGATAAAATTTAGTTTTAAATAATTTCACACAATTTATTTATATAAATATATATATAACGCCACTGTCTGCATATATGAGACAGGGACGCGTATTAAATAATTGTTGGCATTTATATTTCAGTAATGACAAAAGGTTTTAAAACAGAGTGATATATTCTATTCCTCGGGCTAATAGAGTTACGATAATGTGCTTGACAAGATAGGAACATGTGCAAGGTGCTTTGAGTAAATAGACAAGTTTAAGACAATATTTGAAATTAAATGTTCTAAAATATTTATTGATTTCAAGAATAGTACGGACTAAAGCTTACTAAGCAAAAGTGGGAATGGGATCAAAGCATTTATTTGAGAATAATAATAATAGATTTGTATTGGGAGGTCAGTATTGCTGATAGTGAATTTATAAAGTTGGAGGGTGTGACTCGTTTAAGTCACGGATGCTTTGTAAAATAAATATAAAATGAAACAATATTGAAGATCCGGAATAATTACGGAGGGCATCTCGCCGCTAACCCGTAAGAAAGTATTTTGACGAACAGCCGAAACTTAGCGACTGTGTGACGATTGCGTTTAATTCCCAGGGGTGTCATTTGGGACACCCTCTGCCTGGAAACCGCAAGCGTGGAGAGAACGGCCTTAGCCGTGTAAAGAATCCTTGGAAAAATAAAACAAAGCGGTCTCAACAACCAATTCATGTACCAGCAATACGAGACTAGTGTATATAAAAACATACTAAATGGGTTTTACTCGGATTAAGAGAAATTCCCAATCAAATTTCCTGAAATTCATTTAAGAGGGTCCGCACATTCTCGACGTCAATAATGAACTTTATAATGAAAGTAGAACACGGTAATTAAAATAAGAAAATGCATGCTTGTGGGTTTGAAAAGTAAGTATAGATTTATATACGCAATCATGCATTTGGGGACACATTTAAATCATTGACTTCGCACATACTCTTATATTAGATTAAAATCAATAGCATGTAGATTTTAAACTATGTGATTATATTACATTAAAGAAAAGAATCGCCCTCGAACGAGTGATTTGCAAGATAATAAAATTGGAAAAATATAAATTTAAATATGCCTTAATAGCGGCGTCTTACTTTCAAAAGAGGGAATAGTTCACTCGGTCAAAGACGATTCTGACACATTATCATAATAAAATAAAAGAAAGCTTTATAAATAGAAAATATTAACCCAAGGATAGAGAGCAAAATGTTGAGTACATTTAAATACATGAAAGAAATACATAATGAAGTTGTGAAATATAAGAAAACAATGTTAAATAGCTATAGCATGTTAGGAATCACAAGAGCTCTTGGGTTAATTTAGGTTACCTCTGGAGACGCATTTGCAGGTAGATGTTCGGCAGGTTTTATAATTCAGCAGCAAAATCTGGAATGTTCATATTTTTGCAGCAGCAGCAGCAGTTCCGGAGCCTGTGTGATAACTTCCGATGGTATGGAGCAGCGGCTGGCTATTCCGAGGGGACATAGCCATCTTAACGCCTCTACTCGGACATGTCAAGGTTAGCAAATTATTAGAATCTTAGAACAACTCAGAAACCTTTAGACAACTCAGAATTCTTTAAAAGCTTAGAATGGAGAACAAAAGAAAACCATCCTTTTTATAGTAAAATTTAACAATAGACTTGCCCTGGAGCGTACAAAATTATTGGACTTATCTGCTGTAATTAAATCTATCCGAATGTCTAAAGGAATTCAACATTAATTAATTTTTTTTGTTAACTTCCCCGTCGACATTCGAATTACAAAATAGATTTAATTAAAATTACTGCTACTAATTAAAGAAAACTTAAGTGGACAGCTGCTGTTATTAGATAAACTTATATAATTAAACTATTGTCCCTCATTTATTTTAACAGAAATATTTGAGATGATTTTTATTAAATAAAACGAAAATTATTTTACTTTAAATTGTAATATTTGAATCTATCTACTAAACGAATATTTACTAAATGAATTTTATTTTAAATCAAAATATATTACGATGGTAATATATTTGTAAATAGATCCAAACAAAATAACTAACAATTTATAATTTTGATATGTTTTAAAATGGATATCATAGTGTGTGCGCAATTACGACTTATATAACTTACTTTTTAATAAATGTAAATTATGTGAACAAATACATAATTCATAATATTTTATTTTATTTGGGAATAAGTTATATATCATACGAGCATTGTGCTCGTGGTTTAAAATTAGGCGGGATTTTCGGTATATAAGTGTATTGCAGTCACACTACGATAGATTGGGGTTCAAACTAAGGTATGAGGGTAGGAAGTAGGTGAGAAAAGGTGAAACGAAGATCTGCAAAGCAGACCTTACTGTTTCAGTATATAATTGTGGTATAATTAAATCTTTAGCTTATTTACGAGGTTCTGATAATTTAATTCCCGGAATGTACCTTCATGAAATATACATGTAGAAGTCTACACTAGTGGTTACTGTCGCCTTCAAAATAGTCCCCTTGTGCACCTATACACTGATTAAAATGACTTTCCCATTTCTGGAAGCATTCCCGGAACACATTTTCAAGAATGCTATTGAGCAACTTTCTCACATTCTTTTGGATATCAATTATAGTAGAAAATCGCCATTTTTTCAACTCAGTTTATCATTTTGGAAATAACCAATAGTCACAGAGAGCTAAATCAGCTGAATAGACAGGATCGTCTAGTTGAAAAATAATTATTTACACATTAAAGGTCTGCACTTACTTTTTAAAATTTGGAGGTAATGACATATTTTCATTCATACTTTTCCTATGGTAAGCTCATTAATGTTCAACCAATAGGCTTGTTTAGGAATTAAAATCAGACCACTTTTTTCATAAAGGATTATCTTATACAATCAATCCAACTGCATTTGTTATATCTAATGATTGATGTAGAAGATCCATTCATCTGTCTTTTATTATTGGTTCAACATGAAATACTTTTACTGGAGATCATTTGCCCTTTTCACTTGGGTGTGGTTATATGTATCTGTTGTACGAGATAGATTGGATAGTTGGAGCTTGAAAGTCTGCATTCAAGTCCCCTATAATTACATCTAAACTCCAGGGATATAAAGTATACCTGTATTTAAATATTATTATTGATATTATAAATCCTTTTCTACTTTCAGAAACCAGTATTGATTAATCATATTCAGGACTAACGTATTTATAGGCAGAAAATATTACTTCTTTGACTCTGCTTGATTGCAAAATTAAATAGTTGTAAAATTAAATCAATGGCACAAGTGGCCATACCATAAACATTTCTTTTTTTTACATATTCAGAATTAATACATAGGTTGCCTTGGCAACAGTTACAAATTGATTTTGGAATTATCTCAATATTGACTGGTTTTTAATGATATTCATATACATATTCAAAATTTACTTTATTCATCTGACAGTCATTTCAAGAACTTCTCCATCATTGCATTTAATCTCATGAGTATCTACGCTATACATAACATGCTTAATAACTTGTGTTTATATTGAAATAGTAATTTCATGATGACCGTAGAACATGCTGTGATGGACAATAGTAAATAAGTACGACAGAAGTACTAGGAAGACGAAAATAAACAGAAACTTCCAGGAGAAATCAAGTTCATTAGGTACAAATAAAACTGAAATTCAATATATATGTTGTAATGTTACTGTATTGTCTATGTTTACAATTTTCTTCTTCTTCCCTTTTTCCTTATGTATTGATTTCTATATTTACATATACAACTTCCAATCTTCTTATACACTTAAGAATACTATTTTTTATACCAAACATTACTCTTACAGTTTCGACTGTCCTGCAGTCATCATCAGGGATACAATAATATAAACAAAAAAAAGTGAATTAGTTAAGAGTAGAATAATAAAATGGAAAATGATAATTTATAATGGTCAGGTTAAGATCGTGTGATTATATATTATTTGGATATTGTAGGTCTGATGATGACTGCAGGACAGTCGAAACTGTAAGGGTAGTAAAGTTTTAGTATAAAAAATAGTATTGTTAAATGTATAAGAAGGTTAAATGGTACGATATTAAAGAAAATTATATTTGAATATCATTTAAATGAAATTTAAATCAGCTTTTCCAATGTTATGAAACAAAAAAAATTAAACAAAATTTATCATAATTTTTTTATTTTAGATATGTCACATCTAAACTTAAATAAACATATACAACTGATAACTAAATGTATAATGAAATTCTAAAACTTTATATAATTGAATAAAAGTTTATAGTGATTTTCTTATTGTTAGTGTCTATGGCCGAATGATATTCTCTGTTTGAAATGATTCAGACATATCAACTTGCACCAATATTTCTATATTTTCTGTTGCTGATTTGAACTTTTTATTAGTGGGGCCGGTGGTCAAGAAGTAACTGGAAATGTTGTTCATTTTTAAACTTGGGATAAACTTTCACACTAAAAAATAAATTTTAAAAAAAATGTCAAATATATGTAAAAGTTAACAAAATAAATATTCCGTGCATTGTCAATTACTAAGCAGATTCATTCAATCACAAACATCAGATGTTATGGGTCACACATGTGTCACTGTAATCAGTCATTGACCACGAGTGACCAATAGGGATGTAAACGAGTCCACTTCTCACTGCATGGAAATGTCAGTTTCGAATCCATTCATATTTCATTTGATTCAGAAATACTATATATTTTTATTTGTTCGAATTATATAAATATTGATTTAATTATGTACCTGTGATACTGTCTCATGTAATTACATTTTAAACATTAAAAAAATATACCTAAAGGGTGCCGACATGCCGTTCCACTACATTACATGACAAAAAAAGTCCTTTAAATAACATTAAAAGCTATGTGTTTTAGGATTGTACAATTCTGAAAAAGTATCGAAAATGCAATCGCAAAATCCATAGTAAAAGATATGTGGAAAACTTTTCAACATAATTTTTATCTAATGGATAAGAATTAATTAAATCCATATTTTCCTGACAATCAGATTAATTTTTAATTAACTCATTTTTGCTTATTAACCCACTGATAACGAGAAATCATTCAAATTATTTTTTTCTTTTCAAGTAGTTCCATTCTTTTAGTATTTGTCACTGTTAAATGTTCTCATTTGATTTGTCATTTATCTACGCATTTTACGAAATGTTTAAATTTTAGTCACATTTTTCATCAAGAGATGCAACCCAAAAAAATAATTTGCATACATGATTTCAAATTTTTTATCTTTAGTGGGTTCTACTTTTTTTTTTTTTATCAGACATCTTTTTTTTTTATTTTTAAAATCAAAATGTATTAAAAAAAGTTTGTTTTTTTTTTTTTTATCAAAAACAGATTTATTCAACTATATATACAATAAAAAAAAATGTTAAAATAAATTATTAAAATTCAGCAATACATTTATAAATCAATAATTTACATAAAAAAGGAGAAAAAAACTCATTTTTTCAGAGTTAAATGTCCAATATTAATAAGATGCCATGTGGAATTTGCTATAAAGTGAGGAGCTAACTTCAAATGTCTTACTTAAATGTCTTTTAATTTCTGAAGAAAAATTAATTTGGGATCAGGCATAACTGACTCGAAGATTAGGATGCATCTTACAAACCATCGACAGAATGAGATGAAAGTGGCACTTCTTATAGCTGCAAAACCCCCAGAGGCAATACCTTCTATGAACATGTTGATAATTGGATGTTTTCATGTATAAATTTGATTAATCAAGATTCTACAGCCCTGAAGAAAGGAACAGTTATTGAAAATATGAAATATGGTATCATCCTCCCTCTTGCATAGTGAGCAAACAGTGTCCAAAGATGAAAAACCTCTGTACATCACAAGAAAGTGGCTTGTGGGAAATGCATTGAGATTTAGCTTTAGTAGGAAGTCCAAATATTTTGGCTCTAGATTCCATCTTTTGTGTTTCTTTATAATGGCAAAGTTTGAACAGGTGAGAATGGTAGGATCTGGGATAATTGATGAAAATAAAAGAAGATAGGCATCTCAATAACGAAGTTTCATTGGTTTTGTTTGAGTTAAAGGTGTAAGAAATTTTGCAATGTCAATTAAGACTTGTGCCAGCCAACCATCATTAATTGAAGGTGGAGTATCTGTAGGATGAATATATAGAAAAGGTGAGTCATCAGGAAAAACCCCATTGACTCTTGTAATGAGGTTATTTGATTTCTGTAGACAAAGAACCTAATTCATTTAATTATGCACCTAATATTTTGAATAATCCATTATATACAATAATAAATGTAATAAAAGATTTGGACATTGATAATGTAATAAATGTTTCTATTAAAAATTTAAAAAAATGATAATATATTTTAATGAATATTTTTATAGTGTCATTTTCACCACCCTGTAGTTCATTTTGTTTTGTTTAATCTGCCTTTCTACTCTTTTAAAATCAATGATGAAATTTGCATAGTTGTAAATAGCAAAAAAGTTGAGAAAGTATGTTTTGCATAACACTGTGTTTAAATTTGCATGAATTAATTGTATTTTATTAGCATTCTCACAGTATATTGTTTTAGTTTTATTTCATAATATTAATGTGTAGATGGATTGATCCTTAACACACAATGTAGTGTGTGGACAGAGGCAAAATTTTCCATACAATAGCATCATTGAGTGCAAGCCAGAGTATTCAATGGATGCAGGAAGGTTTGTGCCTACTCATCCAATATCCCCAGATTAGTTTTTAGCTTGTGCTTTCATCAGTGAGAAGCCTTGGATCTGAGAGCAGTGTACTTAGATCTTAGGATATAATGCAAACTCCAGCAGCCATCTTTTACCTTTTTAGCTAACTATAAAGCTTTGAGTCCAAAATGAAAGGGCAATAATGTTTTCAATTCAAGCCCATTGGTTTGTATAGTCATATAGATCTGAACTCAGTTCAGCATCAATATTTTTTTTTTGGTGTCTTTGATTCTTTAATAGCCACAGTCACCATAATCCTATTGGGCAGGATTGATATTAAACCACTAAATGTGACATGATCACCATTCTTTATTCTGGTATAAGCACGAGGTAGAAACTAGTCTGGGGATATTGGATAGGTAGGCATTAGATAGGAATTTTATGCATAAACTTTCTTGCATCCATTGATTACTCTGGCTTGCACTGCATGAAGAGTTTTGCCTCTGTGTAAACAGCTTGTAGAAGCATAAAGAATGGTGATCATATAATGTTTAGTAGTTGATTTTGTCCGATAGCAGTATGGTGACTGTTGTTACTAAAAAAACCCAAGATGCCAAAGGTATGTATGCTGAATTTAGTTCTTGTCTATCTAACTATACAAGTTAATGAGCTGGAATTGAAAACAGTGTGCTTTCATTTTGGACTCAAAGCTTTATAGTTAGCTGAAAAGGTAAAGAGTGGGGGAGGGGGGTTGCATTAAATCCTAAGATCTAAGTGCAGTGCTTTCAGATCCAAGGCTCCTCACTGATGAAAGCCACAAGCTAGAAACTAGTCTGGGGCTATTGGATGAGTAGGCAGTAGATAGGGATTTTATGCATAAACCTTGCATTCATTGATTACTCTGGCTTGCACTGAGTGGCGCTACAATATGGAGAGTTTTGCCTCTGTGTAAACAAAGAATGGTGAGCATGTTAATATAGTATGTGCATGCATACATATTTAAAGCTTAAAAGGAAAAGTAGAAATGAACAGTGACAAAATTTATTGTATGTAATTGTTTAAAATACAATTTGAAATAACTTAAATATTAAGTAAGAATATTTCTTAGCATTTTTTTTTTAAATACTATATTATTTTTATTTCTTCCTGGTTTTGACAAAAATTTAAATTTTTACTGCAACAAAAATAAGTTATTTTTGTCTAAAGTGATTGCAGAATTCTAATCTGTTTTTACTTAAAGAATTAAAAAAAAATTTAAAGATTCGGAAGTTTTTGATTTATTTTTGTTTGATGTAAATTAAAAAACAAAACAATAGTAATTTATAATCTTGCTTTTATTAATTAAGATGTAAAACAATTATTGTTAATCATCCTTTTCATACATTCCATTATACTTCCTATAAATAATGGTTCCAATTTAACTAATAGCATGTGAAAAGTCTAATTCAAAGGAAGGACAGTTTCTGCTAGTCTCCATGTTGGTCTAGTTTGAATTCCTGGAAAACTAAATGGGGAGAGATTGTCCATGATTCCGTAGGAAGTAGACATTGCTTGTCATGACTGATGTTTGGAAATTTACAAAAACTGGATTGAGTGGAAGAGTGCCAGCATTTATTTTATATATGTGCTTATCAGGACATTCACACCAGCAATCTATATAAGAAGCTAGGCTACTGATTATGAGATACTGACGCTATATATGCACAGAAACCAAGTGAAATCTATTGCCAGTTATATATATAGTGTTCTTATATGATATCTGTTTCACAAACATATAAGAACATCAGATGAAAAGATAATCAATTATTGGGTTAATGCATACAATTTTGTGCATATCCGTTAAGTTACAGTGATCTTCCAGTGAAATTATTTCACTTCATTTTTTAAAAAAAGGAAAATTATTTACAATAACAGGAGGTAAAGAACTTACAAATAAAATTAAAAGTACGGATAAAAAATTAGTTAATAGGTAGAAAACATTTTTAAAAGAGGGAAAATTATTTACAATAACTGGAGATAAACAACTTACAAATAAAATTTAAAGACTGGCTAAGAAATTAGGTAGAAATGCATTTGGAAAATCGATCTTTAAATTTGTGAACTAAAAACAAAAGAAATGGAAGTAGAATTGCAAACACACAATGTTCACTTATCCAAAAATACTCATTTACAATTAAAGAATGGTTAGAGAAAAAATAATTTGGTTCATAATGCAAAGATAATTAGAATTAAGAATTGAAATATTTTATTTTTATATAAGAATAAAGTCATGTATGCACGTATTATATATGTTTAACAATTAATTATTTATATATTGTTAAAATGGAATAATATTCTCTTCTGTGTAATTAATCAAAATGATATTAATGATTATATATGTGTTTAACATTTAATTATTTATATATTGTTAAAATAGAATAATATTCTCTTCTGTGTAATTAATCAAAATATTAATGATTGAATTTTTTGTATTAACATATATTCACAAGTGTGCATACATTTCTGTTTATTTAATCTTTCATCTACATATCAAAATTTAGAACTAATTTTTGTTAGTGCATCACCTCTTAGCCATTTTTGGCCGTATTTTATTCATTTTATGCTCATTTTACTGTAAAAACTGAGCTTAATCTGTATTATTATTTTAATTTTCAAAAAAATCTGCAGATGGCAGTATTTTAGCAAAAAAAATATTTTTTGTTTGATGCATATAATATTACAAAAAGCCGACTATTCATCTCGTTTCATCTGAGATGATATTTGAAAGAACTGACTGTCCATCCCCCACTATTGTTGAATAGGAGTTGTTGTCAACATTACAAATTACCCGCAATTTTTTTTATTCTTTTGTAATAGATCATGAAAATATATTTTTCATAATTATTTTCATTTATAATTAATTTTTTACAATCTCTGATGATGACTGCAGGATAGTTGAAACTGTAAGAGTAAAGTTTTGGTATAGAAATGGTGTTGATAAGTGTGTAAGAAGGTTGGAAATGGTATCATATGTAAATATAGAAATCATACATAAAAAAAAGGCGGAAGAAGAAAATTATATTGACTAGTATTCTATTTAAATATAGACCTTTATTCAAAAATATTTAATTTCTAGAATAATTAATAGAAATGAATAACACTTAACGGCTATTTATAAATCAATGATATTTGACAAACCCAAGTAGAAAACATCCATTTTTCATAATTATTTACATACTTATAATTATTTTTCACAATATATTGATGAATAATGTGATTAGATTTAGATTTTTATTAATAAATATTTAATTTTAGAAGAAGAAAAAACTAGAGAAATTAACAATCAGCATTTCTACTTCTAACGCTAGAAAATCATAGTGACTACACATTGTAATTGGTTGAAATATAATTTTTGTTTTACTTCCGGCAAATGTTGGCGATTTTTCTTCTGGCAAATGTTGGTGATTTTTCTTCCATTTTTTTTATAATCATGACTTTTTTTATATATATATTTGAAAAATTTGAATTTAAAATAATTCAACTTTTAGAAGCTACATTAAACAATTGTCATTATTTTACTTTAATATTTTTACGGAAAAAAACGTAACTGATGAATAAGAACAAGCGAAGTTTGACTCAATCTGATGAATAAGAAAATCCATATGGTTAAAGGCTAATACAATTTACAATTAATATTAGTTTGATTAAATGTTTCGAATGTTCACTAAGTAAACGTTCATGCCATACGTTAAGTTTTGTTAACTATAGCTGAGCGTGTGCTGTCAGACAGTGAAACCAGATTATGTATATGTGTAAATTGTAATTTAAACCATGTTAAATTATTTAGTACTCAATTTTTTTTCAGTCCTTAGAAATAATATTCGACATTTATAAGCAGTCAAAATCATATTAGTTTATTTGTAACGTAGAGTATCTATCAGATTTTCCATTTTTATTATTGTTTTGCTTCTTATTAATCCAAAAATGTATTAATCATTATTTTAAGTTATTCCAATGAAATGATTTAATACTAGGGAATATAAATTGTGTGCATTTTCTTTTGTTCACAATGTTCTTTCAATCCCAAACTAGCTCTAGACTAATGGAATATGCAAAGTATGTGTGGATGATTTTCTTTAAAATTATTTAGATGTCATTAAATTAAAGAGCATTTTTAAAATCTACTTATTTTTTTGTTTTACGATGATAACTATTTCATTGATGGCTAGTATATTTTTGGTACTTGTTGGCCCCAGAGTATTGATAGAATTCCAACATTTTTTATTATACTTATTTTAGTACTTATGTATGTGCTTTTGAAATATTGATGATTATTCTTTTACTAGAAGTATATACTCTTATTCTTCTCCTTTACTTTCTTTGCATTTCTTCACATATATTGCTTATAATTTCTTTCATATACACTTTAATGCAAAAAAATTTTATAAAACGTCTTTATTTTCCTGATAGTTTTGACTGTCCAGCAGTCTTCCTCAAAGCTTTCTGGACCTTTCTTTACTTTTTAAAATAACTCTTTTATAATATTATCCCAAGTTTGGCATTAGCTAGATGAAGATTAGCCTAAGATTTTATAGTATCCAATCAGAGAGAATAACTGGTGCCTATTGGTTGTTGATTTTTTGCTGACCATACTGTTTATTATCTATTATTATTTATATTTGGTCTTTTGGTCATTGCTGATTTCTCTGCCCTTATTTCTTAAAATGTTTGATTGCTTATTAGGTATTTTCCATCACTTTCTCCTCATAGTTATAAATGGTCATCCAATTGTAGGCCAATGATCATCAATTCTGGTGTTTACTTCTACAAAAGGACCACCCGATTTGTAACTGAAACTTAAAATTATGCCTGAGAAACAAAAGCCTGCATTTATTATACAAAACTAAAATAGATATAAAAAATAATAATAATTGTGAAATATGTCATGTATATATATGATTTGTTTATTCAGTGATTGATAATTGATTTTTAAGCTATAAAATAGTAATGATGATGTGCATATAGAAAAAGTTTATATTTAAAATAGCTCCGAAGAATCTAGCAAGATTCTATCAGATTGGATGATTATTTTGGCTATTGAAATTTGTTTAATTGTACCTTCAGTTACTGGTAATGGAATAATGATTTTGTCATTAGCATGGGGATTCTGTGTTCTCATATGATTTCACCGTGGTTCCATCTCAGGCACTTCACCAATCCATTTTTCATGTTTTTTATATGTAACAGCCTTTAAGACTCAAATGAGCGAAGCTTAAATTTCAGGGGATTCACAATGTTTGTGTACTAGAATTAGTATTCAAGTCTCGGCAATCCTTCATGATCAGGACATGGAATGGCAAAGATTTTACTAATATTCATATTTAGGATTTTAGGTAGCTTATAGGGTTTAAATCAAGGTAGCACTTCTGTTTTGTTCATTTTACTCTACATTTTATAACCTGGTGGCAAATTCTTCATGTATTGCAGGATTGTAAATGACTAATTTCATTTTGTTTTCCTGAAGGTTTATGATGATGGTATTTTAGTTTTATTTATATGTTGAACTATTTCCATCATCTAATATAAGTATTGAATGACTTAAGAAAAATTTAACTTTATTTAAATATTCCAAATATATTCAACTGTTAATAATAGCACACAGGTTATTATATGCACAACATTTTGAGTGGTACTATTCTCTCCTCCTCTTCGGGTCTTGCTGGCCTGAGCACTGACTGTATTAGCACAGGAATCGACCCTGAACCCTTAGATTTTTGAATATTAAATTTTAAGATAACGCTCTAACCAACTGAACCATCTTGTCAGGTTAGTCAGTTACCTTAAAATCCAATATTCAAGAATCTAAGGGTCCAGGTTTGATTCCCATGCTAGTACTGTCACTGGTCAGGCCAGCAACACCTGAAGAAGAAGGGAGAATAATACCCCTCAAAACATTGTGCATAGACTAACCTGTGTGGTATTACTAACAGTTGAATGTATTGGAATATTTAAATAAAGTTAAATTTTTCCAAAGACATTCAGTACTTATATTAGATGATGGAAAAAAGTCCAATATATAAATACTATTAAAATGTAGAGTATATGAGCACAGACTTTCACATGATCCTCCACTCTATCTCATAACACTGATATACTTGAACACATATGTCGAAACGATAAATAATCACCAATATACGCATTTCATGCTAAACCAGCAATCATCAGTTGGTCCAGATTATCATCTGTACACATATATGCAATAAATGCTCAAGATATATTAAAGATAGCCAATCATCATACTTTAATGGACAAGCTTACTGATCTCATTAATTGAACCCGCTTGATGGTTGTTGTTTTTTTAACTGTGATCAGATAAACTGAATGTGTTGCTTTTACAACGAACATCTGAACGTTAGATATTGCTTAAAAAACAATGCTAAAAAATAATATGAAAGGAGTAACGCTAACTATGGTGGTCGAGAGATCAGCGTGACTGCCTTGTAAAGAGGCAGTTGCCCGGCCGATGCTATGACACGTAAAAAAAAACAAAAAACTATCATAAATATATATATTAAGTAAATTTGGCTGCTGATAATTAAAACATTTTTTTCTTCTTGAAGTGGAATTTGTTACTTCAAAAATCATTAAGAGGTTATTATGTTATGAATTTTTTTCCCAAGTTAATTTTGGTAGACCGTTTGATTTTGTTCTTTCGTTTGTTAGATATTATAGTTTAAGTAAATTATCTCATAGTATGTTGCTATTTGAATCGAACACTATTTCCAGTAATACCTTTAGGCAAAAACATAAGATATGGATAGTGTTTATATGAAGTGAAATAGTCATTACTGAGAATGGAAATAGTGACTGATAAAGGTACTTATAGCAAAAAAATGTGGTAGGTATAATAATTAGCAATGGTAATTTTATGAAATGCATTTAAGAATTTTACCCTTTGCTATTCGCTATATAAAATATACAGTATGTTATCTTTTCTGGCGTGATAAATGTTCCAGTATTTTGTTTTTTGTCAGAACCACTTAGCTGAAATAAATAATCTGGTATTCAAAAAGTTAACGAAGTTTGAAATAAAGAATTACTAGAGATTTTGTGCAAAAATGCATATTAAATATTGCCTTTATAATCCATTTATCATATAGTTAAGCTGTAAAGTATATAAATGCATTTGAAAATCAAATAATTGAAGTAAGTAAGAAGGAGTTATGGGGTGTAGTGGATTGAAGTCTGTCAGTTTGGCTATCTTAATATAAGCTGAGCATTGATGGTATATGTGTGTGGAGATGATAATCTCGACCAACTGACAAGTGCCGGTTTAGCACGAAATCGTCTATTGGTGGTTGTTTATATTTTCGATATGTGTGTGACCAAGTGTGTCAACAATATGAGATAGCGTGGATAGTTGAGGGTCGTGTGAGAGTCTGAGCTCAAACCCCCTATATATTACATATTGGAGTGCAGGTATGAAAAAGCCTGTACTGTAGAAAAAATTCATATATTAAGAAGTATAATAAACTACGTGCTTTTTTTTTTTACTCTCATTTATTTCTAACTATTTAGCACTTTTAGAAAATGTAAGAATTCCTTTTAAAATGATAGAAAATTGAATTCCTGTTCAGTTTATTCAAAGCTGGCAAGGAAGTTTAATTTCAGACTGAAATGAGCTCCAGCAAAGATTTCAGGTGGGATTTGTAGTCCTAAAAACAAAAATGATGTTAAATTTGAGCTAAACTTTTATTTTAGTTACATTAATTTGGAAGCCGTCCAGACGTTTTCTGAAAGGAATGAACATTGAAAAATTTTGGCGAATTAGCAACAGACGCTGCATTTCATTCCGCCAAAACGGAAGTAAAGTTGATTGGGGGGGGGTGTGTTTAAAAACGTTCTTTATAAGTGAAATATTACGTCTAAACTATGTTTTGATCACTAATTCATTGATGAGAATGATAGAGCTCAAAGGTTCCTGGGTCAATTGCTATCCGGGGGGGGGGGTCGATTTTAAAGGAGCTACTGTTCTCAAACAATCGCTTTGGTGCTCAAATGGCGACCACGTAAGAGAGTAAATGTATAATAGAATGAATAAGATAATAATGCTATTATTTTTTAATGTTCTTTCTTGACAGCTTATAATAGATAACGTTAGGAATTTTATAAAAAAATTATTTAAAGCAAGTCTGCTTACTTTAATCAAAACAATAAACATTACGATTATTATTGTGTGTGTTGTGATTATTAATAAATGTTAAAAAATATTAACAAGTGTTGGTGGTCGAGTGGTCAGCACAGCCGCCTTACAAGCAGTTGTCCCGGGGTTCGCTTCCCAGTCAAAGCTTTGACACATAAAAATATATATATTAATAGGGGTGACTATTTTCAAATTATATTTTTGGAATTGTTTTTCAATTTACAGGGTGGGAAAATGTAACTAATAGTACAAAGAAACTAAAAATCATAAGTTGCTATAGAGATATTTTATGACATTCAAACATGAACTCGTGCTCAAAAGTCTTGCATTGGTCGTCGAGAGGTCAGCGCGACTGCCTTGCACTTGCAGGCAGTTGCCCGGGTTGCGGGTTCGCGTCCTGGCCGATGCTATGACACTTAAAAAAAAAAAAACTCGTGCTCAAAACATAGTCATTGTTAAGCTCATCTTTAGGGGGGGGGGGTCATTTTTTTCCTCTATCTCTCTTTTAAAATTAAAGTGGCCATAGTCATTTGGAAATAATTGTTGCTGATTATGGTGACTTTAAAAAGCCAGGGAAATTATTTCATTTTTTAATAAAAATATAAATAAAGGACTGTGTAATGGTGAAATCCTTTCTATTAGCCCTATGCATTTGAAAGATAAATTTGAGTTTTATCATAAATAATAAACAATCATTAAGGAATTGCCTCTTTATCCACGTGCTGTATAGATTTTAACACTTAAGGAATACTCTCCTTTCTAAACACAAGATAAAGTCTTTTGAAATGATGAATCCATCTTAACTTTTTTACCTAAGTTTATGCGTATAGGCAAATCTTAAGCATTTAGAAGTTAGAATGTGAAGATTTCTGTCAATCACTTAATTCCATTCACGTCTACTAACGTTTGCTAAATTTTTACAATTTACTGCACGTCACTATTAGATATAATATTAAACATATATAACAAGTTATATATTTATCTAGCACTGTGCTTTTAATTTGTAACAATCATTAGGGAATCTTCCAGTGTATATGTAGAGGGACGATTCCCCAACGATAGTTACAAACACAAATTAAAAATGCAGCACTAGTAAAATAAATAATTTGATACATAAATAGTAAAAGAACTCTAAAATTGATTTATAATGATTCTACAATTCAAATCTAAAATTAGTAAATGGTAGTATAGCGGGGAAATTTTCCACAATTAAAATAAAATAACAATGTTAAAATTTTATTCTGCTTTCGTAGATACTTAAATTAGTATTGGATGTTAGAGCAACCAGTTTGCTATCAATTATGGCTTATGTTTTTGCTTTTTTTAATTTTTGCTTATTACCTTAGTTTTTTTTTTTTTTTTCTGGATAAGTTATAATTAGTGTGATATTTTTTGAATAATGGGCTCATAGTGCAGCCTACCAACGATCAGATTCGAATACCGTCCAGATAAAAAAAATTTTAAGGTTCCAATAATGCTAACCCAAAGCTGACCCAACTAATCCTCCCAATATTGGTCCATTAATGGGTACACTGTTCTTAACTAAAGGATAAATTTTAAAAGATGGATTACTGCTCAAAGCCAAACCATCTGCAATTGGTGGTAAGCCTGGGGATCACAACTTCTCATCCACTGGCCTTCAGTTAGATGTTTCGGGATTGGTCTTTACCCGGCAGTGAATTATTTAATGACTGTTTTGTCTTTTACCAATTAAGTTCTTACATATAGAAGAAAGATGCAACCAAAAAAATATTTTAACAGTATTATCAAAAATAAATATTTAAAATTTGATCTTTGTCTGTTCGTGTCATCTGTTTTGTAAATACATTGGTATCTGTAGATGTCTTCGACCATCATAAATAATTATTTTGGTTTACTGTAAAGAGATCATAACATTTAGGATATCACTTTAAAATTGAGATGCTAACAGAAATCATATTGAATATTTTCAAACAGTGTCAGACTATCACTAATGATCGAAAGTGATCACATGTTCCTAGTATTTTATTAGCTTATATTCCAACTACTGTTAGCAGAGATCTTAGTATAAAACATAAATTCATGTTATTGTAATATTTAACCATATCCAAACAAATTGCTTTGAGATCTAGAAAATCTTCAAGAATAAGAGCATGCATTACAAGTCCTTCACGTTTGATTTTTATGATTGTCTTAATCAAATAACGGATGCTAAATTTAAAGTTATTTTTTATTTCCTTCTTAGAGCTATTTTTAATGATTTTGTAATCCACTGTAGTTTTAATTATTCCACCAACCATGTCTGCTCATTGAATTTCTTTATTAAGTAAGGAAAATAGCGTGACTCAGTATATATGAGCTTAGAAACGAATGAAAGGAAGGACTTACTGAGACAATTGTCTTCAATAATGAACACCCTTTTCAAAAAAATAATGTAAAATTTTCATTTCTAACCTGAAATATGCAGTGATCTAATAATGTATATTTACATGATAAATTTTTATTAGTCATTCATTAGACTAGAGATTCACCATTTAATGAATAATATTTCTGTAGTGTAATTTTCACTACACCCCTTTCACGCAAGAGAGGGGCTGATTTTCATCCACTTTTAGCATCTAGTGGATGGGGGTAATCGTTAAACACATCATCAAAGATATGGTCATATATTTATGATTACACACCTCCACAAGGTATTAATACATCTTTTTCGCACGTCTTTGGCCATATGTTTATGATTACACCCTTCTACAATCTGTTAAAAGTTGGAGATCATAATTTTTTCCGCACATCTTTGGCCATATGTTTATGATTATACTCCTCCACAATGTGTTAAAAGTTGGGGATCATACATTTTTTTCTCATGTCTTTGGTCATATGTTTATGATTACACCCTTCCAAAAGATGTTAAAAATTGAGATCTTGCATCTTTTCCACCCATCTTTGGCCACATGTTTATGATTGCACCCCTCCACAAGGTGTTAAAAGTTGGGGACCATACATCTTTTCCACATGTCTTTGGTATTATGTTCTTGATTACATCCCTTCACAATGTGTTAAAACTGCATAGAAACCAATCCCTACCTTGCGTGAGAGTCGTGCAGTGAAAATTATACTACAAAAATATTATTTGTTAAAGACTTATAGATATTTGGTGAAGCTTTTGCCTAATTATAAAAACAATAGGCTAAAATGTTATTTCTGCTTCCTTCTATTCTCTCTTACCACCCCTTGCACATATATTTATTTTATTGTCAGTAACTAACTAGTAAATCCTTAAAACGGAAATTAATCACTTTTATTTGTGAAATGAAATATACAGAGCTTTTTTTAATTTTAAATTCTCATAGAAATAATATTAATAAAAATTAGGGATTAGCCAATTTAATTGGAACATAAAGTTAAATTGTGGCTCAGGATCTATAGGTGTACAATATCGTCCCCAATGGAATTATGGCAGCAATATAGTTTGTTTTAATCAGTGCATCAAAACTCATATTGGAATCTTTGACTTCTTATTATTTATTTTCTGACTATAAGTGGATTGTTATCTGATTTGTCATAGGTTGACTATCACAAAATAAAATAGAAAACGAAGTCTGCTTGTGATTTAAAAGTATTTCCAAGGTTACCCAGCCATATCTTGAACTCAAAATAATGGGCATTTTAGCTGAATATGCCCTAGCAATTGCATATTTTTTTTTATACTGACATGCATTCAATTTTACATTATAAGGTTTTACTTTACTCTTTTTGTTTAAAAGCATAATCTTTTATCAATGTTTTTTTCAACAAGTTTCAAAGTCATTTTTATTTAATCGAAATGTTTGAACTATGTTGGATAGTCACCAATTTGCAGTAAAAGGTACAATCATACGTATAAATCTAATCTCAATTTTACTTATGTTTTAGTCATAAGGGAATCACCCTGACATGTGCACTGTCAGAATTTATAAAGCTGAGGAATAATTTCACTTATGAACACAAGCTTTGAAAAGAAAAAAATGAATCCTCTTTATCTTTTTTACCTAAATCCCCTTTATCTTTTTTACCTAAATTTATATTTATAGGCCAATCTGAAGCATTTAGAATTGAGAGCGTAATTGAGTTAGACCTTCACGCTATCAATTCTAAATACTCCAAATTGACTTTTATATATAAATTTAGGTAAAAAAGGGATGGTAGAATCATTCTTATTTTTTTCAAAGACTATCTTGTCTTTAAACATTGAAGGTACTCCTCCGTTTTATAAATTCTTACAGTGCATGAGTCGGGAATAATTCCATTATGATTACTACAAATAAAAACGGGGTGCTAGATATAAATAATTAGTTCTACATAGTTTCCCTCTGCATATTTATGTATTAATTCCAATACATGACTTTCTAAAGTATGGAATTCATTTTTGATTACAAATCCTACACAGATCTTTAGATTATTTAAATTCTACTTCAGTACATTCTTGTTAATTTATTTACTCTCTATCTGTATTTATATACAGAAGATGTTCTATAGTAATTTGAAGACATGGAAACAGAACAAAAATTAAAAATAATGCCATAAGATGAATTTTTATCTGTTTTATCATTTCTTAAAATGAAATCTATATATTATAGATTATTCAGAAAATCATTATTTAAATCGTAATAAACTTTTGTTTTAATATTCATAGGTTTTTTTTATATTAATTTCATGTTCTCTCTGTTATATGGGTTATTTTTAAGACAAGATTATTTTGTCATATTAAGATGTCATTATTATGTAATATATTTTTATAAATTGCTATATGTAGAAAAGCATTTTTGCTATACACGTCTGATAACTTAAATACTTTAGATTTACATACAGGTTTGTGAAATATTTTATACTTCTATTGTTACTTTAGGAATAGTGCTGCTGCGATCTAATTGTTCGGCCATAATTATTCTAAAACTTTACATTTGTTATTTTTTAAAAGATTAACAAATTTTGTATTTAAATTAATTTTTGAATTCAACCTAATTTTTTAAAAAATTACTATTAATCCGAACTTTATATTTAAAAATAAATTTTTGGATTCAAGTTAATTTTAAAAAATTATTATGAATATAAATAAAAGATATTTTGGATAAAAAAAATTAGGAAACAATTTTTAACATTCAGTTTATTTAATTCAAATCTTTTATTTATATCATATTTATAATATGTTTTTAAACTTAACTTGAATTCAAAAATGCATTTTTTATATATAAAGTTTGCTAATCTTAAACTGATACCATCAAATATATTCGAGCGTTAGAATAATTATGGCCAAATGATTACTTCACAGCAGTAGCGCTAATCTCAAAGTGCCCCAATCTTTAAAAAAAAAAACTAATAAACATTTCAAAATTTCCATTTTTCAAATTCACCAGTAAGGGAGATTACGATAATATTTTGCTATATCATATTTCATCTCTTAAATAGAATAAATAAAATTTTTGCTTCTAATAATTTTTCATAATACATTTTTTTGAAATTTTGATTTACATTTTTATAATTTCCTGGAATATACCAAAAAATTTATAATTGATTCATTTTGATTGAAGATGCTATCAATGAATTTAAAAAAGAATTCACTGTAGCAGAAACAAAGAAAGATTTAACACATTTTACCATATTATAAGAAACAATTATTAATGTAATGTTATTAAACAAATCTAGATACACAAAACAAAAGTAAATTATCATTTTTGACTATTTAATTAAGGGGAAAAAATTACAATTATAGCATTAATGAAAACATCCATGCTATCAATAGAAAAGATACTTGCTGTGAGATCTCTAAGAAATGGGCTTTGTAACACTGGCTTATTTGAATATCTTTGCATATATTTTATTATACATTTTTTTATGATGGCATGGATCCTCAAAAACGTTAAGTCTGTCGATATTAATATTTAATGTAATCTTTTCCACTAAAACTTACTTATAAATGTGTTTTGTTTACATAATATTCAGAAATAAAACTATATTAATTATAGCATTATTATTAAGCAATAAAGAAATCTGTAATTGTGCAGAAGGAAATTAGCATTCGATCATGTACTGTTTTTCTGGGTTTTTTTTTACTGATGGGTGAGTGTACCGAGATTTATAACAGTTACGAAAACAAGAAAACAGCGGATGATCAGAGAGAGGTTAATTTTCTTCCGCACAAATATAGCATTATGTATAATTCTATCAAAGGAAATTTTAACAGAGCAAAAAAAAAATATTTTTATAGCTTCAGAAATATTTGCATGTAACAAAGAAGGATTTTCAAAATTTTTATAGCATAGAATTCAAATTATTCATTTTATATTATATTACTATCATTTTAGACTTTATATTAAACATTTTAAAATCTAAATTCAAATTAAATAAGTTCAACTTTATTTGCTAACGTATCCTGAGTATTTTATCTATTTTTATCTGTTATAAATATTAACTATCTATTTGTATTAATATTATTATTATAATTGATAAATCTGTTTCAATTTCTGTATTCTTATTTGTTTTTATCTATTTTTATGCCATTTTTTTTATCATAATTTAAAATATTAAAAAAATTGATAAACTTAAAATATTTATTTTCTCAATTTTGTTTGTAAATTAAACTTTTAAAGTTTTTTAAACTGTCTCTGTGGCTCTCCCATATTCTATTGAAGATATAATGCTTTTTTTCTTCTTGATAATTTTGTTTGTTTTTTTTTAAAGATAGAAACACATTAAATTTATAAGCACGCACACACATAATTTAGTGAACATATTTGAAAATGGTACTTACGTATTAAACCTGCTATGAAATGTCACATAGTATTAGTCTGGAAATAACTTTTTTAAACTTGTGCTCTTATAATATAAACTCTGCGTGGGATCTTCAGACAAGCTTAATCCATCAATTTCGACAAATGATAAGTAACTTTACTTAGTATGTACCTATAAACTTTATTTAATGAAGATAAACAAACATGTATTTATGTTTTGAAGCAAATTGAGTTATTTACAAAAATTAGAACTAACCTTATTTTGTATAAAATGGCTATCTATAACTTATTGGAAATAAATGAACACGTACACCTGGGTCTCGTTTTACGCGATAGATAGGTTCCTCAGAAAACACGCGCAAATGAAATCGCAAAAATAGACGTAACTTACATTGAAAAAGGGGGGATGCGGTCTGTGATTTTTCAAAATTCACGTAAAAGCAAAGCACCAATGTAAAATTACTTTAAAATTCACGCAAAAAAAAAAATAAGGAAATAAAATATGACTAATAAAAAATTTCAAATTTGAAAAAAAAATGATACAAGACAAACTTTTTTTAACTATAATATTTAATTTTATTCAAAATAATATATTTTTATGCATAATTTACAGTACAGTAATTTACATTTTTTAATACATGTTTTAATTATTATCGCTATTTGCCCAAAAACACGTTCATTTGCAAATTAGTAAAAAATCAGATTCTCATGTGATGTGATATGATGTATTTGGCTTCTCCTTAAACAAAGTCAAGAATATCTCAGCAATTATTCTCACAAGAGGAAACACAACTAGCGCCAAGTTCACTCTCATGTTGTGTTAATGGTTTTCTGTTGACGACGACAATGATTTTATTAATTGTTTATGAACTTAGACTTATGATATTACAAAGACATTTATTCACCACTGCTGGGAAATTTAATTAAAACTAACAACTAAAAATTAAATTCTTATTTTTGTCTTTAATTTTCAATTCCGTTTAAAAATCAAATTTCATTTTACATCACATTAATTTCAAGTTGCCTGTAAGTAGTTTTTAAATTGTTAATTACAATTAAAATGTCAGATTGTAATTTTTAATTGTGCCCACTGCTATTACTGACCTTTTAAAAATAAACTTGTGGACACTAAATGATTAATAATTGATTACGTTCTTTTTTAAAAAGCAAAAACAGAATGTGATTTAAAATGCAAAATTAACACGCACAATGTTTGAACAAATTTACATTATAATCTTGTAAAATTTAATGTGTGTATACATAAAATGTGGAAATCATGATTTTAATTTCATTATTGCATAAAATCTTACTATTATAAAGCACTGAAAATATTGAAATTACTAAGATGAAAGTAGAATTCCAATAATGTGAGATTACTTTCAATATAATGTAAGTGTGCGAAATTTATTATTTAAAGTAATAGCGCATTATCGGAGGTCGACTTCCGGTGAAATACCAATCGCGTAACTTTAAAATCGTGTTCAATAAGTCCGCGTAAAAAGAGGCCCAGGTGTATTTAGATTTTTTTGTGAGAAATGATGTCGTAACAGCTAAACTTTTAGCAATATCCATTTATTCCCATATAAAAGAAAAACAAAAGATTGTTTCTTACGATCAGGGTGAACTGAAGTTTTTATGTCCTGCAAAATATAAACGAAAGTGTAGCTATGATTTACACAAAAATGTTCATATTCCGCAGCTCACAAGTCATTACTTTTGTAGGATTTTACTTTTTTTTTTCAGGATAATATGCTACATCCACAAATTTTTTACAGATAGATATTCCAATCTAATGACTGTCTTTTGAAAGTAGTTGACTGCATTGGCCTCAGCAGTTGTTAGGAATTAAAGCTGGACACTAAATCACATGTATACCTTACTTTCACCAGATCATCAATTATTCATCCCAGCATTCTTTCATGACATCACAGCATATTTTAAATTATAAAATTCACAATAAACCAATATTTTGAATAACAATTTTCTCCTGATCGGACCATTATCAAATATCTAAAAAAAATTTTTTTCTTTTTACAACATTGTGAATATGTTTAATTTGATGTTTATTTAGACATTTGTTTGTACTTTCCGCTTCCATAATAGCAGGTTTAATACGTAAGTATCAGTTTGCTATATGGAGGAACAAAGTACATACCAATGGCAAAAACTAAAAGAACAAACTAATCAATAAAAAATCAAATCTATGCATTTATTATTAAATTTATGGCAATAAATGCTTAAATGAATTGTAATAATAATTTGCATTAAGCTAGTGCACATGTTCTTTATGGATTTAACTATAAATGAATACTCTCATTTTTCCAAATACAAGATAACGTCTTTGTGAAAAGATAGAATGAATCCATCTATCCTTTCAACCTAAACATTCAAGTATGGGAAAATCTTAAGTATTTGGAAAGAGGATTGTGAAGATATTAACAATCACTTTAAATCCCTAAAGCACATGTGCATTAGCTTAATGCTAATTATTATTACAGTTTAAAAACATCATACGCTATATAAAATAAATATCTTATTTAAATGAATTAATAAAAATAATCATAATTTCATGGAAATTCTTTTAAATTTAAATCCACATTATTATTTTATTAAAAAAAAGTTATTTTAATTCTTATAATTCAAAAGATATAATAACTTTATTTTATTTTTTCACTTTAGAAAGGATTTATCTCCCCCCTCCCCCAATCTTTTGTCATATTACTATAAGTTAATTTTTTTTTGTAAATTTCTACTAAAAGATAACATTTTCTGAGAAAACTTGAAGGACAAAATTTAACAGCAGTAAATAATTAATCTTTCTATATTTTTTATAATAAATTAATGATTAAATAAAATTATTTATTTAAATAAATCTAATGACTATGCATAATTAATAATAACTCCAATTTTTTCGTGGAATTTTTTTAATATATTAGTTACCTCCATCTGGCGGCTAGATTGTGTACTATATGAGTCTAAAAATTAAATCTGGCAGTACATTATTTTTAAACATAAATAAGTGACCTTTTGTTTTAGTCAAATTCAACATGTTACTAAAGTTACGTATCCACGATATCATTATTTCCGATAGTTCTGAAAGATGTCCATCCCTCATTTATAATCACTCATATCACATTAGTCCAGGGGTCTCCAATCCTATGTCCATGGGCACCATGGTGCCGCAGATCATTTTATGTGTGCCCGCCGCTATCTGAACATGATAAAAAATTATTTATCTGATATAAATAAATTTAATTTTTAAAATTTCTTATAAATTATTGTATTATATTGTAATCAAATTGTAGGGTATACTATACTTTTACAGCGTAAAAATATAAACGTTAATTATATGTGAATTTTTTTTTTTAAATAAATATTTTTTTGTACATTATGTATATTATTAACAATATCCAACTGTAAATTTACATTTAAAAAATAAATGGTGCCCGCCACCTGGTTGAAAAAATAAATGGTGCCCGCCACCTGGCCGGTATTATAGAATGTGCTCTTAAGTGCAAAAAGGTTGGGGACCCCTGCACTAGTCCCTACATCGTATTAAATAATTGTATAGTTAAGCAAAGAATAATAATTAGACTTATAAAAGATGACAAGAATTGATTTAATACAAGAAGAGCTAAATATGGAACAAATAAAATATTAAAAGAGAGTTTAAATAAGGATTTGATGAATAATTTTTATATTCAGATTTTTTTTTAGATCAAATTATAGAATGGATGTTGGAGTAATACAAGACATGATGATGAAAATAAAGCCTGATTGGGATGTATATTATTATAAATAATATTACAGAATACCTCATCATACTTAATATTTAAATAATTTTGTTTATTTCGTAATTAAGAATGAACATAGAATATATAACAAGTTATAGAGTTATAATTAGGTTATCTTAGTATAAAGTATTAAAATAAATAAAAAATGATAGATCGTATTTGAAATTGTAGAATATGATAACGTATAAGTTGTCTATGTTATTGATATGTTTTAATATACAATTGTTACGGAGTGTCTTAATAATTACAAAGTTCAATGTGAAAGATACTATATAATTCTGACTACAAAAAAGATCAAGTTAGGTGTCACATGACCTAATTTAAACAAGCTTGTATTACAAATGTCATATGCTCGCAAATAAACTCTTAACAAGCTTTGCAGAATATCCCTAATCCCAGACCGGTTTCTGCTACTGGCTTCCTCAGTGAGGTGTTAGGATATTCAAGCATTAGATTAAAAATACTTAATAGTTATTCATTAGATAAAGTGCTGGGCTTGTCCTGGTACTTTTAATCTAATGCTTGAATATCCTAGCACCTCACTGAGGAAGCCAGTAGCAGAAACCTGCCTGGGGTTAGGGATATTCTACAAAGCTTGTTAAGAGCTTATTCGCGAGCTCTTTATATAACATATGTAATCCTGAATAATTTTAAAGTGCAAATTATTTACTTTTCTTATAAGTATTTTTTTTGTTGTTGTTGTTAATTTTTAAACTATATTCTGTTAAATTTTTTTTTTTTTTTGTTAAAAATAATACTATTTGTAATTTTTTAAAAATTTTATATTGTTATAATAAACTTAAAGTTGTTTTGTACTTAACAGTATCTGTAGTCTCTTTTCTTGTTATTTCCAAATCCGTACGCATCGACCTAACCACACATGCATTGCAATAATTAAACATATTTGGGTATTATTGCGCATAATCTAAATGAAATAATGAATAATAAACATATTGTGATAGTTATAGATATTTTATATTGAATATAAAAATTAAGTAATGTAAATTTTTATTTATTTGATTCAATGATTATATTAACGTTGTAATAATTAAATTTGTTAAACGCATACTCATCATTACGTAACCTTAAGATCATGCACCTGAAAAACAACAGTAGGGACTTCTACAAATCTTAACACAAGATTTATTTTAAAAGACAAGAGCTGCGTCTTATCTTCAACCTACTTTTTAATTATATAGAAGAAATTGTGGACTTAATCAGTGAGGTATTTAATAGCCTTATGCTCTCAAATCAAAAGGCTTTAGATTCCCCTATCTAATTAAAAAGTAGGTTGAAGCTAAGACACTGCTCTTATCTTATTAAGATTTGTAGAGGTCTCTACTGTCGTTTTTCAGGTGCATGGTCTTTAGGTTATAGCCTTGAATGATTATAGTAAAGATTAATATCAGAATGCCATATTAAAAGTAAGTGATTAGATTATAATACATAGTAATATGAAATTATTTTAAATTTATTTACGATCATCATTAATGATTAGTATTTGTTCATAATTTTAACTTAGTTTTAGTCTAGTTTGCAAGGAAATTAGTTAATGATTTTAAAGGGAAAAATTAGTGAGTATATTTGTTTCTTTATTATTTTTATATAGTTAGATGTACAAATCCTTCATTACACTTAGTTATATTAATTAAATTATTTAAGAAGTAATAATAATGACCCGAGATTTTAATTGAATTATCAAATATTATTCAAGGAAAGATAAGATTATGTTAATAGATAAAGGAACATCAAATAATAATATAGTTAAATTTAATTTTTAAGAAATTTTATTATTAAATATAATTTATTTTTCTTAAGTGTGAGTTATGGGAGTATCATTAACTTTAGTAAAGTAGTGTTGATATTCCTATACCATTGAGGATATACTTTTTGGTATATTCTTAATGTTAAAAGAGAGGGTACCTTACTAGATGATTTCAATAATATGTCTCATGATTTGTAATGATAAATTATTAAATAATCTATTAAAATTGGTAAAATTTATATTGGATATGCATTATTAGAATTTTCATGTAGGAAGATGGCTGAGCTAGGAGTTATTAGTGGTAGGGTCATCTGGTTATGGTACAATGTATATATATATATTATTTCTTATCAATTGGTTTTTTCGTTTGATGTGATGTGATGCACTGTAATTTCTCCTTTTTCAGAGTCAGGAATCGCTCAGTCACTATGCCTAGAGAAACCTGTTACTTACCTTACCTTCCCTTCTCATTCTCTGCCCTGTTTTTCCCCACATTCTTCTCTATCCTGCTCCATTTCATTTCCTCAACATAATCTTTGTCAACTCCATGGCCTTTCTATTGGCATTTTGAATGTACCTCCTTTTGGTAGTTAGATTGCATTATATTAGTAGTTATATATGTCTATATGAGCCTAAATAATAAATCTGGTAATATATTATTTCTAAACATAAATAAATAATCATTAGTTTTAGTCAAATTCAACACCCTACTAAAGCAAAATTTTTCAGTATTATAAATATTCGATGCTAATTAGGTATGTGCTCTCTGCTATCTTTTACATACCTAGAGGCATTGCTCTATGCTATCTTTTGCATACCTAGGGAGCCATTGACCTACTACTTGAAATACTTAGCAAATATTGACACATTGTTTGTTTTTACAGTAAATATGTGAATAATGAGATTTTTTTTAAATCTTCAGTTGTCGATGAGCATGGCAAATGGAAGGAGGGATCTCATGACCTGTAAGCAAGAAAAAACTTCCAATGCTTGGCCTTGTGACCTATAAATGGGAATTAACTCCAAATGCTCAATGCTTTGCAATCTCCACTTGCCAACATTCAATATGCCCCTGAAGGGATTCTATAGATAAGTAGTCACCATTAAGTACACTGCATTGACATGTCTGTGGCAAATGATCTGATCAATGAAATGGACCACTAAATGCCAATGCCAAATGCAGTTGCCTATTATGCATGAAAGGAAGAGCACCAGAGGGAAATGGGTGCTGACTCTATACAGTCCAGGTTGTCGAATCATCTATTCTGTCTGAAGCAGCAATCCATTGTTCCATTACACTGATACCAATGGCTGAAGTAAGCAGCAGACAGTCTGAAATTTTGGAGCTGGTCTTCTTCTTTGTAATGGACTTGCCCATGGATTGACATCAAAGTCAAAATTTGTCAAGAGAATGAGAATTCTCTGGAGCTATTACAGTCCTACCTGGATTTTATTTGTTAGAAAATGTGGCAGAAAAAATAGCAGAAGCCTAGACATCTTTCTAACCCTCTGTAGGATATTCATGTTACTTATCTCTGCCAGTTAAATGGTTTGCTTCTTTTTTATTTTGTTTTCGCTTGAACTATCATCAACATCATTCATATTGTTTTGTTGGGAGGAGGGGGATTACTATTTGTTCATTAAAATTTTGCAACTTTTATTTTTCTGTTTAGTAAAATTTCCACATTATTTACCGTCTGTCAACTGTAATATTGTTTTGATAACACACATCTATTTTTCTTTAAATTTGTTTTCTTTTTAAAAAATTACTCAATACACATTATTTTTCTTTATAAACACATGCACATACAAAAAGGACATACTTCCATTACTTGGTCCATTTATTGTTTAATATTTTTAGTAGTGGTTCGGTGGCTCCCCCAAGTATTTAAAAAAGCACTGAGTGCATACTAAATTGGTACCAAAAATTCCTTGTATATTAATTATTCTCTTTTTAATAAAAACACAATCTAGTCAAGTTTGTTTAGTTTGATAATTTCTTTTTAAGTTTTTTTTTTTTTTGTAAACATCTGTTTTACAAGAATTGGTATAAATAATTACCATACAATGAAAGATGCATTTTATATTAAAGTAATTTAATTATGAATATTGTTCTTCAAAAAGTAAATTTTGCTTTGAATTTGTAATATTTTTATAACTTTGATATTTTTTTTGCTTGATCTATCATTACAATGTTAACCACTAGACATTATATGATCACCATTATTTATGCTTACCCAAGCTGTTTACACAGAGGCTAAACTCTCCATACAGTACTGCCATTCAATGCAAGCCAGATTAATTAATAGCTTGCACTGAGTGGCGCTATTGTATGAAGAGTTTAGCCTCTGTGTAAACAGCTTGTATAAGCATAAAGAATGTGATGTTTAGTGATTTAATACCAATTCTTCCCAATAGGATTATGGTGACTCATACTTTTTGATAAACATTATTAAAGAACTAAAGATGCCAAAAAGTATGGTTGCTGAACTGAGTTCAGATCTATACAAGCTAATTGGCTTGAATTGAAAACATTTCTGTGTTTTCTTTAGACTCAAAGCTTTATAATTAGCTAATAAGGTAAAAGGTGGCTGCTGGAGAGTTGCATTATATCCTAAGATCTAGGTGCTGTGCTCTCAGATCCAAGGCTCCTCACTGATGAAAGCCACAAGCTAGAAACTAGTCTGGGATTTTGGATGAGTAGGCAGTAGATAGGGATTTTATGCACAAAGTCTTCTGGTATCCATTGATTACTCTGGCTTGCACTGAGTGGTGCTACTATATGGAGAGTTTAGCCTGTGTGCATTACAACTTTACTAACAATTATATTATCTTCTACAATATGGCTCATTAAGATTGTACAATATTATTTAATAATGTACCTTATAATTTTATAATAAATTGCAATCCTCATCTCAAAAGCAATTTTATAATTCAACTTTATGTTTTTTCTCCATTATTATTGGTTCACAAAGTGCAGTAAAAATACAAATTATTTTCTAATAATATAATTAACCGGCCTCCTTTGATTTCTTTTTCAATGTCTATGATTGTTCACCTTGCAGTGCCATCAATAGCAAACATGACTTTAATCTAATTGTAGCTAAATAATACACTCAGGAATCTTAATAGGTAAGAATGATGTGTCAGAAACAAATCTTTAACCGGCCTCCTTTGATTTCTTTTTCAATGTCTATGATTGTTCACCTTGCAGTGCCATCAATAGCAAACATGACTTTAATCTAATTGTAGCTAAATAATACACTCAGGGATCTTAATAGGTAATAATGATGTGTCAGAAACCAAATCTTTAGGGATCTTAATAGATGAGAATGATGTGTCAGAAACAAATCTTTTAACATTGTTATATATATATATAGAGCTCGCAAATAAACTCTTAACAAGCTTTGCAGAATATCCCCATACCGGTTTTTGCTACTGGATTCCTCGGTGAGGTGCTAGGATATTCGAGCATTAGATTAAAAATACCAGGACAAGGCCAGCACTTTATCTAATGGATAACTATTAAGTAGAAAATCAAATTTTCAGACATCCATATGTCTTCCAATCCAGCTATCTAACTTAAATAGCCATATGGGACTGAACCAGATTCAGATACACCATATATTAATAACTTTAGCAATATAAAATCGTATAAACCAGTCTGGGGTTGGGGATATTCTGCAAAGCTTGTTAAAAGCTTATTTGCGAGCTCTATATATAACATTTGTAATACATGCTTGTTAAATTAGATCATGTAACATGATTTGTTTGTAATTGTACTTTTAACATTAATATAACTGTAGTTTTATTTGAAATAATATATATTTTAAAATATGCAAGGCACCAGAAAGTTTTTATAAAAGTATATTATCAAGTCTGATGTAATAAGTTTGACTAAAATTTCTATTGTGTAAACATTTTTTATTGTAAAATAATATAGCAAGGTTTAGCACTTAGTTTTATTATTTTATATCACCATTCGACTACAGAGACCTCTATCTTCACAACAAGCTCATTCTGTAAATAATGATTAGATGATCAATGACAAAAGACTTCCATAATTATTCGATGAGTAGAATACACCTGTATGAAGACCGATTAGCCCAAACTAGAATCACAATTTTTGACTAAAGTCAGTCTTCACAAACAAAATTATGATGATATAGGTCGTTATTTGCATCAGTTGAGGCTAATTCAAGGAGAGATGGGATGGTCAAGTTTTTATATGAGAGATGCAAAAATCAACATTGCAATTTATGCATAATAAGAGAATAGTCAAAATAGTCTTTAATTAAGTTAAGAGTAAAGGACAGGCAATAAAATGGGAGAGAAAGGTAGTATGGTATGCAGAAGATTTGGATCAAGACTTTTATGTCGGTATACTTATACAAAAGGTGGGATGATTGTGTTAGGAGAATTGTTGAGTATTATAATGGCAAGGAATAGGATAGAAGAATAGATCCATTAATAAAAAAAAATAGGGATTTAGAGAGATGGAGATTAAAAAGAGTTTTAAAATGTATAAAAGTAAACAATATTGGGTGAGAGGTAATTTATGATAATATCAAGAAGGATAGTTTACTGTTTAAGGATGGAAATAAGGGAATATGCACATAAATGGGAAAATGTGATTGATTTAGTCTGCAAGTTATGTAAGGAAGGCATAGAAAATATTTGACATCTGTTAATTGAATGTAAATACCTACAAGCAGAAAGGATACAAATGATTAAGTTGTGGAAGAATAAATTGGAAGTGTGTTTCTTGATGTTTATGCTAGGTTTGGGAAAAGATAAGGGGGATTTAGATATACAGACCAAGGAGTTGGTGTTGTGGAAATGGGATGGAGCAAAATAGAGAAGAATATGGGAAAAACGGGGGGGGGGGGGGGAGGTAATATGGCTAACATGTTTCTCTGGCCATAGTGGCTGAGAAGTTCCTGACTCCAATAAAAGATAAGCCACAGTGCATCACATCACATATTGCATTCTATAATTCACATTTTTATTTTATTAATCTTAGGTTGTTTCGTATTTATTAAAAATGATACACAGAAAATTTAGAAAGAGGATTAAATACATTTAAAGGCTAATGAAATCGTTATGTCAGATAGGTATTTAATATTGAGGTTTTTGAATACGAATATTAAAGGGAAATGAAAAAAATCAACCTGATTCATTATTCAAATGATTATCTAAGTAAATATATTTATTATTAAAAAAAACGTACACCCCCCCCCACACACACACACACTATTAGACCCGTAAAATCCATTAATAACAAATCAAACAAATTTAATTCAAGTTAAAAAATTTCCATGTAATTTAGTCGTCAAATAAATGCTCTTAAGGAAGTTGAAACAATAATAAATGTAATATGAAAACATTAACCAACTGATCTCGCTTTATTAGCTTTCGAAAGGGGAAAAATCAATAATCTCCGCAGCTAAGAAACATTTTATTAAAGCTTTGAAAATAATGAAAGTGTCTAACATACATTTTAATAAAAATTACAGTCAACAAATTTAAATTTGCTATAGTGAAATGAAAAATGGGGGGAGGGGATAATGTCACACGAATAGCTTCAGTTGACACGGCAACCAAGAATCGGCTCCTACAGACTAGATTCTTGGTAATCACCCTTGTCGGTTCTTAAAATTTTCTCAATGCTGTTCCAAGAGTTCCATACGTGTTTGCAATTAAAGCATTTTTAATAGTTGCCAGTCTGAATTTGATTTTTAAAAAAATCATTGCGCAATAGGTTCTAAAATCAGCCGTAGCTAACTCTTTAATCCTTCCTATATTTCTCAAAAGTTGCGCGTGAGTGCGCATACGTGTGCAGTGTATGGGTGAAGTGAAAATCGTAGCTTAAAATATTTACAATTCTAGAATGATTGTTATAGTCTAGAACTGTTTATCATAAAGGAAATGAATCATTTTCTTTATTCATCCTTTAAGATGAACTAATATGAGTCATAAAATAAAAAGTAAAATTGTGAATATTATCAACTTAGAAATAATATCTACTAATATCAATTTAAACAATATTCAAATAAACCTATCTTAGTCAGCTACACTTAGTTTCGTTTTTAAATTATTTATATCTACACACACCATTATGCATGCACACACATAATTAAGAAAGAAACTAATGACAATAAAATACAATATACCTTGTATTTATTGTGATCACATATTCACTTTTAAACAAATTCAAAATTAGATTTTCAATGAAATGGACGGCTGAAGTGTTGTGGGGTGGAGTGGATTGAAGCCTGTCCATTAAAGTATGAAGATTGGCTATCTTAATATAAGCTGAGCATTGATTGTATATATATGCAGAGATGATAATCTGGACCATTAGCATGAAAAACGTTTATTGGTGTTTATTTATCTTTTTGACATGTGTGTGATCAAGGGTGTCAGCAGTATGAAATAGCATGGATAGTTGAGGGGCGTGTGAAAGTCTGAGTTCAAACCCCCTACATATTACATATTGGAGTGCAGGTATTAAAAAGCCTGTATTATAGAAAAATTTATATATTAAAATATACCTTGTATTTATTGAGATTACCTATTCACTTTTAAATAAATTCAAAATTAATTGGAGTAAGCAAGAAGGTTATCCAGGTTTAATAAAAATCTTAAAAGAATGGATTCTCTGTGTTCAGAATTAAAAATTGTGTACGATTCTTCGTGTAATAAAAATGTATGTTATAAATTTATTAAAATTACCCCAAATTCAACTCAACTAGACTAGCCAAGAAAATAAACTCTAAAACACCGCCTTCTACAAGCAGATTCTTTACACTTGAGATGTCTGCTTGTAGTAGTGAAATCATTGGTAGTGTTTTAGAGTTTATTTTCTTGGCTAGACTGATTGAGTTCTCAATTTGGGTTAATTTTGATTGTTTATTGACTAGTTTAGCTTTATGCTTTTAATGTTAAATTTATTAAAGTACAGTTTTAAACAAAAACACTTTCCATTTATTATCTAAAAAAAATTTAACAGACAAATAAATAAAAAAGTTGAAATAGTTGAACTATCCAATGATATATGATTTCCCAATAGTAGTGTTTACTTCCTGCCAATAGTTGGCAATCTTTATGTTATCGAAAGCACAAAATCAAAATTAAGTCTGTAAAAGCATGATATAGTTAGCTACATTTTGTTTATTTAATTTGTATTGTTAAGATAATGTTTGCTCATACATTTAAGCTTTTCAATATCAGAAAATTGTGAACACTGCATACATATTAAATATTAAGAAAAATCAAGTCATATATCATGTGACTTATATTTAATGGTTAAGTATAAGATAAATGCTGTGCTTGAATTGGTATTTCAGATCTAGTGTCTGAATATCATAATGCATCACCGAAAAGAGCCATCAGCTTGAAACTGGTTTGGGGATAGGAATAATTGTAGATAGAGATTTTAAATGCTTTCTCTTCTGGCATTTATCAGAAAAACTTGTTTAGAGTTATTAGCCCACTCATTATATTATATTAAATATAACTTATTATATTCCAAATTAGATTAAATATTGTGGAAGTACTGTAACAATCTAGCAAGCTATATATAAACTGTCGGTAAACATAAAATGTAGAATGAGCCACCTACACTTTAACTTTTGTCGTATATAAGTGTAGCATTTATTGACACATGAAGAGAGTGATTTTATATACTAATATAATTTCTAAACATCACATATTGGATGAATATGCACTAGATGGGAATTTTTTGCACAAGCCTTCGGGCATCCATTGATTACTCTGGTTAGCACTGAGTGGCACTACTGTATGGAGAGTTTTGTCTGTGTTAATAATTTCAAGATAACAACTATAAGCTATTCTGAAATCACTAACTAATTAAGGTATGGGGGATTTGAACTCGGATTTTCAAGCACCCTTTAACTATCCAAATTATCTCATACAACTAATACACATGACCACACACATGTAGAAAAGATAAGTTGGGGGTTGGAGTGGATTGAGGCCTGTCCATTAAAGTATGAAGATTTGCTATCTTAATATAAACTAAGCACTGATTATATATATATGTATGTGTGGGAGATTGTAATCTGGACCAACTGATGAGTGCTGGTTTAGCATGAAATGCGTATGTTGGTGATTATTTATCTTTTCTACAAGTGTGTGGTCATGTGTATCAGTTGTATGAGGTAGTGTGGATAGTTGAAGGGTGCTCGAAAATCTGAGTTCAAATCCCTTATACTTACAATCAAGCTCCCAGGTTTGTGAAGAGTGCCTGGTTTTCAAATATAACTAATTAAAGTGAAAGGCTGAGGACCATATTTAACCACCTCTTAATATTAAATTAATCTTCAGTTAATAGATTTAAATATAACATTTTAAGAGCCTAATTTTTTTTTCTCATGTGTCATAGCATCAGCCAGGCAGCGAACCCGCTAACCCGGGACAACTGCTTGTAAAACAGCTGACATATGTTGGGAACAGTTGTGGCTTTGTGATAGATTAACTTGATGATGAGATAATAAATTCTAGTCTAATCTCTGAATAAAGAAAGTAATAACGAAAACTGAAAATCACCAATAAGCTGTATGTAAACCGTCAGTAAACTTAAAATGTAGAATGAGCCCACCTACATTTTAGCCTTCATCATGTACAGCAGGGTTGGCAAACTTAAAAGTAGCACGATCGATTTTCATATTTTTCATCTATCGGCGATCAACTTTTTTATGTCTCGCCAAAACATTAACCTATAACATATGAGGCGTCAGTTACAATTTTAGATTGTTGCATAGGTTGTTGAAATAAACACTGCTGTTGCATCCAGTTGGGCTTGTAATTCTTTTAACTTTCGTTTTCTTAACTTGCTGTTGGCAGGGTAGGCGTTTTGGTACCTTTTGTGCAAACTGGAAAAATGGCTCTCCAAATTTCCTTTCTCCGGTAAGGCTACAGTAGCACAATTTATCAGATAAAGACATTTGTCTTTATGCATAGTAAAGAAATATAGTTCCTCCCAGTTATTATGAAAATGATAGGTTTTTTTTTTTTGTTTTTTAGCAATCATATTTTATCTAAAACTAAGGATTAAAAAAAATTTTAAATAAAATTTTGTATTTTATAACAAATTAACCTTCAAGCCAAAAAATGTAGTATGTTTTAATGCAAATTTCTTAGTTGCTAAATTTTTTGGAATAAGAGCAGAACAAAATAACGTAGAAACGTATGTAGATACTACATTACACTGCCGCTTGAGCGCTACCATCGGTCAACTCAGTTTAAGGAGAAGCTACAGTACATCGCATCTCATCACATATAGAATTTATAAATATAAATGTAAAAATAAAAAGATTTGGAATTGAGGCAACAGTAATCTGATGCGACTCTCAAGCTATGGGTGATTGACCGTTTGCTCACCCCTGATGTATAAGCATACCATTTACTGATATACTTACATGCAGAGCACAATTTGTATATACTAATGTAAATTTAAGACAACTATAAGATATTAACCACCTTTTAATAATAAGTTAATTTTCAGTTAATAGGTGTATATATCACTTTAATAGCCTGGATTAGATGAAATAATGCAGAAGTTCTGAAAAAAACCTCAGCAAGCTGTATGTAAACTAACTCAGAAAATATAAAATGTAGAAGGAGACTGTATACTTTAGGTTTGATCATATATAAGTATACCCTTTACTGACCTATTTACACAGAGGCAAAACTCTATACAGTAACACCACTCAGTGCAAGCCAAAGCAATTACTGGATGCAGGAAGGTTTGTGCATAAAATCCCTATCTAGTGCCTACTCATCCAATATCCCCAAACTAGTTTCTACCTTATGGCTTTCATTAGTGAGGAGCCTTGTATCTGAGAGCACTGAACTTAGATCAAGGCTCCTCACTGATGAAGGCCACAAGTTTAGAAACTAGTATGGGGATATTGGATGAATAGGCACTAGGTAGCGATTTTATGCACAAACCGTCTTGCATCCATTGATTACTTTGGCTTGGACTGAGTAGTGCTACTGTATGGAGAGTTTTGCTTATGTATACACAGCTTGTGCAAGCATTAAAATGACTATCATGTGATGTTTCGTGAATTTATACTGACATACTTACACACAGAGCATGATTTATAAATATTGACAATTTTGAGACGACTATATGCTATTCTGAAATTACTATAACTAATTAAAGTGAAAGGCTGAGTGTCATATTTAATCATCTCAATATTAAATTAATCTTCATCTGTTAGATGTAATAAATACAACTTTTTAAAAGTTTGAATTAGATTAAAGAATGTGGATGTACTGTAACCCCCTAGCAAGCTATATGTAAACTGTCGGAAAATGTAGAATGAGCCACCTACACTTTATCTTTGATCGCATATAAGCGTACTATTTACTGACATACTCACATGCAGAGAATGGTTTATATAATAACCAACATAATTTCAAGACAACTTATAACCATTCTAAAATCACTGTAACTAGTTAGAGCGAAAGGCGATCCTAAGAAAAAAAAATTAAAAGTGAAACAAAGGCTTTTATTTACAAAAATGTATCCATTTTCATTTTCAAGATGCACATTGTCTAGTCAATGTGCATATTTAATGATATCAGAAGTGACAATATGATTACTAATAAAACACTGAAGCAAATGTTCGACATTCCTAAAAAAAATTTTTTGTGGACGTATATCCACCCAACCATCTACGATCGTCTTTATTTAGCTTCTGGAGAAACAATTTATATTGATATCATTTCTAAACCTTGATTGAAATGATGAATACTATTTTTTGATAAACCAGCTCTAACAAATATTCAACAATGATATTTTCTTAGAACTATAATGAACAAAGATGACAGTATTTAAACAAGATCGGTTGAGATTTTCAAAATTCTGTGACATTTATCATATGTGGATCCTATTCCTGTTTTGCAATAAGTCTGATGAACAATCCTGTTTACTGGCTCATGATCTTATGTTATGTTAAACTTTTCTGTTGCTTTTTATGAGTTGATTTCTTTATGTAGATACCCAATGGTCTAAAAATGTGTAAATAATTCCATGATCCTGGATTTATGGGATATTCTGGATTAAATAAAAGCATTAAAACCCACAATGACCGCAAAATATTAAAAAAAACCAATGACATATATACCACCAAAGTAAAGGCAGCTCATTGACACTTGCTTAACACACCAATTAATCGTGACCTTTATTCTGTAGTTAAGAATAGTTAGATATCCATTTACCAACCACTGCTGGATGATTAGCTGGGTTGGCCATAGGCTCTCTACTTGAATAAAAATTCTAAGCCTAAATGTGACCTGAAAAAACGTTCAGAATTCATTTGGCCTGAATTCAAATCCCATTCTATGGGCATTGTTCACAAATGCATTAACTATTATGCCATGAATTGCCGTCTGGTAAAGTGGATGATGTTGCAAAATAGCGTATTTAAAATTTATACATATAATAAAAATAAAAAAAATTCTCGCCCCTTCAAATCTTTGGTGTACTATTGCATTTAAGTATTATATTTGAATTCTGTATAATGACTTTTATTATATGCTTAACATACATACTGACAATAAATATTCTCTTTCATGGTTGCAAATTTAATTTCAAGCAAAATATTTAACAAGTCGTACCAAATGTTTTTTTTTTTTTTAAAGTACATTAAGTTCTTGCAAAAAATGTGGCCAGTTGAGTAACTAGGCAACAGAGTGACACGACTAAGCGATAATACTTGATTATTCTCAGTCGTAATTTGCTATTGTTTGTCAGTCTCTTAATACGATTTAATCTAGAATTATAATTTGAAAATCATAAACTTTGAGATTTGCATTGTAGTTTGCTGATAAGAATATATCAACTTTTTATTTACAGAATACTATTTAAAAAAGATAAAATACGGATAGAATAAAAACTTTTAGTATTCATCCGTTATATATATGCACACACAAACATATTCGACAATTTAATTATCCCAATATATTTCATCCGCAGATTAAACCAATAAGTTCATAAGATGATAATTATTAGCTTCAAATTTTAGAATGCTAAATACTGTTGTATCTACATGAATAAATATGTTTCTGAGGCAATATAAAATCTATCATCATCAACCATTATCACTTCCACTGCAGGATGAAGGTCTCTCCAAGTTCAATCTATCTTATCCGATCTTTAGCTTCTCTTCTCCACATCACCTCTGCACACTTTCTTATTTCATCCATCCATCTTACATGTGATCTATTTCTAGGTCTTTTACAATCTCTTGGAATCCAGTTTAAGATTTCAATTGTTAATCTATTATCAACTCTTCTGGCAATGTGTTCAGCCCAACTCCAATTCAGTCTTTTAATTTTTTTAATTAGGTCAGTAACACTTGTTTGTTCTCTTACCCATATATTGCCTTTTCGATCTCTTCTTGTTACTCCTAACATGCATCTCTCCATACTTCTTTGAGTGGTCTAAAGTTTCTGTATTGCTCTTCTATTAAGTCTCCAAGTCTCAGATCCATAAGTAAGAACTGGTGAAACACATTTATTAAAAACCTTCCTTTTCAAACACATAGGCATATTTCCTTTTAGTATCAAGTTATTTCTACCAAAAGCACTCCAGCCAAGTTTAATTCTATGATTAATCTCATCCATTACGTTTCCATCTGTATTAATAATCTGACCACGGTATTTGTAGCAGTTAACTTCTAACTCATAATCAACCTTTATTTTTATATTTTGAGAAAATCCATTGAACATTATTTTAGTCTTTTTAACATTTATTCCAGTAAAGAACAAATTTATTGGCTATTTGTAAGAGTCAGAATGCGAGAGCAATGAAAGGAAGTGATGAGAAAAAAAAAGATCGTTAGAGCCTCTGCAAATGTTGTTGTTGACATCAACAAAATTCATTAGGTTTCACAGAGCATCCGACAATTATTCTCAGCAACATAACCCCCATTATCATATAAATATCAAACTAAAGACATTACATTTCTTTTATATCATTCTTTTTACCATTGGAATAGTCATAATCTAGAGAAATTAAAGATATATGATCTATTTATATATAAATTTTATGTCCAAAGGCAGGTAAAATAACCAGGCAACCTAATGTTTTATAAACTTTAATGAGTACTATTAAAGAGCTTATTAAGATGTGTTTTATATAAAAGATTATAATAGAAAAGGAATGTAAACAATCATTAACATGGGTTTAATGTGATGAAGAAATATATTTGCCATGAACTTTAAATGAAGACAGAACTAAGCTAATACAGCATAGTGATTGTTGTGAAATACAAAGCAGCCATCAAATATGGTTGACTTGTAGAGAAACAGCAAAATAAATATTGCTTATCAGTTTTTCCAGTTGTTGGGTGATGAGGATTTGAAATGTTTTCTACACTTGTTTTATCTTCTAGTGAGCTTATCCATTTAGCAAATAACATTCGAAAGGGTTATTTGGATTAACTATGAGCTGTCTATCCAAGACAGATCTTAGTGATTGGAATTAAAAAACAGAAAAATTAAAATTTGTTTGCCTCATATTTTAAATTCAAATCATTGATACAACAGGTAAAATGAGTTACTAATATAACAATGCCTTTTAGTATATGTAAGGACTTTTTACTGTATAAGGCTGCACATTTTTAAATTGGCTTTATTTTGAAAAAAATCCATAAAGTCCCCATACTCCCTCTTCTTCCTATGTGTATTTAAATGCATACATCTTTTCAATTTTTATTAAAAATTAAATTTCCTCTTCATTAATAATTTATTTTGTACTTATTTTTAGAAATTCTAAACCTATTACAAATGTCAGATTATATTGTTCCTTCTATAGTCTACAAGAATAGGAAAAAACTGTAAAATCTAATAAAAAAAATTTTTTTAGGTACTTATGGATAATCCTGGACACTAAACTTTATTACAAATATTCAATAAATCAATTATAAATTCCCACTAAACTAAGAAGACTCTCACATCAGCTCAAGAAGAAGTTCAAAGTATTGTAAGAAAAATTTTAAAAGATTTCATTTCAATTATTCTAGGACCCAAGATTAAGTTACAATCTTGTAGCAGAGCATTTTCTAGTTTTTAATTTGTTTATTAAGTGTCCAAAATTGATTAAGTGCTACGGAGAAGGTTTTATAACCTTCCCAAGATGGATGCTGACTCTCAAAGTCAGAATAAGCAAGCATTCAGTAGTATTAAATTTAGTGACATATTGAGAAGTGATCAAGTAATTCCGGAAGTATTTAAACAATCTAAATCAATTAAAAATAGTTCAGAAAGATGTTTAGAGGTGAAAGAACTAAAGGAAGTTCAGAAAAAAAATGAAATTTGAGGGGAAAAAAAAACTGTTCTAAAGAAAAATTAAAACGGTACCAAAAATATGGTAGATATTGGGCTAAAGATCAATGAAAACATTGAGATACAGCAAATTAAAGTTGATACAATGAAACATAAGCTAAATATTAATGATACTGCCAAGTTTCATGGAAAACTATCAGAAAATAAAGTTGTGGGCGGGTCCATCACAAAACTACTAAAATCTAAAACGATAATTAAAAATCACGGGAATTTTGTCACAAGAGAGGGCACTGTGCCTCAAATTCATGATATAGATGCAGAACTGGAATGAAACAAAGACGAATATCACCAAAAAGACTCTACATTGATCAATACAAGAATAAATACTGAAGGACAAACTAAAAACCTCAGGAAAAGTACACAAAGTAATTATCTAGACAAAACCATGACAATTAAAAGCCAAAGCTTGGAAAAAAATAGGGAAAAAGTTACAGAAGCCCGGAAGTATCCAGTTGAACCTGCTGGTGAGAGCAATAATGCAGAACCAACACTTCCAACGTTTGCAGAAAAATTAAAAAAGGATACTAAGACTTCCAAATGGCAAGGTTTCAAAACCTCATATGCCAATGGCTTTCAAATGGAGCAGGGGGTTATTGGCCTTGAGACAAAGCTAGAGCTAGTGGTCAGAGGTCATGAAAACAATCTGAACAATGCAAAGTATGGAAAAACTAGTCGTGCTGGCATCTCCCATGAGAATAAATTTGAGAATGGCTTAATATATCATAATGTTGAGTCAAGTACAAACAACTCTAATCAGGATAGAAATAATTTAATTCCAGAAGACTTTCAATCAGTCAATGATGAATTTAATAATAGAATTCCTCAGAAATTGTTTAATTCCTTTCTTAGCTTCCGGAATCAGTATACTTTAACATTGAGCACAATGAATAAAAAATGTGAACTTTTCATATTTCCAATAAATGAGCTATTTGTCTTAATCAAGGACTTAAATATCATTGATTCAATAAGAAGGGTCTACTATCACCCTAACAAAAAATATGTCACACTAGAATTCGAGAACACTTTAGCCAAAGAAAGATTCAAAAGATCTCAAATGTTTCTAGATGGAAAATATTTAGTGAAAATTGACCTGGAAAGACCAAGATTGATAACAGGTATGGTGCGGAATTGTCATGTGGCATTTGGAAAAGATGAATTACAGGGACTATTAGTACAGTTTGGCTCAATTGAATGGTTCACTTTCCTAATGGAAAGAAGAGCAGAGATTCAGCTGCCATCCAATAACACAATATTTACAATGAGGCTGACTAAAGGTATCAGTCCGCTGGATATACCGTCTATTTTTGAGCAGAATAAAAGCCCAATATACATAGTAATTCGAGGAATTCAACCACAGTGTTATGGATGTGGAGACACTGGCCATTTAATTAGGGCCTGTCCAAAAAGAGTATGCACAGAATGTGGGGAAAACTATAGTGGATTCCACAAATGTACAATAACATCAAGCAATCCTTCACTTATATATCAACAATTAGAACTAAAATCACAAGAAACTACATTATAAGGAAAATCAAGAAACCTTGCACAGTAGTTTTGAAGATGGGACAAATGCAGGTGAAGCTAGAGATACAGCCAAAGAGATAAAGAAACAATCAGCACAGGCAGAACTGACCAACTCCGAATCAATACAATCTGAAGAATATGAAGGCACATTAGAAGAAATAGGTCAATTAAAAGAAGCTAACATGTTCAGTGATACAGAACTAAGTGAGAATGGTTCAACTCAAATGGGTAAAATGACACAAGGTGCAAGTTTCAAGAGGAAAAATAAGAATGGCTCTGGCTCGCAAACTGATGAGCATAGTGTTGTGGGCTCAAATATCGAGCTGTGTGGTGAGCAAGAAAAGAAAACTGAGGTTCTCTCAAGGAGAAAGAGAAAAAGGAAAAGAAGACAGAAGTTTGCTCAATAGGAGTCAGGGGGTGAGATGGAAACTGAATCAGAAGGTCAGATAGTCAATGACTCAGAGGTAATGGAACGTGATATTTTAGCTCATCCCATGATCTTCAGATGTATTGTTGAATCTAAAGGGGCATGTATATAGCAATAGCGAAGTAGGGCAGATAATTTCAGAAGAGGCAGATAATCCAGAGGAAAAAATCAATAACATAGAAGAGCAATGGAATGATGAGGTTTTGTAGTGACAGGTCTGGAAGCAGGCAAGGTGAAGTAGTGCAGGGTATCGTAGAAAAGTCTGATAATCCAGTCGAAGAACTTGATAATGTAGAAGAGCAATGGAGCGATGAGGCTCATAGTGACAGTTCTGGAAGCGAGGAAGTAGATGGCTATCCAAAGGAAATGCAGCAACAAATTAGTACTAGTCCTGTGTGTACTGATGAAACATAAGAAATTGCAGATGATGAAGAAATAAGCTCACAAGAGGAAAATTTTGAAGAAAACTCTGAACAGGAAAGCAATAGAAATTCAGAAACAGATTAAAGTATGAATTCCATAAATGCAGTTTATACAAAGACATGGCAACATAGAAGTTGTAAGGATCTATGAATTAAAGAACTTGGCAATTCAAAGACTCTTATGAATCAATGGAGAAGACTAGGGTTATTGACTGTAATATGATCTAAAGATTCCTTTTAAACAAATGTAATTTGCATTATGTAGCGGGTGATCAGTCACCTGCATTTTTTTTTTCCTTAATAAAAAAAAATTCCCACTAACTTTTAAAAACCAATAAATGTATTACAAATTAGAGTTAGTTGTTAATCCTTCATTCATTAAGACCACAGATTCAGTATTTAAATAAAATGATTGGAAGACTATCTGGGATTATCCGTAAGTAGTCTCTTTTTTTTTCATTGTTTATAATCAATATAACAAGCTGTTTCATATTTCTGACTTTATTTTCCATTTTAACCTTTTATTGTCAAATGATGTACTTAATTGTTTCCTCTTCTAAATGTTGTACTAAATGTTATCTACTCTTTTGCTCACGTGTACTTCAATGCTTGTTATATCCTATTCATTATGCTTACTAGAAATTTATTCAATTAGTAATAAAATCATAGCCATTCTTTTCTATAATTGATTTATTCCTCCCTCTTCTTGTACTGCATTAGATTTTGCTTTTTGCAAATTCTTTTTAAAGTTTCGCCTACATCCATTGCAATCTCTACATGAACATCTCAAGGATTTTCTTACTTTGAGTTAAAATTAAACTGAGAGACTGCAAACCTCTCAAGCGCTTATGACTATCAACAGCCAATCAGATTGGCTGTTGATAGTCATAAGCGCTTAAGAGGTTTGCAATCTCTCAGTTTAATTTTAATACCATCTGTGCTTTATAAAATAAATATTATTTACATATATTGCTGCAAGTTATAACATCGAAAAACTACTGCTTAGTAAATCGAAAGATTTCATGATGTATGTTTGTAATTTGAACTCAGTGAGTTGAGTGTGAAGATATTTAAGATTCACGCTTTCAGAACTAAGTACTTTAGACTGGCTTGGATATATAAAAAGACAAGTAAAGAAGAGGGTGGAACCACCATTTTCTTGTTAAATTCTCTGTCTCAGTGTTTACGATCTGATTGGCTGTTGATAGTCATAAGCGCTTGAGAGGTTTGCTGTCTCTCAGTTTAATTTCAATACCGTCTGTGCTTTATAAAATAAATATTATTTACTTTGAGTTACTAAGCTCAATAAAAGTTAGCTAGTAAGCAGAATCCTAGTTTTACCAAATTGAAAAAAAAAAAAATCTCGCTAAGATTTAATTGCTGGTGTCTATTTCTTTGTATTTCAGAAATTACTTGATGATTGATACTTTATTATGTTCATTTGAATTAACCTATTTAAGTTAAAACCTTGCATTAAATGTCCTTCTTGTTTGAAAAATTTATGTGATATTTTACTATCCTTTGCATATAATATTTTAAATCAATTGAGTTATTAATATATCTACTAAATTTTGTAAAAAATACCACCGCCAAAAAAAAATACCTTGATAAAATGTCATCCAGTGAAATTTCTCATTTAGTTTCACAATCAACAAATTCAGATTCTTCAATAGTTTCTTTTTTTTTTTAAGCAGTAAATCCATTCTTTCAATTCTCATCATCATCATCAACCATTATCAATACACTGCAGGATGAAGGCCTCTCCAAGTTTAATCCATCTTCTCCGATCTTTAGATTCTCTTCTCCACATCACCCCTGCACACTTTCTTATTTCATCCATCCATCTCACTTATGGTCTCTTTCTGGATCTTTTACAATCTCTCAACTCTACTGTATCATAATTATCCACCAGTATAGAAACTCAGACCGTGTCTTATGCATGGGTTTTGCAATACAACCTTCATTCCTTGAATAAGCTAGAGATATCTTACATAGTAATCTTCATACCTGTGTGGACAGCTTGATATTTTCCCATTATATCACTTTCACAAGATACAGGTTGGATCTCTATCCATTTTTAATATCTTGTGGATAAGTGCAATAAGAACTGTGGAAATATTTTCATGTTTGCCGAGTTTTTTTAATCAGTGCATGCCTCATCTCAAACTCCAGCATATTGCAAGGATGGTTACGAAATGATGGAGTTGAGAGACATAGCTATAAAATCCCCTCACAGCAAACAACTACTGATACATATTTATTACGTAATCATGATACAACCAGAAATCAGAAAATATAGATCTATTTGTAATAGCAAATAAAATCACGTCATATATCACATGACTTAACTTGGTAAGCTTATAATTATAAACTAAAAAAGGAAGCTTTATCGATAAATGCTGCAAAAGAAGGCATTCAAAATCTCTTTATCTCAAAATTATCCCCAGACCGGTTTCAAGCTATTGGCTTTCCTCAATGAAGTGCTGGGATATTTCAGAGACTAGATCCAAAAATTTCCAACTAAATAGTTAACTATTAAATAAGTGCTGGCATTAAGTTGGTATTTTGTAACTAGTGTCTGAAATATCCTAACGCATCACTAATGAAAGCAAGATTGGGATAATTTTGAGACAGAGAATGCTTTCTCTTGCAGCAATTATCGATAAAGCTTGTTAGAGCTATTAGCACACTCTTTATTTTAGTACATATATTTGTCAAGTTTTTATTATTTATTTAAAGTGTGGTATAAATATTAGATAATAGCTATAAATAAACATTATAAAAAAATTCTACAGATTCTAACTAGGGGATAGATTCCCTTTATTACGTCTCACTTCTATCATTTTAAGCATAGATTTGATAGGCATTAACTAAGGTTACGTGTTAGTTCACATTTAGATGAATTGTGCTAAAGGCCATTTTCAAGCCAGATAAGCACAGTGAGCATGGGGGGTCATAAATTCATTGCTGAGATTTCGGTAACATTTAGAAGCCTCCTATCCAGCTGCTTAATTATTGGATTTGGAGAAAATAACTTTGTTTAAGACCTTATAAGAGTCTGTTTTTTTATGACACAAGGGCTTTTTGACTGAACATTCAAAAGAAGCTTCTGGATTTGGGGCTTATCTTAAATGGTGAAATTATATCTTGAAATTAAAGATAAATCTTTGAAAAAAAAATTTCAAGTAATTGAAAAATTCTTAAATTTTAGCATTATTTTCAGATAGCTATCCCAAATGGCTATCCAATACTGGTTGATAAGTGAGTTCCTAACCAAACTAAGGACAAACTCCTGGATGATATGATCATAAAACAAAAGAATTTTAAAAACATTCAGAGAACGAACATGATATCACAAATTCTGTATGATGTCATGTTAATATTGTCTGCTGAAATATTAAAAAAAAATTGGTAACTTATGCCTATGTGTATATACAGTACATGTGTTTGGTTCTATATACTTGTATTTGAATAAATTAAACCACTAAACATCACATGATCATCATTCTTTACGCTTACATGAACTGTTTACACAGAGGCTAAACTCTCCACACAGCAAGTGCCATACAATGCAAGCCAGAGAATCAATGGATGCAAGAAGGCTTGTGCATAAAATTCCTATCTAATGCTACTCATTCAATATCCCCAGACTAGTTTCTAGCTTTTGGATTTCATCAGTGAGGAGCCTTCTTAGGATTCTAAGATCTAGGTGCAGTGCTCTCAGATCCAAGGCTCCTCACTGATGAAAGCCAAAAGCTAGAAACTAGTCTGAGGATATTGGGTGAATAGGCACTAGATAGATTTTATGCACAAATGTTCTAGCATCCATTGATTACTCTGGCTTGCACTGCATGGCATGACTGTATGGAGAGTGTAACATTTGAGTACTTGAATAAATATTTATAGTTGTAAATGCAAAGATCACCTGTGATGACTAAGCATTTTCTTTTATCAGCTCTTTATGACCAAGAATTTTCTTTGATTATTAAGAACTGATGAAACTATGGCTTCATTTGCCCTTAATAGAAACCCATAAAAATATATAGAGGAAGATAGTGATAAATGATGAGGATGAAGATTTCTGGTGCCTTCTAATCCAAACTATCTATAAATTTGAACTCTACAAAATAACGAAATATATATGAGGAAAACAACAAAATATTATATTCAGAATCAAGAGAAAACCTCTAAAATCTTAATAAATAATTTTTTTTTTTTATTAAGGGAAAAAAAAATGCAGGTGACTGATCACCCACTACATGATGTAAATACATTTGTTTAAAAGAAATATTTAGATCATACTACAGTCAATAACCCTAGTCTTCTCCATTGATTCATAAGAGTCAAAACATCAGCATAGTGTAGCAATATTTGTTATTTTAGGGGGAAATTATAAATATAATTTAACATACCCTTCTAAGATTCAATTAAAAATTATTTTTTTAAAAAATTTATTTGAGATTTACACACACATACAAACAAATTTGACTAATCTGTTTTTTTTTTTAAAAAAAAAGTTAGTCAACAATTCAACCTTTATTAAATAAACAATAAAATATAATTAATGGCATATATAGAACTATACAGCATGGAGTACCAAACTCTCCATACAAGACTTCTTAATCAGTGGATGAAGGAAGGTTTGAGCATAAAATCCCCTGTCTAGTGCCTACTCATCCAACATCCTCAGAGTAAATTCTATCTTGTGGCTTTCATCAGTGAGGAGTCTTGGATTTAAGAGCGCTGCACCTACATCTTCGGATCTAATGCAACCCTTCAGCAGCCACCTTTTACTTGTGTGATGTCTTGATGGTTTTATACCTTTCCTGCATATGGGATAAAGGTGACTATGTTTTATGAAAAACTAAAGATATCAAAACATATAAGAGGCTGAACTGAGTTCAGATCTATATGACCCTACAGTTATGACTTCATAGTTAACTAAAAAGGTAAAAGGTGGCTGCTGGAAAATTGCATTAGTTCCTAAGATCAAGGTGTGGGGCTCCAAATCCATGGCTCTTCACTGATGAAAGCCACAAGCTTGGAACTAGTCTGAAGACGTCAGATGATTAGGCATTAGATAGCAATTTTGTGCATAAACCTTCTTGCATCCATTGATTAAGAAGGCTCACACTTGGTGGCACTATTATATGGAGAGTTTGATACTCTTATTAACAGTTTGCATAATCATATGAAATGGTGATCGTGATGTTCTGATGGTTTCATATGTCTGGAGATATAAAAACTAATCAATTTTATTTATTTTTTTATATTATATTCAACATATATTTAATATTATGTATTCCTTCATGCATTCTTTTCTATTTCCCATCTTTTTATGGTCAGATTTTTAGTGCAAATGGAAACATAATGGATGGAATTAATTATAGGATTAAACTTGATTGGAATACTTTTGATAGAATTAATTTTAACAAGAAATATGCCTACATATTTGAAAAGGAAGTTTCTGATAAATGTGTGTTGCTAGTTCTTATTTATGGATCAGGGACTTTGACACTTAAAAGCAATACCGAGCCTTTAGTCCATTCAACAAAGTATAGAATATGTATATTAGGAGTAGCAAAAAGTTATTGAAAATGAAATACATGAGTGAGAGAGCAAACAGGTGTTACTAACAACATTGAAAGAATTAAGAGACTAAATGGGAATTGGATTGGAAATATTGCTAGAAGAGAAGATAGCAGATGGATAGTTGAGATCTTAAATTGAATTCCAAGAAATTGTAAAAAGACCTAGAAAGAGGCCACACGTGAGATGGATGGATAAAATAAGGAAATATATAATATCCTGGAACACCTTTATAATTGTACCACTCTATGTTTATTAATTTTGTAATTATATTATTTTTAATATAAGAATTGTAATAAATTTACCAAGTAGCAGCAGATAGGCAGAATCTTTTTAAAATAAATTAAATTCCTTAGAGGAAAAGCATTAAACTTACCTAATCAACTCAACTAAAGTGAATATATGCCAACAAAAATAGGTGAACAATATTGTTTTTATTATAATTATATAAATATTAAATTTTATCGTTATATATTATTTAATAGTAAGAAGTCAAGTCAATTTATCTTACTATTACAGTTTTGCTTTTGAGGCTTTAGCGTTGTTATATTGCTAAGACTATTAATACATGGTGTAGCTGAAAATTATTCAGACCCATACGCCTATTTAAGTTAGATAGCTGCATTTGAAAATATATAGGTGTTTGAAAATTTCAGATTTTTTACTTAATAGTTAAGTATTAGATAAATGCTGAGCTTGAGTTGGTATTTTGGATCGAGTGTTTGAATAATCTAACACCTTATTGACGAGAGCCATTAGCGCAAAACCCGTTTGGGATAGAGATAATTTTAGATTGTGGTTTTAAATGCTTCCTCTTGCGGCATTTATCAGAAAAGCTTGTTTTGAGTTATTAGCACGTTCATTATATCATATTTAATTAATTTTATTTCTTTACATAGGTTTAATACTTTTATTCTGAAACCTTGATTTTTTTTCAGAGTTGGAAAGTTTATGGATATGAACGCAGTCACTCAATTATATCGATAAAAATAGAAAATGCTTAAAAAATATTCCTATTTTTCATACTTTAAAAAATGTATTAATTTAAAAGAAATTACATTTAAATAATATTAAGCAAACAAAATTAAACAATAGCAAATATTAATGAATACTATTTCTGCAGTATAATTTTTACTATAATCTCGTGCAAGATAGTAAGTGTTTTGTATCTGCTTTTAACACCTTGTGGATGAGTGTGATCATGAACATATGACCTAAGATATGAAAAAGATGTACAAAACCCAAGTCACATTTTGTGCTAAACCACCACAAGATATTAAAGGCAGATAAAAACCAGTCCTTACCTTTGTATGAGAGTGGTATAGTGAAAATTATACTACAGACATATTATTCATTAAGTGTGTCAACGATGTGAGGGAAGTAAATTTGGCACACCAATTAAACTGTAGGTAATTGGTTATCTCTATCTATTGAACAGTGGTAAAGGTATGTGTAAGAGATTGTGATCTGGACCATCTGGTGAGGGGTGGTTCAGCGTGAAATGTGCATCTTGGGATCGTACATATTTTTCACATCTTTGGTCATATGTTTATGATTGCATCTCTTCACAAAGTGTTAAAGGTAGATAGAAACCTGTTCCTACCTTGCTGAAGAGAGGTAAAGAGAGGTATAGTAAAAATTAAACTACGGAAATATTATGTATTAAGTGGATAATCTCTAGTCTAATGAATGATTAATAAAAATTAGTCTTTTAATAACAAATATTGTTTTGTTTTTTTTTCAAAAAAGAAGAGAAATTTAAATTCATTATTTGTATTTACTTGAATGCAAAGAAATTTTGTAATGAATATATGTCAGAAAATTTGGTAATGAAAGTTGCATAATTTTGGATGCTATTTTGCCAAATTGTAGTCTTTGGGCGTATATATTAAACTGGACATTAAATGATTCATGGTCATTGTTTTTTTGTTGATATTTTGAGGATAACCTTTTAGTTTAGAAATGCAAACTTTTTTGTTTATATATTTTATATACAAACGGTAGGTTGATTAGATTTTTAAACAAATGAACTTGTTTCATAAATGAGTTCCTCTATGGATAGTTTGTGCGTCCATGTTTGTGACATAAATGCGGCAGACAGAAAATTATCGTTTTTTTATTTTCTCTTATTGTTATTTATTTATTGTTTTTTAGAATAGAATTGCAAACTTTTTGTTTTATATTTCAAATATAATTGAGAAACAATATGCATTTGCAAGTTTTCTCATCACAAATGAACGGCTTCATTGTAGAAATTTATAATCCATGTATATATTTTTGCTATGGTATGATAGCTTTTCTAAAAATATTTGAATATTAGAAGTTTTAGAATTTGTAGGTTTCAGAATAATAATATTAAACCTACGATGATGATATTCAATTCAATTTGGTACTTGTACATTAGTCCGGGTGTTAAACCACTAATCATCATATGATCACTATCTCTTATACTAGCACATAATTGTTATTAAACAAGGCAAAACTCTCCATACAGTAGTGCCACCCTGTGCCAACCAGAGTAATCAATGGATCAGTAGGCACTAGATAGGGATATTATGCATAAGTCTTCAAGCATCCATTGATTACTCTGGTCAGCACAGGGTGGCACTACTGTATGGAGAGTTTTGCCTTGTTTAATAGTCCGGGTCGTTAAATTTTAGTCTTCATTAAAGTCATTGTGATTATTTATGTATGATAAATATTTGATAGTACATTTTATGTAATTAGTTAAGTAAATTTAACTTTCATTATCTCAAGAGTATGTTTATACCACTGGCTACTTATGTTTTAAAGATGGCCGTCTTTTGCCATGCAAATAAATTGACATTAGTAAAGAAAGCAGAGTTGTTATTTACAACTTTGTTGAAAATGATTCTTTAAATGTTTGAATGTTAAACTTACTTAATTAATTAGATAAAATAGACCCTCAAATATTTACTGGTCATAAACAATCATAAGTAATGAAGACTAACATTTCACCGCCCAAACTAACATGAAGTACCTTCAATTCTTATTTTGAATAACTTATTTAATATTAAATTGATTAAATTTAAATATATAATATCTAATTATTTTTGATAACATTTTTTTTAATTATTATTTCACTCATACGCATGTATGATGTGTAAACTAAGAAATGCGTATTTATTGGTTTTAACATAATATGCCAACTTCTATTTACATAGTACGCTAAGCATGCTTTCAACTAACTTAAATCTCTTGCTTTTGTCTTGCGTTGTTAGCCGAGAGGTATCACAGCCGCCATGCAAGCAAGTAGTTGGTTGCAGACGGTTGTGGGTTCGCGTCCCGGCCGATGCTATGACATATGAAAAAAAAAAAAAATCTCTTGCTTTTGTTCTCTTTTTTGGTTATTTTATTATTATTAGCTTGATTAAATTTAAAATATTTTCTGATAATTTTTTAAATTTATAACAATCAAAATTTTCAAATGGGCATAAGGCTACTTTTGATTGATAATGTAATGGTTTCACGTTTTTGTTAAGTATTTTATTTTATAAATATATAAGCAATATAGGTAAAACTCTCTCCATACAGTATTGCCACTCAAAGCAAGAAAAAATAATCAATAGATGCCAGAAGGCTTGTGCATAAAATCCCTATCCAATGTCTGTCTACTCATCCAGTATCCCCAAACTAGTTTCTGGCTTATGGCCTTCGTCAGTGAGGATCTTTGGATCTGTGAGCACTGCACCTCGATCTTAGGATCAAGCATGGGAAATAGTGATTGTATGATAAACATATAAGTACTTATTGAAAAATGGTTATTCCTTCACATATATATATATAATTTATTATGATTTTTTTTTAAGTTCATACATTACTTTCAATTTCTTATTGCAATTGACATTTTTTAATTCAATTTTAATCCCATGAGGGAAATACTTTGTTCATTATTTAACTGTGGCCTTCTTCTTTAATTATTAGAGCTTTTATTATTAATTAATAAATTACCAGTTTATCAGTTAGTGCAATATTTCATTTCAATAAATTGGAATTTTGTGTTTAGTTTTAGTTTTAATGAACTATTTTATTTGTTTTATATAGTTTTTTGGTTTTTTTTTTTATGTATTTTATTTATGGCATTTTTTGAAATTTATATTAAATTTTCTTTGTGATATTATAATTACAGTAATATTCACCAGATCACCGATTAGTTATCCCAGCATTCTTTCATGACATCATTGCATACTTTAAATTGTAAAATTAGCAGCGAAACCAATATTTTGAGTAACACCTTTCTCCTGATCGGAACATTATCGCATATTCATGTCAAAATAATTTTTTACACTGTAGATGTGATTAATTTGGTCTTTATTTAGACATTTGTTTGTGCTTTTGACTACCATCCCAGCAGGTCTAATATGTGATTATCAGTAAATCTTATACCATATCAGTACTCTTTATATATATATATGGGCATGCACTTGCGTGTTTTAAATCAAAATATCAAATATTCATGTAAAACATAATTATTTTTCTTTTTACAACATTGTAGATGTGTTTAATTTGGTTTTTATTTAGACATTTGTTTATGCTTTCGACCTCCATAACAACAGGTCTAATACAGTAAATCTTATGTGATATCAGTACACTTTATATATATACGGGTATGCATTTGCATGTTTTAAATCAAAATAATCGGTAAATCTTATACCATATCAGTACTCTTTATATATAAATATAGGTATGCACTTGCGTATTTTAAATCAAAATATCGAATATTCATGTAAAACATAATTATTTTTCTTTTTACATCATTGTGGATGTGTTTAATTTGGTCTTTATTTAGATATTTGTGCTTTTGACTTCCTTCATAGAAGGTCTAATATGTGATTACCGGTAAATTTCATATCAATATTCTTTATATATGTATTGATATGCATTTGTATGTTTTAATCAAAATATTGAATATTCATGTAAAAAAAATTTTTTTTTCTTTTTACAACATTGTAAATGTGTTTAATTTTGGTCTTTATTTAGACATTTGTTTCTGCTTTCGATTTTTATCCCAGCAGGTCTAATATATGATAACTAGTAAATCTTACCCATATCAGTACTCTTTATATATGTATTGGTATGTATTTGCATGTTTTAAATCAAAATGTATGCAGGAAGGAGACTATTGAATTAAAAATCGCAAGTGTCTATTTTATATATATAAGTAAGACAGCGATTCTCGTGAGCACATAACCAGTAATTGTGGTTTTACCATATCTCAAGTCCCGTAGCAAGATATAATTATTTTCATCTGTTGATTATACTTTTTGCTTTATGCTTTTCATACTATATTGAAGTTAAAACAGGCGAAACTCTTTTCGTATTTCCACTCAGAGCAAACCAGAGTAATCTGTTTTAATAACAGTTATAAGCAAACTTAAGAAATTGGTGACCATGTGATGATGTTTATTAACTATATTGAAGTCTGTACTTTCTAACAATTATTTATATTATCAAAAGTATCACCAATTCATCCATTTTTCCACTCCTTTCTTTTCATTGCCCAGCTTTTCAATTCCACATAAATCTTTTTATATCCTCCAACAATGAGTCTTCTCTGCCCTTTCTTCTTGCTTCCATTCATCATTATCTCCAAACATCTTTTATTAAACTAATTTTTTATATGAATTTATATTTTTTGCTTGTTTTTATTATCTTTTTCTATTTATTTATTTATTTATTTGCTAGTAATAATGTAGAATAAAACCCCAAAAGTTATAACTGTAACAACAGCAAAATGTTATCTGGAACTGGGAAACAACTGCAGACATAATTAATGCTTGTGTGAAAGCGTAAAAAATTATACATAATAATACCAAGGCTCTAATATTTACTTGAAGATATCTAAAATAATATTTAAGATACATACTGCCAAGTTTCTTTTAGGATTTAATTTCAAAAAACGAAAGAAAAAAAAGATTCCTACTCCATATAGAGTTTGGAGTCAATAGTGTCAAAATGTTATCTTTCTAAATACAGTAGCTGTGTAGTTGCTTATAATTTGGTATTTAGATCTGTGGCTGCACTAAAGAATTTGGTATTTTTTTATCATCATTGTCAACCTCTTCAAGTTCAATCCATCTTCTCCAATCTCTAGCCTCTCTTCTTCACATCCCTCTGCACACTTTCTTATTTCATTCATCCATCTCACATTATAGGAACAAATAAATGCATGTAGAATTTGGCATATATGAAAGCCATATTTCTTTAACTATTGTTACTGTTGTGATGGTTTAAGTAAAAAGCTTTCATCTAATTGGCTATATACATGGATTTAATATTAGTTTGTTTTTGTTGAAAATTTTCAATCTGATAGAAATCCAATTTGAACTAACATTTATTGTATGTGTGAATAATAAGTAAGCCATTGGTATGGCTCAGATATTGAATTACCCCCCCCCCCATTTTATTAATATTTTAAATATTATTGAAATGTTTAATATATCTTGCTATAAACTTTATATCTTTTTAAAAGCACTGTATTGAACTAAAATCAATTTTTAAAAATATATGTAAAATTATATATTTCATTAGTTTTGCTAAAACTGTAGTGTTTTTTTTTTTCCATATGTCATAGCATCTGCCGGGAGGCGAACCCACAACCGTCTGCAACCAACTACTTGCATGCAAGGCAGCTGCGCTGACTTCTCGGCTAACAACGCTTGGTTTACAAAATAGCACATTTAGAAAAGATTTAAATGAATCGTTTCAGAGTTGTTTCTTGTGCCTTATTCCTCCCTTTAGAGTACATCTTTTTAGCCTTTCCCTCCATATTTCTTATTCTTTTTAATATCTTATACCTGTATTTCAGCATAATTTATAACTGACAATAGATATTTTTTAATGTATTTTATTTAAATATGCACAATTTTCATTTGAAATGTTTTTTCTCCCATAATACTGAGATATTGATATAGAAATAATCGCATTCGGGTTTTTTTTTTAAAAAAAAAAAACTTGTTCCATCGACTTTGACCTTTTTTTTTTTTTAATTTTAAATTTATCGTGAAAATCACGTGAGAACCTTTGACCAATTGGCAAGAAGTTCTTTTTTTTAAAAAAAAAAAAAATTATCATAGAAAAAAGTTACTCTTTGAAAGATAACAAACAATATCTTAGAATGTTAAAACTCAAATATACACATTTTTAATTCCATGTTTAGGTTAATATATAATAACGTAAACATATAAAATGATGAAAAAATGAGTAGTCTCTGCAAATTGAATAACATTTTAAATTATATTTATTGTTAAATGTTTAAAAAGCAAATGGTTTGTTGCTTGTGGGGTTATGTGACATTCAAGTGTCAAAAATTAAATGTTGAGTTTCAAACCAGAAATCTTTTAAGTCTCGAGTTCGACACTCTACTAATGAGTTAAATGCACAAAGCATTAAATATTTAATCATTATTTATATTAAAATCATCTAAAGTTAAATACCTTTCATGCAGTACAGCCCCCCCCCCTCCCCTTATTGGTTGCTGGTATGAATATATATGGATGTGTTTTATCTGATGGTAGATGTAGCTATCAAAATGATAGAACAGTATAAGTCAGTGATAACTTTGATGATTAATACAAATCGTTCATCATTTTAATAAACTTTAGTGTTTAGAAGGTCATAATATAACAATGAAGCTTTTTACATTATTATGATATATACGCGCATATAACTGACATTTTATTCACTTTTTCCAGTAGCAGACTGGATCTCAAAACTATCTTATATCTGATATTGATAATTTAAACTAACCCGCAAAAGAACTAACCATATCCTTGTAAAAAAACAGTTCACTAGAGATGTAAATTCTATTTTTAGAGCAGCAAAGCTACCAGGTCTCATGATTGCAAATCTTTTGATGAAAACAAAGTATAATGTAGTCATTCCAGTTAGTGATAATGGAACTTTAGTTGTCATACATGTACAACTTACTGCTATAAAGGGTCTTATTACATATAGCTTTATTACTCTATTACTTGTTTGAAACCCGTTAGGTTTAAGACATCGAGTCTAATTTACAAGTGCCAAAATTTGTTTTCATATTCTGATATAACTATAAATCTAAAATTTTGGAATAAATTACTTTGAAATTCCTAAGGATTGTTACTGTTGATTGCAGCATATTTTTCAAAATTGCGTATCTTCACCTGAATATTTTGATTTTGGTTGATTCTCAAAAGGTTTTGGAGACTGTAATGGAGCTTCTGCTCTTATTTATTTCGCTATTACATCAAATTGCTTAGTAGTATGTACTGGATGGACAATAATTGCAAGGAAACCAAGTCATATCATGTGACTTAATTTAATAAGCTTGTATTACAAATGTGATATAATAAGCATGCCAATAGCTCTTAAGCTTTTCAGAAGCTCTGACTTTCATCAGTGAGACACTAGAATATTCAAGCATTAGATTTAAAATACTAGGTCAAGCCCGACACTTTATCTAATGTTTAACTATTAAGTAGAAAATCGAAAATTTTTCAGATATCCATGTCTTCAAATCCAGCTATCTAACTTAAATAGTCGTATAGGACTGAACTAAGTTCAGATACCCCATATATTAATAGATTTTGTAATATAATTGCCAAAACTTTAAGAACAATAACTATAATTGCAAGGAAATCAAGTCATATATCATGTGACTTAATTTGATTTTCTACTTAATAGTTAAACATTAGATAAAATGCTTGAATATCCTAGCGTTTCACTGACCAATGCCAGAGCTAGAAACTGGTCTGGGGATAGGGATGTTCTGAAAAGCTTGTTAAGAGCTATTGGCACACTCATTATATAACAATTGTAATACAAGCTTATTAAATAAGGTCATGTGATATATGAATTGATTTCCTTGCAATTATTGTTATTGCTCTTTAGGCTTTGGGGATTTTATATTGCTAAAGCTATTAATATATGGTATATATTAACTTTGTTCAATCCCATATGGCTATTTAAGTTAGATCGCTGAATTTGAAGACATAAGTATGTCTGAAATTTTCAGATTTTCTACATAATAGTTAAACATTACATAAAGTGCTGGGCTTGACTTGGTATTTTAAATCTAATGTTTCAATATCTTAGCACTTCACTGATGAAAGCCAGAGCTAGAAACCCATCTGGGGATAGTGATGTTCTGAAAAGCTTGGTAAGAGCTATTGGCACACTCGTTATATAATACAGGATATACATGTAGCAGTAGTTAGTTCTTGCTAGGATTTTAATATTTTAGACAAACCAATATTTGATGTTCCTATCCTGTTCAATATTAATTATTAAAAATTGCTAATTATTTTTTCATTATCAGTCGAAATCAATTCTAAAAGGAGTATAATTCTATCATTAAAAAGATGGGGGGGGGGGTTTGAAGCAGAACTATTATATGCATATTCTTTAAAAACCCGTTTTCTTCCATTAAACATTTTTTTTTGGGTTAACACTATAAAAACACTTTTTTGTATGTTTAAGATTTTGTTTACAAAATTTAAAATAGGTTTACTTGTGACTTTGTGCAGGTACACTTTGATCCATAGTTTTTAAGGTAGTGGAGAAAATTAATGATAGATGCATTCAAATGATAGAAAATGGTTGCACAATACATACTGCCAAAGTCACAGAACAGAGAATTCAATATCATGAAAAAACTTAGGATGACCAAAGTAATTGAAGATAGCATGATAAAAGAAAATGATGAGAGAAACAAAAGAGATAGAAAATACTGTTTGCATCAGAAATAATATGCAGCATTTAATGATTCGTCTTCTTCTTTTGGCTTAAATTGTAGCCAGATAAAATACTCAACAAGCATTTGTCTACAATAGTTTTGTTTCATCTAATCCCAGAGATAATCAGTCACTCAGATTTGCTTTTTTTCACTCATTGAATTTAGCTAATCACTAATTATTATCAGGTTATCGCAAGATCTTTCTATTACCCATACTTACGCAACTGTAATAAAACATCATTCATCATCCAGCAAAGCTATGGTTATTGTCTGTGCAGTAAAAATAAATGATGTATCCAGAAGTTAGCAAAAAGAAGCTATAAAAATTACACTACAGGCAAATTGCGCTAATTAAATGCTGAAAATTCAATCCATCTCTAGCCATTACGGCAACACGATGGAAAATGGGTTGCCACTTTATTTTCATTGCCATAAAGAAGTATACTCTAAAATAACAAGAGCCATCTTTTATAATATTTGTATACATTAATTCTTGAGTCTATACGGAAGATAATCATTCCTCCTCAAGGATATTCTTGCTTTCGCTATAAGATAAAGTCTTTAAGAAGATAAGACGGCCATCTTAATTTCATAATTATATGAGCCAATCTTAAGTGTCTAAATGTGAAAGCGTAAATATATAAATCATTCATTTTAAATCCATTTCTTATTTTAATAATCTCATTAGCACTTCTAAAATATTAAAATTTATTTTGTGTCAATATAAGATGATGTTAAATTTTGTAAGAATCGATCAATTTTATTAGCGTGGCATTAGATTGTAATTATACAGAAGGTAATCATGTCTAGTGCCGTTAACAGTGGTGTTAAAACTGCAAGAATACATAAGATAGAAACTTGATGAAAATAACACATTTTTCTAACTTAAAATACACAAAAATCTTTATCCCTCTTATAATGTGTGTGATTTACCCACAATATGTCAGCATATAGGACATGCAATAACCCAAAAAAAAAACCTAATTGATGAGAAATAAAATATGCGTGTGGTTGATTTAAATTTACAGCAAGGATTATATTGAATATATGTTTTTGGTACATTTATTATTTTTATTTTAGGGTTTGAGATAAATTTCTGAATTTTTTTTTTTGTAGTTTGTATCTTGTTAAAAATTAAATCACATAATTAAAGTTAGTAAATCGCTCTAACATTCACCTAAAGTAGTTCAGTAATAAGTAATTTTAGAAAGAGGAAAAAATAGGGATGTATTTTTTATATTATTTTTTAAAGAAATATAGTAAAGAAACGCGTGAATATAATTTATTTCGCTGTCCTTAACTGTGGTCTTTTCGCTGGGCAATACAATCACTAATAGTGAGTGAGTTTGGAACTGGATTTCAATGAGGTGTGAGAGTTTCAGCTGACATAGATTGTATGTTTAGGAAGCCCTATTTAAGGATCCCTTTTTGTACAAAAGAAATGGAAAGTCTATAAATGGCCTGTCTTAAACAGTCAGCTAGATCGTCAGACCTGATGGACCACTAATTTCAGCTATGGAAATAATACGAATATTAATAATAATAACAGTACTACAGGTAAAATAAGAGGCAGTGGTAGCACTAGAGATAGATATTTTTTTTTTTTCTAAATATAAATGCTGTATTAAACCACTAAGTAGATCATAATCACCATTTTTTATGCTTCCACAAGCTGTGTACACAGAGGCTATAACTCTCCAACCAGTAATGCCATTCAGTGCAAGCCAGAGTAATCAATAGATGCTAGAAGGTTTGTGTATAAAATCCCGATCTAGTGCCTACTCATCCAATATCCCCAGATTAGTTCTAGCTTGTGGCTTTCTAGGTGCAATGCTCTCAGATCCAAGGCTCCTCATGAAAGACACAGAAACCAGCTGGAGATATTGGGTGAGTAGTGACTAGAAAGAAATTTTATGCACAAATCTTCTTTCATCCATTGATTACTCTGGCTTGCAGTGAGTGACGCTACTGTATGGAGAATTATAGCCTACTGTACATGGAATATGTAAGGTTTGTGGGATGCAAACTCTTCAAGACCAAAACAGAGGACTGCACTGATGCCTAAGAGCCATCACAATTTAAAAATCGATATAGCCATTCTTAGTAAAAACTCATCTCCCGGAACAAGTTAGTTTAATAAAACATATGGATGGATACAATGAAAGTAAAATGCATAGTGTGGGTTTGCTGTCAACTTTAATATCTTTAATTATTGAAATTTCTCTTTGTGTCAATGAACGGCTAATGGTATTGAAATTCTCTTCGCTCAATGGGCTTTGTGCCATTTCATTATCTTAGATTCAAATAATTCAGAGGTGGAAGGTTTTTGTTCCTCATTGGAGATTTTAACGCATGTGTTGGCATGGATAGTAGACTTTGACCAAAAAAGTTTTAAAAGTAATGGTATTGGTGCTGTAAACTCTAATGGTTTGTTATTGCTGAATTTATGCACAATACATGGAATGACTATCAAAGATACTTTATATAGGCAGAAAAACCTTGTTAGGCAGATCATAGATTAGTATGCCCCAAAATTAGAATGATAGTTGTATTAAAGGATATTATTCCAATCATATTCGCAAGAGAATGGATATTCATTCTTTAAAATATCTACTGTATGTATTAAATTTAACAGTTATAAAAACTAAAAATGCTCATTTGGACCTCTATTAAGGAATATGTTATGAATATAAATAGCTACTCTTGGATTCTTTAAAGGGAAGAATCATGATTGGTTTTCCAACAATGATCTTGTTTTTAATGATTTGATTAAAAGGAAATGTGGCATTCAATGACTGATAAGAAGACTTTAAAATGATTAGTGGATTAAAATTGGAAAGAAAATATAATCGTTTGTTCATCATGGTCTTTCCAGATCTTTTTTGATGCAGAGAAAGCAATATATGGACCTAAGAAATAAGACCACATTCGCTGATCATGGTCTTTCCAGACCTTTTTTTTTTTTTTTGATGCATTGAAAGCAATATATGGTTTGAAAAATGAGGTCACAATTCTATTAAATGAAACAATGGTATTCTGATATGAAAGCCAAGATATTTTGAACAGGTAGAAATAATGTTATGATAATCTTTAGAATGCTACAAGAATTTAAATAACTTTTAACGATATATTCATTTTATCTAATTTGGATTTTGACAAAGATAGGAAGGACATCTTAATGAAATCAGAAGAGGTCTTTATAATGTTAAAAATGGAAAGATTGCAAATCCTAACGAAATATCTTAAGTTTTAGAATATGGTGAGATATTGGCTTCAAAAATATTTGAATTTTTTAGGAATATATAGACTCAGGAACTTGTCCCATCCAATCTTAAGGATGCTTTCATTGTTCCAATTTGTACTAACCAGGTCTGTCAACAAGATTGTACCCTTATTTCTTAGGAATACGATTTTATTCAAATTTCAAGTTGTTCAGCCATTTTCTAACATTAAACACAAAAACTCAATCATCATCATATCCATGGTTGGGTTAGTACTTGTGATGGGTAAAAAACAATGGAATTGCATGATGCAGTAAGATCAACTAGCAGATGATTTTCATCCTGTTCCTTATTGATTCCTAAAATTTGTTAAAATAATGTCAGGATTAATTAATGATGATTATAATCATCAGAGAAAAATCTAAGATGTGTTGATCATCGAAATAGTAGACTATTTTCTGATTTATCCCCCATGAAAATTTACTTAATGATTTTATATTGCTAAAGTTATTAGTATATGGTATATCCAAACTTGTTTCAGTGCCATATGGCTATTTAAATTAGACAGCTGGATTGGAAGATATATGAATGTCGGAAAATTTCAGATTTTCTACTTAATAGTTATCCATTAGATAAAGTGCTATCCTCGTCCTGGTATTTTTAATCTGATGCTCGAATATTCTAGCACCTCATTGAGGAAGCCAGCAGCAGAAACCATTCTGGGGTTGGGGATATTCTGCAAAGCTTGTTAAGAGCTTATTTGCGAACTCTATATATAACATTACTTAATGATTATTTTCTAGATAATTTGGGAATCCTGTAGCCAGCCTACTATTTTTTCATTTCACAGGACCAATGTTATTTTGCATTTCATAATATCAGATTTTGGTGTTAGAGCAAGAACTTGAATTGGATGTTTTTTAACATATAAATAATATTCTGGGGTGTAGTTTTCACTCTCGTGCAAGGCAGGAGCTGGTTTCTAGCTGCTTTTAACGCTTTGTGGAGGGATGCAATCATAAACATATAACCAAAGACGTGAAAAAGATCGATGATTCCTCGAGATTTCATTTCGTGCTGAACCAGCACACATCAGTTGGCCCAGACCACAATCTCTTGCACATATTTTCATCATTGTTCAGTCTATATTGAGCTAACTGATGAGTGCTTGTCAGCACGAAATGCCCATCTTGGTCATATGTTTATAATTACATTCGTCCGTAAGGTGTTAAAAGCGGATAGAAACCAGTCCCAACTTGCGTGAGAGTGGTGAAGTGAAAATTACATTACAGAAATAGTATCCATTATTGGATTATCTCTACTCTATGAATGACTAATAAAAAATATTAAACAATATATTTATATCTTAAGATAAAATCTAGTAAATAAAAAAAAATCTAATTTTAGTCAAATTGTGTAAGTCTTGAACATCAAGGATAACAAATCATACAATTATCTCGATAATAAAAAAAAAAAGATTTTTTCTTAAATGATTTTCTTTTCTTCTCCACGTAAAAAAAAAAAATGTATGAAAATGAAGAGATAAACTTGAAAATTGTTGTTTCGTTTTTTTTTTAACGGAAAAATAAATAAGTTACGGAAATAATTGCCCAAGTGCTAATAAGTATAAATTGTAAATAAATAAAAGTGGATTGGACAAATACAGATAAATAAATATAGCAACTAAACTTAGAATAGGCAAATTTAATAATAGTACAATATGGTTTTTGTTTACTATATATATATATGATATAATTATTTTGTGTAAAAAGTAATATTTACACTTCAATACAAATTTTAAATTAATATCTCCATATAAAAAAAATATTTATAAAAATTGAAAAAGTTATAATTTCTTGAGCAATGTTTTCCTTTTTTTTTACTTAGCCTTGACAAAAGAAGTTAGACTTCTATTGGAAGTCTTATAACATTCAACTTCTAACGAATAAATACTGTATTACACAAAAATACTGTAATCAGAGTTTACATAAAAGGCAGAAATTGAGTTTCAGGTCATAGAATAGAATTCTACTAATCTAAAATTTTAATTCATTTTAATTTTTCTTATCATTTTTCTATCTTTTGACATTAAATAAAAATTGTTGACTGAAATTCGACTTTAGCTGTACACATATGATCAAATTTCAACGTTAAAATTTGTCCCTAATGTTGACTTCTATATATAAAATTAAACATAATCAATTTTAAAAGAAATTGAAACAGACAACTCACTATAAATAAAAATATTTAATATATCAATCCGGCTTTCATTACTTAATGGAATCTTTTCAAGATGTTTCTTTTTTATACAATCACATGTGATGTGATGTACTGTGACTTCTTAAACGGAGTCGGGAATCTTTCAGCAACTATGCCTAGAGAAACCTGTTAGCCACTTTACCTTCCTTTTCCATTCTCCACCCTACATTTTTCCTTAACCTGCTCCATCTCATTTCAACAGCATAATCTTTGTCAACTCTATGGCCTTTATATCTAAATCCCTTTCATCTTTTCCCGAACCCAGCATAAAAACCATTAACCCACTTTCTGTATAATCACTTTGTTCATATCCATTCTTCCATAACTTCATTATTTGTACCCTTTACATTCAATTTTTTTATGCCTTCCTTACACAATTTGCAGACTAAATTACCCATATTTTTCCATTTACGTGTATATTCTCTTGTTTCTAAAGATCCCGTTAGAGCCTTAAAAAATAAACTACTTTCCTTGCTAATATCATAAATTAACTCGCATCCGTTAACTTCTATATATTGAACCGGATTGATATCCGATTCAAAGGTTTTATTACTAAAATTTAAAAAAAGGGAAAAACAACTTAATTTTCATTAAATGTCTAATGTTAAAAATTTTTATTATTATTATTTAAAACACATACACATTTATATTTAAATAGGACATTTTAATTTTTTTTGTTTGTAGAATTGATTTATTTTAAAATAGTTTACTTTCACCACTTATTTTTAATCAATTTGATTAAAAACAGGCAAGCTTGCTAATTACATTCCTGTTGCTTTTATTTTAATCATTTTTAAAGTTAATTCTAAAAGCGGAGATTTAGTTTTGTGTTGTTATTTTAGTTACAATAATCCCTGGTTGGAATTCTTAAATTGGATTGAGCAGGAAATTAATATTTGCCCTGCCTGAGGCATAGAAATAAAATCCAGAAAATTTGTATATGGCGCTGATCTTGTATCCTTTCTGTTAATTGCCCTACCATGCTCCTTACCACTTTCCATGACAGTTTTTCCCATTTGATCTATATACATCAATTGCAGTTTTGAATAGAATTCATTAGCTATGTTGAAACCTGAAGTAATCTTTTTTATATTTCCAATCCAGTAAATACTATAAAAAGGAGAAATACTTAGTAATTTATATTAAAACAAGACTGTACCCGGCCTACGTGAAAGCCATTGTTTTTATAATAGTCTCTTTTAATTGGTTGTTTTAACAAAGTTTTAATATTATATAAATAAATATGAGAAATTCACAGTTTTAAAATTGAAAAAAAAAATATTTGGAACAACCCGGCCTGTGTCAGCAAGGTATTAATAAAGCTAAATTTAAATTTTTCATACACCTGCTAATTTGATATGTGAATTTGACAGCAATATAGACAACTGCAAAAAAATATGGTTTGTTAATGGTGGATTTACTTCCTTTACATAAAATATGCTTCATAATAAAAATTATGGATTATTAAATATAAAGGGTGGAATTACTTCCTTTCATAAAATACTCGTAATACAAATTATGGTTTAGTTAGGTATTGTAATGTTTTCCGTTTTGCTAGGCCTCTACACGCTAATATAAACTGCGCGCAAGTTGATCAAGCTATGTCAAAAAAGAAGAAAGTTGTATTTCTATTCTAAAAACATAGCTATATTTCCTGATCAACTCGGCCTATTAATTGTTGAGAATTATGCTATCAACGAAATCAGCTTTTAATTTATTTAATATGGGCGCCAGGTCTTTTTATTCTAAAGAGTCAACTGAAGTCGTCAAATAACGTCTCACGAATAAAAAAAGAAAAATACTTTTACTTAATCGGTATTGTATCATACCGTAACGAGAATTTTTTTTTTTTAAGATTATTATTCCTGGGCTTATTCAAACATATTGGCAAAGGTAAATTACGTTTTAAATCTTATTAAACTAATAATAAATTAATAAAAAAAAAAACAATCTTATTAATAACGCACAAATGAAAATTGCTATTATAAATATTTTTATTATAACAGATAAAAAAATCTGTTTAAGTTAAAATGTGAATTAATAATTAAGTAAATTGGATAGAACACACAATAATTCCGACATGAAACATTAATAATAAAATAACTGCTGAATAATTAATTACAAAGTTCTTGGGTAAATAAGAGTCTCTTGATCAATTAAATTAAAGTCTCTATCGGGATCCTATTATAAGCTTATTTTTATGAATAGTTTGTAAAATGGTTAACTTTGTCACAATCAGGATAATGAAGCATAACTTACCGGTAAGTTTTGTGAATTCAGTAGTAGATAACTATACATAGTTTTTTGGGTAGGATGAGTTCGGCCTTTTGGTTATTATTTGATCTTGTGGTCCATTCTCCTAGTTGGTCACGAAGGCTTTTCCTGGTGTACATCTTCAGGCACGATGTCCGCAGAAGCTCCGGTTCACTCCGACATGCCAAATTATTTTAGTGTAGAGCGATCCTGGATGTATTATTGTTATCCAGGACCGACTAGAGAGACTAACAAAACAAGATGTTCTTCAAACTGATCTCTGCCTTTTATACTAGAGGCCCAGTTTTCAGACTTCTGCGCATGTTATTATCATGGCATTTTTTGGTTCATAATCTTGTAGATTCTTTATAAAATTTACATTATAAAGTTCTCTTTTTTTTTATCAAGTTTTCAGCCATGTTTAATTGGCTAAAATATTTTACTTTTAGCTTATCTTTTTACTTGCTTTTGGAATTCTTTTGTTCTCTCCAATTCTACTTTTATTTCTGATTACATAAAAAAAAATACGAAAAAATAATTTAACTTTCCTTGTACATTATTATTTTTAAAAAAAAAAAAAAATTATAGTCAAAAAAAAATCTAAATTTACTTTTATTTTTTTAGCTTTTACCAAATGCCAATATATTTGCAACGTATATAAATAAACATTACAGTATAGTTGTTTATTTATAAAAACATTTAATTGTTTTTTTTTTCACTTATAAATTTTACATTGTTACAGACAAACATAATAAATTTTTTTAATTGGTTATGAATTTGATACGTGACAGCCTTGAAGGAGAAACATACATTCATAGGAAATGTGACAGCCTTACAGGCAAACATTCACATATATTTATATTAATCGTGCAGTTTTTCATTACAATATTTTCTTCGGCGAAAGTCAAGAAATTGAAATTTGCATTTTTCACCCTCTATTAGAAATTTTGCGAACCTCGTATTTTCTTTTACAGCTTTAAAATCTGCATATATTTTTTCCTAATATCTTAATTTCAAAAAAATTCAAAAGATATCAGGATAATCGAATAAGCAAATCTTTAGGGGTTATTAAACTCTACAATGATGATTGCCTTTTATTACAATGATCTAAAAACTTGATTTTTTGGAAAGTTTATGATTATTTTTGTATCATAATTGTGAAATAATAATTATTAGAAATCAAAATATATATTATTACATATTTATTTTTTATAGAAATGTTTTATTTTGAAATATAAAAGCTTATATTCTTCTGAGTAATGTCATTATAGTGATTGCAACCATGGGAAATTCAATGATCTAGAACAGTGGTCTTCAACCACCGGGCTGCAGAAGTTTTCTGTCAGTCCACAGCTAGACTGGCAAGAAAGTTTGTAACAACAAAATAATATTTTAAACTTTTAATTAATATGAACAATTTTTATTTATTTTTTCAGCGCATTTATTAAAGAAACAGAACCAAAACAAATTTGTTTTTTTATTTATCACAGATGTTTATAGGGGTAGGGGTAGAAAAAACTTTTTTATTACACAAACTCCGGTTGTCTTTTGGTAGCTAATCATGGCTGCTTGTCACCATTGTTAAAACAATAAAATGTAACGTGACTTTTTTTGATCTCTTAAATTTTTTCTACTCTCTCTTTTAATATTTCATTTTTAATGTTTTTTTTTTTTTGGCTATAAGGCGATTTTTTTTTTTTTTTGGCTTTAACTTTTTATTTTGGAAATCAATTTTTATTACCTTTTTTTAAAAAATAGAACCAAAAAATTTCTGTCTCTAACTTTTACAAAGTATTCAATACACTCCCACCACCCCAAAATAAAGCAAGATCAAAACTTTTGACTTTTTCAAGTTCCATTTTCTTTTTTTTTTTTTGTTTAAAAATACGCCCACTTTTTTTTGGCCTATAAAGGCAATATTTTTTTGGCTTTATTTGTATACCGCTAAAATAGTAAAACTTTTATTTTTAAAACCAATTTCTGTTACCTTTTTTAAAAATAAAAACAAACAAAAAATAACTTTGGTGTCTATCTTTGTCTCAGTGATTACAACGTATTTCTCAAACCCTTCCCCCCAAATAAAATAAGATCAAAACTTTTGACTTATTCAACATTCAGGTGAATAACATTTTATTCTTGCATGTTTTAACAATGAAATAATAAACGTAAAATGCAAGCACATTAATGAGAACGATTGTTATTGTACTGTTTTCTGTAGCAGTATGACTGAGCAACTCGAGAAAGTGTTCAACATGTGAAGGTAAGCAGCACCATTACAATACACAATAACTAGTGTGCTGTTTTGGTCAGTTATAACAATTATGCTTATCTAAGGCTAAGCAGGTTACATCTTTAAGAAAATTTATTTGTAAACTTCTGCTGGTCCGCGAAATCTTATCCTTACTTTTACCGGTCCGCAGGTGCGAAAAGGTTGAAGACCACTGATCTAGAAAATGGCACTAAACAATCTGTAAATATATTTAGTGATATCGTAAAAATTACTAATAAATTATAAACATTTAAAGCATAATTTAATTGATTTACTAATTGTTGAAAATAATTTATTCGGATTTTTAAAACAGACATCAAACAAAGAAGATTTTGTTCATTTTACAAATTGAATTTGCCCCACCTTAAATTTGATGACGAAACAGCAAATGCTGTTTTGATTAAAATCTAATTTTTAAAATAATTCTGAAAATCAAATGTGATTTTTTTTAAAATTTATTTAATTTCTAAACAAAAATGAGGTCAAATTTATTACATTCTGATATGGGAGGATTAAAATAGACTAAATTTTTTTTCTTGATTTTAATTAAACTTAATTTCAAAGTAAATTTTTGTGATTATTATTGATTCCTTTGTCATCATTAAAAAAATCCACTACAGGATAATATCAAGTTTAATCCCATTTTTGTGATCTATAAACCTTCTCAACATAGACCAACAAACTTCCTTATTTCGTCTATCCATTTTACATATGTTTTTTTTTTCCTAGATCTATTTTTTAGTCTCTTCGAATCTTTTTTCTCTCACCCATGTATGCCGATTTTGATTCTTATTACTTCCAATTGGAACTAATAAAATATCTTTTTAAAAAAAAGTTTTTTTCTAATGTATAAGTTACATTAATTATATTAATGAGTGCATAAATAATTTTATGGTTTATCAAATATGTAATGCTAAACTAAAGTTGGCATTGTGGGTATTATTTACAGGTTTATTTAAAACTGCTTCCAATGGAATCTGCCTTGTAAAAGTTGTCATGGTAACATTTGAATCTGGCTTATAACAGTTGCCATGGTAACATTCACATTTCTTTTTTTCATGAAAGATTAATTTTCACTTTTTTATTTCATGAAAGATTAATTTTAAGTTATTTCTACCAAAACTATCCCTTCAAATTTTAATTCTGTTTAATTTCATCCACTATGTTTACATTTGCAATAATATGCTAAGAGATTTGTATATACTAACTTCTAATTCATCCTTATCAATCTTCATTATCTTTTTTTCATAATTCAATACCAAAATTTTTTTTCTCTTTTCTGGTTATTTGTAATATTGACATAACTGTTCCGGACATTTGCACAGAAAAGGTAGTCTACATATTTTAAATTTAGCTTTTATTCATGCTTAACATGCTTTTGATGTATAACATAATCATACTGGTATGATTCATTACCATCATTATCAATCTAATGCAGGATGGTCTCCAAGTTCAATCCATCTCCGATCTCTAGCCTCTTTTCTCCACACACCTCAGAACATTTTTTCATTTCATCCATTCATCTTAAGCCAATAAACATCAGATGATCATCATTTCTTATGCTTGCTCTTAACTGTTATTAAAACAGACAAAACTCTCCATACATATTGCCACTCAGTGCAAGCCAGAATAATCAATGGATTCCAGAAGGCTTGTGCATAAAATCCCTATCTAGTGCCTAATCATCCAATATCCCCAGACTAATTTCTGGACTGTGGCCTTTCTTAATGAGGAGCCCAGATCCAAGTCTCCTCACTGATGAAGGTCACAAGCCAGAAACTAGTCTGGGTATATTGGATTAGGCCCTAGATGAGGATTTTATGCACAAGCCTTCTGGTATCCATTGATTACTCTGGCTTGCACTGAGTGGCAATACGTATAGAGAGTTTTGCCTGTTTTAATAACAGTTATAAGCAAGCATAAGAAATGGTGATCATGTGATGTTTATTGGCTTAAAACCAATCCTGTCTAATAGGATAGTGGTGGCTATGGTTTTTTAAAGAACCAAAGACACCAAAATGTATAGATACTGAACTGAGTTCAGATCTTTATGACTATATAAGCTAATGAGCTTGGATTGAAAATATTGTGTTTTCAATTTAAGACTCATAGTTTTGTAGTTAAGTAGAGATAAAAGGTGGCTGCTGGAGGGTTGCATTAGATCCTAAGATTAAGATGCAGTTCTCTCAAATACAAGGCTTCTCATTGATCTAAGTGCAGTGCTCAGAGGTCCAAGGCTTCTCACTGATGAAGGCCACAAGCCAGAAACTAATCTGGGGATATTGGATGAGTAGGCACTAAGAATTTTATGCATAAGCCTTCTGGCATCGATTGATTACTCTGGCTCGCACTGAATGGCAATACGTATAGAGAGTTTTGCCTGTTTTAACATGGTTTCTTTCTAAGTCTTTTACAATTTCTGGGAATGCAGTTTATGATTTCAACACTCCATCTACCATCATGTCTTCTAGCAATATGTCTAGCCCAATTCCACTTCAGCCATTTAATTCATTCGATGATGTCAATAAGATCTGTTTGTTCTCTTACCCATAAGATCTGTTTTTTCTCTTACCCTAAGCTAAATTTCCAAGTATGTAGACTATCTTTTTTATGTAAATGTCCAGAAAACTTATGTGAACATCTTCTTTTCAGAAAATGTATATACTTATTATACTAGACTCATTAATTATAGAAATGCTAAATGTAATCTTAATTGCAATAAATTATAACTGCCGGGAAGTTATGAATTTCAAATATATATATGTTCACAAATTCTTCACTTTTATAGATGAAAGATGGAAGAGAATAAGGGTTAATTACATAATGTGTTGTCATTATTATGGCGTATTTTTTTCATACGAAGATTCTTGAGAAAATCAACCATATGCAGTGTCAATCTCATTTGACATTCGTAAAGAGCTAGTGAATAAGTATATTTGGCTGTAAGAAAAATCTTTTTGAGTTCAAATTTTTCCTATTAAAGTATTCAACTGTTAGAACAGATCAGTTTTAAAATATAGATGTTCATTTCTTGTTTGAAGTTGAAAATTTAAATAAGTCTGTGTGTGATTATTTGTTTACAATTCAACTAACAGGTATAGGGTCTATAAAGGCAACATTTAATAACATTCCATATTGAAGAACAGTTTGATTATATTTAAAAAACGAAGAAATCATCAATTAAGCCTATAATTTCAATTTTTATAATTATTGATGATATTTATATTTTTGTTCTAGTTATTCTACTAAGCAGTTATTGCATTAGTGTTTTGTTAATTATGTTAATTGTATACTTGTGCACTTAACAGAAGAAGAGCAGTACTGAGACTGTAGGCCACGCAACCAAGTATAGAGAGATTATATTAGGAGTAACGCGTGAGAGAGCAAACAGGTGTTACTGACCTTCATTGAAAGAATTAAAAGACTGAAATGGAGTTGGGCTGGATATATAAAAGATGGCAATAGACGGCCAGTTGAAATCTTAAACTGGATTCTAAGATATTGTAAAAGACCTAGAAAGAGGCCACGTGTTAGGTGAATGGATAAAATAAGGAAATGTGACGGGGGTGAAGTGAAGAGAAGCTGGGGATTGGAAAGGATGGAATGATCTTGGGGAGACTTTCATCTTCCAGTGAATCGATATGGTTGAAAATGATGGTGATGATAGCTATAACATAAAACAATAAATAATTTCTTTCTTTTTTTTAAAAAAAAAAAAAGGATTGATTGATTTAGATAATCACTGGTGGTTCAGAGAAATATATTTCTGAGGATATGTAATGAAACCTATCTTCCTACATTTAGCACTTATGGAAAATTATCATTGGCCATTGTCTTATTCTTTTACATTCTTGATGGCAATCTTTTATTAGATTTTTTCAAAGTAATAATAGTATTTCTGCTAGACAATACAATGCTTTTAAAAGTTTCCAGTCTCTTAGGTGACTCATTATGATGAGCTTTATGTATCGAGAGATTATAGTTAACACACACTACTTAGTTTTCAGTTTCATTTCAAATTACCACAATACGATTTTTTTTTTTAATCAGATTGGAATTGATCCTGACTCTTTTGTTCACCACAAACTATTTAACTGACGATTTACTCTTATATGTAGATTAGAATATGATATATATAAAGAGAGAGATTTATTATTAAATAATATTGCAATCCATAAACTTATTCTACTTTTCATATTCAAATTTATATATATGTATGTATACATGCATATTCAATGGCAATTGAAACAGATATCTATTTCAATTAAAAGTAAAAATCGAAAAGATAAATATACTATGTAATTTTTTAAAAATATAATGGAATTTATTTTCTTTTTTTGATTTCTGGTTTGGATTATAATGTTTTGTATAATACTTTGGAGCCTTTCTCCACCATATCATTTTCAATCATTATCGATCCACTGCAGGTGGAAGGTCTCTCCAATTTTCAATCCATCTCCGATCTCTAGCCTCTCTTCTCCGCATCACTGCAACATATTTCCTTATTTCATCCATCCAACTCACATGTGGTCTTTTGCAATTTTCTTCGGATCCAGTTTAAGATTTCAACTGCCCATGCTTTTCTGTTGTAGCCAAGTTTCAGATCCATAAGTAAGTACTGTTAGAACACATTTATTAAGGACATATATAATAATTGATATTTTAAAATCTTTTTATCAATATGTATTGACATTTTCCAATATAAAGTATATCTATCCACCTCATTTGGGGTTTCTTTTTGGGTCTTTTACAATCTTTTGGAATCCCGTTTAAGATTTCAACTGTCCATCTATTATCTCTTCTAACAATATGTGCAGCCCAATTCCACTTCACTCTCTTAATGTTTTCAGTGATGTCAATAACATGTTTAATCTCGCATTCATCTATTTCGTTTTTTGATCTCTTTTTGTTACTCCTAACATACATCTTTCCATACTTCATTGAGTGATCTGAAGTCTGAATATTACTCTTCTATTAAGTGTCCAAGTGTCAGACCCATAAGTAAGAACTAGAAACACATCAAAAATACATATATATATATATAGAAGTCAGTGTTTGTATCAGCATTTTATTTACTTTTTATTCTTTATTTGTTTTTATTCATGTGCACATTTTTCTTCAGTTAATAGTAATATTATCGACTTCAACTGAGATCTTTAGCTGTTGCATCATCTTAATCTGTTCTAGTAAAAGATAATGTTGTATCATTTTAGATGTAATTTTTTGGTTTGATTCCTTTATTTATCATTTATTATTCTTTCATGTATAAACATCATTTCTCTTATAATATTCAGATATAATCATATTGTCTAAACTAAACTTAATGTAGAGGACCCGAACTCAGACTTTCAAGCTCTCTGCAGCTATGCACTCAATCTTATACAACCGATACACATGACCACATATATATGAAAAAGGTAAATGATTTCCAATGTACATATTTCTCTTATAATAAAATAATTATATTTAGAAACTATTGCTTGATTTGAATGTAAAGGTGATATATACACATATTGATGGCCAGTTACTTCTTTCATATCATAGCTTAAACTTATGAAAAATTAAGGTCTCTCGTGTTTATGCTCTATGTTTCTGAATTTATCTGATTTTTAAATAATTTTTAATTGAATTTGGAAGTATTATGTTGGTTATTATTAATTTCAACAGCATGTAAATTATTTTTTTACTATTGTTAAATATATAATGTGTAGCATTACAATCACAGAACATTCTTGTTCCAAATGCGTTACTCAGAATTATTTCGAAGCAAACTCATAACAAATCATTTTTATAAACTTTCAAATACAATTTTATTTTTCATTTACCAATGCTCTTACATTCAGTCTGATAAAAGGAGAATTCTTCTTTGACCTGACCTTCAACTGTATATATTGTAAACGAATCAACATCGATATTCAAAAAGAGTGAAACTTAGTATTAGCGGTATCTTAGTAATATATAATGCGGTAATAGATTACTTGGGAAAAGTACAAAAGGAAGTAGGAAGACATGCATTAGATGGAGATGCATGGACAACAAAGGAGGCAATTCAAGGAACAATAGGATGTTCAAGTTTTTATATAAGAGATGCAAAAAGCAAAATGAAAATGTTCAGTAGATTGCAGTTTATAGATAATAAAAGAATAACCAAAATAATATTTAATTGGATTACGAGTAAAGGGCAGGCAACAAGATGGATGAGAAAGGTAATGCGGTATGCAGAAGATTTGGATAAAGAATTTATATCAGTATATTTGTACAAAAGGTGGGATGATTGTATTGGGAGGATTGTTGAGTGTTATAGTGGTGAAGAATAGATACATTAATAAAGAATAGGGAGTTGGAGAGATGGAGAACTAGCATGGAGAGTAAAAAGAGTTTAAATGTATATAGAAGTAAACAGAACATTGTGTGTGAGTTAATTTATGATAATAGTAAGGAATATAGTTTATTGTTTACGGCTCGAACGGGATCTTTACCAACAAGCGAATATTCATGTAAATGGAAAAATATGGGTGATTTATTCTGCAAGTTGTGTAAGGAAGACATAGAAAATATTAGGCATCGGTTAATTCAATGTAAATGCTTGGAAGCAGAAAAGATACAAATAATGAAGTTATGGAAGAATAAATATGCACAAAGTAATTATACAGAAAGTAGGTTATTGGTTTTTATTCTGGTTTTGGGAAAAAATAAGGGGGATTTAGATATGAAGGCCATGGAGTTGACAAAGATTGTTATGGAAATGGGATGGAGCAGATTATGGGAAAACTTAAGGCGGGGAATGGAAATGAAAGGTAAAGTTGCTAACAGGTTTCTCTGGGCACAGTTGCTGAGAGATTCCTGACTTTGTATAAGAAGTCACAGTGCATCACATCACATATCTGAATGTCAATGTTCTGTGATATGATGTAACTTGTTTAAACAATAGTAAAATGTTATTTACGTTGCTATTGAAATTAGTAATATTTAATTTAAAATACTATATGAAACGTTAAGTCGGCTTGTGTAATTTGTGAACAAGGATCATCATTAATAAGTTTCAGCCTTTTCGGATACCAATGATGATGTATTTATTATACATATGGTTGGTGGTTCGATGAATGGGCATTGACAAATGAAAAGTAAAATTATATTTGCAAGTATATTCAAATGATTTCTTGTAAGTCTACTTACATATAATTTTCAGTAACATATTTGAGTGAAAATGTTCAATAATATGATTGTTTTGGTAATATTAAATCATCTATGTTCTTTATCACTGTTTACAATGCTTTTTTACAGTAATAAACAACAGATGATTTGGTACTCTTTAATTAGCCACTGTACATCACTTGGTGGCACTGTTTCTGTGCAATGCAATAAGAAAGATAAAGTTATAATACTTCATAAAGGTGATTGTTTTGGTTATATAATGTTTACGAAAACTCCATTTTTGTAGAAACATGTTTTTTTTTTTATATTTCAACTATTATTTATTTTACATTTTTAATGATTTCATTCTAGGTAGAAAGAAAATTATATTTTCACTATAAAAATTTGTTAGTAAATTTGTGAAAAGCTCATGTCGAAAGATTTTTTTCCCTTCTCTGTATTACCTGTGTAGTCAAATGGTATATAAATAGACTATTATTAAAATATTTTTTTCTAAAGTGAAAAAATGAAAAGAAATAACATCTCATTATGAATAATGATAAGTAATCTATCCTCTTTTTGCAACCTAATCATTGAAAAACTAGAAACAGATAAAGATAAATGTGAAATTGAAGCGATGTTCTTTAATAAAGAACGTGTAAAAAAATGTGTTGCAAATACCATAGAAAGTGATTTAAAAGATTAATAAAAAAGAAAGTTTATTAAATTGGAGGCTTATATAAATTATGATTATCCTATGCAATATTTGAATATATACTTGCAAAGAGATGTTAAAATGTTGAGAAGAGATGTTAAAATGTTGAGAAGATAGAATTTTTAAAGTGTTGTTTAAGAACAGGGATGAAGTGTATTTATAAAGACTTGTAGTTTGATAACTTCTGTTGTAGAAAAACAATTTGAATTAAGTACCAGAAATTAGTTTGTATTTTTAAAAACAAGCACATGCATTTCAAGATATGACAATTTATTTCCCGGAAAGTACCTTCTTAAAATGTACATGTGGAAGTGTGCACCACTGGCTACTGCCATCTTCAAAGTAATCCCTTGTGCATCTGCATACTGATTAAAATGGCATTCCCATTTTGAGAAGCATACCTGGAACTCATTTTCAGGAACTTTTAGATATCAGATATAGTAGAAAATCTTCATCCTTTCAGCACAGTTTTATTTTTTGGAAATAACCTAAAATCACAGTGCTGAGTCAAGTGAATAAGCAGAATGTTTTAATTCTGTAAGTGATTTTTTGGCCCAAAAAATCTCTCAAAATGAGTGCATTATGACCCATTTTTACACCAAAACATATACATGGATATTTTTTGTTTTTTTCAATAGATAACTAACAACTATCTGTAGCAGCTTAGTATTTGTGCACATGTTAACTTTAACATGTTCAAACACGAATGTTCAATACTCATGTGATTTTGATACAATTACGTCATGGATGACACCACACGACCATTCCAGGAATTAAATTGTCACACCTCACATATCAAGCTTGCAAAAATATTTTCACATCGAAATTCAAGTCAATTATTGGATTTTAAACTTGGAAAAGCATCACTACTTTATTTGACTCTGACTAAAAATTATATATATATATATGTCATCTATGTGTATTTTATATAAAAGATCTTCAACTTCAAACAATATATACTTATTTACTTCAGCAGATAAAATGTGAGACAACTTAGTGGACGAATTTGTTGAAAAGAATAATGTTTTCTATAAAAGCAATAATTCTTATAGGATTAACACTTTATAAGCCCTTATGAAAGTAAAAAAGCAAATAGAGAAGGAAAATATTTGTTACGCTTGGAATGATTAAGAGATTACAGTATTTTTTTTGAAATTATGCTTACAATAATCATAAATGAGGAAATGTTAATTATTTGTCATATAACATTTGCAATGCACTTATAGCTATCATTAGCAATCATAACTTCATTTGTAGTAGAAGGAAGTACCTGAAAATTACTCGTTTTATACTCAAGTCTATATGTGATATTTTGTATATGCTAGAAATAAGATATATATTATGAAAAAGTGATTTATTGATTCCTATTGATAAATATACATTGTCATATGTAAAATGACAATTATTACATATTTTCTAAAAATTAGGCATAGATATGAAATGTTGAGACAAACATATGATGATGTTGTGAACGTGTCAGGAAAATACTCAGGATTACGAGCATGAATTAAAGAGTATAATAAATGTGGACTATGTGTTAATCTGTTGCTAAATTTAGCTTCAATTTTGCTGCAAAACGTTGTAACAGTGCATGCCACTATTTTGTATTTGCATGAAAATTTACTTTTTTTTCCTGCATCTACTTATCACTGAAAAATTTTGTATGGAAAACTACAAAAATGCTTTCATTATTAAAAAAATTATCCAAAATTATATGGGAGACAATAGAAGATGGGATACTGGCTTTAAGCGTTATTTATGCAATATGTGCAATTCAGATCTGAAAAAAAAAATTCTGTTGGGGTGGAAGCTTCGCTTTTATTCAAGAAAATAAAGAAATGCTGTCAGAAAAAGATGACAGTTGACTTTTCACTAATTAAAAGATCTCGCTTGTTAAAATTATTACAGAATTGCATTAAAGAATTTCATGCCAAATTTTTTGATGCCGGAAAAAAAATACAAACATATTTTAACTTTTAATGGATAAGGTAAAATACATAACTACTAATATCACAATTCATTTATTTTCTTAAGTAAATTTATTTTTACAATTCTTTTATTATTATTTGTGACAATATGATAGCAGAATTTTCTTGAAATAATAAAGTATATGGGAACAGATATAATAATATATATCATCTCATTAAATGTTGAATGTTAAACCACTAAACATCACATGATCACCATTTCTTATGCTAACACATAACTGTTAGGACAATCAAAACTCTCCATACAATAGTGTCACCCCAATGCTAACAAGAGTAATCAATGAATGCCACAAGCCAAAAACTAGTCTGGGGATATTGGATGAGTAGACACTAGATGGGGATTTTATGCACAAGACTTCGGGCATCCATTGATCACTGATCAGCAGTGGATAGCACTACTGTATGGAGAGTTTCACCTGTTTTAATAAATGGATGATTTTAACATTTTTTAACTTTTCGAATACAAATAGCTATTAATAATAATACACAAATAGACAATGCAGGTTAGTAAATTATACATTTTAAGTGGTATTATTCTCCATTCTTCAAGCATTGCTGGCCTGACCAATGCCAATATTAGCGGAATCAAACTTACGTCTTTGGTTTTTTGAATATCACACTTTAAGGTGATGCTCTAAACAACAGAACTATTTTGTAAAAGACAAGTCAGTAGAAATTTCATATACTTATCTATAAGAATGTAAACATATTCACTGATTTTCAATATGCATTATTCAAAAAAAATTGGTTATAAAAATTAAGTTTATCTACAAGAACAATATATAGATTATACATTTTGATAAGGAATTGGAACTATTTCTTCCTCTTTATTTATGAAGATACAAAAAAAAAAATTCAGTGTTTCCAAATTGTTGATTCTTCCTATTTCGAATGTATTGGGAGAAATAATTTTTCTCAAAGCTGAAAGGAGAGAAAAACTATTTTTAAAGTGCATTTTTAGAGTAGAAGAAAGTCTAAATAGTATGGTGTAAAAAAATTTAATTTTTTTTTTTGTACTCCATATAAAAAGTACAGTTTGAAATGTTTGTTCCTTTGTTTTTTAGAATATTTTTATTTTAACATAATAGCAGCCTCCTCCACTGCCACCTAATGCAAGCCATAGTAATCAATGGATGCTAGAATCTTCATCAAAATCCCTATCGGATTCCTACTCATCCAATTTTCCCAGACTAGTTTTTGGCTTATGGCTTTCATCAATGAGGAACCTTGAATCTGAGAGCACTTTGTATCTAATGCATCTCTCCATCAGCAGCTATTTTTCACCTTTTTAACTAACTATAAAACTATGAGCCCAATTATGTTTTTAATCTAAGCTAATTCTTTTGATCACATATATATGACTATACAAGCAAGTTAGCTTCGATTGAAAATGTTATTGCATTTTCAGTTTAGACTCGTAGCTTTATAGTTAATTAAATAGATAAAAAGTGTCCACGGGAGGGATGCATTAGATCCAAAGAACTAGGTGCAGTGCTCTCAGATCCAAACTTTTTCATTGATGAAATAACTAGAAACTTAGGGATATTGAGTGAATAGACACTAGATATGAATTTTGATACACAAACCTAACTTCTATTGAGTATTAAGGTTTGCACTAGGTGCCAATACATATGGAGAAAGTTGCTTCTGCGTTAGCAGACTTTGTAAGTGTAAGAAATGATGTTTATATGATGCTGTAGTGGTTTAATACCAATCATAACCAAAGGATGTTGGTGTCTATGGTTACTAAAAAACCAAAGACACCAAAATATATAAATGCTGGACTGGGTTCAGATCTATATGACTATACAAGAAATGAACTTAAATTGAAAACATTATTGTGTTTTCATTTTGGACTCAAAGCTTTATAGTTAGTTAAAAAGATAAGAGATGGCTGCTGGAGCTTGCATGAGATCCAAAGTTCTAGGTGCACTGTTCTCAGATCCAAGACTTCTCGCTGATGAAAGCCATAAATCAATATTGAATGAGTAGGCATTAGGATTTTGATGCACTAATTTTTTAGCATCCATTGATTACTATGGCTTCCACTAGGTGACAGTATTGGTGGAGAAAATTGTGACTGGGGTAATAGATTGTGCAAGCATAAGAAATAGTGGTCATGTGATGATATAATTTAATATTTTATTTTAACATAAATTTTATTTATATACACATATTTTTTAATGTTATACATGTAAATAAATATTGGGCTTAATATTAAATACAAAGTATTTCTTGAGTTAAACCATGTATTATTATCCTCCCCCTCCCCCCCAACGTTTCGACAAAATAACATCCATCATTGTTACGGTCAAGTTTTTAAAGAAAAACCATTAGATCATATAACCATGAAAACATTAAATATAATATATATCATTAAAAACCAGTCAACACTTAGATAATCCCAATATTAATAGCAATCAACAATTTCAAACTGTTGTCAAGACAACCTTTTAACAATATATATATGTAATGCAAGATATTCTAAAAGAGTGTTTTATGGTGAACTTGAGCATGGTTTCTGTGTGAGAGTAACCCCCATCATCTCAAAATCATTTTAAAGAAGTGTAATGTCAATCATTTCCGCTGGAAAGATATGGCAGGGAGTAGAATTCATTGGGAAGCTACAATTAGATAAAGAGTGTTGACTTACTCCAGAACAAAGGTTTTCTGCTGAAGAAATAGACCAGCATGTTTTATATTTAGGGATTTTTATGGTTCATCGATTGATTTGTATAGTCATTTCATAACTCATATTTAGATATTTTTCCCCCTTTTTTCTTGAAGGAGTCGCAGCTATGTAAATGTAGGTATGTGGGGTTTTTTTTAAGTAATCCCTTAGATCTTTTTTTTTTAACATAAGTCCTGATCAGTTTGCTGCTAGTTCTCCCAGCCATCATTTCTGCACACACTACGCCTAATATATTTATATACAAGGTGAACCCAAAGTGGGTGGACAGTAGATGGAACAGGGTTCGTGTATTGTATTAATAAATATAATTGTATATGGAATCTCAAAATAAATGTTATCATTTACTGTCCACTTACTTTTGGTTCACCCTGTATGTATGTGAATACCAAAAAGTACTTGAAGAACTTTATTGTTAAATATTAATGCCAATATATACACCATACTAGGGTTGGTCAAATACGCCATATTGTGGATGCAATGCACAAGGCTCCCACCTTGTGGGAAAGGAGGAGGAAAATCATATGAATTTAAATAATTTTGTAAAAAATTTTATTTTGCAAAGAAAAATCCCTGTCTAAAAAATAAAAATATATAATAATATACTATTTTAATATGATATACACACGTATATAACATTAGTACATCTATATCTTTCAATAAATCTTTCAACCTCCTGAACCTATGTAATGTTGTGTCCTTTTATTATATATTATTTGTACCATTTATTACTATCAATGTTATATATAGAGCTCGCAAATAAGCTCTTAACAAGCTTTGCAGAATATCCCCAATCCCAGATCAGTTTCTGCTACTGGCTTCCTCAGTGAGGTGCTAGGATCTAATGCTTGAATATCCTAGCACTTCACTGAGGAAGCCAAGAGCAGAAACCGGTTTGGGGTTGGGGGATATTTTGCAAAGCTTGTTAAGAGCTTATTTGCAAGCTCTATATATAATATTTGTAATACAAGCTTGTTAAATTAGATCGTGTGACATATGACTGGATTTTTTTGTAATATTATCAATTTATTAGTATTCAGTTAAAACGAATATAGACATTTTCAAATATGTATTTATTTATCATTTTATCATAGATAATCTGGATATGAAAATAATTTAACCAAATGATAAAATTTGAAGTATAGGATATCATCATCATTGTTAATCATTATCAGCCACTGCAGGATGATGGTCTCTCCAAGTTTAATCCATCTTCTCTGATCTCTAGCCTTTCTTCTCCACATCATCCCTTCACACTTTCTTATTTCATCCATCCATCTCACATGTAATCTCTTTCTGGGTCTTTACAATCCCTTGGAATCTGGTTTAAGATTTCAAGTGTCCATCTATTATCATCTCTTCTAGCTATATCTCATGCCCAATTCCAGTCTTAATTCTTTTAACAATGTCAATAACACCTGTTGTTTTTTTACCCATGTATTGTGCCTTCGATCTCTTCTTATTACTCCTAACGTGCATCTACTCATACTTCTTTGAATGATCGAATCTGCATTGTTCTTCTATTGTTTTCAATATTAGTTATTCGTAAGTGCGCATAATGTTAAAATTTAGTTCTAATAGACACTGATACACGTATTTAAAAATTATATAGACTTGTGTGTGTGTGATTTTTTTTTTTTTTTTTTGCAATATTATTTAATAAGATAGTAATTTTGGAAAAAAGAAATTAAAAAAAATAATAAGAATAAAGTTTCAAGTGCTTAGATAAAATGCCACAAGAAAGAAAATATTTGTCAAGTGCAAAGAAATGGAAACTTTCACAAATTAGAAAAAGAGGTTTTAAACAAATGGGTAGTTTATAACAGTAGATAGAGAAAAAAGTAGAAACCGAAAATCCATTTCTGAAATGAAAATTGAAAACAAATTGAAATTGTTACCGAAAATATGCTAAAAGATTTAGATGCAAGGCTCCTTACTAATGAAAGCCAGAAACTAGTCCGGGGATATTGGATGAGTAGGCACTGGATAGATGTTTTATGCACAAACATTTCTGCATCCATTGATTACTCTGTCTTGCACTGAGTGGCGCTACTGTATGGAGAGTTTTGCCTCTGGAATGTAGTATGTTGTATCGGTACCACACAGTGTATATGGTCAACTGTATTGCTCACAGAGCTTACATTTTAAAATACAGATATTGGTATATAATGCTTAGGCAAATAGTATTTCATTAATAATAACCAAAATAGTTATTTTTTATAATAATATTAGGATATATTTAAAATATAGTTTTCAGCCAGTGTTTATTTGTAAACAATAGCTCATAAAAAGGCTATAGACGCTTATAAAAAATTATTCTAGTGTGTACATACAGCGAAATGACTTATATTATTAATCATAAACATTAATATTGATTGTATTCTTTTTTTTAACTGTATAGTTCAAAGAAAAGATATCTAATATTGAGATTTTTTCTTCTTTTTTTTAAATTAAAAAAAAAAAAAGAAGCCAGTATCGAAGAATCTGAAACATGTAATAATTTTTACTACTAACTAAAGACTAGGAATAAGTTTGAAAGTAGCATGAATTTATAATTAAATATAATACATTATTAAAATATATGTATATGTCATAAATGTTTTAAAAGATTCTACTAAAATACACGTCTACGCCCCCCCCCCCTTCCTTTAACCAAAAAGAAAAAGTATTTGAAATAAAGATATGCCATCTGTTAACCATATGTATTTATATAAAAAGGAGTTGGAGGGAAGTAAATAAGGAAAAATACATTTTGTAACATTTTAAAATAATTGCTGAAAACGACTTTTAAAAAAATGATAAGGATGAAAAAATTTTGGGTATATGCTAAAAATATTTAATGTACGGTAGGTTAAAATTTCTGCCCAAGTGTAGATTTAAAATGAGGCATTAAGAAACTATAATAAAACGATCACGTGATCTTCATTAATGCAAATTTGTTTTATGGCTTTTTATCCGTTTCGTTAACACCGTTTATTACTTCATCTTTATATATATTACTGTAATAAAATGACGTCTTTTACATTATTCGTATATATTTATATTTTTTGTCTTTGTTTTACTTCTTTTCCTTTAGAAACAGTGTGGCTAAACAAAGATTTGCATTTGGTTGGCAATCATCGATATAATGGTCACCATCACGACATAATCTACGTTCCGGACGTTTCTTTATATGTTAGACACTGTATTTCGAAATAAATTAGTCTAGAAAATTTCTAAAGCAGTTTAAATAAGCCTCTTACTGTTAAATAGATTTACTATGATTAGCAAACAAAACAAAAAAAGATGAAATAATACTGATATTAGTTTTGATGTAGGGGGAAGGGGATAAAGCAATATATCTGTTATAACCGTTTGTGGGTGATTTATGGATCTTGAGTTCCACAGTCAGCCGTTCTATTAGACAAAATCATGTAGGGGAGTAGCAAAAAGATTCTTATTTGTCAAGCGTTGGTGGTCGAGAGGTCAGCACAGCCGCCTTACAAGCAGTTGTCCAGGGCTAGCGGGTTCGCTCCTGGCCGATGCTATGACACATGGAAAAAAAAAAGATTCTATTTTTGCATCATTTTTGTTCAACGTCATGCCAAAGTGGTTAACACGCTTGCCTTTCAGCCCACCATCCACAATTTGAATCCAGACTAGTTTAACTTTTAAAAAATTTTTAGACAATTTTTTTTTTTTTTCCATATAGCTAATCCATAGCCAACCAACCCATTAGTCATCATTAAAGGGCGATAAAAGTTATTTAAATGTGACTTGATGAATACTGACTGTAAAAGCAAATATCATGATTGTAATACATTTTATCATGACATTGGACTCGTAAGATGTCATGCTGTTAGGACCACTAAGCTTACTCGGAATATAGAAAATTTTTAAGAATGGTATAGTAAAAAAAAAGGCGTGTGAGATGAAAGACTTAATAATAAAGTAATACAAGAGTTAATATTGTAACCAAATATGTTGATAGATAATAGAATTATAGTGTCATTCAAGTAGATCAAAAATTTTACAAAGTAAAATTCCGTGATGATGAAACTGTACATTCTATTGCACTGAATGGTGTAGGTCAATGAAAGAATGGTTAATATATTAACGAATGTTAAGGATTTGTTTATACTTCTCATTATCTTGCCTAACATAATTGTAATCTATTTCCCTGAAGGTTTGTGATGATGGTATATGTGATGTGTTGGACTATTTCTATCATCGATGAGTGAATGTTGAATGTATAGAAAATTTTAAACTTTTTATTTAAACTCTCCAAATACAAACAACTTGTTAGTAATAACACACAAATAAACAACACAGGTTAGTAATTACACGTTTTGAGTAGTAGTATTCTCCCTCTTCTTCAGGTATTCCTGGCCTGATAAGTATTCCCATAGAAGTTGAACTCGCACTTTTAGATTCTTGAATATCAAATTTAAGGCAAATGCTCTAAACAGAATAGCTCAATTGGTTAGAGCATTTGCCTTAAATTCATTATTCAAGAATCTAAAGGTGCGACTTTGACTTCTATGCGAATACTGTCATTGTGCATATCAGTCCAGCAAAACTGGAAGACAGGTGGAGAATAATACTCCTCGAAACATGCAATTACTAACCTGTGTCATTGATTTGCGCATTATTACTAACAAGTTGTTTGTATTTGGAGGTTTAAATAAAGTTTAAAATTTTCTATGCATTCAACAGTAACTCGTAGATGATGGAATTAGTCCAACATATCACTTCTAATAACTGTAATTTAGATGTCAAAAAAAGAGGATTACGTTCTCAAAAGAAATTGAATGTTTCCATATAGCTTTCTCTTATGACAGAATTAAACTATGTCAAATAAGATTTAAGAATAATTTTGATACTGATAATTGTAATAAAATAGTAATTTGTGCTTTACATGATAATTGTAGTTTGATTCATTTTTATATTATTACTTATAAAAGTAAGACATGTTTTAAACCAGAAAACATCACATGATCACCAAAATGTATGGATTATAGTTTCAGATCTATATTACTATACAAGTGAATGAGCTTGGATCAAAAACATTATTGTTTTCATTTTGGACTCAGTTTTATAGTTGACTGCTGGTGTGTTGTGTTAGATTCCAAGATCTATCTGCAATGCTCTCAGGTTTAAAGCTCCTTACTGATGAAAGTCACAAGCTAGAAACTGATCTGGCAATATTGGATGAGTAGGCACTAAGTAAGGATTTTATGCACAAACCTTCTTGCATCCATTGTTCTCTCTAGATGGCACTACTGTATGGAGAGTTTTGCCTCTGTTGTAAGATGTTTTATAAATGCATAGTCATAAAAATTCACTACAGCCAGTATATAGAGAGAAGATGGAAGATTGGTGAAGCTTAATTCATTAATGTTTTCCTAAACGTTTGTGATGGTGGTGCTCTAGATATATTGGACTATTTCCATCATCTAATATGTGTGTTGGATGTCTTTAGAAAAGTTTAAAATTCCAAGAATCAAAGGGCCCAGGTTTGAATCCTATGCTAGTACTGTCACTGGTTAAGCCAGCAACACCTGAAGAAGAGTGGAGAAAAATACCTCTCGAAACATTGTGTGTTGAATGTCTTTAGAAAAGTTTAAAATTCAAAGAATCTAAGGGCCCAGGTTTGAATCCCATGCTAGTACTGTCACTGGTCAAGCCAGCAACACCTGAAGAAGAGAGAAAAATGCCTCTTGAAATGTGCATATACTGAACTGTTTGCTGTGATATTACTAACAGTTGGTGCATATACTAACCTGTTTACTGTGATATTACTAACAGTTGAATATATTTGGAATATTGAACACACATATTAGATGATGGAAATAATCCAATATTAATCCATTAATGATTTCTTGATAGCTATTATTATGATTAATGGAAGATCACATCTTATTCTTGCCTTAACGTGGTACTCATGATCTCATACAGGTGTCGAGTCCAGACATAGACATCTTATTCTGCTTTTGTAGCAGTCTCTGTTTAACTTTTATAGCTAATTTCAATAACGTTTAGCAGCTATCAGTAATCTTCTTGACATCCTTTTTAGATATCTTCTTAGTATTCACAAATCTTCAAATTGATGCAATGTCCTATCTATTTATAATAGGGCATAGAAATGGCATTATAATTTTAGCTCAACCAGCTCTATTTAGTGATTAGTTATGTAAATGATTTTTTTGGTCATTTTAATCCTTAGTTTCCAGTAAACCACTACATTCTCATTCTGATGATATTTTATTCTATATGTATTGTCTCATGTTTCTAAGGTGTTGTTGAGGATTTTAACTCAAAGGATTTATGGGAAGGTTGACTATTATATTGCTGAAGAACAGTTTGGTTTTCGGAAAGGGAAAAGCACAAGAGATGCTATTGGTATTGTTAGGACAATTGCAGAAAGTTATATTGAAAGAGATAAAGGAATTGGTATATGTTTTGTAGATTTAGAAAAGGCATTTGATAGAGTAAGCTGGAATAAACTGATATCTATCTTAAGAGATAAAGGAGTATTCTGGAAAGAAAGACGATTGATATGGAATATGTATAATGGGCAAAGAATAAGAGTTAGATTTGGATGTAATGAGACTGATGAAGTGAATATAGAAAGTGGAGTTAGGCAAGTATGTAGTATGTCACCTATTTTGTTTAATATTTATTTAGAAGATATGATAAATAATTATTTGGACTGTGGAGGAGCAAATGTTGGAGGGAGAGTAATAAAATGTATAAGATTTGCAGATGATATGGCTCTTATTGCTGAGGAAGAAAAGGATCTTCAGAATATGTTGAATAAATTGGAAGAAGGATGTATGGCATATGGAATGAAGATTAATATTGAAAAGACTAAGTGTTTATGGATAGGGAGAGATGCAAAAAGACTGCAAATTGGAATCCATGATGAAATGGTGCAGCAGGTGAAGGGATTTAGATATTTGGGTTGTTGGTTGAGTGAGGATGGAAGAAGTGAAGATGAAGTTAAAAGAAGAATAGCATTGGCAAAGGTGACATTTGTAAAAAGAAAGAAGATATTCTGTGGACCTATGGAAAGAGAATTAAGGAAAAGATTAATTAAATGTTATGTATGGAGTGTATTAATGTATGGTTATGAGACATGGACATTGAGTAATAGAATTAAGAAACGACTGGAAGCTTTTGAGATGTGGACATGGAGAAAAATGGAAAAAATCAGTTGGGTGAATAAAATAACAAATGAAGAAGTTTTGAAAAGAGTTAATGAGGAAAGAAGATTGATTGAAAGTATCAAAGAGAGAAAGAGAAACTGGATTGGACATATACTAAGAAAAGATTATAGTTTAATGAAAGATGTTTTGGAAGGAATGGTGAGTGGAAATAAAAAGAAAGGACGGAAGAGATTGACATTATTGGATGATATACGAGATGGAAGGGGTTATGTGGAATTGAGGAAGTGGGCAAGGAAGAGAATGGAATGGAAGAATGGATGAACTGATGTAGTGACTACTCTCTGGACCTGTCTATTGGACAGACTACTATTGGTGATGATGATGATATTGATTAGGGGTGCTTTAGTTACCACTAGAAAGTTAAGGCATGATGGCTCAACTAATTATTTCCATAATATGCAGTATAGGTGTTTAGTTCCATAATAACTACATGGGTACGACTACAATATCAAATCCAATAGGTGTTTTCAGCATTCCACTGTTGGTTTTTCAATGAAATGGATGATTGAATATTTAGAAGGATGAGAAGATTGAAATATGTCCATTAAAGTTTGAGAAATTGCTATCTTAATATAAAACTAAGCACTGATTGTGTATATGTGTGGGAGATTGTGAATTAGCCCAACTGATGAATGTTGATTCTGCATGAAATATCGATATTGGTGATCATCTATCTTTTTCGCATGTATGTGGTCATGTGTGTCGGTTATTTGAGACGGAATGGGGAATGAATATAGACTGAAAAATCCTAAGTTCAAATCCCTCCATTTACATAAATTCATTACTAAATGTAACTTTTTTGCAGTAACATTAATTTGAAAATGATTTTATTTTAATAGGAATGAAAAACTGCAGTTATCTACATTCTACAATTAAGTCTGCGTTTTTTATTATGAAGAAAGTTCTTAACAATGTGAGCCAGACATACTTGAATAAAATGATTTCAAAATGTAATTATTCTCAACTGAGTACAACAAAATCAGTTTATTTTTGCTTATTTTTTCCCAAGCAAAGAAAATGTTGTCAAAAGAATCTAGGGATGGTTATACAATCGTGCAATTTATCTGAAACATATGTAAACGATCTGGTGAGTTTTTCCACCCTGTATTGTCATGTTATAAGGAAAAAAACAGTAACGTAAAATTATAACTTAGTAAAAAAATATCCCAGGATGCATTTCTTTGGAACAGATTCTTTGGAACAAATGATTCCAGCTCCACCTGTAATTCTGGAATATTATCGTAATTGATATTCTTATTGTAATAGGTAAATGTTAGTGAATTAACGTCCGTAACCAAGAAAAGCTACAACTACTCATCTTTTAGTGAAATCTTTTTTAGCAGATAATAATTTCTTATATTTGTTAAACTATCACCTAGTCCAAAGAACTTGTTTATTAACGTTCTCATAAACACATATTTGATCAAAAAAATTGCAATAATGAATCTCTATAAAGTTAAAAAAAAATAATTTTTTTATCAAACGTATTTTATATATATAGTAAGTGGCAGAAAAAAATGTGGCAGGTATTTTTTCATTTATTCCGTGAATATTAATAATAAGAATATCTAAGTCATACATCACGTGACAACTTAAGACATTAAAGCTTGTATTATAAATCTAATATAATGAGGGGCTAATAGCTCAAAACAAGCTTTTCCGATAAATGCCATAAGTGAAAGCATTTAAAATCTCTAGAATTATCCTATCCCCAAATCAGTTTTGAGCTAATGGCGTTGTTGAGGTTCTAGAATATTCAGATTCTATATCTAAAATACCAACTCAAGTCCAGCATTTATCTAACACTTAACTATTAAATAAAAAATTTGAAAATTTCAGACACATGTTTCAAATCCAGCTATCTAATTTAAATAGCTATATGGGTCTGAATAATTTTCAGCTACATCATATATTAATAACTTTAGTAATATAACATTGCCAAAGCCTCAAAAGAAAAACTATAATAGTAAGAAAATCAAGTCATATATCATGTGACCCAACATTATATTACAAATCTAATATTCTAATAGCTCTAAACAAGCTTTTCCAATAAATGCTGCAAGAGAAAGCATTTGAAATATGTATCTAGAAATGATTTTCTATTTAATAGTTGAGTATTAGATAAATTCTGGGCTTGAGTTGGTATTTTAGATCTAGTGTCTAAATATCCTAGTGCCTCACTGATGAGAGCCATTAGCTTGAAACCGGTTTGGGATAGGGATAATTCTAGATAGAGATATTAAATGCTTTCTCTTGTGGCATTTATCGAAAAAGCTTGTTTAAAGCTATTAGCATGTTTATTATATTAGTGAATATTAAGAATACATTAATAAAGTCGAAAAGTGTTTTCTTGGGAGGAAGGAGATTGGGCATTGCTCCAGTGTCTGAAAAGGGGAGACTCAGTTATAGTTTTAACTTGCCCAAGTTTGATTATGTAATTCAATGGAAACCAATTTTGGTCATGATTTATTATTGTCTCAAACTTATTAATACTGTAATTGTGTTTGGATACCTTTATTGGTAATTGTAGTATATAAAAATATAATCTATTACCCTGGAAGGCAAACAAAATCAAAATAATAAAACAAATATCAGGAAAGAAACCCTGAACTAAAATTAGCAAATAATAATGAGATTGATCAAAAATCCAGTAAAAGGGCATTTATATTCTGTCCCAAATAACCTATGTGGCTGGATATTGATTTAACATGTCATCCATTGTCTTCTGTGTAACACGTCAATAATGTTGAATCTACTTACGTAAAAGATCATTTTTATTTTTTAAAAGATATGATTTGGTAGAGCATTAAACCTCAAAATACTCGGGTTCTTTTAACCAGGATTTGAAATAATGTATTAAATCGATATTCACTTAAGAAATCAATTATAGTATGCATACTGATTGAATATATAAAGATGTATAATTTGTATAAAAGTCTGATCAGACTTAAAGAACAAGTAAATTATATAGTATTAAAAAGGAAATCTCAAAATCAAGTTTGAGACCATTATAATGTAGTGTGTCATCTTAATATAAGTATTTTATCAGTAAATAACTGTAATTAAACCACATGCTAAAAACACATTGTATAGTTTGTGATGTGATGCACTTTGGCTTCTCCTTTATTGGAGTCAGGAATCTCACAGCCACTATGCCTAGAGAAACTTGTTAGTCATCTTATCATTCCCCTCCCTAAGTTTGTCAATTATTATTCCCTATCCTGCTCCACCCCATTTCCACAATATTATCTTTGTCCAGTCAATGGTCTTTATATCTAGATCCCTCTTGATTTTTTTTCCAAACCCAGCATAAAAACCAACAGGCCACTTTCTGTATAATCATTTTTATATTTATTCTCCCACAATTTCTTTATTTGTACACTTTCTGCTTGTAAGCATTTACATTTAATTAACAGTTTATTTAAGCATTATGCAGATGTGATATCTAGTCACTGTCCATCTTAAGCAGTTTGTGAATAAATAGATATTACTGTGTAATCGATATTGTGAGTGCGTACAAATGCATTCCTTAATTCTAAGCACCGTAAATGTAACAGCCGTGCATCCATCTATCAAATAATTTTACATATAATGATTGTTTTTTAAAAAAGGACTAAAACTTTGAATAAATTTTAAAAAAATAAAATTCAGTTAAAACTAACCTATTAATATGTTTTCCTGAAGATTTTGTGATATTGGTATCTTAGATGTGGTAATACATTGGACTATTTCCATCATCTATCATTAAATGTTGATGACTAAAAAAAATTAAACTTTTCCAAATATAGACAACTGTTAGTAATGATACACAAAGATAACAATGGTTAATTGAATACACAACGTTTCGAGTGGTAATTCTCTACGCTTCTTCAGATGTTGCTGGATGACCAATGACAATGCTAGCATAAAAGTTGAACCTACATCATTAGATTCTTGAATATAGTATCTAACCAACTGAGCTATTCTGTAAAAGGTGCCAGTCAGTAGAAATTTTATCTACCTATCTAAGAGGTTGTTTAAAATCATCCTGGATCATTTTTTTTTTGGTTAATATTTTTTCTTAGGAGCAAAGTTAATTAAAGGCTTTTAGATTTTACATATTGCTACATTTGGTTGACTTATAGGATTATTTGTCATTGTCATATGAGCAGCTTCTTTGAATTTTTTTCTATGCATCATTTCCTTTCTATCCAATATTTTTGTATTTTCCCAATCGAATGTATGTTCATTAATTAGTACACATATGGTCTGCTACTGTAGACACATCTATATTTTTTCTTTTCCAATCCTTAGTTTGTGTCCTTTCAATTGCTTTTCAACAGGGTTACGAGTATCACCAATATACTTTCTTCCACATTTACGTTGTATTTCATAAATGCAGTTTTTGTTTTTCAGCATTTCAAGATTAGGCTTTGTAGCTGTTACAATTCCTTGAAGTGTGGTATGGGTTTGGAAAGCTGTTCTAGTTTTATATTGATTGTAGTCTTCTTTAATTTGTCTGGTATTTCTGCTATGTATGGATAAACTATAATTTCAATAATTATTTTCACTTTTGGTATCAGCTTTTGTTGTCTTTTAAATGTTTTCTTTATGGCAGCTAATGGATAACCATTCTTCATGAGTGTTCTGTGCAGATATTTTCTTTTTCCAATCACTAGTTTCTGAACAAACTTTCTGTGTTCTGTTCCATAGTGATAATATAATCCCATGTTTTATGCTTCTGTTATGATATGTATGCTAAGCACTTACCAGTGTGGTTTTCTATAACTGTTTTTACTTTTTTTCCATATCATGCCAGCAAACTTACTTATTTCATTCATCTATCTCACGTGTTGGTTCTTTCTAGTTCTTTTACATTCCCTTGGAATCTAGTATAACATGTCAACTGTCTACCTATTATCATCTCTTCTAGAAATATGTTCAGTCCAACTCCATTTTGGTCTCTTAATTTTTTCAGTAATAATTAAGACCTGATTGTTCTCTCATTCATGTATTTAGTTTTCCATCTCTTCTTGTTACACCTAACATACATCTCCATATTTTATTGAGTGGTCTGAAGTCTATATTGCTGTTCTGTTAAAGGTCCAAGTCTCATCCACAAGTAAGAACTACGCATTTAATAAACTCATTTCTTTTCATGCTCAATCGTATTTCTCTTTAGTGAAAGGACTTTATCCTAGTTTAATTCTGTGATTAAATTTATCCAATATGTTTCCATATGAATTGATAATCTGATCACGGACTTTGTAGTTGTTAATTTCTTTTGATTCATCAATATCAATCTTTATTTTCTTTTGAGAAAATCCATTGAGCATTACTTTAGTCTTTTTAACATTTACCTTTAATCGTACTTTCTTACTTTCATCTGATAACTCTTGCAACATTTCCTGAAGCTCTGAAGCATTATTTAAAAAAAAAAACAACTACATCATCTGCAAAATCTCAATGACTTAAATGATCTCCATTTACTTCTACTCCTTTAGCTTCCCATTTTAATTTACAAAATACTTCTTGCAGCACTACTGTAAAAAGTTTTGGAGATATGGAGTTACCCTGTCTTACACCCTTTTCAGTGTTTTTAGTACCACTACATAATCTAATCATCATTGTTGCATTTTAATAAATATTCTTATAATATTAATATCATTTATATTCTCTATTACTTTTTACAATGCTTTTCACAACCCACTATTGACAGTTTTGATTGCCCCAGCAATCTCCTTCAGAACTATAACAAACACAATACAAATACACGAACATATAATTTTACATGTATAATTGTATTCATGTATTTATATTGTGTTTGTTATAGTTCTGAAGATTTCTGCAGCAGTCAAAACCATCAGTAGTGGGCTGGAAAAAGTAATAAAGGACATAAATGATCTTAATATTATATGGATTTGGCAGTGCAGTAGGAAAGATAAAGTTATAATACTTCAGAATAGAATAAATGTTAAATTGGCTATTTTTTTTTAAATTTATTTTGGTAATTTTTTTTTAATAAAAAATAATTTTCAAAGTTACTTTTTTTTATTGTATTTATATATTGGACTATTTCCATCATCTAATATGAGTATTGAATGTCTTTAGAAAAATTTAACTTTATTTAAATATTCCAAATACATTCAACTGTTAGTAATAGAACGCAGGTTAGTATATGTACAATGTTTTGAGTTATTTTCCTCTCTTCTTCAAGTGTTGGTCTGACCAGTGACAGTACTAGCATAGGAATCGAACTTGAACTCTTAGATTCTTGAATATTGAATTTTAAGGTAACCCTCTAACCAACTTAGCCAATCTAGGAGTCAAGTTTCGATTCCCATGCTAGTCTGTCACTGGTCAAGACAGCAACACCTGAAAAAGAGGGGAGAATAAATACCTCTAGAAACGTTGTACATATACTAATCTGTTTGATGTGCTATTACTAATACTTGAATGTATTTGGAATATTTAAATAAAGTAAATTTTTCTAAAGACATTCAATACTCATATTAGATGATTGAAATGGTCCACCGTATAAATACAACTAAAACACCATCATCACAAACTTTTAGGTAAACATTACTTTTTTGATGTTTGTTTTAAGAGATTTGTAGATTATTTTGATGAAATTGTTTATTATTAGAATGAATTAATTTTCCTATGTTGTGATAGGTCTATGTGAAACTTTTTGTAATTTTTCAACTTTTGGTATTTTAGTACAGAACCATCCGAATTCAAAAATTGGACTTGATTTGATAGAAATATGCATATACAAATTAAAGTCATTTTTAAAAAATTATATTTGAATTTTGAAAATATTGGAAAAATGAGTTTGTAACGAACAATGGATGTTTTTGTCATTCAACAGTTTACAGAAAACAGTCTAAATAAAGGATTCCAGAAAATTAACAAAATCTTTGATTAAAATTTACTTTTTAAAATCCAAATGAATAAATATTAATCCCTGATAAATCTATCTAATTCTGCTTTAAAATATTAAAATAGTTCTATAAATATTACAATATCTTAAAACATCGTAACACAGTTTAACTTTTATCAGTCAGTTTCACATGGCATGGTGATCATAACCGACATAGTTTCCATTGAACGAGAATTATTAACTTCTGTTATTTAAAATAAAACATTCATCAAAATATAAAATCACAAACCAATTTTCTTTAAAAAACTTGTTTTTTATTATTATGACTATATGAATTTTAATTTCAAGAGCAACGTTTCGACTATTTACTTCCTTATAGTCTTTTTCAAGCCTCTAAAATATACAAAAAATAATAAAACAAATAAAATAAAACATTATATAATCATTAAACTCTACATTATATAATCATTAAAATTCATATAGTCATAATAATAAAAAACAAGTTTTTTAAAGAAAATTGGTTTGTGATTTTATATTTTGATGAATATTGTTTATACTGACTATTTTTAAAAGAAAAAAGAAGTTCAAGATTAAAGGTTATGCTATTCTAAATATCTAAAATAAAACATATATATAAAAGCAAAAATGTGATTATGTGTACTTTTGGATTTATTGTGTAAAAATTATTATTAATCTTAATAAATTTTGCAAAAATTATCAAGTTTTTAGTTATTCCAAAAATTTTCTCAAAGAAATCTCACAAATCGCGTAGAATGGATTTCTTAGGGCGAAATTCATTTAAATACATTGGCAGCAGGAAAATACTTTTATTTTCCCGCTTATTGGATTATACTGATCTCTTTAAAAAAATTTTAATCAGAAATAAGCAATTTTGCTATTTTTAAAAGACGATTAGCAAAATATCTCAATAGTTGACTATAAAAGTACAATTTAAGGAAACATAACATCAATTTCTCTGGTTTTCTCTGATCAAAGATTTTCAGGTCACTTTAAGAAAGAGTTGTAGTGTCTACTTTCTGTTGTTCACAGTATCTAGAGTCTTCACAATCCCAAAACTTCTTAAGAAGTAACAGTATTGGCAATATATATGTATGAGTGTATATTTGGTGATATCCAGATGAGTCTCTACGGAATTATTTGGATATTGCAATGGCAAAGATTCTATATATAAAGTCCGCTTTATATATATATTTGATAATTTATTGATGGCCAATACACTTTGTACCTGATCGCCCAGAATTTTGATGATCATTGAAATCATGATCCCAGAATTTTTCTGTATTATCGTAGGTATTTTAGTACTTAAATTTTGGTGGCCCAGATGAAATTTTGACAATATCTTGTATATTTTGCCTTGAGTTTGGTATCAGCTAGATGATGGTAAGTCTCAGATTTTAGCGTGTACCTCTTTTAAAACCAGTCACAAGAAATGACGTTGACTCTATGAATAATGTTAATCGTACCATATTATGACTTATAATTAATTATATTGGATTCTCGTACTGATTTTTTGATTATTTTCTATGCTCGGTAAAAAAACAGGATGCTCTTACGATTAGTTTTGTTTGTGAGAATGATTTCTATCACCTTATTTACAATTTGTACATATTATTACAAAATGATGCAACCAACATTTGGTTTCAATAGCCCCTGATACCCTCTCACTTTATATCATTACAATTTACTCTAAAGATTTTGCATAAAAAATACGCAATTATAATGAGTTCTTATAAGAAAGAACAAATTTTGATAGTTTAAATTTAAAATTCATAAAAATTTGATCAAAAAATTAAAGCTTAAACTGAAAAAAAATGTTAATTAATGAATAAACATTTTACTAAGCATATTTTAAAAAAACTTACTAACCTAGGGTAAATATACTGTACAAAAACATTTTGAAATCACTATTTTAATTGTCCACTATTATATTTCTTAAATAGAGATAGAATTATTTCTAATTCGCTAATTGCAGTATTAAAATGAAGCATGAATGGAAAAAAAGAACAAACGGTGGTGCTGTTAATTTATATATATATATATAACAATAAAAATAATTAATATAATGGTAATTAACCATAATTTAATGGCAGTTGAAGAGAGTTAAGAATTAACCAAAAGTTCTGTGGATTGAAAGATTGTATATAATAGTTAATTACCATTATATTTATTATTTCTATTGATATATATATAAGTTAAGTATACTTTTATGGCAGTTGCGGAAAATTAAGAAATTAACTGAAAATACTTCTAATTATAAATTTATTAAACGCACATTGATTACGTAAGTAATATTTACTGAGGCTATAACCTCGATAATATGCATGTAAAATGCGATAGTAGGGACCTCTACAGGTGTTTTAACCACAAGCTTACGCATTTTACACGCATATTATTGAGGTTATAGCCTCAGTGAAAATACTTCTGCAGATTGAAGGACTGTATATAATGCTTAATTATCGTTATATTTATTATTTTTTTTATTACAATAGTTTTTAATTAATGGACATTTTATTTGTATGTGTGTGTATATATACATAACGACTTTTCAAATTCTATTCACATAAATGCCAGAAAATTAAACAATTTGATAAAGAAATGCAATGTGGCATTGATTGCTGTTTTAATAATCTAAATGAGGAAGGTACTACAGGTGTAGAAGCAATCTTTATCTGAAACAAATTACAAGATTGATTTAAATTGTTCAAAATAATCATATTTTTAATTTATGTTTAGTATCCTTCAATCATATAAAGTTGATTATTAACTGCATTTTCTCCCTCAAAATAATTTACAATCAATGTTTGAAATACAGGGATACTTCATATACCTGGGGTTTAATTGTAATTATAGGGGATTTGAACACAGACTTTTAAGCTCCCATCAGCTATCCACTCTATCGTATATAACCGATATACATTACCAGCATTCACTAATGGATAACCGAAGGGAACTTGAAAGTCTGTGTTCAAATCCTCTATAATTAATGTATGTATTTTTTGCTGCAAATGAAATATTCATAAGAATTTTAATTCATATGATTGAGCGAATATATTTTACCTAATGTACACATTGTAAAATTAATATTAACACGCTTTATTGTTATATACGATCAAAATATGTTTTTGATTACCACTGTACTGGATGAAACTGGCGTGTTTTTTATGTGTTTGTGGTTATTAGTTATTGAAATCTTTACTTTGGATATATCATAAACAAAAGTATTGATTGCTTTGCAAAGGAACTGGATGAAAATCAGATAAAATACATTAACTGTATTTCAATTCTATAATCAAAACTGTACTCTGTATAATGAATAAACTCTGTACTGCACTATAAATTTTAACATCATTTTATTTTGGGATGATGTGATTTTAGTGGAACCACTATCCTACGACATCATCAATTTTGCAAAATGGTTGCCATTTTGAAAAAATGGCGACTTCAAAAAAAGTTTCAAAATAGTGGCTATAAATTGAAGATGATTACTATAGCAATTCCTCACATAATTGAGGAGCAGTGAATAAATAAATATATATATATACCACTACTCAAATTTGTATGCACCTGTATAACAATATGGTTATATATGTAAAGCAGTAACCTATTATTTTGATCATGCATTCTCAAACTCATTATGGGTATTTGTGTTTCATCCATGGTCTATGTTGGTTTGTTAAAAATTTTGCTTATGAACTTGGGCAGTCATTTTATATGACTATTCCAAACCAATATCAATAATAACTACGATGATAAATCGCAGGGAGTTAATATATCTTCCAAACATTCCGTCAAACGTTTGCCTGCCATGCCATTTAATTTTATTATTTTAAAAAAAAACATATTTAAAACTATCAAAATACTTCTCACTTTGCTCTTAAGCAAAATATTTTCTTCATATTTTTTTCCTATCTAACATATCATGATTGTCATCGTATAAATAAAATATTTCTTTTTCTAAAGCTTACGCAGTATATACAATACTGCACATGTTTAAATTACACATACAATACTGGGATTTCAGTTGTTTAATATAAAATTTAATATAATCTTCGTATTTCATGCTGAACCAGCACCCGTCCAGATTATTTTTTCCCACACACATATATATATAATCAGTGTTCAATTTATATTAAGGTAGCAAACTTTATACTTTAATGGCCAGGCTTCAATCTACTCCAGCCTCCAACTCTTCAGCCATCCGTACCATTGAAAATCTGATGATACAATGCCCAAATCCCATGCTGATGCCAATATTCTTCTTATGTCCATGTTGACCTCAAGTCACTCCGACCCCTCATGCATAGAACCTTATCCATTTAAATACGTAGAAGAGGGATGGGCAGAATGCAAGCTTAATGTGTAAGATTTGAACAACAAGCATCCCTCTTTTTTTTTTATTTAAATGGACACTATCCTATACATGAGGGATCACAGTGACTTGAGGTCAACATGGGCATAACAATAATATTGGCATCAGCATGGGATTTGGACATTCTATTATCAGATTTTTAATGGTATGGATGGCTGAAGAGTTGGGGGTTGGAGTAGATTGAAGCCTGTCCATTAAAGTGTAAAGATTTGCTATCTTAATATAAACTAAGCACTGATTATATATGTGTAGGGGAGACGATAATCTGGACCAACTGATGGGTGCTAGTTCGACATGAAATACGTATATTGGTGATTATTTATCTTTTCTGCATGTGTGTGGTCATGTGTATCAGTAGTATGAGATAGTGTGGATAGTTGAAGGTTGCTTGAAAGTCTGAATTTAAATCCCCTATATTTACAATTAAGTTCCAGTTATAAGAATGCCTGTATTTCAAATCTTATAATCTTAGTTGTAATTTCGCTAATTATCAAGGAGATAAATGATAAAATCAGACCGGCAAAAATCTCTACTAATGTACAAAAAGAAAAATATCTGCCCAGTTTTAAGAAATATAGTTTATTTTTACTTAAGAAGTAATCTTATTACTCTGCTATCTCAGCTTTAATATATGTCTGTGTAGTTTATATACATTTAAAAAAATGTATTTCAAAAGTTGTATATTTTTTATTCTTACATTTATTTTAAAGTGGACTTCAGACCACTCAAAGAAGTATTGAGAGATGCATGTTAGGAGTAACAAGAAGAGATCGAAAGAGAACAAACAGATGTTATTGACCTCATTGAAAAAAATAAAAGACTGAAGTGGAGTTGGGGTGGACATATTGCTAGAAGAGATGATAATAGATGACAATTGAAATCTTAAACGGGATTCCAAGAGATTGTAAAAAGCCCAGAAAGAGACCACATGTGAGATAGATGGATGAAATAAAAAGTGTGCAGGGGTGATGTGGAGAAGAGAAGTTAAAGATTAGAGAAGATGGTTTGAACTTGGAGAGACCTTCATCCTGCAGTCGATTGATAATGGTTGATGATGATTTTAAAGTCCGTAAATAATATACATGTATAAAGCCACTAACTGTGTACGCTTGTTTTTGATTTCTTTTAAATCCTACATATATCTTTATCACATATATGTGGTCATATGTATCGGTTGTATAAGATGGAGTGATGACTAAAGGGAACTTAAGCCTTGATTCATCCATAACCATGTGCGTATCAAAACAACTCATTTTTTTAATTATATATATATTTTAAAGTATTCTTAGAATTATTTTTTTTAAAATAAAATATTATGCTTGAATGCTATTCTTGGAAGTGTAATAAATTTATCTTTCCATTAATAATATTTTCAAATGTATAAAAAAAAATAATAATAAAATAATATTAACCATTTATATCACTTTGATATTTTATAAAATGCATAAACTAGGAATTGTAATAGTCTATATTTCTAAATTCTGATAGTCTTTTTTTCTTTGGGGTCCAAATGGCAGCATAGTTTGCTGATTGAAATAATTATTTGAATTGGTGTCTTTTAATATTTTATACATTACTTCCCCAACTGGATAATTAGCTGATGAATTATAAGGTGAAAGCACTGATGTAAATGACGTGGCGCGCCTTATGTATGATTATGTTATTTTATTTCTCTTGCTGGTATTAAGGGACAATTACCACTGCATTTCTAAATTATTTTGAAAGTCAAACAGTATAAATAAAATACTTTCTGTTATTATTGATTGTGGAAAAATCACTTTTGAATTGAGCTTGGTCTTTTAGTTGGTTTGGGTCCACATTTTGCTTTAGATAAATTGTGATTATCTTGGTAAAAATCTTGCTCAGAACTGATAAAAGACTGATAGGTCTGTAATTTTTACCATCTTCTTTATCACTTTTTTAAATTATTATTTTTTGCGTGACTTGATACAATGGTAATTTCATGGATTCAACATCATAATCATTTGGACATTTTATATATATTTTTGCCAATAAGTTTTCTCATTTCTTCTTAGCTTCTTTTAAGATATCAATAATGATTTCATCATCTCCTGCAGCTTTTCGTAGATTTAATTGCATAACTCACCTCATTTTAAATGCTTAGCAATTCATTGTTTTCTTGTTCTTTATTATTGTACAACTTTTGTAAAACTTTCACATATTTCTTAACACTCTTTTCAATATTAGTTCCAGTATTTCTTCTTATTGCTTTAACAAATGCTGTTTAATACTTTTGACATTTATTCACTTTTATAGGTTTTCTTTTTCAATTCACAATTAAATTTTTTTATATCATTTTTTTTTGTATCATTTTATACAATTCTGGATATTTAATTGTTTTTAATGGATTATTCTAAAAAAAATTTATTCTTTTTTTTTCTTTATACATTGTCTTTTCTCAATTCAAATTTATTGTTGTGACCCAAACAGTAATTAAGATCAGTTTTTATAAACTGAAGAAGTTTAAAAAGTTGTTTATAACTAATCTACTATCATTTAAGTGATCTATTAATAAAGTGTAAAGAAGTTATCAGGTTATTAGCTACAACCAAGTCCAAACAATATGTTTTAATATCATGAAATTTTAATTTATACTCTTATTTTCATTAAAACCAGTCAACACTTGGAGAATCCCAATATCAATAACAATCAACAATTTCAATCTGTTGCCAAGGCAACCTCCTTTTAACAATAAAGGTGGAATCCTGCTTTTATTAATAGTTCTAATATACTTATATAGATACTAAAGATTCTACACTTTTTAAAGTTTATAATTTGTGTGTGTTTTAAAATAATATGTATTTTTATTTTATTATCCAGTTTTCTTTTGTAAACCATTTTAAATATGTAGGTAACTAATCTCTTTTAAAAGCCCAGTGCAAGTCAACCTTTCTATCAACTTATAGAAAACATTAAAGGAGAAGACGGTATTCACCAAGCTTGCTTATTTTCTGGGTAGTGAATTTGATGATGGAGTAAATAGAATCCTGTTCATTAAAGTTTGAATTTTTTCTACCTTAATACAAACCACGCACTGATTATATGTGTGTGGGGGGGAGATGATTATCTGGATCAAATGAGTGCTGGTTCAGCATGAAATACATATATTGAAGATCATTTATCTTTTTCACATGTGTGTCATGGGTATTGGTTGTATGAGATTGATTGGATAATGTTGAAAGGAGCTTGAAAGTCTGTGTTCACATTCTCTATAATTAGATCTATCTAAGAGTAACTAAATACCCATTTACTTACCAATATTGTGTGGTTAACTAGGCTGGTTATGAGTTAGATACATGAGAGAAAATTTCTAAGTCTGTTAAAAAGAATTTCATTTGTTCTGGATTTGAATCCCAGTCTAGATATATGGTAGGCAGTTGCACTGTCTCTGCAACGTAAGACTTTCTAAATAATTTTAATAGGATTTCTAATGCTTGCCTCAAGTAACAACATTGATTAGCCCAGTTCTGTTCATGGGTGCTGTAGTGTCTGCATGCAGACAAGTAACGAGTCTGTAATCATCCAAACTGGGATATGCTGCTGTTTCGGATAAGTTATGAAATAGGTTATTTCATCATAATGAAAATTAGATTTGGATATTCTGTCAAAGTAACATAAAAGGGTTACATAAATTTCAGTACAATTTTAAAAATACAATGGCAAGATCGTAAGACTAATCAATATATTCTTCAATGTGCTTCGTGCAATACTTTAAGTCCACTGTTGTTTCACTTCTTCATCGGATTGGATGTGGGATGAATGACTATTAGAAGACTTCCAAAACTAATTCTTTTTTACATTAATAATGACTACCTTAAAGGTATTCCAAAAAAGTGTGAGGCTGTTGGTTTTCGTTGGAAAGATACAACAGAGGATAGAATACACTAAGGACTTACATTTGACATGGCAGCGTTAAGTATCAGAAAATTTTACCACAGAACAAATTTAAAAGCAGCATTATAAAATATGAAATAAACTGGATAATGAACCAACATATTCTATATAAGGACATGTTTGTGATTCACAAATTAATTTGTATAATCATCTCTAGTGCAGTATTATTTTGCTTTATTTTTTTTATTTTTATTTTTTGGGGGGGGGGGGTTTGAACTGATTCAAGATAATTTACATATATATTAATTCTCAATCACATGTATCTGAAAGTATGTCATTATATAAATATATTATTGTATTTCCCTCCATTTTTTTTTTAATTTTATTTATCCAATTATATCACTTGATTTTTTTTTTTAAAAAAAATCAGTTGAACTATGAATTGTGGGAAATATCGTATTTTCAAATTTTAGTTTTAGATTATTTTTATTCTTTTTATGATTGTAAAATATATAAACACAAAAATTCAAGAATAAAATTTTTCAACTCATTTGAATGTGGTTCACAATTGAGAGTTGAATAGAGGAAGGGGGTGCATAAATATCCTCCAAGCATATAAAAATTTAATATATATTTCTGGGGGGGGGGGGGCGTAATATTTTAAAATATATTAACAAAACGTTATTTATTTTTTTAATGTAACCTTTGAATGTTATATACATAACACACATCGTCTGTATGATTATATTAGTTATATCTATAGTAAGATGTTTAAACATCACCTAAAGATTAATAAGAGATTTGAACTTAGGACTTTCTGTTTCATCCCCCACTCCATCTTAAACAAACGATACATCACACTTGTGAAAAGATAACTGATCCCCAATACATGTATTTCATACAGAATCAGCACTCATCAGTTGGGCCAGATAAATGTACATGTATATACCATCAGTGCTCAGTTTTATTAAGATAATTCCTTAAACTTTAATGGACAGGCTTCAACCTTCTCACCCATATAATTATTCAACTATCAATTTCATTGAAAAACAATGATGGAATGCTCAAAGCTTTTTTTGGAATTGATATTATGGTCATACCAATATGGACATTACATCGATTTAATCCCTCATATTAGAGGATCATTATGTATCCATTCATATTAATAATTAGAGATTTGCTTGAAATTTCATTAGCAGCCACGAATGAAATTATAAAAATGTTAGAAGTGAGATTTGTAATGACTGTACCAACCATACATCCACATATATCACATTAAAACTATACTTGTTTTTTTTTAACGTCTCATTGTGATGCCATATAACCTTTCAGGTAAAAAACTTTTCTAAAATTGTAACTCTCCTTTAAATTTTATTCTCACACATATTTTGCCAACGAAGGTTTTTGATATTTCATGTTTTCAAAGTGCCTTTTGAATAATGTCTACTATGTAAATAAATACTATTTTCCCCACGAAAACCCTGTTCAAATTTGCCGTAAAATAATTTCTAGGAAGTCTGCTATTATTCATTCATATTACATGTGCAATCTAAAAGAAATGTGCCCATATAATAATGCATGCAACAGCATCATTCTTAAAGTTACAGCCTTAGTAAATATTTCATTAAAAGTTATGTTTTTCTCTTTGTGTGCATGTTTTAAAGCTACTCAAAACTTGATATAAAGTTTTTTTTAATTATTATTTTTTTTAAACTCAACCTGTATATGAAATTTTTATCATTTTTCTTGTCAAAATTTTGTGGGAAGGGGGTAGGGGATATACCTTTGACTCTAGAGTGTATTTATTTATACCTTTGACTCTAGAGTGTATTACGATTTTTGGGACTTGAGGCAATAACTAATTTTTAGAACTCTCAGTTGAAGTAATAAAACTTGTAATATTTTAAAACATTTTGTTAAATATAATTTTGGATAAATTCCTTATATTTGTAGACTTGAAGTCCGTATACCAAGTATGATTCTGTTTGAATCTATTGGTGATATTTAATCACTCGGCTAAATATTTTATACTTTTTTAAGAAGTCATGTATAGAGTATGTATACTGTTTTATTTATGGTTTTATTTATTTTTTTAATGTTATAGTTTGTTTTGTTTTTTTATAAAAATATAGAAAATTTTATTCTGAAATTTGGATACAACTCATATGATCAAATTATTGATGTGATACATTAAATGGTATTTAAGAAAAGGAACAGTTCATTGATGAAACGTCCTGCGCTGCATAATCTAAAAGGGCTAAAGATTCGTGGGAGCCAAGGAAAGGGCCCTGAATTTGATATCTTGGAGATTGGTGACTAAACTCGCATGACCCAAAATGTATAAAGATAACACCAAAGTTTTGTTCATGGAAAAAAAACCACCGAATTACATAGGTAAATCAGACCCTTCAACATGAATTCCAGGGTCATAATGCCCAGGGTCTGAGGGATAGGCTTGAGGAAGGAGGCAAAATATAATTAATCCTAAAGGAATGCACACTAGCCAGTTAGCCATTGTTTCCAGAATAGAAGATTTCCATCTAGCTATGCAAGGCACCATCCTTAGGGGGGCATGCTTTTGCTAAAGTGTGTATATAAATTTATAAATGATAACAAATCTTGATAATATTATCACATTTATTTGTTAAAAATTACTGGATGGCAAATGATCAAGCATTTTGTTGTTGTTTACAAACATAAATAGGACTCATTCTACCTATATATGTTAACACAAAACTGAAAGATATTTTGGTTATACTGATATGTATAGCTTTAAAAAGAGATTTTGACTTAATCTCTTAAGCCAAAAATTAATCTGAGAATATGGATAGATTAAAACTAGGTATAGATTTAATACACATTACCATCTAGTGCTAATTATTTGTTCGAACTTCCAATAGATCAGAAAATGGAGTAGAATAAACCGTTTGCTCCTGTAAAAGTATATTATGTGTTCATTTTTGGTTTTATAACCATTATAATTCTTGTATTGTAGTTACTAATGTGAGGTTATTGTTTTTAGCAAGATGTTATATTGTTAACTTATATCCTTCATCTTATCCTAATACTGTCCATAAGTTTTAGTAACAGAAGAATGGACTTTTTCATTACGGAAGTTCAACCTGCCATTTTTGGTCTTGACGGTCACATGATCTGACAAGCGGGTAATTATTTAATTCAATACTTTATAACCTCAAATGCTATTTTAAATTGTTGAAATTAGAAAATATGAATGCATATTTTAACGTAGTTCTGTCCGCATTCATTGGATTGGTCATGAGAAATGAATGAAGATTTCCTAAAAGCATGTTTTATTGTCAACGCGACCATGGCTTTTATAAGAGAGATGGACGTTATTTTATAAAAATTATCTCAATAGCATTCTAAAAAAATACAGTAGTGATTGTTTTCATTGGGACAATATGACAGAGGATGGAATGCGTTGGAAAAGTAAAATGATGTTGAAATATTTCAGAAAGAAAAGTTTGTCATAGAAGAAGTTAAAAGACAACTTAGCAAAATGTGTTCTATGAATGGATGTTTTTGTATTTCACAGATTAGCTTGTATGATCTTCGCAAAACTCATCTCTATTTTTATTTTTTTCTCATTATCTTTTTTCCCCTCGTGTAGTTGGAACGGGCATTCTCGTTGGAGAATAGCTGCTCTGGCTTTATTGTTCGATTAATCGGAATATTAGTAAATATACGTATCAAATAATGCAACCACTAAATATTAGTAGCAAAATGAAATAAGATAATGAACTCTTCCAATATAACTAATAAATGTTAGATTTCATTAGATACTAATATTAATTATATTGAGAAGATCATAAGCTACGAAAAATTATCACTTATGATTCTATTATTTGTTTATAACACTGCCTTTTTCCACTCATACTCCTTGACTTTTGTTCAGACAAAATCTTTCTTACAGACCAAATATCAGTAAAACAAAAAATGTTGATAACAAGGTGAAATGAAAACTTATCAAGAAATATTGAAAATCTGTTTATCTTTTTCACATGTGTGTGGTCGTAGCTGAAGAGTGCTTGAAGGTCTGTATTCAAATCCTCTACAATCACATCTAATTTCCAAGATATATTAAATTATACTTCTCATCAAAATGTAAACATTAAAAGCTAAACCAGTGAATAAATAATCAAAATTTACCAAATTCACAACTCAACCAGACTAGCCAAAAAAAAACAAAACTCTAAAACATAACCAATGGTTAGTTTCACTGCTACAAGCAGACTTAAACACATTTAAACTAAACATTACCCACAATTCCACTTACCTCCCATATACCTTTAATATCAAAAGAACTTTTAAATAAGTCAATTGCTTCAGAATCATAAATTTTTAATAATAGAGTTCTCTTTTTTTTTCATTTTTCTCAAAGAAGACCTTAGCTTCACCAAAATTAATAGGGTGGCCTGTATCTTATTCATGGATATATATATAAAGCAGAACTAAGATATCCTTTGTTTTTGTAAGAAGGTATATATAGGTCAGAGTAATTTGAATTCAAATGAAAGAATGAAGATACATAAATGTAGGGTTAGAAATAAATAGCTTAGTTCTGCTTTATGCATCCATGAAAAAGATACAGATCACACTATTAATTTTGATGAAGCTAAGGTTGTCTTCTTTGAGAGAAAAGGAATAAAAAGAATTAAAACAATCTAACTTATTCAAAATTTATGATTCTGAAGCAATTAACTTATTTAAAGTTTTTTTAAGATTAAGGATGTATGGGAAATAAGTGGAATTGTGGGTAATGTTTAGTTTAAATGTTACTTCTTTTTTTTGTAGTTCTTTACTCTTAAGAAGTCTTGCTTGTAGCAGTGGAACCATTGGTTGTGTTTTATAGTTTATTTTTTGGCTAGTCTGGTTGAATTGTGAATTTGAGTAATTTTGATTAAATTATACTTGTACTCTAATGTTAAATGTTGATATTGTAAACTAAAACATATTCATTTTCATTATTCTTTTTATTGCTTATTATTACTACAATTATAGGCCAAAGATTCCCAAATCAATTCTTATTTGAATAAATGTTATACAATAAATGTGCCAATAGCTCGTCACAAGCTTTTCAGAATATTCCTATCTCCAGACTGGTTCCATGCTTTTGGCATTCCTCAGTGAGGTGCTGTGGATATTCAAGCATTAGATTTAAAATACCAGGTCAAGCCCAGCACTTTATCTAATGTTTAACTATTAAGTAGAAAATCTGAAATTTTCAGACATCCATATGTCTTCAATCCAGCTATCTAATTTAAATAGCCATATGAGACTGAACTAAGTTCAGATACACTATATATTAATAGATTTAGAAATATAAAATCACCAAAACCTTAAGAGCAAAACAATAATTGCAAATAAATCATATATCACATGACTTAATTAATAAGCTTGTATTGCAAATGTAATATAATGAGTGTGCCAATAGCTCTTAACAAGCTTTTCAGAAAATCCCAATCCCCAGACCAGTTTCTGGCTTGTGGCCTTCGTCAGTGAGGAGCTTTGGATCTGAGAGCACTTAGGATCTAACACAACCCTCCAGCAGCCACCTTTTATCTCGACTACAAAACTAGCATATATAGTCATATAGGTCTGAACTTAGTTCAGTACCCATACCTTTTGGTGTCTTTGGTTGTTTAATAACAGTTAAGAGCAAGTATAAGAAATGGTGGTCATGTAATATTTGAAACAGTTGCTTCATTACCTCATTTATGACTTCTGCCTATATCACTCATGTCTCTGTAATAATTTATATTTTCTGAATAATGTAAAACAATAGGATATTTTCCTTTTTCTTTAATAAATATTTTCTTAGATTCTTGCACGTATTTATTGTAATGGGAAAGTTAGCTTTCAACTTTTATTTTTATTCAAATTAAATCATTCTTTGTATTTTCTATCAATCTATGTTTATCCTCAATAGTTTGATAGTAAAATTATATATTTACATCTTCTAAAATATAAAATGGTGATCCCAATTCGTAATAAATTTAATTCGAAATAATTTTATTTACGTTAAACAAATATAGATAAATTGACATTTTTTTATAAACAAAAATATTTTAATTGTTCTTCAAGAATTATTAAATATCAATATACTGACATTAATATTTTATTACTAATCTTTCTGTATCCACCCCCACCCCATTGAAAGAGCAAATCCACATGCGGGTTTATATTTATATAAACATATATACTGGCGTCTGTGGGTATGGATATTGGATATGCGTGTGCGCAATGTAAAGTCAGTTTTTTTTTTTTTTTTTTGATGACATTGTATATTGTTACTGTAATTATTTTTACACCGTGCTTTATATTGTAAAGCTTTTTTTATTATTATTATAAATTGTGCGTGCGTGTGTTGATGTATTGTCAAAATAATGGAGATTAATCTGCCCCCCACCCTCACTGAACCCTGACATTAAAGTCGCGGGTTGATAAATAAACGCCCACATTTGTGTGTGTGAAGATATCCGGGTAAATAGTCATTGTATTGGATGTGTAAAACGTAAGCTTTTAGCTTTGCGTGTATTTTTATTTTCAAATTAGTACATCTGTATTTATCTGCCATTTTGTATCCCATAATTCTTTTGATAGTTTTAAATTAGGTCAAAACAATTTCATTTTATTTAACAGTGTTCTTTTTCTTTTAGAGCCAACTTATCGTTAGTAAAGGGTATCGATGCGAGGAGCATACTGTCAGGACCGATGATGGGTACCTGTTATATGTCTATCGTATTCCCCACGGCATCCAATCCATCAACAGACCATCCAAGAATGTAGTATTTTTACAACACGGTTTGCTCTGTTCGTCAGCTGACTGGGTTATCAACCTAGCTAATCAAAGTCTAGGTAAGCCATCGATTAACCAATCAAAATCCAAGCTTTTATGAATACGGAATTTCAGACCTTAAAATGCCATCTAGTGATTGATAATTTAATCAAATTTGTGCTTTTTACTAATAACGCTTTTACACTATTTGAAAAATATATTCTTCTGGTATTCCACAATTAGTTATATATATATATTAATAAGTTCAAGGCCGGAGGAAGGATCGTCAGCGCTTTTATGCAAAACACTGATTAGCGCCCCCCCCCCTCTTCAAAAAAAAGTTTCAATGTTTTATTAAAGATAACGACGAAAAAAAACTATTATATAATTTAAATACAAATTTATATACTTGAAGTTTACGTGTAATCTAGTAAATTTGATCATAATTTCAAGCTTCCTTCCACTATCCACTTTATGTCGTACAACCAATACATTTGAACATATATAAGCGAAAAAAGATAAATGATCCCCAACATGTTGTATTTTGTGCTAAACCAGCACTCATCAGTTGAGTCCAGCCCATCATCTCCCACATATATGTACAATCAGTGCCGACTTTATATTAAGATAGCTAATCTTCAAACTTTAATGGACAGGCTTCAATCTTTTCCACTCTTCAGCTATTCATATAATGGAATGCCCAAAGCCCTTGTTGATGCCAAAATTGTCGTCATACCCATGTTGACTTTTTAAATCACTCCGATATAGGACCTTAATAGATTCATTTAAATACACAGGAAATAAGCAGAATTCAGGCTGAATTTGTAATATTTTAAATACATGTATATTATATCAAAATTACACCAAATTCACAAGGCAAGTATATTATATATATTGTAGTTTAAAAGGATTTGAACACAGACTTCCAAGCTCTCTTCAGCTATCCTCTCCATCTTATATAAATCATGCAGGAGTTGGAGGATGGAGAAGATTAAAGCCTGTCCTATAAAGTTTGAAGATTTACTAAATATAAACTGAGCATTGACTGTATGGGGGGTGATGATTGGGACCAACAGATGAGTGGTGGTTCAGCATAAAATATGTATATTAGAGCTCATTTATCTTTTTCACGTGTGTATTGGTTATATATAATGGAGCGAATAGCTGAAAGGAACTTAAAAGTCTGTGTTCAAATTCCTTTTAATTACATCTAAACTTCAGTATATATGAAACGTTCGTATTTAAAATGTTATAGATTTAGCCGGAATTCTGCCTATCCCTATTCTGCATATTTAAATGGACACATTAAGGCCCTATGACTTAAAGTCAACATGGGCATGACAACAATATCGGCATCAATAAGGGCTTTGAGTATCCTATTATCAGATTTTCAATAATACGGATGGTTGAAATATTGGAGGGTGGAGAAGATTGAAGCCTGTTTATTAAAGTTTGACGATTTTCTATCTTAATATAAACTGAATACTGATTGTATATACGTGCAGGAGATGATGATCTGGACCAACCGATGAGTGCTGGTTCAGCACGAAATATATATATTGGAGATTAATTATCTTTTTCACATGTATGTGTATCAATTATGTAAGATGGAATGCATAGCTGAAGAGAGCTTGAAAGTCTGTTCAAATTCCCTCTAATTGTTATATAATAATAAATTTTTCCAAGGTTTTATAGAACAGAATTTATATCATCAACATTTAGAGTATTGCATATGTCATTCTGTATAGCTATGGACAAATTTATCAACTGATCTCATGCGATTGTCACACATAAATAATTTACGATTTTTAACTCCGAAAATGATCTCTTTCCACTAGCTACACTTCTAGGAAGAGTTAATATTCGTAATGATATGCTCAAATTTGGGAATGAAATGGTCAAAGCTTTCATGAATATAACTTAGGTCATCAAGAGGATTTTTGAATAGAAGATAATTCACTAAAAAATAAGTTTTTAAACATAGTTCTTCATACAATTCCTCTTCACTTTTATCATTATTATTAGTGTCATTTAAACGAATATGTAAATTGAAACATTCTTTCAATATTTTTTTTAAATCGGCTTCATCAAATTTATTTATAGTTGACAAAAGTAATAAATACTCTTCATTCAGTCTTTGATGTACCTACATTAGCATTAATTAGCAATCACTATCCTAAACAAATTACACACATATTTAGTCATCAGTATTGGAATTATAATAATATATATAATTTATATTATTACCTGTAGAACGTCTTTTTTTTATTCCAACTTCCTCTTGTAAGAACTCTAAAGCAACTCTCTTATTCCTCTCCTTCACTTTCTTTGCATATATTCATATACTCATATATATATATTGCTTATAATACTTCATTCATATACACTTTAATGCAACTAATTTTCTTAAAAACTTCTTTATTTTCTTACAGTTTCGACTGTTCAGCAGTCTTCATCAGAGCTCTATCTTCCTCTCAGTTTTACTGCTTTAATTGAAAGCAGTAAAGCTGAGAGGAAGATAGAGCTTTGATGAAGACTGCTGGATAGTCGAAACTAAGAAAATAAAGAAGTTTTTAAGAAAATTAGTTGCATTAAAGTGTATATGAATGAAGTATTATAAGCAATATATATAACTCTAAAGCAACTCATATTATATAGTCTATATGTAAAAGTAATAAGCAAAAATAAATATCCTTTAAAATCTAAAGTTCTCTCGAAGTCTTTAAGAGTTCCAATTATTTTTAATCCGGTAAAATCTTTTAGAGCGTTTTTTTTTTAAAAAATTATTGAAAACTTTAGGTGCTTTAATTATAAAGTCACAGAGAATTGGGAAGAATAATGCTTGGTGGAACAATAAATGATGATGAAATATTATCTTTTCAATCAATCCATTAACTGGGTAAACTTTTAAAAAATAATACTTTTTCATTTTTAAAGATGCGAAGGGAATAATTACTTATTTTCTAAGAAGTGAAATTCGCTAATTTTAGCCATTTCTTAACTGTTTATAGAGCATTTCAGTTAATTTTAAAACTGGTATAAAGTAAATATCCAAATGCAGTTGTTTAGGTAATAATTTTTGTAATTTGTTCATGCATTTACCATGAACATTTGCCAAATGTTTTGTTTATTTATTAGGATAGTTGAGAAGCATGCACATAACATTTTAAAACCTATTTAAATAAAATATTATACTTTAATAAAATTAAATGTACAAATCATGTTATAACAAATATTTATATTACAAATATTAAGAAATTATTAGATTGGAAGTCGAACTCCGATAATACGCTATTACTTTAAATATTGTAATCTCCACACACTCGCCTGTCAGTAAGAGTTTAAAAAACTTAAGTGCATCACTTAAGTTTAGAGTGCATTTCTATAAATACACCAACTTTCACTGACCATGCTAAATCAGGGCTTGAGTCTATTGTGTGCCCGATGTTATAATCAAATTTTGAATTATACAAATCTATTTAACCTCTTGCAGGAGAAAGACAGTGTCTCATTTTAGATTTGTACAATTCAAAATTTGATTATAACATCAGGCACGCAATAGACTCAAGGCTTGATTTAGCATGATCAGTGAAAGTTGGTGCATTTATAGAAATGCACTCTAAAATTAAGTTATTCACTTAGGTTTTTTAAACTCTTACTGATGTGTGAGTGCACAAAGATTTATAATATTTAAAGTAACAGCGCATTATCGGAGTTTGACTTCCGATCTAATAATTTCAAGATTTTCAGTGCTTTATAATAATAGATTTACATTACCGATATTAAGATAAATGATTTTTATTTTATTTATCATTCCCACAATAATTGAGAATTTATTTCAGATTTAAAATAACTTTGTCTAAATATTTTAAAATGATATTCTTTTATATTTAAATCAACACATTTAATCATTGCATTAAAAGTTTATTATTTGGCTTTACCATTATGTATACACTACTATAAATATTGCTTTAACCGGTACTATTTTAACTAATTTACCCACATATATATATACAAAATTATGCATTTTATTAGTTTTTTTTTTTTATGTATGGGTATTTTTAAAACTAAACCAAAATTGCTACAAGAATTTTAAAATGCTATAAAAATACAGGAAGACATCTTGGTTTGTTTGTTTTTTTAATGTTGTTTGATACCGTAAATTTAAGACATTATTTTTCTAATAAGCCAATAAAAAATTTTGAAGTTAAATGTTTATTATTATTATTTTACAAATATCAAATATATATCACAATATATATATATAAATGACATGGATATCAGTAGTAAAACGGATTGTTCCATTTTTGCATCACATAGTAGTAATGTGATTTGAAATATGGATCACGTAAACCTAGTATAACAAATGTGTAGAAAATTATTATTGACAAATTATATTTTTAAAAATGTTTTTTTATTTTAATATGTTTATATTTTCTTATTTAATCAAATCATAATAATTTAATATTTGTAACAGAACAAAAATCAATAAACAAATATCTGACACATTAGTGAAAAAATATTATTACATATGAAAGTGACATTTGGCAATTGAAGGAAAGAATAGAAAGGGAATTTGTTGATGCAGAAATGTATCATGGGTGAACACGTGCAAGAAGGTCAAGCAGACAATGTACAATCAACAAAAGAACAACGAACGTTGATCAAATCCGAACAAGACAGTTGGAATTGAATGGATGTGCACAGAAAATGTCATATGAAAGATTACCAAAGCAAATATGAAACTGAATGGCATCAGGAAAAAGAACAAGAGGGCACCCAAAAAGGTGTTTGAAAGAAGGAATAGATAGAGGAATTGGAGAAAATTGTGGGAAGATGTATGCACTGAAAAGAGAAGCATATTGATTAGGCATTGGATGCCATAGAATGTTATAGACCAATAAGAAAAAATTGTAAAGTCAAATCGAAATATCAATTTTTAATATACTTATTCCGTCATTTTCAATTCTACTTTTATTTGCTTACGGAATAATTATTTGTCTGAAGTGTGCATGTTGATATGTTTCGGGTGGAAAGTGGATATAGTAACTAGGTAATAAAGTAATGCAGTCTTGTAATAGCATGTGGTTATACTATTGTTTTATCCTAGCTTTTCATAAACTTCAATGGGCTCTCACATCATTATGCCACAGTGAGATAAGTGGAACTACTTGGTCGCGTTGACAATTTGTTCAATGACTGATATATTAGTCTTTAAAGAAAATATTTTTGAAAATGAACAACAATGTGATAAAATTGGCAATTCTTCAGTAAAAGTTTCTGAATCAATTACAAGGAAAGTTTAAAAAGTAAGACTCAATTTGGACAAGTAAATCGGTTTGCCCAATATCAATTGAATCCCTGAACAACTGACCATATATTTTTAAACATTGATCCAGATTATTGTTTAGTTTATGTTATTATAGGAGATTTGAACGCAGACTTTCAAGCTCTCGTCATCCTTCCAATCTATCTCTTACAATCAATATACATGACTACATGCATGTGAAAAAGATAAATGATCTCCAATATACATATTTCATGCTGAACCAGCACTCATCAATTGCTTCATATCATCATCTCATACATTATATATAATCAGTGCTTGGTTTATATTAAGATAGCAAATCTTCAAACTTTAATGGTCAGGCTTCAATCTACTCTACTCTTCAGCCATATCGTTGGAGATCATTTATCTTTTTCACATATGTGTGGACATGAGGATCAGTTGTATGTGATAGCGAAGATAGTTAAATGGAGATTGAAAGTCTGGTTCAAATTGCCTGTAATTAATCTTTCAGTGGTTTAGTAATAGTACCCGCTCTTCTCTCCTCTCCATTCTAAAATCTTCTCAAATACACAATAACCATACAATATTTCTTTTCCAACTGTTTTTCCCAATTAAATTCAATTTCAATTTTTTTTTTTTAGTTTCTTAATCCAACTAAACTATTCAGTATTGATCTGTAAATATATCTAGCTATTAATAGCTAAAGAATAAAGGTTCCATGTTGATGTTTCTTACAGCATTGCCAAATCCATATAATATTAATATTATTTGTTATTTATTACTTTTTACAACCCACTATTGGGTTAAGATTTGAAAATATAAGTGGAAGTCCTGAAGAAGATTGATTGCTGGGACAATTGAAATCGCCAATAGTGGGTTGTAAAAAGCATTGAAAAAATTAATAAAGAATATAAATGATACTAATATTTCATGTTAATGTAGATTGTTCAGGTACAATGTCAATATATTGACTAAAAACAAAAATAGGAATGTAACTTGTAGTAAGGTCTTATTTTCTTCCCATCCACAGGACTAAAATTATCTTTAAATCCAAAATTTCTGTATAACTGTCACAGACATAAGCAGCTATTTTGAGATGTAGGAGAGAAATAGCAAAATGTGATTTGAAAGTAAAAATCTTAAAAGTAACCTAGTGGTTAATTTGATGGTGATAGAACATTGTTTAGTTGGTTTTTTATACAAAGAAGAATGAGACACAGGGCAAAACTCTCCACACAGTAGTGCCACTCACTCAAGCCAGAGTAATCAATGGGTGCAGGAATGTTTGTGCATAAAATCCCTATCTAGTGCCTGCTCATTCAATATCCCCAGACTAGTTTCTGGCTTGTGGCTTTGATCAGTCAGGAGCTTTGGATCTGAGAGCACTGCACATAGATCTTAGGATCTAATGCAACCCTCCAACAGCCATCTTTTTCCTGATTAGCTAACTATAAAGGTTTGAGTCCAAAATAAAAACAATAATGTTTTCAATTCAAACTCATTTGCTTGCATAGTAACTAAAAAGGTAAAATGTGGCTGTTGAAGGGTCTCATTAGATCCTTAAGATCTTAGTGCACTGCTCTCATATTCAAGGCTCTTTACTGATGACCGCCACAAACTAGAAAGTAATCTGGGGATATTGGATGCGTAGGTATACCAGATAGGGATTTTATGCACAAACCTTTCTGCATCCATTGATTGCTCTGGCTTGCACCTAGTGGTGCTATTGTATGGTGAGTTTTACCTCTGTGTAAACACTTGTGTAATCATAAAGAATGGTGATCATGTGCTGTTTAGTGATTTAAAGATGAATGAGGTTTGTGTACTGCTTCCACTATTCTGAAATTGTTATAATTATTGATTTATATTGTATTCTTTTGTTTTCATTCATAGGCGTTAAGTTTGGATTTGAAAAACAGATTAGCAATTGCAACACGAATATGCTAATTACCAGATAGTTGATAACATTTTTTTAAAGAAAATTCTAAATCCGCAAAGGAAATGTTTAAAATAAAATAAAAATGTTTTTACTTTGAAAGTTATAAAATTAAATGTATTGTAGGTAAATTTATTATACCACTAAACATCAGGTGGTCACCATTTTTTATGCTTACACAAGCTGTTTACACGGAGGCAAAACTCTTTATACAGTAGCACCACTCAGTATGTAATGAGTTCAGAGCTGTACAACTATACAAGTTAAGGAGCTGGAATTGAAAGCATTATTGTTTTCATTTTTGAGTCGATGCTTTGTAGTTAGCTAATAAAGTAAAAGGTCGCTGTTAGAGGGTTGCATTAGATCCTAAGATCTAGATGCAGTGCTTTCAGATCCAAGGCTCATCACTGATGAAAGCCACAAGCTAGAACCTGGTCTGGGGATATTGGATGAGTAGGCACTAGATAGGAATTTTATTCTCCATCCTTCCTGCATCCTATGATTACTCTGGCTTGCACTGAGTGGCACTACTGTATGGAGGGTTTTGCCTCTGTGTAAATTTATTATAAATAAATAAACTTTTGAATAAATATAAATGCCACTTGTTAACCAGTTATGATGAAATTTGAAAAATATTGTTTTAAAATAAATGTTCCAAGTAGTTAACGAAAAAATGAAATTTAGAATATATTTGACTTGTTATAAATTTTAAAAAATGTTTCTAGATTGTTTTTGTTTTAATTAAGAAACTTACAGGGGGAGATGCTTTTAATTTACAACTTTTATAACAATTACGGGAGGTTTGAATCCAGATTTTCTTGCTCCCTTCTATCTCATACAATCGATAAACATGACCACATGAATGTGAAAAAGATAAATGATCTCCAATATATGTATTTCTGAACCAGCACTCATCAGTTGGTCCCTATCATCATCTCCCACACATATATCTAATCAGTGCTCTGTTTAAATTAAGATAGCAAATCTTCAAACTTTAATGGACACGCTTCAATCTACTCCCCTATCCAACTCTTCATGAAGCCTTCCATATCATTGAAAATCTGATGATGGAATGCTCGAAGGCCACCCTGAGGCCGAGATTCTTGGCATACCCATGTTGACCTAAGGTCAATCTGAACCCCACATGTACAGGACATAATCCATTAAATACATATGCAAGGATGGGCATATGAATTTAATGGATTATGTCCTGTACATGTGAGGTTCAGATTGACCTTAGGTCAACATGGTATGTATGAGAAGAATCTCGGCCTCAGTGTGGCCTTCGAGCATTCCATCATCAGATTTTCAATTGGATGGACGGTTGAAGAGTTGGAGTGTGTAGTGGATTGGAGCCTGTCCATTAAAGTATGAAGATTGTCTATCTTAATATATATCTGAGCATTTATAGTATATATGTGTGGGAAATGATAATCTGGACCAACTGATTATTGCTGGTTTAGCATGAAATACGTATATTGGTGATTATTTATCTTTTCAGCATATATGTGCTTGAGTGTATCGGTGTTATTAGATAGAGTGGAGAGTGGTGAGTCATGTGAAAGTCTGTGCTCATATACCCATCGACATTTTTGGTACAATTTTGTAAACAAATCCACAGAGGCATATCCAGTCCTAGCACAAAAGTCGTTAATATAGCTTATACTTCTTCTATTGATCATATAGATATAATTCTAGCTATTCACTGTTTCTAATACTTGCAGTCTTTGCTGTCTCCTCTTTTCCTTCTCAATCACGTGTTATTGTAGGACTCGGTCATTGTGAACCTCTTATGCCATCAGATAACTCCTTATACTATTACAATTCCTTCTTTTAACTACCCGCCCAGCATTTTTTACTCCAGTTCCCTTTTTTCATTTTATGTATAGATGTTTTTTAGTTAACAGATTTGATTGTATAATCATCGCAAAACTTATTTCTTAAGAGTTTTTTCACACACACACACCCTCTCTCTCTCTTTTTTACTCGTTTATGAGTGTCTGTTTATTATTAATTAATGTATTTTTGTTTATGAAATTAAAATTTGCTCTTCTATAAAATTCAGCACCCGAATGAATCATATTTTTGCTCGGATGTATATATTGATTTTTTATTGCATTGATTTGAGTATATTTTTGATTAATCTCTAAATATGACTGTTTTCTGGTTTTTAATAATAAATAGATAATGTCTATTTACTCTTAAGAAACCTCTATAAAATGGATCAGTCTATTGTAGTAAAAAGGTTGTTTGTTATATAAAAGATTCGATGCCGCCCTTCCCCTCTCGCATTTTTTTTCCTGCTGAGATGAAAAGAAGACATTTCGTGTTGTTATCAGGAGTTGCTAAGTTGTAATCATATCAAATGATCTGAAACAAAATAATTGAATTTTTAAAAGAAAAAAAAAGATTGTTTTATAATAGAGTGGAAGTGTATCTAGGTAAAATATAAATACAGAACTGGTTTTAAAACATTACTGATAATAAGTAAATTGGTGCGTTTTTTTGAAAATGTTTGCATTTTTAAATGCTATGGAAAATTATATGCTTTTTTAAGCATCCTATTTTTTTTCGTATTTGTTGTAATATATGTATTAGATTTATCTTCGTAAAGAACGAACGGCTTTAGGTTTTCATGTTTTACCAATACGCATTTCTACCTGTAAATTAATATTGTAAATCATAGCTTTGAAAACATTTAAAGCTTTTTTTTTCCTATGTCAAATGCGTTGACAGGGAAGCGAACCCGGGCCAAGTATTTGTGTCATTAATTTACACAAACTTGCATGGCGAATGGTTGGCATGACTTTTAATTTTCAACTTTAAATTAATGAAAAGAAATAATAATTACAAGTGATCCCTCTTTTTTAGTGTTTCCAGCTTTATATTTGGTTATTATTTTAATATTTAATCTTAATATTTAAATTTATTCAAATAGCCCACTTCTTCGGCAGGGGAATACTTGGATCTTTTCTGTTTATTGAGTATCTTGGGTTTGCTATTACCCAGCCTTCTTTAGTCTTTTGCTTCTCTTTCAATCTACAATTCCAGCTTTTGATAAATTTAAGGTCAGATTCTTTTCATGATCCATAAATACAGCTTTTGATAAAATTATGGTCAGATGTCTTGTCATGATCCATAAATACAGCTTGTGATAAATTTATGGTCAGATTCTTTTCATGATTCATAAATACAGCTTTTGATAAATTTATGGTCAAATGTCTTGTCATGATCCATAAATACAGCTTGTGATAAATTTATGGTCAGATTCTTTTTCACGATTCATAAATACAGCTTTTGATAAATTTATGGTCAGATATCTTGTCATGATCCATAAATACAGCATTTGATAAATTTATGGTCAGATTTTTTTCATGATCCATAAATACAGCTTTTGATACTTTTATGGTCAGATGTCTTGTCATGATCCATAAATACAGCTTGTGATAAATTTATGGTCAGATTCTTTTCATGATTCATAAATACAGCTTTTGATAAATTTATGGTCAAATGTCTTGTCATGATCCATAAATACAGCTTCTGATAAATTTATGGTCAGATTCTTTTCATGATTCATAAATACAGCTTTTGATACTTTTATGGTCAGATGTCTTGTCATGATCCATAAATACAGCTTGTGATAAATTTTTCATGATTCATAAATACAGCTTTTGATAAATTTATGGTCAGATATCTTGTCATGATCCATAAATACAGCATTTGATAAATTTATGGTCAGATTCTTTTCATCATCCATAAATACAGCTTTTGATAAATTTATGGTCAGATTCTTTTCATCATCCATAAATACAGCTTTTGATAAATTTATGGTCAGATATCTTGTCATGATCCATAAATACAGAATTTGATAAATTTATGGTCAGATTTTTTTCATGATCCATAAATACAGCTTTTGATGCTTTTATGGTCAGATGTCTCGGCATGATCCATAAATACAGCTTTTGATAAATGGTCATTTTCTTTTCATGATCCATAAATATTGAGGAATATTCAGCACTCTTTTATGCTCTATTGTAAAGATATTTATGCTGGCTAATCTAAGAGATTAGCCCTCTATTCTCCATAATATGCAAAGTTACACATGGGTTGGTTGCATTGACTTTTGTAAAACCATCTGGTGTGTGGACTCAGCAGATAATTTGTCCTTTGAATCGTTAAGCAGTTTGTTTAATAAAGGGCGAGTTCGAAAGCTTATGTTAAATTTTTCTGTGCAAAAGGTTAAAAAGGCCTGGGCAATAACAAAAGACAGGTACTAAATAAACAAAAAAGGTACAAGCATTCTTTTCTCAAAGAAGTCAGCTATTTGAATAATTTTTTTGATATTAAGATTAAACATTTAAAATATTAAAATACTAGCCAAATGTATGTGAGAGCTGGAAACCCTAAAGAAGACAGATTGCTCTGACTATGATATTTCACATACCGAAAGCATGCTAAGCGTTAATAAAATCAAAAGTTTAAATTATTGAGGCTATCTGTTTTGTACGAATGTTCATAATATTTATTTGAATATTACAATAATACAGAAGAGAAAATTATTGGTTTTCATTTTTGGAAAAAATGTAAATTAAGATTTAACAAGTTTGTTACTGGGTTTTTGGCGAACTAGGAAAGTAAATATATATATATAGTGTAAAAACACTGATTTACGTTAACTGTACAATGTAGGAATAGAAAATTAATTGCTATTTACATTGCACTGTGTAATACATTTCATATAGGTCTTCACTTTTAAAAATATTATATACATAAAATTTAAAAAATCTGAGAGCAACCATGATTCTAACTCCTTCTTATTCCAGGATGGCTGCTAAATAAAATAGGATAGTGTAAGCAGTGACTTACTTGTAGATACAAGCGATACTTTTAGTATAGCTTCAGAAGTATAAGAGAAACTACATCTCTAAAGTCACAGCTATGCTGATATAATGAATTTGTAATTCTTGCACTATCATTGGCTCTAAATTACATATATGGATAAAAATGTTTTATATGTTTAATTTACTATGATGGGGTATTTATATATATTGTGTATATTATAGCTCTGAAAAATACCTGTATAGTTTTTGGAAGTATAACAATACAATACATTATTTGTATTGCGTAAAGCGTGTAGAAAACTAGTGTGCTAATGATCACCATTCTTTATGCTTACGCAGTGCAAGCCAGAGTAATCAATGGATGCAAGAGGATGTAACAGTTAGAAAATGTGACTCGTTAACATAGTGCAGAATTCGACCACCACACAGAACTGCAGCACCATCTAGGTAGTGAAGCCACTCGTAGTACTAAGTTCGAACATAGTTTATCGGTTCCACAATACAATCTACAAAACAACGCATCTGATGCGACATTAGTAAACATTTCTTTAGGCACGGTAGTCAGGGTATGCAAGAGATTCATGATTTTATTTCGAGTTAGCTAATCAAAACAATCAATCACAGACAATAAAAACAATATTAAACTTCCATATATTACTCTTCCCCACATACCTAAAATCTCCTATCAATTAATCAAGGTTTTGTCCAATAAATTTAAAATTAGCTTTCATACACCCCCATGCACTAATCGTCTAATCAATAACTCTAAGGACAAAATCGAACCTTCTCAGACTCCCCATGTCATTTACAGCATATCATGCCCACAACCTGGTTGCCGGGCCATTTATTTTGGAGAAACCAAAGCAGGCATAATCAACAGGACATCAAAACACAGATATACATATAATAGAGCTATGAAAAACAATGATAATTCATCAACATTTTTAGAGCATTCCAAGAAGACAGGACATGTGTTTGAACCCTCCAGCCCTAAAATAGTCTGTATTGAGAAAAATGACATCAAGCTGAAAATCAGAGAAGCATATTTTATTAATGGCAATAATAACTCCATCAATAGACGAGATACCTGCTTTGACATCTCCAAACGTTGGACTATCTAGTTCATATGCATACTGTTTTGTTTCCTTGCCCTAATTCCTCGTTCTGCAGCTCATAGTACCGCTATGAATATGAGGCAAAAGGCCTCGAAAGCGCTTAGCGTGTAATAATTTCTGTGTATCTTTATAGCTTCTTTCAAGTGTGTCATACACTTTGTTAATTTTGTATACTAATACTAATTAAACACTTATATTTACAAATCGAGGAAACATATTGAATGGGTATCAAATAAATAAAACGTAACTGCAGACATATAGTTTGAAATTATTTATTGAAACATTTTAATAAATTATTTACTAATAATATTTGATAATATTTAAATTGAGTAACGGAATTTTTCGATATTTTTATTCAAGAAATACATTTATTTATTTAGTATCTTTCAAGTGTGTCATACACTTTGTTAATTTTGTATACTAATACTAATTAAACACTTATATTTACAAATCGAGGAAACATATTGAATGGGTATCAAATAAATAAAACGTAACTGCAGACATATAGTTTGAAATTATTTATTGAAACATTTTAATAAATTATTTACTAATAATATTTGATAATATTTAAATTGAGTAACGGAATTTTTCGATATTTTTATTCAAGAAATACATTTATTTATTTAGTAACATTTATGTGAAATCATTTTATCAATAATACTTTTTATTTAAGATCTCAGTAGTGGTATTTCCGATACTGTTCATGTTTACAAAGAGGAATACATTTATTTGATGACGTAATCTAGCTACCTAAAATTCTTGAGCAAATATTTCTAAGGCATGCCTTTAGGGATTTATACCTTTGCAATGCAAGAGTCTAAAATAAGATTTATAATAGTATTGGCGGACATATATTTATTTAATTATAAGATATATTTACTAATAACTAGGGACAAACATTTATTTGAGAGCGAGTTATGTCACCAATGCAGGGACGGAGTTATATATAGAATAATCAAGATAAGTAAAGAAATATGTACGCTCTAGAAAGGCAATATGGAATGGCAGTATACTGAAACTGCATAGCCATGAATGTTTATAAGAACAATGGGCTGGCGTTTGCCATCGGCCCAAAGAGGTAAGGTGTCACATAAGCATAACCAGGGACAAACGGTTCGTGCTGTGATTGCCTGCTGGCTGCGTGACGGTCATCTAGCCCTACGGGAGCATTTATTATGTCCGCTTGTGTAGGACGACTGGGGTTAATTTCAACCCTATAGAATCTGGAATATTCAAGGCTTATAATGGGTCATCGCATCTCTAAAACATAACACGTGTATAATGTATAGACGATTTTGGTAAGATTTAAATATATTTTCTAACTCAGCCCTACATTATCAACATTTAATAATGAATGTTTGCGACTCTCAAAGAAATGCAATTTTATGGACTTATTAATCAAGATTTAATAAAATATGAAACATATAAAAACTGGATGATTATTACACTAATACGTCAGCCATTTGCTAAGCAGTAGACCCCTACATTACAATAAAGAAAGCATTGGATGCGTGTCGATTTATATGAAAATATTAAGTTATTTATGAAAGTAAATATTAATGAAAATTTGACACGCATCCACTGTTTCAAGCGATCATAGATTTATATTTAGAAAATCATGAGCATGCGATAATTATATGATAAAATGTAGATTTTAGAAATACGTACCCAAGAAAGATATAGTGAGGTAAGCTAGATTATTAGAGATTTTACACAATAAATTAATTATTAAATTTTAGTTTTACAAATGATAATTTTACATTTTATAAGTTATATAAGTAGTATGAAGAATGAGCTATAGCATATTAGTAGAGTATAGAGAATTTGGACACATGTACCTGTTTTATGAGAAGTTTTCCGATTCCATTGGTTAGTAGCAAATTGTTCGTGATTAGCAGTTCTTTCCTGTATTTAGGTGGTTCATGTAATTTAACAGCAGCAGCAGTTTTCTCATTCTTTTAGGCAACAGGTCTTCGTGGTTGAATTTATGAAGGGCAATGGAAGGTTTGGCATCCGATAGGCCATCCCCGGGCGGAGAATAGTCTGGGCATTTTTACTCGGTCATACCATGGCAGGAAAAATTTATTTAATATCTTGGAGACTCTCAACTGATTGAGAGCACAGCTAAAGTTAAAGTGCCTGTTTCTAGAAAGTCTAAGATGGCCTCCTTTCTTAGATCTTATCTTTCACATTTTTCTCATAGTTTATTTTTGGATTCCACTTAATCTGCCCTGAGGATAATCAATGCTTTTTTTGTTAATTCTAATTATAGAGAAATCTGCCTTACTATTGTTTGCATTTACATTTTACATTTAAATTTTATAATTACATTTTAGGGAATTTTTCTTTTTAGTTAATCTATTATCTCTCACCAACCGATTCTTTTTAAAATTTCAAAGACAAAAAGGGAACATATGATTATTTTTACTTTTAATTAAATATTACAATCTATTTCTAAATTATTATTAACTGAAATTTAAACAAAGCAATAAATAAAGGATTTTACAATTTAAAATAAATGATTAAAATTATATATTTTTATATAACTAAAAGAAGAAATATAAATTATATTTATTGCCTTAAATTTGAGATTGAAATGTGTGCATGTTTATGTTGAATTCTACATATATCTATACATTTTTAATATTGCTACACACACAATTCGATACCAAAAAGTTTAAATTTGGGTAGGATAGACCGGTGAGTGAGAGATGATAGGAAAAGGTGAAACTTTCTGTTTCAAAGATTTGTATCTAAAATCCCTATCTAGTGCATACTCATCCAATATCCCCAGGCTAGTTTCTAGCTTGTGTCTTAGGATCTAATGCAACCCTCCAGCAGTCACCTTTTACCTTATAAGGTAACTATAAAGCTTTGAGCCCGAAATGAAATCACAATAATGTTTTCAATTCAAGATCATTAGCTTGTAGAGTTATATAGTTCTGAACTCAGTTCAGCATCCATACTTTTTGACTGTGGTTATTAAAGAACCAAAGACACCAAAAAGTATTGATACTGAACTGAATTCAGATTTATGTGACTATACAAGCTAATGGGTGAAAACATTATTGTGCTTTCATTTTGGACTCAAAGTTTTATAGTTAGCTAATAAGGTCAAAGGTGACTGTTGGAGAGTTGCATTAGATCCTAAGATCTAAGTGCAGTGCTATCAGATCCAAAACTCCTCACCTATGAAAGCCACAAGCTGGAAACAAGTCTGGGGATATTGGATAAGTAGGCACTAGATAGGGATTTTATGCACAAACCTTCTTGCATCCATTGATTATTCTGGCTTGCACTAAGTGGTGTTACTGTATGGTGACTGTCCTTTTTTTTTATGATTAACAGATTCATCTCATCTGACCAATTCATTTTATTCTTTTTTTACTCTCGTGCCAAATATAGTTTATGGAAAAACTGTGAACTAATTAAGCAATAAAATTCACACTTCTTTATAACTTAATTTTTCCATCAAAAATATTCTACCATATCATATTTAGAACTAGATCATAAATAATATTGACAATGAAATTTGATTAACTTACTGTTATGTAGAAAGTAGTCCATCTCTTTTTTTTTTTACTTTTTCCTTCTGACAGTTTCGATTGCCCAGCAGTTTTCCTCAGAGCTACAAAACTTATACAAACATTTAAATATCCAAAATACTTAATCTTTCAGTTGCCTAGCAATCTTCCTCAAAGCTACAAAATGTATCTAAATACACAATTACTTAATCATATACATAAGTACTTAATCAGATGATTAAGTATTTGTGTATTTATATATGGGGTGTAGTTCTGAGGAAGATTGCTGCACGATCAAAACTGTCAGATGGATTAATTTTAAACCACTAAACATCACATGATCACCTTTTCTTATGCTTGCTCATAAATTATTAAAATAGACAAAATTCTCCATACAGTAGTGCCACCCAGTACAAGCCATTGATTACTCTGGGAGGTACAACTGTACAGAGAGTTTTGCCTGTTTTAATGGATTAATATTAATGACAAGCATTGAAAAATAAAAAGAAAGGGGATTGGTTTGATTTTATAATTTTATCAATGCAAAAAGAAAGGTAAGTATTGTGTAGAATTAGTAATTACAATGTTTAAGCATCAAAAGAATTGGTTGAACATAATGTTTTTTTTTCAATTAATCAGATTTTTTTAACCTTCAATTGCAAATCATTCTTCAAAATCAGCTGATCTAAGGTATGCTACAGATTATATAAAAGTCTGTATTAAAGAATTAACTATGAAGAAACTATTTCAAATGTAATAAACTAATCAAAATTTACAATCGCTACCATTGCCCACATCTGGTTAAAACTCAGATAACCAAAAGAGAAATCAGTAACATTTAACAGATGTTTTTGATCAATCAACCAATCAATAGTATTCTGTCCCAGATCCAGTGACTTGTCACATACCCATTCATCCATTTTTCCACATCGTTCTTTCCAGCTCATATATCCTCCAACAATGTCAATCTTTTCTGTCCTTTCTTCTTGCTTCCACTCACCATTCTCTCCAAAACATCTTTCATTAAACTATGCTTTCTTCTTAATGTATGTCCAAACCACCTTTCTCTATTTCTAATATTCTCAATCACTCTTCTTTTTTCATTTACTCTTTTCGAAATTTCATTTATTATATTTTTGATGTTTTTGATACAGAAAAATATTTATATGTAATGTTTATATTCTTCATTCTTACATTATATATGTGTGTGTGATACAATTAACCCTTAAGCTATCAACCATCTTAATCTGTAGTCAAGGCAACCTTCATTAACAATAAAGGTCGTCTTGACTACAGGTTGAGATTGTTGAAAGCTTGAAGGTTGATTGTTATCATTTACATTTATAAATCTGTTAAAGCCTTGAGTTATTGGCCTAATTGTCGTAGTAAATATATTTATATATGTATTTTTTAATATATATTTTAAATTCTACAAATGTTTTCAAAATAAGAAGTCCCGGGAACAACTCATTCCCTTCACTAATGGTAGTTGTGCCATCTCTCCTTTCATTTACTTTATAAATTACATTGTTTTAGGGGAAATGATTAATACGCATTTAAATGTCTCCTGGTATATACATCGTCAGCCATTTTTGTCCTTTGAGTTCACATTATCTGGGTAAAGGTTCCAATGATATTTTTTTTATAGATAGTCAAGCCATCTAAACATGTCCATTGACTAATAAATATGTAATTAGCTATTCTTGGTTAAGGGGTAAAACAAAAATGCAAATCTCTGTGATTAGAAATCCTAATTAGTAAATGCTTTCTTCACTATTTGTGGTGCTATTTGAGAGGTCTTTATTTTGCAGTCGACAATTTAAATGGTTGTTTCATTTTACTTATATATAGAGAGAGATAATAATAATTTCAAGATTGAAATGTATGTATATTGAAATTATGTGAAGAGATAAAAATAATATTAAAATGAAATAAAGTAATAGAGAAAATCGAATATTAATTAAATAGAATATTTCATCGAAATATTGTAACAGGAACTAATTACAGAAAGGAAAACCAGGTAATGGAGAAAATTCAATTAGTATCATCTAACCACTAATTGGAGTTATACGGTAAAGATTGAAATGATAAAACTCCACCCAGATAATTAGATTATTACTTCAAAAAACAAAAGAGCAAAAAAGTATAAAAGACCAGAACAGAAAAAGGAGTGGTCTTTTTTTCCATCTTTGTAGTTCAGGCCAACTGATATTCCCACCAGGAAGAAGCACGGAAAAATCCTGTGGGGGGCATCTAACCCATAATTTTGGCTTCTGAGGGTACCCAAGCTGATTAGAGTTAAAGTAGATCACTCTGATCTTATTGTGATTTTAAAATGCGATAAGTGTCTACAAGATTAAAGAATTTTCATCATGGCAAAGGTAATATATTGTCTCTGTTTGTTATTTAATTATTGAGTATGTATTAAGTGAAAGGGGCTTATATTCCAAAGCAATGGAGTAGGGACTTATGGAATTGAGAAGAGTGAACTGATATGAATATTGTAGCTTGCTCTATTTATATATCCTATTATTTTTATATATTGTAACTTGTATTAAAGGGTGTGAAGAAATTGAGCCACTGTGGGTTTTATTTCCTTTATGTTCTAAACAAAATTAATTTCTAAAATAATTTGTTATTCTTACTCAGGAATTATAGAGCTACGACATAGCAAAGATAATTAGATATAAATGTAGATAATTATATCCAATTAATTATAACAACATTTCAATTTATACAATTATGATAATTCCATCTTTAAAATGTAAATTAAATGTAGTACATACAATTTGGAGACAACCTTGGAAAGATTATATATGACCTTAATGCATTTTTGGTGCTGAGAACTTGCCATTATTATCTTTACGATCTCTGAATACAACTTTATTCCAGTTAGCAGGGATAATTGGTTCTCCAAAATACATTGTAAATTGAATTCCCACATAAAAATAAGCAAATATAATAAGTTCCTATTATTTTAAATTCAAAATATATAAAAATGTGATTAAAGAAATAAAGCTTAAATTGGAAAAAGTGTTAATTAATGAAGCGTATTTTTAAAAAATTATTAATTTATGGGTAAATATTTTTTAGGAAAAAAAAATTATAATTTTCTCATTGATGATTCATCATTTTGAAGTGAGAAAATATTACCTGAATCGCAATACACTAAATTAAAATTGAATGAAGAAAAAAATTAACCAATCACAATGTACATTTAAAATTTATTTTTGATGCATTTTATCTGTCATCAACGTTTTTTATTTTTTAATTTTATTTTGCACCACTGTTATTTTTTTTTTAAAAAACAACACCAAGAATTTATTTATTTTACAATAATGCAGTGAAATTAAATAAAAATTTAATACAGGAGGGTCATATACAATTTCTTACTGAAGTTTTAATAATGTAAATGATTAAAACTGTTGTGTATGTGTGTGATATTGTAAAAGTGCTTTTATGTTTATGATAAAGGCCACCATTATCTTGAATATTAGATACAAATTATAAGATTATCGCTTTAAAATTGAGTTGATATTTTTAACTCGTGTTTAGTAATCTTTGATCTTATAAAGTTGATTATTAACTGCATAATACATGAAATCATTTTTTTTTTACTCAAAATAGTTTATTATTTATGGTGATCATGTTTTAGAATTATGATTAATGTACTTTTTGCTGTAAGTAAAATAATGTTATTAAGAATTTTAATCTATAAAATTGATTGAGTGAATATATTTTACATAATGTATACATTTTCAATTTTAATATTAATATAATTTGATATATGTGATCAAAGCATGTTTTTGATTAATTATTATACTAAATGAATTTCAGAGTTTTTTTTAAATCAAAATTTTACTTTGGGTATGTTATAAATAAAAGCATTTATTGTTTTTCAAGATCACTGAATGAAAATCATATAAAAATATATTAAAATTATTTTAATTCTATAATCAAAAAAACAATATTGTATTCTTTATCTGTACTATATATTTTTAGCTTAAATATGAATGTCTTATATTCAATTGGTGTAGCTATCCTATGTTGTTATCAGTTTTGCAAAATAACCTACATTGTTTTCAAAATGGTGATTGTTTTAAGAAAAAAGTTTCAATTTTTTGGGTTCCCCTCTTTTCTTCCAATGTGTAAGCTTGTGGTTAAGACCTGTAGAGGTCCCTACCTTCGCATTTTAACCACACAAGCTTTAGGTTTGTTGCCTTAGTAAATATTACTAACGATTGTTGTAGTAAATAATCAGTTGTAAATTGAAATAATGGGTACTGATTGATAATAATTGTTATGACAAATCCTCACATAAAGGTTTATCACTATCTTAGGTAAAACTATATAGTGTAATTACTATTGCTTTTAATTTATAACATTTCAATATATTACAATGAATAACTTCATTTAATAAAATCAATTATAAGGTTTACACCATTTTTTTTGCAAATATGGTCCGCTAGTATGTGTAAAAATTTAAAAAACAAATCTTTAAGCTATATTTACATGTAAATTTTTCTATACCACATTATTATATTATGAGAAAAATGTTAAACATTATTTATCTATATCAATGTATAAGATATGACAATTTAATTCCCGGAATGCAGTTTCATATATAGTATACATGTGGAAGTGTACACTAGTAGCTACTTTCACTTCTGAGTAGTCCCTTTTTCGAATCTTTACACCGATTAAAATGGTGTTCCCATTTCTGGAAGCATACGTGGAACTCATTTTCAGGAATACTGTTGAGCAGCTGTCCCGTGATCTTTTGGATATCAGTTACGATAGAAAATGTTTGCCCTTTCAGTGCAGTTTTTAATTTTTAAAATAACCAAAAATCACAGGGAACTAAGCCAGGTGAATAGGCAGGGTAGTCTAGTTGGTAATTGATTTTTTTTTTTGGCCAAAAGGTTTTTCACAATGAGAAAATTATGGCCATTTTTTATGTCAAAAGTCTATGCACGGATATTTATTATCTTCTCTATAGCTAACTAACAACTTGTTCTTATCAGCTTAAAATTCACTCACTTGTTAGCTTAAACATATTCAAACATACTCTCTTTTTTTTTTTTTTTCAAATGTTGATTTTTTTTTATTCTATGAAACTTTTTTTTTTATTTCCTTTTTCCTTCAATGTCTCGACCATATTATATGGTCATCTTCAAGGATTGATTATTATTTAAAATATTTAAACAACAAATTTCTGTTCATTATGTTATTTTGGAAATTCTTAATAAACATATATTTATATATATTTTATGGGAATAATCAATCCTTGAAAATGGTGATATACAGTCGAAACATTGAAGGAAAATTGACATAAAAAATGGTTCACAAAATAAAAATAAAAAAATATGATAAAGAATTTGTTTGTTTTTTTTAATTTTTAAATGTAAAATCTTTAGTTTTATGCTCAGATATTTTTTACACGCATTAATATATAAAAATGGTAGCATGGTTTACCATGATAAATACATTCATAAGTCGTGCAAATCCCCATTCAAGTGTCATTGTTAGAATGAATTGATACATGCCTACCTTTTTTACATATATCTAATTTACTGCCTGGTTACTTCCCCTGTCTGTTTATTATTCAGTGGATATACGTTCAATAATTAGAAAAAAATACATTTTTATAATTTTAATATGTGGTAATATGAAATTAAAGTCTGACATTTTTAGAAAAATATTTCATTTAGTCGGTAAACAAATCATAGTTATTAAATACGTAATGTTGAAATTTAAACTTTATTCACAGACTAACTAAGTTTGAAGAGATTACTATAATTTGCAAGGCAGTCCTACAGAGTCATTATAACTTGCAAACAATTCCCACTTTCTCGGAGTAATTTCATTTTATTCGTCAAATAAAAAATGGCCACTTTTTTTTTCATATGTCATAGCATCGGCCGGAACATGAACCCACAACCGTCTGCAATCAACTACTTGCTTGCAAGGCAGCTGCGATGACCTCTCGGCTAACAACGCTTGACAATGGCCACTTTTATCCAACTCTGGTTTTTAAATGGTAAATAAACTAAGCATCTGTGCTTTGAAAGTGTGAAACTTGTATGCGCGTGGTAATTTTTGTAATTATTAATCAAGTCAGTTATATGTTTATCATAAAGTACCATTTTTATAGAGAAGCAAATCTTACTCAGAAAGTAAGATTCGTTCAAGTTTGTGGCGTAACCCTAGGATATTGTAATAAATTGGGTCAAGCATGCCACACAATACTTTGATGATGATGATTGAAATGTTATTTTGTTGTAATTGTTTATTATATTAGTTGTATATTATTTAAAGATCTACCAGATTGAAAAATAAAATTTTCATTCATGATTTGATGAACCATCTTAATAGTTTTTTTTGGTTAGATGTCAACTACTGTTATTAATTAATTAACCAAATAATGTTAATATACTTTTAGCGGCCCTATACTTGTTAGAATGCTATGACAATTCATAATGACCTTTAGTAATAGTAGATCCAGATATATATATATATGTTTAAATACATGTATATTGTCTATACTAAACTTAATGTAATTATAAAGGACTTGAACTCGGAATTTCAAGCACCCTACAGCTTTCCAATTCATCTTATACAAATGATACCTATGACCACATACATGTGAAAAGGATCTTGAATATGTGTATTTTGTGCTTAACCAGCACTTATCAGCTGATCCAAATCACCGTCTCCCACACACATATATAATCAGTGCTCAGTTTATATTAAGATAGCAAATCTTCAAACTTTAATGGACAAGTTTCAATCTTCTCCAACTCTTCAGCCATCCATATCATACCCAAGGATTTTCAATGATATGGATGGCTGAAGAGTTGGAGAATGGAGAAGATTGTATATATGTGTGAGAGATAGTGATCTGGACCAACTGATGAGTGTTGGTTCAGCACGAAATATGTATATTGGAGATCATTTATTTTTTTCACGTCTATGTGGTCATGTGTATTGGTTATATAAGATGGATTGGGTAGCTGTATGTAGCTTGAAGAATCTGAGTTCAAGTCTTTTATAGTTCTTAGTATAAACAATATATATGCACTGTATGCACAGATAATGAAGTTAAAACATATTTAAATATTATATATATATATATAGGGTTAGCATTTCTGGCAAGATTTTAAATCAATGTGAAATTTAGTACATTCCAGATATAAATACCGTCAATCTTATATACAATTTAGTTCCAATCTACATTGGGGGATTCTTTTTTTTTTATTCATTTTAATATTTATTTGAATAAAGAATTTTAAATCAAATATTTGTAATATAATTAATTAACAGAGACATATCTTTCCACTACATTAGTGCAAGCCAGAGTAATCAATGGATGCAAGAATGTTTGTGCATAAAAATCCTATTTGGTGTCTACTTGTCCAATATCTCTAGACTAGTTTCTAGCTTGTGACTTTCATCAGTGAGGAGCCATGGATCTGAGAACACTGCACCAGATCTAAGATTCCTCACTGATGAAAGTCACAAGCTAGCAACTAGTCTGGAGACATTGGACAAGTGGGCACCAGATAGGAATTTTATGCACAAACCTTCTTGCATCCACTGCTTACTCTGGCTTGCAGTGGGTGACACTAATGTATGGAAAGGTTTGCCACTGTTGTAACAGCTTGTGTAATCATAGAGAAATGGTGATCATTTTGTGATGTTTAATGGTATTTTTCCAACTTTATATGTAATTTCCAATTTATTGATAAATACATTTGTAAGTCATGCCTAGCAGTCTAGTAGGTCTATTAATGACATTTGATTAATTAATCAATAAATAGGAAATTTCAGATAATGTTGGTAATTAATTATATAATAGTGACCCATAAACTAGCAAAGATAAAATAACTTATAGAAATATTGAAACAGAATCAAAAGTAAGCTAGACTGGAATTAAATCAATCTAAGGACGTGTATATTTGATATCAATTTCGGTGAAGAAAGTTAATAATTTTATGTCTAAAACAATAAAAATTATTATTGGTGATAGTTCACTATACATTGTATCATGAATAATGAATAGAAAACACATAATTGTATTTTTAAATTGCATTATTTTCTATTATGCAAAGACTATATAATTATACTAAAATTTATAACCTGTATTATTTTTGTTTTTTTATTTTATTTTTTATATTTAGGTTTTCTTCTAGCAGATGCTGGGTTTGATGTTTGGATAGGGAATGTACGAGGAAATACGTATGGTCTTCGACATGAAAAGTTGATGCCTTATGAGAAGAAGTTCTGGGAATTCAGGTGAGATATTAAAGTTATTAAATTTTAAGAAATAAAATAGAAATTAACAAATGAATTTTTAAACATAAATATAGACTGATAATGATGAGTTAGAAGCTAACAAATTGAAAACCAATGGAAACATCATGGAGGAAATTAATTATAGAATTAAACTTGATTGGAGTACTTTTGGTAGAAATAATTTAACATTAAAAGGAAATATGCCTATGTGTTTAAAAGGAAAGATTTTAATAAATGTGTTTTACCAGTTCTTACTTATGGATCTGAGACTTGGGCACCTAATAGAAGAGCAGTATAGAGACTTCAGACCACTCAACGAGTATGAAGATATGCATGTTAGGAGTAACAAGAAGGGATCAAAAACAAGATATATGGGTGTGAGAACAAACAGGTGTTTACTGACATCGTTGAAAGAATTAAGAGACTGAAATGGATTTGGGCTGGACATATTGCTAGAAGAGGTAAGAGTAGATGGACAGTTGAAATCTTAAACTGGATTCCAAGAGATTGTAAAAGATCTAGAAAGAGACCACATGTGAGATGGATACATGAAATAAGGAAGTGTGCTGGGGTGATGTGGAGAAGAGAGGTTAGAGATTAGAGAAGATGGATTGAACTTGGAGGGACCTTCATTCTCCAGTGGACCGTAATGGTTGAAAATGATGATGTTTTATATTTTTTTTAAATTGTTGAGATCAATATACAGGAAGTAAAAGCAGATAAAATATACTAATAATTACTGCGAGTATGTATGTAAGATTTAGATGGTTCTTGATTTACATAAATCTGCGAATGCTCTAGAAGTGGTGTGTATGTAATAACCAAAAATCTTTTTCTAATGGAATTAAAAAGCTTATGAAGTGATATAAAAAGAATATGCAGAAGGTAAAGAAACATTATGTTGAATATAGCTGATAAAATGTTTGCCGATGTATAGAATCCACCACGGTTTTTTTCCTCAAAATACACCTAAAATATGAGGTGCACCTTATGCCATGATAATCAAAATTATGAATGGAAATTTCATTCAATCTAAAATTTCTGGTTTATATTAATATATATATAGGTGTGTTCATGCACGTTCATCCTAAGGGCCGGATGGATGGAGGGGATAGTTGTGGATAAACACAGTGTGGTCTAAGGGTCCTGGTGGATTGTTAAAGAAACCTGACTTAGCTAGTATGGGATCAGTTTGGATTCACAGAACAGGAACTGTGAAAAATAAAATCAGCCAACCGAAAGTCAATTAGCTGTAATTCCAGGTGGCCTAATGAGCCAGCTTCAACCTTTAGATGTTTGCATTAATAAACCATTTAAAGGATTCGTGAAGGAGAAATGGAATGGGATGCAATCTAATATATTTTGAAGTGACACTATCAGGAAGAATGAAAAGGCCTAGCATTTTGCACATTTGACAAATGGGTCAAAACTTCATAGTAAAGTCATTTAAGAAATGTGGAATTAGTAACTCACTTGATGGAACAGAGGATGATTTGTTATACGAAGGCTCAGTTTCTGAAGAAGAGGCTTCAAGTGATGTTTCATTTAGACGGAGATGAATTTTGGGGTTTGGGGGCTGAAGATTAAAAGGTACCTAACTACAGGGTGCCGTAGTTACATTTTTTGTAGACATAAATAACCATAAAATTAGTACAATAAATCACTATGGAAATTCATTGGAGAAAATTATTATTTTCTTAAAAATGGGTGTGTATCTTATATGCCACTGCGTCCTATGCGCCATTAAATGTGGGTTTTTTCCTTCTCGATTTTCTTTTATATTTTACAAATCTCTTAACATTCATTATGTACCAGAGAACAATATTTTTGCTTAAAACATTGACTTACAAATAACAGATTTGTATGTCATCATTTCCCCCAAGTAATTTTCTCGCACTTAAGAGTGATGGACTCAAGTGTGGTTACGATTTTATTGAGTACCCATGTAAAAATTAATTTATTCATCAATCATACAGGATGAAAATAAGTCTCAATTGCAGAAAAAGTCAATATTCCATTCTGCCCTCATGTTTTGGTAGGTAATTATAAATATTATTACACAATCTACGGAGTCGTCCCTCTGTCTTTACAATGATTTTTAGATATTCACCATGCTTGTTCAAATTTAACTTTATGAATCATAGTTTGTTGGTTTAGGGAATATAACTTTTACACTCATTTCAAAGATGTATTTCCAGGAGGAATTGACCTTTAGGTGCTGTATTTGTTTTTTATAACTGAACTTTAATTTTATGCTTGTTTTCTATCTTCCTCTTTCTTCGTTGCATTGCCATTATTTTGTAATCGGCCATTTGCTATTTGAACCCATTTTTTATATCGTATAATGAAGTTGCTTTTATAGTTTTTTTTTTTAATTTTCGTGGTCTTCTGGAATTTGAAAAACCTCTTTATTTCTCTTTCTAAAATCCAAATTTTATTTTCCAAAAATATAATATTTACAATTAACACTTTAAAAATTATTCTCCACATATAAATCATGATAAACAGAGCAGCCAAAATTTAATGAACATTAATCACCAAGAACTATTTGCCAGGCACTTTCGGTAAAGTATACCAGAATCATGGCGACATACTGTTTATCACGATTTATACGTGAAGAATAAGTTTCATTATCTGACAGAGTTTTTGGATTACCTAATTAATATTTTATCAGCTATCCTAAAAATCTGTGTGATAATTTATCCTGTTTTTATAACTTTTTCTTTTACGCGGTCTATTATTCCCAAAGTTTTAAACTTTGTATTATTATAATTATACGATTTACTTCCAGACATGTATATAGTGTTGTATCTCCTTTGAGGAGACCTGTGGTGTAAGAGTTTGTTTATTAGTCTGCCAAGCTTAAGATATAGGAATTTACTCAGCTAATTGGAAAATTTGTAAACAGACGTTTGGTGCATAGTCACCCTGAGTATCTAGCTATTCTCAGAAGATATAAAGTAAATGTCATGGTCGGAAAGGATGCCTAGTTATATATAACAAAGCATTTAACCTTAATATTGTCAAACTTATTTATAGAGAGGTAATTGAAAACAATTGATTAAATTGGATTAATTTGGAAATTTACCGTACTTCTGTTTATTTATTACTTGAGAGAGAGCAAAGTCTATAGCTATCTTAAAAGTATCTTTTCTGAAATATTTGACATCTTATACTGATAAGTTATTGAAATTTTTATGCCCTCTTCTTTTCTATTATCTTTATTACCTACTAGATTGTTTTCAACATTGCCATCAATTATCTAACCTCTCATACTGATCGTCTCAGATGTTTCGTACGAAAACTCAGCTTTATAATCAATTAATACTAAGCATTTCTATTTACAATATTATGAATCATTGCTCATAATCTTACAATTAAGAATCTTTCACTCATCACCTTTATGACCAATATTTATGGTCGGTGTTATAGAATCTTAAGAATGGAAACATCTCTGGTAACTTATCATTGTGGTATGCTTTAACCCATAATACAATAATTTGTCTTTATACTGTAGTAGAGAGATCATACTCTTATTGAACAGAAAACTTAGTTCACTGATATTACTACTGCTTCTGTTATTATTGTATGATCTTATCCCTTCTAAGGCTCACTATCGTAAGAGAATCAAAATAGGCTACTAGCGTAATGTTTATGGTTGTAATTATTTTAACACTTGAGTATGCACAGATAAATGAAATATCGATTGCTTTTATATTATGCCCCGAGTTTGGCAGTGGCCGGATGGTGGATTAATCTCAGATTTTACATTTTGGCTTCTTAAGTCCATTTACAAAGGATGACTTGATTTTTGATGAGCATATTTCTGAGGATACTATAGTTGTCACTTATACGCTGTTTATATTATTTACTTTCGATGCTGATTTTTGCTCAGTAAAAACAGTGATGCTTTTGATGATGATCGACATCATTTCTTCTCCATCTCCCCTCCCCACATCCTTTAAAATTAATGTTAAGATTTATAAATATGATTTACGTAATAATTCTAGAATTTTTTTTTTTTTAACCCTTTTTCCCTAATAACTGTAATGGTTCAAAAAATGTTAAAATGCTTTTATAACAAAACCCATTTGAATTTGTAATGAAGAAAATTTATTTAAAGCTGAGCACTTTCAATACTGAGTAGTATCGTAATCATAGCATTATGTGACTAAAGGAAGTTGAAATCTAGATTTAAATTTACTTTTGAATATTAAATAATAGATTATCATAAACTTGAATTGTTAGGAATAGATTTACATATTAATGATGAAAGTGGTTGCTACAAGTGCCTTTTTTTTTTATAAAGAAGGACGCTAGAGTCCTTTTTATTGATGGTGTAATGATCTTTTGCTATTCACCACGCTTCCTTCACTTTTCTTTTTCTGTCATCTCTCTCACAGCAAATGATGTCAGCCATAGAGAGATCAAAGTTTTGGCCTGATTGCAACTCGTGATTCAAGAAAACGAAGAATATTCATTGCGTTTCTTGTTCCGGTTGTACATATATTTATGCTGCGCAAGTCTTGCAGATCGCTCAGGTTTCACCATAGTAACACTTCAAGCAATTAGGTTCTTTGCAATTAATTTTGTCCACAGTTTAATGTGAAGCCTCTTTAGGTATTTTGTATTTTGAATTATTTAATAATTTATTTAAAGATGGAGGCAAGTGAAAACTGATATTGTATTTATTGGTACAAATGTTTTTTAATTTGTGTACGAATTTCGAAATATAAGGGAGACTAGATCATTTTTATTATCAGGTTGAATGTTTGTATGGTGCAAGATTTTGTTATAAAAATTTGCAATAATTGCAGTTATTTTTTTAGAATTGTCATCCAATGTTTATTAGGTCTTTAGAGTATATATCAATGTTTTTTCTCAGATCATCCTTAAATTTGCACAGCTTTAAGTTTCTATGGGAAAAGCCTTTTATGGAAGAAGAATATATTAGATCTAGAGTGTATGGTGATTCTTACGTTTAATGGTTTTAAAATCATCCTATAGTCTAAAACATTGTCCTGTGTGATGATATCTAAGTCTAAAAATTTTATGTTGTGCAGGAGTTCATCTTCTCGATGGTTCAAGTAAGAATGTTTGCAGATGCTAATTCGATATTAACTTTACTAATAGTTTTTCATTGGCACATACATAAGTATCGTCCATTGTATCTGGAATATGACTATTTGACAGACACTCAAATTTTGGAAGAATCAAATTCTCAAATTTTCAAAACTACAGACAACTCCACTGAACAAGAGCCCCATAGGCAGCTGTGTTTCATTTTATATGTATGTGATTAATTGATGTGATTATTTCATCATGAATCCAATTTAATATGTTTATAATAGTTTTGATCCTCGATATGGTTTACGATATGGTTTACGGTAAGTAGAGGGATTTGAATTTAGGATTTTTCAGTCTATAATCTTCCACCATTCCAACTCACACAATGGATACACATGATCACTTACATGCGAAAAAGATAGATAATCCTCAATATACGTATTTTGAGCAGAAGCCTCATCAGTTCGGCCAGATCATAATCTCCCCCACATATATACAATCAGTGCTCAGCTTATATTAAGATAGCAGTTTCTTTAATTTCTCACCCTTCCAACTGTTCAACCGAAAGAACAGGCCTATTAAATATGACTTATGTTGTCTCTGGTTTACACTTTGATTCATATAGATTATTTGAATATATCACTATCTCTATATATTTCTTGATCCATATTAGGCTCCAGAGGCACTTGAAGAACCTGGTTTAGTTCGAAATGTGTATTAAGTCGAAGTGGGTTTATATATTTTCCAGATTTTTAATCTACACATATTGGAATGCATTCTTTAAATATTTATTATGCACAGAAAATGTGTTTGTATATTCTTTACATTTATAAAATAAACTACGTTCATATATTCGGCAATCATTGACTGATAAAAATTAATTCAAGTTTCATTTCAAAGATTTGTTATTTACATTGGGTGAAAATATTTGCTGAATCTTTAATTAAAAGAAAAATCCCTTAAGCTATGAATTTGTTATAATGCGGGCAAATTAATTAGGTACATAAAAAAAATTGTAAAAACTTTATATCTCGTTCCTTCAATTATTATATTTTGTATTTACAAAAAGTAAATCGTAATGTGAGTTGGTTTAATTTGCATAAATTAAGTTATAGACTTAAATCCAAGGCACTTGTGTTGACATTTAGGATGCATTCGAAATTTAGGTCCTAAGAAAACAACTCTTTTAAATAAGATCATTTTAACATTGTGCAAATAAATAGCTGGAAACATTTTTATAAAATTATTATATTTTCAGTAATTTTACTTTAAATTAGACAGTGATTTATTTATTTTCAATGGTATGGATGGCCGAAGAGTTGGAGGTTGGAGTAGATTGAAGCCTGTCCATTAAAGTATAAAGATTTACTATCTTAATATAAACTGAGCACTGATTATATATATGTATGTGTGGAAGATGGTAATCTGGACCAACTGCTTAGTGCTGATTCAGCACAAAATACACATACTGGTGATTATTTATCTTTTCCACATGTGTGTGGTCATGTGTATCAGTAGTATGAGATAGTGTGGATAGTTGAAGGTTGCTTGAAAGTCTGAATTCAAATCCCCTATATTTACAATGATTTATTCTAGATCTTGCTTACTTTTAGATTATTCAGGGAACTTTATATGTAGCAAACTCTCCATGCAGCAGTGCCACCTGGTGCAAGCCTTAGTAATTAATGGATGCAAAAAAGGTTTGTGCATGAAATCCCTATCCAGTGCCTACTCATCCAATATCCTCAGACTAGTTTCTAGTTTGTGGCCTCCATCAAAGAGGAGCCTTGGATTTGAGAACACCGCACCTAGATGTTAGGATCTAATGCAACCCTCGTGCATCAACCTTTCACCTATTAATTGACTATAAAGCTAGGAACCCAAGATGAAAACACAATAATACTTTCAATCCGAGCTCTTTCACTTGTATGGTTATATAGATCTGAACTCAGTTCAGCATCTATACATTTTTGTGCCTTTGATTTTTTCATAAACCATAGTCATCATTATCCCATGGGAAGGATAGGTTCAAAACCATCAAAGCATCATGATCATCATTTCATATGCTGAACTGAATTCAGATCTATAAGGCTATATAAGCAAATGAGTTTGAATTTAAAACATTAATGTGTTTTCATCTTGAGCTTAGCTTTGTAGTTAACTAAATAGGTAAAGGTTGCTGCGTGAATGTTGCATTAGATTCTAAGATCTAGGTGCAGTGCTTTCAGATCCAAGGCTCATCACTGATGAAAGCTACAAACTAGTCTGGGGGGTATTGGACGAGTAGGCACTAAATATGGAATTTATGCACAAACCTTCTTACATCGATTGATTACGAAGGCTTGTTTGTACTTGATGGAACTACTGTATGAAGAGTTTGCTGCTGGTATTGTTAACAGCCGATGGAGCATATGAAATGGTGATCACATGACTCATGTAATACAAAGAAGCCCACAAATTTGTCTTGAACTTATTAAACGGTAATCAAGGCTTTACTAATTGTAAACTCGGTAATTGTAGAATCTTCATTATTTTTATCGATTAATTTTAAGTTCTATTAGTCAGAAATACAATATTTAAAATAATGCATACTTTTTTTTTAATTCTAATACTTTGCATTTATAAAACGATAATTTAACGAAGTTAAGGGTTCATCAAAAGCAGAATCCCCCCCCCCCATTGAAAATCCTGTACTTTCATGCAAACTTATTAATAATTGAAGTATATTCTATAACTTAAATAAATATATTTTAAAAATACTTTATTATTTTAAATAAATAATCATTTTAGTGTGATTGTAAATATTTAATATTTATTTATATGCACATAATTAATATAACTAGAATGCTAATAACTCTAAACAAGCTTTTTCAATTAATGCCGCGCAAGAGAAAGCATTGAAAAATCTCTATCTAGAATTATCCCTATCCCCAAATCAGTTTCGAGCTAATGGCTCTCATCAGTGAGGCGCTAGGACATTCAGACACTAGATTTAAAATACAAACTCAAGCGCAGCATTTATCGAATATTTAACTATTAAGTAGAAAATGTGAAATTTTCAGTCATCTGTATGTCTTCAAATCCCGCTATTTAACTTAAATAGCCATATAGGACTGAACTAAATTCAGATACACATATATTAATAGTTTTAGCAATATAACATTGTCAAAGCCTTAAAAGTCAAACTATAATAGTAAGGAAACCAAGTAATACAGCACGTGATTTAATTAGCTTGTATTTACAAATGTAATATAAGCATGCTATGAGACTTCTGCCACATCACAGTCAAATGGATTTTGAAATAGTCTTAGCACAGGCATCTAAATTATCAAATCATTTCTGAAATTGCAATTTTAAATCTGTAATGATTAAATTTGTGAACAACAGATGGGAATTCTGCTTCATTTTTTTATGCAGTTCTGAACAATATGGTGTATTGAAGCAGTCGGATCTGAGTTCGATCCTAGCTTCATGACCTCTAGCCATAAGCCCACTTCAAATCCTAGTACTAACCTTAAATTTCCTATGCAATGGGGCTTTATATGTTCAATCCACGCTAATTTCCATAAAGAATAACTTATTTTATAAATGTGTATTCAAATAATTAGATTTAAATTGATCAATTCTATTAATAAATTCATGATAGAATTATTCATGAATTTATATATTATAACTGTGTGGATTGTGCGTATATTTGTAAATAGTTAAATATATATAATTCTTTAAAAGTTTCATTGCGTCGGGAATGTTTGATTTTATTTTTAAATAATTTGTTAAAGTTTTATTGATTAAAAGCTACATTCTTTCGATAAGCTTTCAAATTTTTCCTTTCCAAAAACAACAGTTAAAGTTTTATTAATTAGAAAAAAAGATAAGCATTTTCTAATTAAAATCATTTTCTGATTTTAAGAAGTCATTTTCTAATTAGAAAATGAATTCAAGTTAATGAGTTTGAAAGCCTTATCGAAGGAATGTATCTAAAAACAACCAGTAAATCTAAAAACATTGATAATGAAAGAAGCGCTAGCCTGAAGGCATCAGAGGACAGATATATAGCTCTGAAAAGTTTGGAGAAAAAAAGAAGCCATCTTTGTTGTAGAGAAGTGCAGTGAATTCTGTGCGTTTCAAAATAATAAATTAAATAGTGCTTTGATCATGGTGAAGGGCTAAACATCAGGAATCTGGCTATCGGTTCCTGAAGTCCCCTGAAATCTTCATTGAAGCTGCTAAATTCTTTCCGGACAAATCAGGCTGCCAAAATCAAATAAAATGCTGTTCAAGTAATCAATCAAATGGTGCCTACGTTTTACCAACTCGGACGTGTAACCTAAGGGAACCAGCCCTGGAAGAAATGGGTAATATATTTCCATAATGAACCCTAAACCGTCTGGCCAGTTTCCGAACTTTACTTTACACTCCCTTTAAGAGCTCTTTCATTCATTTATAATGTAATAATACTCTGTGTAAAACCTTTTATTTATGCTATTTTAAATTAGTAATTCTCTCAATCTCTAGTCTTTAAATTTAACTTTCCTTCATTACTATGGCAGTTCATTTATTATATTATATATATTTAGTGTGTGATTTATTAATGTTGCTATTTTTAATTATATGCCAATAATCCTTCGACTCGATGATCTCCCTCGTTTCCTTTGCCTTATACAAGTAATATAAGATTAAATTCTGGTAGTTAATTCTCGCCCATTAGAACTAGATTTATACAGTTCGATCAATCATCGAGTCGAAAGAAATTATTAAATGATTGTTATTTTATCATTAGCTAATAATAATTATTAGCTCCGTCTTTAATCTATGCCACCGCTATTTTCTTGTTTCACTAATATTTATTTATTATTCAAATATAATCTTAAAATGTTTTTTGCAAAGGCCGATAAAGGAATCAAATAAATATATTCTAATTCAACTTAGTTATTTTCTATTAAGATTCAGGAAGGGCACGATATTTGGGGCATGATGAATATAATTTTATAATGCGTTTAAATAGTTTAAATTAAAAGCTCGTTTGACTTTGATTAATTGATCAAGTCATCACATAGAGCATTCTATATGGGTTTTAGTATTCAAATGATGACTATCAAGTCATCATCTTCGAACGTTGCTGATGTAGGGCAATCTTCCGCTCCGTTAGGCTGATCGGTGATCATATTTCTGTTATTTTAAATTATCGAGGAAGAAAGCACTTCCTCTCCTGTTCATATTAGTCAAAGGGCATAAGACTTGTCAGACGCAAGCCGCCATAGGACTTCGATCATCGACTAGCTATTATCTTTCAATTTCATTTTATAGCTCATAATTCGTCAGCACTGTTACCTCTCTGTTCCAGTAAAGCCCGTTCTGATGCTCGTAATTCGTGATGAAGTGATTTCAATTAAAGTCGAACAAATTCTCCGTTATAACTCAAAATAAGTTTTCTAATAAAGATTAAAGTTATGCCCTAAAATACGTATCTTGCTCTTCATGAATGAATTTGTGAATGTGAAAATAAATCTCACATTCTGTCGTAATAAAATTAGAGTAATAATTCCCTTTACTAATGAATACCTTTATCTGCCTTTTATTTCTTGTTGGGAGCATAGACATAGACTTTCAAATATTGCATAATATTCATTGGCATATAATAAGGACCGCCACTCGTATTATAATTATAAACTTTGTTTAAGGACTAGAATTAATTAATTTAATCTTTATTTAAAATTCAAACCAAACAAATTATTATTATTAAATATTTTCTAAACACACTTGGTTTCTTAAGTCTTTTTATTCATAATTATTTTAATGTTAATGCTCGCTGTCTGTGTTGGCAACCCGAACATATATATATGATTCGATTTAAAAATTATCTTAGTTGATTGATTATCCAATATTAGTGTCAGTTCAGGGGTCTCTGATCCTCACCAACCATTGAGCTAGTTTCTTGGCGCATAGCACTGTGCCGTCGATTTAGATATCTACTAATCTGAGCTGTTGAGTTGGGTTTGAATTCAGTCTTGGTTCAGCTGAGTTTGGATCCGACTTGCAGTTTAGGTGGTGGGTTTTTCGACTGATACAGTATGAACAAAATTACAATCTTTAATTTGGCTTTCCACAAGTATCACCTTTGCTCTGAATGTCTTAATATCAGAAAATAAATCACAAACTTATTTTTTTTCACCCTGCAACTTTAAATTCAAATTGTTCATAGGGTTCACCAGATGTGCAAGAAATGCCAACTTCTAAAGCCACTCAGTATTTGATAAAAGGGATTCATAGTGGTTTTTCTTAGTATGAAATATATTAATTTTGTTCCTGAGATGAAGGAAGTGCAAAAGAACTTTGCCACAGCATATATTCAGTCACGTTACTCAGAATCACATTCCTCAAGAAAAGACTGAAACTGGCGATGAGTAAGTGCATGAGAACGAATGAAATTGACCATAGGATTAACTGGTTCCAAGACACAGTTCATATCAATATGTTTTCCGCAAAGGACATGTTGATGGACAACAAGATGAAGAAACATTGGTTTTGATATTCTCGCATCCTCACAAGCTTTTGTGATTAGTTCAGCTAAACCCATCTTTGTGCCAGAGATGTTTTTATCTCCATCAACTGTTATGCACTGCAAATGATTCCAATCTAAATTATATTCTGTTAGTGTTTTTTATACTTCTTCTGTTAGTGTTTTTTGTACTTTTTTGAAGATATCCTCTCCTGTTGTCGTGTCATACATACTGTGAAGTGACGCTAATTCCTGTGTTACATTAAGTTCAACGTCAATGCCACAAAAAATATTAGTTATGAAATATGACAAAGTGGATTCATTCAATGTTAGAGAATACTGACTGAAACACTGTGCTTTACCTATAATTTGTTGAGCAATAGCATTTCCCGTACTTTCTATCTGCGATGCATCAGTATTTGGTCCAAGACTTATCATTTTAAAAAAATTAAGATTTTCCGGACATAACTCAGCCACTGCTTCTAACATACATTCCTTTAGTGATATTGCCATCAGTAAACGGTTTTCCTCTTTTAGCCAACACATAAGCAACCCTATAGCTTACCAAGATGAAAGCTTCATTTTCTGAATTTGCCTTAATAAACAAATCTTGCTGAGTCTGCAGAGAGACTTAATGATTCAAATTTATCTGAATGCTGCATTCTTTTAAATTGAGACAATATTGAAGCATGTTTTGTTTCATAGTGATGGCATATATGCAGACATGTGGCTTTATTCTTTGATTGTATGAAGAAGTATTTAGCGTTCCGTTCTTCTTCGTAAACACACTATGTTCATACCTCTAACATAAATTTATGCAATTACAAATTAAGTATTGCACTGCACTACTACATTGTGGACAATCAATTTTAATAGGTAGCAAGAGACAAAATACGATACCTGTGTATTTTTTGTAGTTTAATGGCTGAAATGATTTTTTGTTCAAATATACAGTTTCAAGAACCCCACAAGTATTTCTTTGTTTCTTACAATTTTATATATTAATGAATATGAATCAGTTGTTAGGCTGGAAAAAATTTAAAAATTGATTATAAATTGCATTCGGAAGTTTTATTTCAAGTTTTTTCATTAAGGTTTAAACGCAACATGCTCGAATCAATTTTATTTTAAAATGTGTGCGTGTATTAATTCATTTATTATACTAGGTTGTTTAATACACCTACATTCAAGAATGAATAAAAAATATTAACTAAATTGTAACTCTAATTAGTTTTACCTAAATATTAGTAACGAATCAATAGATTCAATTTAAAAATTAATGTCGCTGTACTAGAGACATCTACAGTGCTACAAAGTGATAATGTTGATCAAGGCTAAACAATAACGAAAAGATACTGTGATATGTGCAGTTGCAGTTCAGTATTAATAAAACTCGTGAAGTAATTTGAATTAGTTCAGCCACTAAATTAAAACAGATTTGTTGTACAATTTACTTAAACTTAGGTTATTAAAGGGGATTTGAACACAGATTTTCAAGCTCTCTTCAATCTCATATAACTAATTCATATAACCAGATTCATGTGTATTGGTTATATAAGATGGTGTATTCAAATCCCCTTTAATTACATCTAGCTTAAGTATGTACACTATACTTGTATTTAAGTATTAAACTCAGGTTAGTAAAGTATGTATTTGCAATTACTTCTCTGGATCAATTGAAGAGTACTGCTTTCGCTTGAAATGCATCTTTGGTATTATCTGTTATGGTGGAATCAAAGTTTTAATTATATCTTTAAAAAGATAACATACAAATTATATAGAGATGAAGTCAAGTTATTCCATGTATTTATGTTTGCTTGTAAATCGAATTGTAATAATATGGGGTTGATAAATATTGACCACATGGTAAAGATGTTTAGGAGATTGTTCCACGGTCAACTAAAGAATGCTGATTCAGCATGAAATTTATCATGGGATCTTTACATTTCCCAGATGATTTTATTCTTGGAATTTTAAATATATATATTGAAAGCAGTCAACACTTAAACAATACCAACCTCTATAACAATCAACAATCTCAATTTGTTCTCATGGCAATCTCTTTTAAACAAGAAGGTGGAAATCCGCCTTTATTTATGTAAATATGTGTTTAATATCATCGGGTGTATGAATATTATTTTTGTAGTGTAATGTTCATTACATCAATCATGCAAGGCATGGACTGATTTCTATCCACCCTTTAACCAGCATTCACCAGTTGTCCCAGACCACAATCTTTACACTTGTTCAGTATATCTCTGGATAGCAAATTACTACAATTTAATTGATGTGTCAAACATGCTGCCCTCACACCTTTGACACAAATCACTTAAATGAAAGTATATTAATAATTTTATTAGACTAGAGATTATCTAATAATGAATAATATTTCTGTAATGTAATTTTTAGTATACCATTCTCACGTAAAGTATGGATTGATTTCATCAGTATTCTGCACCTTGTGGATGGATGTAATCATAAACATATGACCTTTCCCAAAGTGCCCATTTTGTGCTCAATCAGTACACATCAGTTGGCTCAGACCACAATCGTTATTATCATTATTCAGTATATATACACTTAGCAAATTATTACAGTTTAATTGATTGGTCAAATGTGACTGGTGTACTCTGCAGAAATATTCATTATTGGATAATCTCTGCTCTAATGAATGACTAATAAAAATTGATGTAACCCTATTAATTGATTTGTGTCAAAGTTATAAGGGCAGTCATTTAAACTAGTAATTTGCCATCTGTATATATACTGAACAATAATAAAGATATATGTAAGAGTTTATGTTCTGGGCCAACTGATGAGTGCTGATTCAGCAAGAAATGTATCACTTGGGGTTCATCCTTTTTTTCATGCCTTGGCTCATACGTTTACAATTATACTCTCCACACAAGGTCTTCTGATGCGTTGTACTGTGGCTCAGAGTTAATAATCTCTTAGCCACTATGCCTAGAAAAACCTGTTAGCCATTTTAAAAGCAGAGAGAAACCAGTTCCCCCTACCTTGTGTAAGAGTGGTGTAGAGAAAATTACACTACAGAAATATCCATTGATGACTAATAAAAATTATTAATAATCTTTACTATGATGTTTTTAAGTTGTAGGAAATATGTAGCCGAAATGTTTAGATTTTTCAGCACAAAGAAATGAATATGCTTTGATCCATTAAATACAACTCAACAATACGTAAATGTGTCAAGCGTTGGTAGCCTAGTGGTTAGCGTAGCTGCCTTCCAAGCAGTTTTTCCGGTTCGCTTCCCGGCCGACGCTTTGTCATATATATATAAACTATATGTAAATGTAAAAAAAAAAAAAAAATGTTAATTGAAAAAAGCTGTATAAAACAATAATTTTACTCCTCATTTTAATTTTGTTAACCCAATGAATACATCAAGTTCTGATATCGACAAAAATGTTGAACATTTGTTTTTAAAATAAAATATTTGTAGTAACTGTTAAATTTTATGTGATCTTGGCATAAATATTTATTCATAAGTAATATATGTTGTTAATTAAATGCTAGAGGCAGTTTTAAGAATTAACACATTTATTTACAAAATGGAATTACGTTATTAATTATTTGCCAGAGGCTGGTTTGAGGATTATGATAATAGTGAACTTTGACCTGGCGATTACGCCATATTAGAGAGGCAAAATAAAACTTATTTTTAGATTGTCTATTGTTATCTTTTTTTTCTCACTAATGCTGAAATAGTATTTGATCCCTGAGGTAGTGTTGCTTGCTCTTTTCTATCAGTCAGACTGGATTTTTTTTAATTTTTCATTCGAATTAATCTAGAAATATTTAGATTATTATTCAGCCATTCATGCAGGCAGCTAATTGTTAAAGGAAGTGACGTTAAAATATTTATATGCCTGAAACCTACAAAAAATATAATGCTTAGGTATGCGATTTTATTTAAGTCTGTGTGTAAAGCATGCATGAAAGACAAAAATATAAAAATCATTTATAAAATTTTATAATGATCAGATTGTTAAAGGGGATTTGAACACAGACTTTCGATTGTTAAAGGGGATTTGAACACAGACTTTCAAACTTCCTTTAGCTATCCACTCTAGTCATATAACCTGATACACATGACCACACACATGTGAAAAAAGGTAAATGATCTTCAATATATATATTTCATGCTGTTCCAGCACTTATCAGTTAGTCCAGCTCATTATCTCCCACACATATATAATCAGTGCATCAAATCTTCAAACTTTATTGGACAGGCTTCAGTCTATTCCACCTTCCAACTCTTCAGCCATCTATATCGTTGAAATCCTGATGATGGTACATCCAAATTTTTTGTCGGTGCCAATATTATTGTCATGTCTATGTTTCAATAATATGGATGTCTGAAGAGTTGAAGGGTAGTGTAGATTGAAGCCTCTCCATTAAAGTTTGAAGATTTGCTATCGTCATATAAACCAAGCACTGATTATATATGTGTATGAGAAATGATCTGAACCAACTGATGAGGGCTGGTTCAACACAAAATTTGTATATTGGAGATCATTTATGTTTTTCATATGTGTGTTGTCATGTTATCGGATTGTATTAGTTAGAGTGGATAGCTAAAAGGAACTTGAAAGTCTACTTTCAAATTTCCTATAATTACATATAAACTCCAAGTATATAAATTATAAATATGTAGTGCCATATCGGTACAACCTGAAGTTATATCATCTACATATCTATTACTAAAAATATTTTTTGTACTTAGATTTAGATCATTATTGTATATAGATTATTAATTATTGAGTTGCCAATTTAGATATCTTCTTCCTAATCTCACTTTATACGTACCTTATCTTTGAGAAGATTCAAAATGATATTTTGTCTATTTTTAAAAGACTTACTGTCAACATTTTAGAATACAAAACAATTTACAATCTACTTTATCTTTTAAGATAAAGCGATATTAACTTATTTGAAAGTTATTTACAAATTTAAATGGATGCATACATGTTTGCTTATAATAGAACAGCAACATATGTATATTATTAAACCTTAAGTCCTGATAAGTAAACACTGTAAAACCTGGGTCTCGTTTTATGCGGTAGATAGGTTCCACAGAAAACCCTCATTAAAAAAAATCGCACGAAAATAGACTTAACTTACCTTGGAAAATGGGGGATAGGGTCTGTAATTTTCAGAATTCGCATAAAAGCAAAGCAACAAGGAAGAATTACTTTAAAATTCGCATTAAAAAAATAAACAAATAAAGTACGACTAATAAAAATTTTCAAATATTTGAAAAAAATACAAGACAAACTTTTTTTAACGTTTTTTATTAACTACAGTATTTAATTTTACATTTTCCATACATATTTTAATCATTACCACTAGAGTTGTTTTGTAAACTGGTAAGAAATCAGATTTGATGGATGTGATGTATTGTGGCTTTTCCTTAAACGAAGTCAAGAATCTCTCAGCAAAAATGCCCAGAGAAACCTGTTAGGCACTTTATTTTTATTCGTGATGTGATGTACAACTAACGCCAGTTTCAGTCTTGTACTGTGTTAATGGTTTTCTGTTTCTATATTTAAAAAATGAAATCGCAATCAAAGCAAAAAGATTATACATTATCATTAGAAAGATTATTTCAGTTTATAAAATCTTCGTTTTTTTTATTTTAAAAATCTAAAAGATTATTTATTTCTGTTATATATAACAAAATACGTTTTAAAAGTTTAAATTTTTTGAATATTTATTGCGATATTTTTATATGTAAGTATAAATCTATTATTATTATTTACTCATTAGTATAAGTAGGTTATTTACATAGAAGCTAAGTTTCTAAATACAGCTTCAGGCCATATTCACATTAGCTGCTAATATAACGTTATATTTTTGGGGGAAAAAAAGTATTTCAAGTCAAAATAAGTTATTAATAATTTAAATTTCTTGATATCTAATAAATATAGTGAAGTATGAAAGATATTAAGAAGAAACATGAATCGCATAACTTCAAAATCACATTAAAATAATCCGCATAAAAAGAGACCCAGGTGTATAACATTTTATAGGTTCAATTTGTTTTACTTTATTATGCTTATTAAAAATAAGTTGACAGTTGTTTTTTTTTTTTAATACAAAACAATATGCCATAGGATTTAGTTTAGTCTGCCCGTTGAAAAGATTTAAAGCATTTCAGTTTAAAAGGAACCATTTTGCCAAAATAACATTCTTGTTTGATATAGCAATAGACAGCAGCAAACTTTAAGATCACGGAATTATAAGAAATTTGATCATTCAAAGTATTAGTTGACAAAGACTAAAAGGATAGTTGAAAGCGCTCCTAAGTGACGTTTATATTTTCTGTTCTTTTTAACAAATTTCAATTTCAGTACTGTATTTTCTAATATTTATCTATAGTTTACATATATTATTTTGAAGAAGTAGAGACATTGATTTGTAGTATTATTGCTTGATATATGTATATTTCAGTAGGGGACTCCAATAAAAATTAATAGGTTATATTTTAAAATTTCATTTATTTATAAGAATAAGAATAATAGCTCAGTGAATCTTCATGGCAATTATTGCGAGCATATCAAATAACAGTAATTACATATTACATCATTCAAATAAATTGTGAACTGTCTGCCGTCCAGTAGAAACCTGGAACTTTCATTCTTTTTCTTTTGAAGTGTGTTCGTTTTTATGTATATATTTGCTTATATCGGAAGAAGTTTTATTTTTAAGAAACATTTCTCTTATTGCAAAAATAACGTACATATTTAGAAAGATTTGTATTAAAAGACCATACAATATGATTGCCCAAAAAGGAAGTTCATCTATACTTACCAGGGCAAACAAATTGTAAATCAAAGCTTAGTATCAATCGAAATGCAACGTTAGTAACGTTGCGTTCCAGAACATGTATTCTGTGCTTTCACTGAATGACTCAAGAAATACTTATTTAAATTTAAGTAAATATTTACTTGTATATCTGAAGTATAGTTTGAACGTCTATGGATAAAAATAATAATATTGCTAAGGAAATTAAGATAATACCAATTCTTTAAAAATACTGGACAATTCTGTATTAAAGAACATTAAAATTTTGATTTTACTATATCTCTATGATATCTATTAGGGTCATTTTATTTTATGTATACTGACAAAACTTTTATTAAATTCCTGTAGTGCTTACATGCATATTCCATGTGTCTAAGGATTATATTGCATCATAACAGATATGACAGTGAAATTGGATAAATCCTTTGGAAATTAATATTTTTAATGGTATTCAATCTTTTATATAAATGTTGCTAATGAGATCTATACTACAGAATAGCAAGTTGTATGATAATTGTCTAGAGATGGATTAAATGGATTAGCATACAAATACCTTAGGAATAAATTATAATGATAATCTAGTGGGAATAAATTTTAGGTAATATTTTTGGACAGTTGTTGCTGCACAGATAATGGATATTTCTAAGGAACTATGAAGTCTGAAGTGTAACTAAATTACCAATAATTAAATTTCATCTTAAAATTTTATTAATATATGTATTTAATAAGGTTACTTAATGTATATATGTTTGGTAAGGATAAACGTTTAGACATATACATAATCAAGAAAAAAATCATAATAATTCAAAAATTATAAACTCCTATTAATTAAATGTGCTCTAAATAACTCAATTAGATTTATTAATATTTGCTATAGTAACAAATCATATGGTGTTGTTTATCATCATTGTAAGTAGTGACACACAATTAATACATATTAAATCTTATTTCTTTAGTATTTCATTAATCTCACTTGTTATTTTCTTACTTGGTGTAAATAAACTGTTGTCATTATTTTACTAAGAAGTTACATGCTTACACAAGCTGTTTAGACAGAGGCAAAACTCTCCATACAGCAGCGCCACTCAGTGCAAGCTAGAACAATCAATTGAAGCAGGAAGGTTTGATTACTCTGGCTTGCAATGAGTGGCGCTACTTTACTAAGTTAGAAATTATATGATCAATCTTTATGCTTACACAAGATGTTTAGACAGAGGCAAAACTCTTCCATAGCATAGTGCCACTCAGTGCAAGCTAGAGTAATCAATATGTGCAGGAAGGTTTGATTACTCTGGCTTACACTGGGTGGTGCTACTGTATGGAGAGTTTTGCCTCTGTTTAAGTTAGAAGTCCTGGATTTTTATTTATTTTGATTAATGTATTCAAAGGGATATAGGTAAATAAACTTTAGTTACTATATGGTTTATTATTTCATGCATATCTTAGATAATTAATATTCAAATCATTGTCTTTAAACTTACATTACATTCATAAAAGCTAGCATTCTTTATTATTTGATCTATTTAAGGTTGTATTAATATAGATTAGGGACTTAGAATGAAAGCATATAAAACTTTCTTATTTAATTTGCTTTTAACATTCTTTATGAATTTAATTTAGTATCAGTAGATGTATTTTTATATTGGACTATTTCCATCATCTAACATGAGTATTGAATATCTTTAGAAAAATGTAGCTTTATTTAAATATTCCAAATACATTCAACTGTTAGTAATAACACATCAAACTGTTAATATATGCACAAAATATCGAGAGGTATTATTCTCCCCTCTTTTTCAGGTGTTGCTGACCTGACTAGTGTCAGTACTAACATGGGATTCGAAACTGGACCTTAGATTCTTGAGTATTGGATTTTAAGGTAACACTCTAACTAAGTGAGCCATCCTGCCAAAGGTAACAATACTCAAGAATCTAAGGGTCCAGATTCAAATCCTGTGCTAGTATTGTCACTAGTCAGGCCAGCAATGCCTGAAGAAGATGGAGAATAATACCTCTCAAAATATTGTGCATATACTAACCTGTTTGATGTGCTATTACCAACAGTTGAATGTATTTGGAATATTTAAATAAAGTTAAATTTCTCTAGACATTGATGAAAGTAGTCCAATATAAAAATACAATTAGAGCACCATCATCACAAACCTTCAGGAAAATATTAGTATCTATGGAGTCTGTCTTTTGGATATTACATTCCTGTCTTTCCCATTTATACCATTACAATAAATTATACTTGTATTCAAATATTAACGATCAGATTGTTAATTTTGGCAAATGGAATATAATATCTCAATTATCTAAATAAATGTTCTAGATTACATTTGCTATCGGTTAAATAAAGATTTTCTTATGCAGTCTGTATATGCAATTTGAAATTAAATGAAAGCTTCGCCTCCTGAATATCAATGCTAATAAAAGTGTATTTCTAATTTATTTTAGTTGGGATGAAATAGCGCAATATGATCTTCCAGCCATGGTTAATACTATATTGAATATTACTGGCCAGAAGGAATTAGATTATATTGGCCATTCTCAGGGAACTTTGATTGGTTTCGCTCATTTTTCTGAAAATAAAACGACCAGTCAAAAAGTAAGTTATTTAATTATAATAAATATAAAACAAATAACGTGTAATGTAGGATTTATTGTTTTACCATGAATCTGGAAACCTTAGCTGCCACCATATTTGATTTTAAATGGAAAGTAAAATAAAATAGATTTTAATCCTCTCACAGAGGATTAAATATAATGGAAATGAGATTTAAAATGTAGGCCTAATTGCATATAGTTAGCCTCCAGTTTGAATACAGTTTGATGCAAAACTAAATTATTTTTAGCATAATAAATATTTAAATAGAGGGATTTGAACTCAGTATTTTTCAGCCTATTCATCCATTCTATTTCAAGCAACCAAAATAAAACAGTTGTTCTGTCTAAAGGCCAAAGTTAAGATTCCTTCAGGTGGCTTCCCTCAAGTGCTAAAAGTTTTGTATAGTGGTTAAAGTATTGCAATCCGTTTCTAAATTTATTACTCATTTTTCATGTTACACAACTAAAATAATCTCACACAAAGCATTTAATTAATCTTTTCCTTAAATCTCTTAATTATAAATAGTGGTCAAAGTATGCAATCTGTTTCTAATTTTATTATTCATTGTCCACGTTTCGCAACCATACAATAATACACTCTACACAAAGCATTTAATTAATCTTTTCTTTAATTATCTTAAATATAAGTTTATATGGAGGAATTAAATAATATTCATTCTAGGATTTAATTCTTGTAAACTCATCGAGTTATTATGAAAAGGTGATAATTAAAGTTCAAAAGTTTTAAATGCGCTTAGAAAGCTTTCGGCAGATCAATGCCAGAATCGAGTGCTTTAAAGTTTAGCAGTTAGAAGTATGCCTTCATATATGGACGATATGTAAATGCAGTATTTAAATGTGCTATTATTATTTTTTTGATAATGGAACGTATATGTCATTGTTGAGAAATGGAACATTTAAATGCCGCATTTATTTTTTAAGCCTCATTTACATATTATCCATATATATATATAGGCATGTTTCTAACTATCAAACTTTGAGAAATGGAACATTTAAATGCCGCATTTATTTTTTAAGCCTCATTTACATATCCATATATATATATAGGCATGATCCTAACTTTCAAACTTTAACCAGCACTATGATTCTGGTAGTAATCTGCTGAAATGCTTGCTCGGTGCATTTAAAACTTGTGAACCTTAATTATTACCTCTTCATAATAACCTGATTATAACGAGCTCACAAGAATTACGTTATTGGATGAAAAGAGAAATAAATTTTTAGAACATTATGATTTAATAATAGAGTTTAAATTTTATATTTGGGCTGAAAAATTTAATAATTTATAGCCTAATAAATAATTTTTACCATTTATCCTAGATGGTACCTCAAAATGAGTGCATCCAATTAGTGTAACACATGTAAATTGAATTATAGAATTTGGTTTTGGGTAAATACCAAACTATGATGAGATACGAGTAAGGACTTGGATCAACTGATGAAGATTGCATCTGCTAAAAATGCATCTTGAGGATTATGTGCCTTTGTCGTATGTCTTTGTCCATACGTTTTAAGACTGAGTAGAATTCGTAGTTTTATCGTGTGGTTAATTTTTCTGAAATTTAAAAAATGTGATGTTAACTAAGTGTTTCTATCTTCAAAATATTTGGATTACTGTTTTAAAAACAGAAATTATTAGAACTGTAGCATATTTATTTCTTTGCTTACTGTACAATCTTTATATGGCTTCACTTACTGTTAGTTGGATCAGTAGGATTATTTTTAAAAGCTTCACATATAATAGCGAGACAGTTGAAGTTGTGAAAGATGATATGTAGGAGGGGACTTTTTTATTTTTGAAGCTGGAATTCGAAAACCTACAAACTATTGGTGTTATTGTAACCTCTTTTAAAAATTAGGGTGCAAAATTTTACATTTTGCCGTAAGAAATTTTTTTGATAAATCTTTGTTCTTTCTTAAATGTCTTTCATGTATACATATAGATTATTATTTCTTTTTTAGTGTTACGATAATAGTCTCTTATGTGATAAAGAAATATGAATTTATTGCTTACGTTATACAAAGTGAGACAATTTAATTCCTGGAAGGCACCTTCGTAAAATATACATGTGGAAGTAGCCTTGTGCTTCTGTACACTGATTAAAATGGCATCCCATTTCTGGAAATACACGTGGAACTCACATTCAGGAATACTTTTGGATATCAGATGTAGTAGAAAAATCGTCATCTTTTCAGCACAGTTTTTCATTTTAGAAATAATCAAAAATCACAGAGAGTTAAGTCAGATGATTATGCAGGATGGGCTAGTTGCGTAATTGATTTTTTGCCCAAACATCTCCCACAATGGGTGCACTATGAACCATTTTTATGCTAAAGCATACACGGATAATTATTATCTTCTAAATAGCTAACTAGCTCTAGCAACTTAAAGTGTAAACACATGTTAGTTTAAACATGTTATTAAGTTCAATGTTGTGATTTCGATACAGTTAGGTCACAGTTGACATCACAAAGCACAATGCCATTCTGGGAATTAAATTGGCATGCTTCGCAAGCTGTTACTATTTAAACATTAAAACCCTAAAGCTAAACTTGTTATTAAAATAATGAAAATTACCCCAAATTCTCCACCAAACCAGACTAGCCAAAGAAAAGAAAATTCTTATAGAATTGTATGTAAAAATGGTAATTTGTTTGAAACTAAGAAAATTGCTCGGAGAAGGTATATTTTTTTGAATAATGCAAAGGAAATTTATGATAGGAAGACTATTCCTAGGATGGTATATATTATCCCTTGTTTTTTGTAAGATGGGCTAGAATAGTTTGAGCTTAAATGAAAGAATAAAGTTACATAAAAGTAGGGTTAGAAATAAATATCTTATTTCTGCTTCGTATACCCATGAAAGAGATACAGGTCACACTATTAGTTTTGATGAGGCTAAGGTTCCTCTTGTTTGAAAGAAATGAAATAAAAAGAAAAATTAGAGAATCTTTATTATTAAAAATTCATGACTGAAGCAATTGACTTGCTTCAATGTTGTTTTTATATTAAGGCTTTGTGGTACGTAAATGGGAATCGTGGGTAATTTTAGTATAAATTTGTTATCTTTTAGTCCTTTACACTTGAGAAATCTGCTTGTAACATTGAAAGTATTGGTTGTGTTTTAGAGTTTGTTTTCTTTGCTAGTCTAATTTTGTGGTGAAATTTGGAATAATTTTCACTGTCAGTAAAAATTGTCTATGTACAGTTTGTAGTACTAATTATTTTGATTGTACTTATGAATGTGTTCGCTATTTATAATGAATATATTTGTGACTTGCTAGGATGAAGATATTAATTTATTGATGAGGCTAAATCATATATATGGTATGCTAAAATTTTATGCGGAAGAATGATTTCTTTTTCATCATTTTAGAGATTACAATAAAGTTAAGAGTGGTGGTCGTGTGATGTTTATTGGCTTAAAGTTAAATATATAAAAGATTTTATACACTTTTATTTAGAGGGAAAGGTTAAATATAACAAATGCAACATTTGAGATTCGATGTTGTTGAGAAAAGAAATAAATAGCCCAATCAGATTAATCGAATCACTGTAGTACAGTAATTATTACATGAAGGAAAAAATAAATAATCAGACAACAGAGGAAATTTAATTAATATGAGTTAAAACACTAATTAAATTTACAGAGTCGGATTTTCTCCAATAGACTTAATTACTCCAAAAAACAAAAGGATTGAAAGTATTATACACTGCAAAATAGCAACACGGGCTCTTCTTTGTTGTCTTCAAGGCAATTATATTACAAGAGTGAAGCAGTGAAAGAAACTAGTGGATAACATCTTATAATCTGGATCTTGGTTCCTGAAGATCAATAAGCTGACTAGTGTCAAAACAGATCACCCTGATTTTATTATTATTTTAAATGCTTTAAGAGCTATCAGGCTTAAAGAATGGTAATGATAGTAACAGTAAATGTATTGCCTTTAGTATTAATATTAGTGAATAGACTTAATAAGCAAAAGAACTTATATTCCTAATTAACTGCTGATTGGATTATATAAATTAGAATCACGTTTTGATTCATTTATCTAGACTATATATATATAAATTGAAATCTATGTTCTTTGTGACCTCAAGAAAATAATATTCCATACTAAATGTGTTATTCGTATACTCTGGGGATTAGTAAGCTAAGACCTAGCACAACTTGGTGCAGTCATTTAGTTCACACCTGACTTAGACAGATAATTGGCAGTTTGAAAGTTCAAATTAGTTCTGATGGATTTAAAAATTGTCATCATTTGGGAAAACTTTTATTGGCAAATTTGATGTGGATAATGCCGCCTAATGGTTGTTGTATTTAATCCAAGATCAAAAATTTTTTCACACTTAAACAGAATAGAGGACAATAAGCAAAAACTCATAGCATTGTTATGTTTCTCTGATAAGTTATTGAGATAATTAGTAAGTTTCATGACCCTCTCATAACAGATAATGTAGCATATGAGGGATTAATATATATATATTAGCTCTTGTTCAAACCGCGTTATATAGCTCGCTTACATTTAAGGAATATAAAACAGTTCAAGTATGAAACAATAAAAGAGTGTAATTCAACCCTGAAGAAGCTAGTGAGAGATTGCGGGTATGGGGAGTTTGTCGAAGAAATGGTTATGGATCAATTACTCTGTGGCATGTCTGATGACAGGCTCAGACAACAATTATTAAGAGAGTGATTTAACATGAAATTGCTGTAAAGAAAAGAATAGCTTACGAGTTAATTTTAGAAAAAGTTCATGCTCTTAAAGCTGTAGATAATGGTTAGTTTTTAAGATGGATAAAAAATGTATTAATCTGCCAAAACCTCAATATGAAAAGGGAAGTAAAGTTACATGCTTCTGCTGTGGAAAAATAGGCATAGAACAAAAGATTGTCAGTGGGAACAGGAAACATGTTTTCAGGGTGGGTGGAAGTAAGGGGCATTTGCGAACAAAGAAAGCTAAAAGAAAACGCAGAAAAATAGGGGTGGTAAGCCCTTTAATACTCAAATTATAAAAAACATGGAAGTTGAGGAATCACAGCAATTCATGATTTGTGGAATTGCAATGGAGGTAGATAGTGGATCAGGGATAGCTATAATGTCCGAAGTAGATTGGAGCGCTAAACAGAGCAAAACTCTCCATACAGTATGTGATCATGTGATGCTTAATAGATTGGAGCGCATTATCAGCTGCAGACACTAACATTAAAATTGAACAAACAGATGTTAAGACTCAAAATGTGAATGAAATTGTGCTGAAATTATTGGGGTGAGTAAAAGCTCCAATTAGATAAAGCAAGAAAATAATTAAATTACTACTGTATATAGTAAGAGGGAAAATTAGTCCTATAATAAGAAAGGAATGGTTTATGTGAAAGGAATCAAGTGAGTATTGTTAAAAAAAAAATTCTTAAAATCAGAAATTCAAAATAAATATCCAGATTTATTTAGTGAGGAATTGAGTATAATATCAATGGGTTCAGGAAGGATTAACTCACATCCAGCTGTGTGTAAACCATGAAAAATCCATAACAAAAGTCGAGTAGAAAATTCAAGGATCTGTCAATAAGGGCATACCGACGTTAATAGAAACATCAGATTGGCCACACCTATAGCCATAATAACAAAAACCAATGGTTAAATAAAAATATATGGGGATTATAGGGTAACAGTAAATAAATAGTTAAATAAGGGTGCATATCAAGTACCTAATGTGAGAGAGGTATTGGCTAGTCTGCAAAATGCATATTTTGCGAAACTGGAGTTAAAATTCCGCTTTTCACCAAATACCAGTGATGGACAAGTCAGTGGAAATATTAACTCTAACAACCTCTGCGGGTTTATTTAAATGCAATCAGTTATCGTTCAGTATTTCAACAGTGCCGAATATATTTCAAGCAAAAATTAATTCTTTCTTACAGAGATTAGATGACCTAATACTTTGCTTTGATGACATACTTATAACAGCATGCTCAGAAGAGATGCTTCATCAACAGCTTTTTAAGATATGTGAGAAATTGCAACAATTTTGAGTCAAATTAAATGCTTACAAAAGTATTTGGAACAAAGGAATTAATATTTCTAGGGTACATAGTCTCCTAAAAGGGTAAGCAACCATCACTCGAGCAAAGGAAAGCCATGCAAAATGCCGTTAAACCAAGAAATGTTAAAGAACTCCAGACATTTCTAGGTTTGATAAACTATTTTAAACCCTTTTTACATAATAAAGGTAAAGTAGCGAACCATCTTTATGAATTGTTAAAGAAAAATCAAAAAGTGGCAGTGTTTAAAAATACATGATGAAGCTTTTACACAAACTAAACCCATGCTGTTTTCTGACAAAATTACTGGTTCGTGGTTCGTTTTGATAATAATCTCGAAGTGCACTTAATGACAGATGCTTCAGGATGGAGTGGGGGTGGGGTTGATGCTATTCTTGTTATAATGGTGAATGACTCATAGTCTATGCATCAACGACGCTTTCTAAAGCTGAGAAAAACTATAGCCAGATTGACAAATAAACCTTGGCTATTATGTTTGGCTTAAAGAAATTTCACCAATATATTGGTAGATTTTTTCACATAGTAACCAAAAACAAGCAGTTATTACGAATATTAGCAATCATTAAGCAAGCATCTGATCATTTGAGTCCACATATGTTACAGTGGAGAAATATATTGGCATCATATGATTATCAGCTGCCATATAAGAAAGGAAAAGAGATTCCACACATCGATGCTTTGAACCCCAGAGTATATGTCCTACAGTCAGAAAATCCTAAACAGCAAAACAGTAGTCAGAAAATCCTAAACAGCAAAACAGTAGCAAAACGGACAAAGGCTGATAAAGAGTACCAGCTGCTGATGGGCTGAATTAAAAATGGCTGGCCACCTAAAAAACCACAATAGCTTGTACCTACTTTTTAGACAAATTGGGTTAAGTTATCAGTCAGTATAAGAATTGTGTGTTAATGGATGACAGGGTAGTAATACTAACAGAGAGTAGGGAAGAAGTTTTAAGACTATTGCACGAAGGCCATCCAGGAGTTGTGCATGCAAAAGTTTTAGTGTATAGCTACATCTGTGGCCAAAGATAACTGTTGACATTGAAAATGACATTAATAAATGCACAGCTTGTCAGTCCTTGGCCTAAAGCAACTAAATCATGGAGGAGACTTCATATGGACCGTGCAGATCCAATCAATGGGGAAATACTTTTCATACTCACAGGTGCTTACTCTAAATGTGCGGAGTATTGCACCGTGAAAATACAATTGCAAATGAAACTATACAAAGTTTAAATGCAGTTTTTTTATACCATGGATTACCAGAAATATACTGGATTTACTGTTCAAGAAATGGAAGATTTCTTCTAAAATAAAGGAAACAAACATATTTATGCATGTCCGTAACATCCTGAATCGAATGGCATGGTTGAGAAAACCGTTGAACAAATTAAAAGGGCTCTGAGAAAGATTAAAAAACATGCAAGAAGCTTTATATGATGCTATGCTGCATCAATATTCCATGCCATAGATAGTTACAGGTACATCTCCAGCTGGGTTGCTGATATGCAGGAAATTGTATATAAAACTAGCAATGTTACTTCCAAAAATGGACGTACCTTTCAGTATGATAATGAAGACAACATATATGAAATAGATGATAACGTTTGGGTAGGCGATCTGGTCAAAGAGAAATAGATTGAAAACATAATCATCATCAAACTCGCCAAACAAATAGTAACCATTCAAATACAGAAAGTCATAGAAGACATCCAGTTTCCAGTGGCACTATTAACTGATAGAGAGGAAATGACTAAAACCTGTGAAAAAAAGGAATAGTTGATGCAGCATCGAAGAAATTCAAGAGAAGTAACAGACTCAAAATGTAATGAAGCTGTAGCGGTAATAGAAATGCTAAATAAGGAACCCACGGAACCATCAGGAGAACATAAATTACCCAGGCACCAACGTAAAAGAGAAAGGCCTAAAAAATTATGAGATGTATAAAACGTATTAACCAGTTTTCTGAAATAAGTGGAGGATTGTTGAAATATATGTATTTTAATAAGTTGTGAAATTAATTTACAGAGATGAAACACATAGATAAATAATAAGTAGCTGGCATCATATTAATCGAATTGCTGTAATATAAAATATTTAATTAAAACGTATTGTGTACAGTAATTATTATCTGAAGGAAAAAAATAAATAATCGGATAATCGAAGAAATTTAATCAGTTTGAGTAAATCAAAGGCAAAATAGAACTGATAATACATTCGCCACCTGGATTTTCTCCAGTGAGTTTAATTACTAAAAAACAAATCGTCTGAAAGTATATAAACTGTGGGAAAAAGCAACATGGGCTCTTCTTCATCATTTTCAAGGCAACTGTGTCATATGAGTGGGGCAGCAGAAGAAACCAGTGGGGAACGTCTTATTTCCAGGATCTTGGCTTCTGAAAATCAATAAGCCAACTAGTGTCAAATCAGATCACCCAATTTTATTATTATTTTAAATGCATTAAGGGCCGCCAGGCTTAAAGAATGGTAGTGATGGTAGAGATAAAATATACTGCCTTTAGTATTACTATTAATGAATAGACCTAATAAGTAAAATGACATTCATAATTAATTGTGATCAAGTTATATAAACTAGAATAGTGTTTTGATTCATGTACTGAGACTATATATACTTTATATATTAACATGTATATTAAATTGTATAAATTGCAGTCTGAGTTGCTGTGTTTTTTGTGTTCTCAAGAAAATAATATTCCGTACTGAATTTGTTATTCGTATTCCATAATGAAACTTTTAACAAACATTGACAATCAGGTGATGGTGAAATGAATATTATTTTATTTTGGAGAATTACAAAATAATTGAAGAGTTGTAATACAATTAAGTCAAAGTTGTGTGTGCATACACTAATAATCCCTTATCTTGTACACACATATAAAACCAAGTGAGCTATGTGCTAAGAAATTAAAGGAAATAACTATTCATTTTGTTTAATATAAAGTGTTTTACATATATATAGTTCACAATAACTCCCCTCATATGCACTTTAATGCAAAAAAAATTTAAATATAATTCCTTTATTTTCCTAACAGTTTCGACTGTCCTGCAGTCTTCATCAGAGTGTTCTTAATCTCCTTTACCTTTTAAAATAACTGAAATTCCTTTATTTTCCTGACAGTTGTCCTGCAGTCTTCATCAGAGACTTTTTTCAAATTTCAGTTATTTTAAATGGTAGAGGAGATTAAGAACACTGATGAAGACTGCAGGGCAGTCGAAACTGTTGGGAAAATAAAGGAATTATATTTTTTAAAAATTTTGCTTTAAAGTGTATATGAGAGGAGTTATTATTGGAAGCAATGCAAAGAAAGTAAAGGGGAGGAATAAGAATATACTTCTAAAGTGTTTTACCACAGTACATTTAATGTATTCATGTTCTCTCAGATACATTGTTTTGTTAGAAAAAGGATAGATTATTGCAATGTATTATACACATTAAAAAATTATAGAAATCTTTAGCGTGAATTTTTATTGAAAAATTGTTTTCTAAAGATTGCGATTGAAAAATGATTAAATTTTTGTATATTTGTTTCGTTTATCTTTCATAAAATTTTAGATTAAAAAGTTCATAGCGCTGGCTCCAGTCAGAACACTTGGTCATATAAGAAGTCCACTTCGGTATTTAGCACCATTTTCTTATGATTTTGAGGTAAATATACACAAATTACTTAATCTGCTCTAGATTTAGTATTTCTATTATCAGCATTAAGTTCTCAAAAAGATTGAATTGTAATTTTGATCATTTTTATATACATATATAAACAAAATATTATTATGGAACACTGACATATGCATAAAAAAAATGAACAATTATGTAGAATAAAATCTGATTATTAATTTAATTTATATCGTGAAAATGATTGTGTCCAGAAAACTTATCATCTACATTTCTGCATGAATTTGGGTGGTGAAAATTAAATATTTTTTTTTGTTTGTAGGTTAAAATATTGCATTTTACCATTCATTTATTTATCAGATATTTATATTTTCAGCACTAATAAATATTATATGTAATGTAATGATGTGTAGTTGATAGATAATGATTATGATAAGGTGTCATGTTAAGCACTCAAATATATGTAACAGTATGAGGTGAAATATATATATGATCATAAGTTGACATTCCAATTAACATATCTACCAATATTAGGGTACATCTAAATACCTGAAAACAGTTGATGTGTCATCTGATGTACCTGAAATGTTGGTGCGTAACCAAGGTCATCATATTTTTATGGGACACAATTCAGATACCCTCATGTTAGATAACAGCAGATTTATATATGAAAATTTATATGGTGACTTCCAGTGTTTTCTTTTCTTTCTAGCATAACTTTATTTATTTTATGAGTGGGTGACCATATCTCGATGGACTAACTGCACCATATCTTGATTTTTCTTGCAACGCCAATCTTTAGACCATAACTCTCAGATTATAATAACCAAACATTTTTACACAAAGAGTATTGATCCAATATGAAATATATTTTAAATAATAAAAATTGTACTCAATGTATGAATTTAATTTAACAGTCATGTAATAATATTATAATAAATACCCAGTTGTTAACCTATATTGGTGTTAGTTAACCATATATTCATAATTACATGTATCATCAGGCAACTGAGAAGAAAGACCATGGTGTTTCTTGATCTTAAACTCGGAGCTAAAAAGCCATTGAACTCACCTTGCTGGCTAATGCGTGTTGGTGAGCAGCCCATCCATGTTCGTATACTATATGAATAATCACACAGTAATAACAGCTGCAACGACAAGAATGTATGGAGTGGACATTAGGAATTTGCCCTGCTCGGTCCCTTTAAAGCCTCCAAGAGGAATCAAAGAGATCACATGTGAGATGGATGGCTGAAATAAGAAAGTGTGCAGGGGTGATGTGGAGAAGAGAAGCTAAAGATCGGAAAAGATGGTTTGAACTTAGAGAGACCTTCATCCTGCAATGGATTGATAATGGTTGATGATGATGATGTGTATCATTCTGAATAACAAATTACTAGGAGTAGAGAAATAGTTAAATTTTCTTTTAAATTTACTTTATTATATTAAGTCATTGTATAGTTGCTTTATCAATTAGCAATATTGTTCCATCTTAATTTACATGTCGAAACAATATATGTTTTCCACAAACAGTTTTAAAGATAATTTAAAAGTGTTAAAAGTAGAGATAAAATATGTTTTATATTTGTAGTCTATGACTTTCATAAGAAGTTTTCCAATTTAATATATTCTTTACCGTCAATCCTCTCTATGGTTTTGTTTTTCTTTTCTGAAGGTTGTCTTCTCGATATTCGACGTCTTATTATAAGCAATATATTTCAGACAGATTAATTATTATCCAAACTCACGATTTAGTTGGCAATAACAATTATTTTTCTTAGATATTCAGGAGTTTGGCCATTTGTCTTTTCTTCATGCCAACTATAAGATTATATGATTGAAAGAAGATCACAATTCAAAAAGGGAATGGCTGTTAGACCATCATTTTGATACTTTTATTCAAAAATGGTGAGGTCTAGCATGCTTTTAAATACAGAAGTATTATAATAATAGTTACTATTCAAACTCTTGACAAAGACGGTCCAATAAACCTCTCCAAGTTTTATCCCTGGCTTTTTCATTCTATAACTTCAGGTTAGTGTATGCATATACTAACCTGTTTTATGTGCTATTACTAACAGTTGAATGTATTTGTAATATTTAAATAAAGTTACATTTTTTTAAAGACATTCAATACACATTTTAGATGGTGGAAATAGTTCAATATAAGAATACAACTAGATCACCGTCATCCCAAACCTTCAGGAAAACATTATTGTGTTTTCATCTTGGACTCCTAGCTTTATAATTAACCAAGGAGGTAAAAGGTGCCTTCTGAAGGGTTGGATTGGATCCCAAGATCTTGGTGCACTGCTTCTCGAGTCCCAGGCTCGTCACTGATAAGAGTCACAAGCCAGAAACTAGTCTGTGAATATTGGATGAGTCGGCACTACATAGGGATTTTATGCACAAACCTTCTTGCATCCATTGATTATGAAGGCTTGCACTTAGGCGGCAGTACTGTATGGAGAGCGTGTGATTGTTATTAATAGCCTGTGTAAACATATGAAATGGTGATCACATGATGTTTTGATGGTTTTGTACCTAACCTGACTATGGAATAATGATGACTGGTTTTTGAAAAACCAGACACACAAAATTGTATAGATGCTGAATTGAGTTCGGACCTGTATGACTATACAAGCAAATGCGCTTGGATTGAAAACATTATTGTCTTTTCATCTTGGACTTCCTAGCTCTATAGTTAACCAAATTGGTAACGGGTGGCTGCTGGAGGGTTGCTTTGGATCCTAAGATCTTGGTGCAGTCCTCTCAAATCCAAGGCATCTTACTGATGAAAGCCAAAAGTTAGAAACTAATCTAGGGGTATTGAATGAGTGGGCACTAGGTAGCGATTTTATGCTTAAACTTTCTTGCCTCCAGTGATTACGAAGGTTGGCACTACTATATGGTGAATTCACTACTGTTATTAATAGCCTCTGTAAGCATATGAAATGATGATCACATGAAATTAAAATATAGTGATGTAATTATACCAATTGAACTAATATATAGGATTGATATTGTACCATATTTATTGTATGAAAGTGAGACATGAATTTTTTATTGTTGTAATGTTATAGCATTGGAAAAATTTCACTTGAGGATGCTATTTAACATTCTGAAAGTATATTGGCGAGATCCCCAAAACATCATATGATCACCATTTCTTATGTTTACATAGGCTGTAAGTAACTGTAGCAAACTCTGTACAGTGGTGACACCAAGTGCTAGCCTTCAAAATCAATGGATGCAAGAAGGTTTGTGCATAAAATCCCCATCTAGTGCCTACTCAGCCAATATCCTCAGATTAATTTCTAGCTTGTGACTTTCATCAGTGAGGAGCCTTGGACTTAAGAGTACTGCACCTATACTTATGGATCTAATGCAACCCTCCGGCAGCCATCTTTTACTCATTTAGTTAACTATAAAGTCAGGAGACCAAGATGAAAACACAATGTTTTCAATCTGAGCTCATTCACCTGTTTAATCATGTAGATCTGAATCCAGTTCAGCATCCATACATTTTGGTGGCCTTTGTTTATCAAAAACCACAGTCACCATCATCTCATAAGCAGGAATAGTATAAAACTACCAAAACATCACATGATCACCAGTTCGTATGCTTACACAGTTATTAGCAGTAGCAAATTCTCCAGACAGTAGTGCTACCCAGTGAAAGCTTTAGTAATCATTGGATGGGTTTGTAAATAAAATCCCCATCTAGTGCCTGCTATCCAATGTGCCTAGACAGATTTCTAGCTTGTGGCTGTTATAATGGCAAGATAAGAATAATATTAATAATAATTGTGTTTTGTGGTTTGCTGAATTGTAGGATAGTGAAACTCCATTTGTAGGGATGCATTTTCATCGTTAGACACATAAAGCATTTGGAACATAATAGACTTCATTAAGACGAGCAGACTATTTATCTCAATGACACTCTAAAGAGACATAAAATCTATTGGGAAAAAAAATAAAAATAGTCATATATCACATGACTCCACTTCTTTTTTAAGCTTGCTTTAGCAAAGCTCTTTGTTTATATCCTGCAAGCTTAAAAAAGAAGTGGAGTCATGTGATGTATGACTATTTTTATTTTTTATTGACTATTTATAGTCTTTGCTTTTTAGCCTTAAGCAATGTTATATTGTTAAGACTTTTAATATATGGTTTGGCTGAAGATCTCTCAGCTCCATATAGCTATTTGAGTTAGATAGCTGGGTTTGAAGACATATAGGTGTCTGAAAACTTAGATTTATATAGTCAACTCTTAGATGAATGCTGGCTTTGGGTTGGTGTTTTTAGATCTAGTATCTGAAGCTACCCTAGCGCCTCTCTGAGGAGTGCCAAAAGCATGAAACCATGGTCAGGGGATGGGGGTTGGTTTTCAGATAGAGATATTTTAAATGCTTTCTCTTGCTAAGCATTTATCTCAAAGCTTGTTGAGCAATTAGCAAAGCTCTTTGTTTGTAAAATTTATTGCTTTTGAAGATATATAGTCTTTCAGAAAAAAAGGTTTGCCACAGAAAGGGTGTTGCAAGGCAGCTTTGTAGTAAAACAAGTAAACAGCATAAAAGAATGGTGTTTATGATATATGAATGTATTTGTAGTTCACATATTGATTTGTTTTTAATTTTTATCTTTTTCTAATTTGTTTGTTCTTGTTTTGTTTTTTTCTGGAGTTACGATTGCCATATCATTTATGAATTACATTTTGTTTAAATGTCAATTTAAGATGTCATAGAATAATTTTTTTACTGTTTGTTTTTTTAGTTTTTATTTAATATTCTTGGGGTTCGTGAATTTCTGCCAAGTAATGAAATAATGAAACTGTTTAGTCAGACCATCTGTAAAGAACATTATATTCAGATACTGTGTGAAAACGTTCTCTTTCTTCTATCCGGTTTCGATCCTGATCAGTTAAATAAGGTAATTTTTGATTTATTAACTTTACTTTTGAATCAAAGTGTGATTTTCATATTTCTGTTTGATTTATTATTTTAAAATTGTAAATATCTTCAAGCGTTGATGGCCGAGTGTTCAGTACAGCTGCCTTACACGCAGATGTCCTGGGTTCCCTTCCCGGCCGATGCTTTGACACATGGAAAAAAAAAAAATTATAAGTATCAATGCGATATTTATTAATTAGATTATCTTAATATACACGATTCTGTTTTTGTTTTTAATATTGAAAAAATTTTGATAAAATTTTTAATCATATACATACGGACAGAAATTTACTCTGAACTTTTTTACTTAACGATCGTAGAGCTTCGTTATAATCGTAACACACTTATTAAAACAGTTGGTAAATTTTACACCAAATAAAGTTAAAAACAATTATAATATGTCTAAAGCATGGGTAAGCCTTCCTTACATTCCTCATATTGCAAAGTGCGCTAACGCATACAGGGTAAGTTTTAGGTCATCGCCTGCTCTTAATTTGTTGAACAATATTGAAGACAAGATACCAGTGGAGCATGCTCTTCAAGTGGTCTATAAAATGGCAGGCAGTAACCCTTTGTGCAGCTCTGTGAATTACAGTGAATCTCATATATATATAAATTGATCTACATGAATCACCCAACACGCATAATTTTACAATGGAGCAAAACAGAAAGATTGACTACCGATTGATCTTTCTTGATCGCGAATGCACCACAGGTCACATGTTTTCTCCATCCCATGTTAGAATATTTTGCTCTGAAAGGGGCAATAAGAAAAGAAAATACAAAGAGGCTTGGGCGATTGGAAGGATCCACATACCATCAATAGAAAGAGAGGATTCGTGTGTTCCATTGTCCAAAAAATGGAATATCTAATTGCCTTATTTGCATATTGCACCTCATTTACATATTACATCATCATATCAATTATATAAGAACACTTGTACTGCCTAAACTTTATTCTGCACTATGATTCTGGCAGTGTTTTGCAGAAAGCTGGCTCGGTGTTTCCTGACTGAATTTGGATAGAGAAACTAGGCAAACCTAAATGATAATAGTTTATTGTCATCAGAAATCCTTTGTTGTTTGGTGCAGTGATGGGATGGCTACCCCTGGAGTCAAAGCTATGGATCGCGATCCACCTCAGTCACTTCCAACTCTCAAATTTCTTATAAATTCCTGAATAATCCATTTAATTATTATTTTATTTCTGAGTTCCCAGCATGCTTTGGTGCAATGATGGAGCAGTGGATTCTGGAACTCAAGATCCATCAATCGCAGCCCTTCTCTGTCATTTCTGATGCTTAATCTTCTTCTTATGGATTTCTGAATAACAAACCATATCTTTATCATTGTTTATTATATTATAGGCGGGCGGGCGGGCAGGCAGGCAGGCAGGCAGGTCTGTGGATGGATGGGTGGACTGACAGATAGATAGATGGAAGGGTGGATGGACAGATAGATAGATGGATGGATGGAAGGGTGGACAGACAGATAGATAGATGGATGGATGGGAGGGTGGACGGACAGATAGATAGATGGATGGATGGGAGGGTGGACGGACAGATAGATGGATGGATGGAAGGGTGGACGGACAGATAGATAGATGGATGGATGGAAGGGTGGACGGACAGATAGATAGATGGATGGATGGAAGGGTGGACGGACAGATAGATAGATGGATGGATGGAAGGGTGGACGGACAGATAGATAGATGGATGGATGGAAGGTGGACGGACAGATAGATAGATGGATGGATGGAAGGTGGACGGACAGATAGATAGATGGATGGACAGATAGGAAGGGTGGACGGACAGATAGATAGATGGATGGAAGGGTGGACGGACAGATAGATAGATGGATGGATAGAAGGGTGGACGGACAGATAGATAGATGGATGGATGGAAGGTGTGGACGGACAGATAGATAGATGGATGGATGGAAGGGTGGACGGACAGATAGATAGATAGATGGATGGAAGGGTGGGTGCATGGGTAGGTAGATAGATAGATAGACAAACAGAAAGATAGACAGACAGATAGATAGACAGTCAGTCAATTACTGCAATTTAATTAATGTCAAACTTGCATCCCTTCACAAGATAGTAAAAGGGGATAGAAACCAGTTCCTACCTTGCTTGAGAATTGTGCAATGAAAAATATAATTCGTTATTGAATAACCTCTAGTTTAATGAATGACTAATAAAAATTATTAATGTTTAGGCGTGCTTTCTCAAATTTATTACTCCATTAAATTTTTATTAACTTGTATTATTTTTATTTTATATGTTTTTTTAAGAGTTATTTTTATTAATATTTTAATGTGTAAATTATACCAATGATGTCTATGTCCTTTTAAAAATGTATCGCACACACACACATAATTGTATCATTGCAAATTATATTGCAGCTTGAATTAGTTACATTACAAAGCTTCATAGCCAAAAAAAACCTCCTAGATTGATCAATAAATGTAAAAAAATGCTGTGTTTTTCTGAAGGTTTGTGATGATGATGTTTTAGTTGTATTTATATGTTGGACTATTTTCATCATCTTACATGAGTATTGAATGTCTTTAGAAAATTTCAAATCCATTCAACTATTAGTAATTGCACAGGGTTTAGTATACACATAATGTTTTGTAAGGTATTTTTCCCTCTCTTCAGGTGTTGCTGGCCTGATCAGTAACAATACTAGATTCTTGAGTATTGAATTTTAAGGTAATGTTCTAACCAACTGAGCCTTAAAATTTAATACTCAAGAATCTAAAAATCCAGGTTCGATTCCCATGCTAGTACTATCACTGGTCAGGCTAGCAACACCTGAAGAAGAGAGAAGAAGAATACCTCTCGAAACGTGCATGTACTACCCTAAAACTTCATTTCCTTGTTTTGCTAAGTGCAAACCATCTCTACTATATAACTCCCTCTTACTAATAAAATAATCCCATTTCTCTCCATTTATAAAACATGCCCTATCTAACATATATCTATTGCCAAATTTTGGCAATAATCTATATATTCCTACTCTTCCTTTAATCTGACTCAAATTACTAATCAATTCTATGTACTAATCCATTACTCTCTAATGGCTCTGACAAATTATTTGTCCCTACCATAATATACACATCTCTACTGGTTTCTTTATTTTATCTTTAACATCCCTAATTCTAACTCCAGGCAGACATTCTTATATACCTGTTTCTACTTTTCCTTGCAATTATATCTACATTCTCTAATTAGCAAATCTTCTATCTATACTGGCTCTTAGTTTGCTTTCCCTACTTTTTCCGTAACATTCTACTTTTTATCATTCCTATTCAATAATTTCTTTATTTACTCACACTTCATCTCTAATGATTTTAATTTTACTTCTGCATCCTTTACCGTTTCCTCTATTTTATTTATTCTTTGGCTAACCATCTCCATTGCACTACTTATTTTTTCATCCATATCTCTTGTCACTCCACTAAAAACATAATCTATCCTATCTTCCTCAACTACATTTTGCTCCTTGTCTGCTCACTTTCTCTTTAAATTATCTACATTTAGAAACCACTTTTTCACCTCTTCTATCACATTTACACACTGTCTATATAACCACATACTTGTTACATCCTTCTTCGTCTTATTTAAGCATTTCAAATGGTAAACCACATCACATATTGTACATTCTACCACAGCATGCCTAATTTTTTTCTGACCATTATATATGCATTTCTTATTTTTCTAGCCCCCTACTCTATATATAACTTTATGCTTTCTATCCTACTCTTCAAACTCCTTTATACAAAAGGAGGAAAACTATTTTCTTCAATGGTGATCGATAAATACGTTTTTCCCAACCTTGAGACTCAGAACGTTATCTTCTTTTTCAAATAACTTACTGGCTTTCTTAAATTAAAACATCTTTAGTAGCAAAATTACTAAAAACCAACTAATCTTATGTACAAAGCCTCCTTACAGTAACACCCTCTCAACAAAAATTTTTTTACTTCTATATTTAAAATGGCGTAACAAAAAACTTTCCAAACGTTATCAATATTATTTCCAATCTTTCCAAATCCTATTCAATCTGTCTCTCTTGACCCCAATTTTCTCTCCATATCTATACAATAACCACACATTTTCATAGCAATAATTTTTTGGGAGGATGATAATTGTAAAAGAAAATATAAACTTTTAACTTTATTTTTATATTGGACTATTTCCATCATCTAATATGTGTGTTGAATGTCTTTAGAAAAGTTTAATTTTATTTAAATATTCCAAATACATTCAACTGTTAGTAATATCACAGCAAACAGGTTAGTATATGCACCAACTGTTAGTAATATCACAGCAAACAAGTTAGTATATTCACTAACTGTTAGTAATATCACAGCAAACAGGTTAGTGTATGTATGCACAATGTTTCAAGAGGTATTTTTCTTCCCCTCTTCTTCAGGTGTTGCTGGCCTGACCAGTGACAGTACTAGCATGGGTCCTTAGATTCTTGATTACCTTAAAATTCAATAATCAAGAATCTAAGGACCCAGGTTCGAATCCCGTGCTAGTACTGTCACTGGCCAGGCCAGCAACACCTGAAGAAGAGGGGAGAAAAATACCTCTCGGAACATTGTGCATATACTGACCCGTTTGCTGTGATATTACTAACAGTTGAATTTATTTGGAATATTTAAATAAAATTAAACTTCTCTAAAGACATTCAACACCATCATCACAAACCCTCAGGAAAAATCTTAACTTACCTTGCGGAACAGAACAGTTTCCCCATACAGTTGTGCCGCCAAGTACAAGCCTTTGTAATTAATGAATGCAGGAAGGTTTGTGCATAAAATCCCTATTTAGGGCCTACTCATCCAATATCCCAGACTACTGTGTGATGAGTTTGGTACTTTTTTAATTATATTTTATCCTTATTATATAAAAGTAAGAAGAATTGAGAAAACAAATTAATAGTGATGAAATGCATATTGGAGAAACAGGAAATTCAATAGAACTAAAGTTTTGGCTATATGGGAAGAATAAATCACCAATAAATTATTATTTTTTTTTAAAAAAAAAAAAAGGTATATATTCGAAAGTCAAAGATTATCGTGCGATTAATATATAAAAAAAATATAAAGGATTATTAAAAATTAATTAAACTGTATACATTTTTGTACTACTACTTAAGTAATATTTACAAAGGCAATAAACCTAAAGCTTGTGCGGTTAAAAATGCGAAGGTAGGGACCTCTACAGGTCTTAACCACAAGCTTAGTAAAACCAAAAGAGAGAATTAAAATGCAGGAACAAATTGGATTGGTCTATTCTCTATATATGATAGATTAACGAGATTAAGCATAGTAATAGATTAAAAATTATATAGATTTCTTTACAGTTTTTTTTTTTTTTGTTTATTTATTCATTAAAAAAAGAATGAAATTAGTTAAGGATATATTAATATGAGATATAATAAAGAAATACATGGTATAAAATTAGTAACTATATTACGGTCAATTAAATAATATAATTTTAAGAAACAGCTACGATTAAATGTACAGTTATTAGTTATTATTATATAAGAGTTAAAACTTGAAAATTTTTCTATATGTTGAAAAATATGTTTATTTACAATTATAATTATTAATATTTGAATACAGGTGTACTTTATATGCTTGGAGGTTTAGATGTAATTATAGGGGATTTGAACATAGACTTTCAAGCTTCCCTCAGCTATCCAATCTATTTCATACAACCAATAAACCCAGCACTGATTGGATATATATATATGGGAGATAATGACTGAATCAACTGATGAGTGCTGATTCAGCACAAAGTACGTTTATTGGAGATCATTTATCTTTTTTCACATGTGTGGTTATGGGTATCGGTTGTAAGAGATAGAATGAATAGTTGAGGCAAGCTTGACAGTTTGTGTTCCAATCCCCTATAATTATAATCATTTTAAATATATATTTTATAAAAATTAAGTTACAAATGTTTGGATGTTTGCATATTGTAAAATGTAATATAACAAAATGTGAAATATTTGCAAATCTCTGACGAAAATTTCAGGTTAGCTAAAATATCACATGATCGCCATTCTTTATGCTTACACAAGCGTAAAGAATGGTGATCATGTGATGTGTAGTGTTTTAATACCAATCCTGTCCAATAGGATTATAGTGGCAGTGATTATTAAATAACCAAAAAGTCTGGATGTTGAACTGAGTTCACAATCAGACTATACAAGCTAATGAGCTTGAATTGAAAACATTATTATTGTGTTTTTCATTTTGGACTCAAAGCTTTATAGTTAGCTAATAAAGTAAAAAGTGACTGCTGGGGGGTTGCATTGGATCCTAAGATCTAGGTGCAGTGCTCTCAGATCTAAGACTCCTCATCTGATGAAAGCCACAAGCTAAAAACTAGTCTGGGAGTAATGGATGAGTAGGCACTAGATAGAGATTTTATGCACAAACCTTCCTGCATCTATTGATTACTCTGGCTTGCTCTGAGTGGTGCTACTGTCGGAAGAATTTTGCCTCTATGTCAGCTAAAATAGTTGAATAAATAAAATAAAATTTAAAAACTGCTTATAAAGTGCAATAGAGTGTGAGACATTTGTTACACTATAGATTTAATTAATCTATTTGTTCAGTATACTTAATGTTTATTGTATAAGTAATTAGAGAGATTTTAACTAAGATTAATAGGAGGATAAATGTACATTGAAAATTCTGAGTTCAAATCACTCTAATTACTTATACAATGTATATTGTTATTGCATAATTCCAGTAATTGCATTTACATATATATTTATTTATTCAAAAGATATATAAAAATAAATAAATAAAATTTGCTTAACCTTTAATCATTGATTATATTGATTTTAAATAAATTACCCTCCTACACATAGATCTATATTATGAACACAAATAATTAGATAAATTATACAAAGAAAAAACAATTATGTAATAGTTATTTTTTAAAATTAATCTATTCCCCATCATCTGTAAATTCATAATTTATATATATATAATCATTAAAAATCAGTCAAACCTTAGACAATCCCAATATCATTAATAATCAACAATCTCAAACTGTTGTCATGGCAACTTCCTTTTAACAATAATATACAATGTAAAAGAATAAAACAGCTTTTAATAACCCATTGGAATTGAAGTCCTCTTTGGCAGCGCTCTTTGGACTTGTCAACTGGTGGAAAGTGTTTATTCTAGAAATAGAATGAAGGAGGCATGCTCTATAACTGGCCTGATTTCAAACTTGGGAAGTAGACATGGAAGGCAAATGAGCTACTACTATATAATGCAGTCCTTCTTCCATTTGTATAGTGAACAAAATTTAGTGTCTCTCCTTTTAGTTTATTTGATGAAATAGGTAGATTAATCATCTAGGTAGATTGTTTGAACCTGGAAAGTTATATTTGCTTCTTAATGTGTAGCATTGGATTCTTTATTAGAATTTTGAATTGATAAAAAAATTTAAAAGTCAACCAATTTATATAATGAATAATAATTCTGTAATGTAATTTTCACTATATCTGTGTCCTGCAAGGGTATGGACTGGTTTTTATCCACTTTTAACGCCATGTGGATGGATATAATCATAAACATATGACCAAAGATATGTGAAAAAGATCTCATGCTGAACCAGCACTCATCAGTTAGCCCAGATCACAATCTATTTCACATATCTTTATCATTGTTCAGTATATACAGACAGACAGACAGAGATAGACAGACAGAGATAGACAGACAGACAGACAGACAGACAGATAGATAGATAGATGAATGGACGGACGGATGGACGGGCGGACGGATGGATAGGCAGGCAACAAATTGCTACAGTTTAATTCGTAAGGGTCAAAGTTGTAAAGGCAGCAGATTTGACACATTAAATAAACTGTAGTAATTTGCTATCTATATATATTGAACAATGATAAAGGTATGTATAAGAGATTGTGGTCTGGGCTAACTAATTAATGTTGGTTCAGCATGAAATGTGAATGTTGGGGTTCATAGATCTTTTTTGAACCATGTGTTTATGATTGTATCTCTCCCCAAGATGTTAAAAGTGGAAAGAAACCCAATTCCTACCTTGCCTGAGATGGTTGAAAATTACACTGCAGAAATATTATTCGATATTGGATAATCTCTAGTCTAATTCAAAATTAACCAGCTTTTCGAGTAGTTGTTCCTGACCAGTGCAATGAAACGTTGAATTTATCACTTAGGAGAAAACTATGATTTTTTATACTGCCTTGGTAAGGACTCATAGGAGTTGAAAGTGCTTGGAAATAGTTATTTTATTTATTAAAGATTCTCTGTTTTAGCAATTGATGAATTGTTACATTGTAATGTATGAATGACTCATAAAAATTATTACTAAACCAATTGCTTTAGTATACAGAATATATGTCAGCAAATCTTTTTTCACCCCCACTAGTAATATTTCAATACTAAGTATGGTTTTGTTTATATTTTCATACACAATGTTTAATATTTATCCATTTAACTGCTTTGATTTACATTATGTCAAACATTTGTATTAATAACTATAACACTACTAATATAGAGTAACAACAGTCTTGATTAGATTTACTTAAAAAGTATCTTAATGATGTAAAGGTTTTCATTATTCTATGATGAAGTTACAGATTTGAGATGCTATGATCAAATTCTATCAGCTATAGTATTATGTCATTAGCTATCCCAATCTGCCTTCCGACAGACACTTTACCATACATTATTTAAATGCTTTTTAGTAATATGTTTTTATATATATTCATAACAGACCAGATTACCTGTCTATGTGGCTCATACACCTGCTGGCACATCAACTCAGAATATTGTCCATTTTGCACAGGTATTGAATATTTTTATTTCTTTTAACTGCGTAATTTTATTTGATTGTAATTACTAGAAAATGTGTAAGTTTTTTTTGTTGTTTTTTTCCAACAGAGTTATTTTAATGTGGACACAATGAAAAAGATATTATTATTTCTCTATAAAATAGGCCCCTTTCTTAGCAGTATACATTTTACGGATATAGTGCTCTTTGTAGAGCATTAGATTTTCATCGCAATTAAGAATCTGATTAGGAATTTATAAAAATCTAAACTATTTTTTCTAATAATATGTAACTTCATAGAACTTCTAAAGCTTACGATTTTCAGTTTCGTAAAAATGAAGAAATTTCATCAGCAAGGCGTATCTGATACCTATCATCAGATAAGAAAGTATGGGGACTTGCAGAATTTGCCTGTTCGCCCAGGCCCAATTCTGGTTTGGTATCTTGATGATACTTTGTAATACGATCATCTCCAAAAAAAAAGAACCTCATTTTTCTTTTACAGAAATAGGTTGACAGTTATTATGTCCGCTTTTTTTTTTTGTTTTTGTTTCTGCATATTTATAAAAGCTGATCTGCGTAACTCTTGGGTTCTATAACAATTTTTTGGAATAATGTATCATCAAAAATGTAAAATCAAATTATTTCTATATATAGTAATTCCTTATCTCTCAGTGAAGAGGATTGTTAAGCACAGTAGTGGATTATTTTGTATATATTGGATGTTAAGCTCTATCGTTATTATAATATTCTCTTTTTCCTAATTGTAACTATTTTTCTCATCCATACTTGGAACTTCTTCACTCATGTTGTCGTCGCTGCCTAAAATAGAGTCACACTCTAAATCAGAATAATCAAAACTCATTCCAAGAGTGCATCAATGTTCATTGATGTGATGTAGATGCCATTTTTATCCAACAAAAAAAAAATATCTACTCAATGTAGTTTTTGTAAAGTAGAACACAATTTCGTGTGTAAACTAGAAATCTTAATTATATATATAATGTATGTATATCAAAGCCTATATTAATTATATATAATAATATTGAAAATCTATATAAAAAAAATGTAATCTGTAAATGCATGTTTTTATTATAATGGGCAGAAAACGCATAGTCTGTAATATGTATGAAATAAATAATCAAATATCTTTCACCATGTATAATAGAAGTCCTAATTATATATATTGTAACAGTCAGCTGAGACTTACAGATATTTCTAAATTCATCACCAGAGGGCGCCATTGAATTTGCCATCTAGAAATTTTTTTACATTAAAACATCAAGCTTCATTAGATATTTAATGACCAATATCTATATAGGAAGATTATAATTTATTGACGAGGACATCTAACCATAGTTCTTAACCACTGCAAGTACTTAATTTATTTCCACTAAGTCACAGAGATCATGAAAGAGGGGGAGAAATTTATCGAAAAATTGGGAGTTTGGATCAGAATTAAATGGCTCCTTACTGGAATAATTTTTGTGTGGAATGATGGATGACAGTTTCAGAAAAGTCTTCTTGAGCAATACGAATTTAAACTATAAAATCGCAATGGATAAGTGGATCGCCCAGGAGACTATACTGTGTAACACTTCCGGATATGGATTGCCTCAACAATTAGAGAAAATATCTTTGACTAAAGAAAAATTGAAACAGAAATTTATTGACTCCCAGCAGAGAGAAAAAAGGGCAGACATGCTATTGCTGTGGAAAGCTAGGACATTCAAAAATTAATTATTAAGATAAGGATAAAATATTTAGAAATTATGACTTGAAAGGACATTTAGCAGCTGTTTGCCATTTTAGAGATCACACACTGCTAAATAACAGAAAACCAGCCTACAAATCTTGGGGAGAGATGGAGTATATGAAAATAAATTTAAAAACTCTAAATGACAGTAAAATGTGTCACATTTTACAAGCTGTGGAAATCTGAGATAAACAAGTCACTATGGAAGTTGATAGTGGAGCGGAATTGTCACTGATTTCATACAAAGAATGGATAAAAATAAATGAAAACCACTCTTAACTTAACAAAGTCTGAAGTGGTAGCCACAGATATTAATGGGAATAAAGTAGACAGTCATAATCATTGTAAGGCTAAATTCGAGATGACAGTTCTTATACTGTATGCAGTAAATAAAGATTTAGTCCACTGCTGGGAAGAAACTGTTTTGGACCTCTTGGTGTTTTATATAATTGCCCTAAAAACAGATTCTTATGAAGAAAAAAAATACCCCGGGTTATTTAAATATGAATCTGCTGAACTAATAACCAGACCAGTTAACGATGAATTAATGAAAGATACAACATTTAAAACTTATTAAAAAAAAAAATTTTTAAAGCATTAAGAAGCTTTAGTAGAAGCAATGTACCATCAGCACTTTACACCTACCACTGCGATGAATAAAATACCAGAATTACTGCTAGGTTATTCCTTTCGTACTTATCTAAACTGTTAGCCTCTAGTAGGAAAATTAAAAATCAAAAATTTCTATTGGGCAAAAACTTATGGATATACAATCTTTTAAAACATAAGTAGATGCCTGGTATAATAATAAAAGTGTCATCGAGGCAAATAGGATTAGCAAAATTACAAGATGGGAAGGAATTAAAAAGACATATAAATCACCTTCGCCATCATTATGATAATACTTTGTCCGAGACACACCAAGACAAAACATGTACGGATCGAGCGATCAAAATAGATATGCCATGGTATAACCCAGATGATAATTCAAACTTAGAATTAATCGCACAAAATGAAGATGAAACTGCTCATAATCAACAACCAAACCCAACTACCCTCGTAGAAGATATTAATACAGTCGCTCCAAGGACTCCCCGTGTTCATTGACTCCCAAATTAAAGTTAAAGATTTTGTTTGTTGATACCCATTGATTTTTTAGAATGGAGGGAGGAATGCAATGTCTGTGATTCGTACATTAGATAAATCAATCGACTTACTTCAATGCACGCTAATTGTTTTAGTTTTGATTATTTAATTCACTCTAGAAAATTACTAAAGAGAGTACTACCTATGTAAATTAAGATCTTGAGAAACCTATTAAGTGCTTTTGCAAAAAATTAACTGGGAAGGGTCGGAGTATTAGTCTTATAATGGTAATGAAGTTATAAAAGCCGCAAGATATGCTCGGAAATGGATTCCAAACAAAACGTAAATATCAGAAGAAAATTCTCTCCTAAATAGAATATTCAAATTTATAGTACTTGTTATACAGTAATGTTAGCTTTAATTTGCATCCGATCTATCAAATACGTCAAGCGATCGATACACTTGCTCACACATGTACAAAAAAAATACATGATTCTCGATGTACATATTTCATGCATAACCAGCACGCATCAGTTGGGCCGGATCATAATCTCCCATACATATACAATCAGTGCTCAGTTTATATTATGATAGAAATGCCTCATACTTTAATGTACAAGCTTCAGTCTTCTACCCTTTCAACCGTGCATTTCATTAAAAAAAACCGAGGGTGAAATGCACAAAACCCTTTTTCATATGTGTTTGGTCATGTGTATTATTTGCTTGAGATACAGTGGAGAAAAATAGACTGAAAAATTCTGAGTTCAAATCCCTCTAACTTAAATGATAAAAGTGATTACAGCAATTTACAAACAAGCGTACAAACAATCAAACAGAGAATGTAACTTAAATAAAAGCATTTAATAAAATATAAATAAAATTGATTAATACATTGAAACAGAAAGATGATACTCATGTTAGTTAAGTAATGTGTATTTATTTAAACATTTTTTTAAAATTTCATTGTGAAGTTAGTGTACACATTTATTTAATTATTATACTATGTCATCATCATCATCATCAACCATTATCAACCCACTGCAGGATGAAGGTCTCTCCAAGTTCAATCCATCTTCACCGATCCTTAGCTTCTCTTCTCCACATCACCCCTGCACACTTTCTTATTTCATCTATCCATCTCACATGTAGTCTCTTTCTGGGTCTCTTACAATCTCTTGGAATCCAGTTTAAAATTTCCATTGTCCATCTATTATCATCTCTTCTAGCATTATGTCCAGCTTTGTTTGTTCTCTTGCCCATATATTGTGTTTTCGATCTCTTCTTGTTACTCCCAACATGCATCTCTCCACACTTCTTTAAGTGCTCTGAAGTCTCTGTATTGCTCTTCTATTGAATGTCCAAGTCTCAGATCCATAAGTAAGAACTGGTAAAACACATTTATTAAAAAACCTTTTTTTTTTCAAACACATAGCCATATTTCCTTTTAGTATCAAGTTATTTATACCAAAAGTACTCCAGCTAAGTTTAATTCTAATTATGCTATGTATATTATTATTATTATTATTTCTTTGTTTGTCTTCAACATTAAATAAAAGATGTTATTTAAATAAATCCCAAACCATGCTAAAATAATAAAATGTGGCGGTCGTGAAAATTTAATGGATCTCTCATGATTGTCAAAATGTTGTAGGAAGCTAGATTAACAGTTTTTTTGCCATAATATTTTCCACCGATATATTTTGCTCTTTTATATATATTCTATTGATATCATTTATTTTCTATTCCCAGATGGTTTTGTCAAACAAGTTTCTTAAATACGATTACGGAACTCCAGAAAAGAATCGAGAAAAGTATGGACAGGTTAGAAATTTTTTTTAAATATATATATTATTGCATTCTCTACAAAAATGTGTATTTATTTGCGACAGAAAAACTTAGAAATTCTTTTTTAATATTTATCTAACTATTGATATGTGTTTTTTATTGTTGTTGGTGTCATTTTTTATATTTGGTAAATATTAATATTAAGAAGGGGCCTCCTAGTGTACATTGAGCAGGACCTTCGAATGGACATTTACTAGTAATAATTATAGATTAATACAGCAGATGAGCAGAGTATAAACCCACAAAAACTATGAGTACTAAATGTACCATAAAAGCCCTACAAGAAATGTTTGCCACTCATCGATAACCTGAGATCCTGGTATTCGATAATGAAACAGGGTTTACTTCTACAGATTTTGAAAACTACTTAACAGATAAAGACATTCATCATGTTCTTACTCCAGCCTACCACCCTGCTTCTAACGGACTTTTCGGAAAAGGCAGTCCAAAGTTTGAGATCTGCCTTAAGAAAAGTAAAAGTTACAAATATGGAAGAAACACTGATAGAATTCATGTTCTACTAGCATTTTATCCCTAGTGAGACAAACCATAAAACACCTGCAGAGTTGCTGTTTGGTAGAAAATATTATACTCATTTATCTAAACTTTTTTTGTAAAAAATAAATCAGAAAAAAGTAGTTCTGGAGAATATGCGTACAATGCAATTTTGTGAAATTTAGAATCGGCAAAACTGTATGGGTTCTAGAATATTAAAAAAAGAAATGGATATCTGCCGTTTGACAAAGTATCTGAAGTCATACGAGTAATTAAATTCTAAAGTGGATTGCATGTCAGAAGACAAAAATCATTTATGTCGGCAATTTTGATACATCGATCGTGAAAATGATAGACCTGAAGCTCCTCAATCAGAATATTTGATAAATAATGAAAAGATGCCCTCTATTGAGCATAATGATCTATTGACTATTGACCGAAATATGGGCAATGAAGTTAAAGTGAATCAAGATGTGGTTGTCTTGAATAAAGATGAACCTAGATCTCAAAAATCAACTGATGTATACACCGATCCTGATGAGAATAGAAATACTTCTACTCCATGAAGTCGGAGAAAGCCTGCCGGATATAGAAATTGTTTTCTAGAGAGATGGGTGTACTGATGGTATAAATATTTTAAATTGCATGTAAATAAAGTTTTAATTAAATATCTGTATTGTACTGACAGTACTGTTATTTTTTCCCCAGAAGGATTACTTTAGGAAAACATAACGTTTAAAATAAATTAGGAAAATTGGCATAGCTAATAAAAAGAGTCCTAAATTCTTAGCGCACAGCAGTTGAGAGCAATCAGTCACAGTCAAGAGGAGAAAGTGGCTGCCGAAACTAAAACAGTACGTTCTCATAAAGGGAGAAAAGAAAATGCTGAATGGATATATTTTTTAGTAAATTACTTACCATTAAAGTTTAAATGGAAAAAAGTTTACATAGACTTTAATTACATATGTAAACAAACTATTTGTGGATTAATGAACTGTATAATTATGGGCTGTGTGTGAAATAAGATATTTTCACACACTAAATATATTCCATAGCAATTCCTAAAAGTAAATGAGATAAACTATTGTCAGTAATATCATTTTATGTACTTGTTATATTCTTAAATTAATGCCTCAGCAAACAGAAATAAACTTGCTGCTATATAAATTCAAGGTGTGTGTATCATTCATTTTCACCTACACGGTTGAGATCGTCTCCTTATAGACAAACAGCAGTAATAATAAATTTTAAACTACTAAACATCACATGGTCACTATTTCTTATGCTAGCACATAACTGTTATTAAAACAGGCAAAACTCTCCATACAGTAGTGCCCCTCAGTGCCAACCAGGGTAATCAATGGATGCCAGAAGGCTTGTGCATAAAATCCCCATCTAGTGCCTACTCATCCAATATCCCCAGATGAGTTTCTGGCTTGTGGCCTTCGTCAGTGAGGAACTTTGGATCTGGGAGCACTGCACCTAGATCTTAGGATCTAATGCAACCCTCCAGCAGCCATCTTTTATCTCTACTTAACTACAAAACTATGAGAATAAAATTGAAAATATGATAATATTTTCAATCTAAGCTCAATAGCCTAATCTGGGGATATTGGATGAGTAGGCACTAGATGGGGATTTTATGCACAAGCCTTCTGGCATCCATTGATTACTCTGGTTGGCACTGAGTGGCACTACTGTATGGAGAGTTTTGCCTGTTTTAATAATAAATTTTACTGGCACAGTGTTAGATTGTAATTATATTGAAGGTAATCATCCCTTCTCAGTAGTGACATTAAACAGTGATATTAAAACTATGAGGATATTCTCACTGCAGTCACAAGATAGAGACTAAGAAAATAATAGTAGTTATCTTAATTTTGAACTCAAATGCAATTATGTGAGCCAATCTTAAGTGTCTAGAAGTGAAAGTGTGACTATATGAATCATTCACTTTAAGTCCATTTCTTATTTTAATACTCTTATTAGCACTTCTGAAATATTAAATTTTATTTTGTGCCAATATTAGATAATGTTTAATTATGTAACAATCAATAAATTTTAATGCCATGTTAGACCATAATTATGTAGAAGGTAAACATCCCCTACACTATATATCTTTTATGGAAACATAGTAGCAGTTTTACTATCAGCTAACCATGGTCTTTCCAGTTGTTTTAATGTTTATTAAGGCCCCTGATTTAGTTTGTGCTCGTGGCCATTTTGAAATCTAAAAACCACCACTGACAAATCCAACTGATAAATGACATAAATATTGAATAAAAGTACTTTAAATTCATATTTTAAAAATTATAAGCTTATAAAAATAATATGATTTATTTTATTAGGGATTTTTTTTTTAAAATTTACCATCATAAAATATTTAAAATGTGATGGCGTAAAGCGCTGGAATTTTCAGGAAGGGGAAAGGATGGTTTGGCTGATACAAAGTATCGATCAAAAGTTGCAGAAGTCTGATCAAATCAAGCTTATAATTTCCAAATACTAAAAGATTATACTATATGCCTATATGAAATAAAGCATATTTTACTAAATTATAATTTCTAAAATATGAATTTACAGAACTTTTATCTGATATTTATGTCATTTATCAGTTGGATGTGTCAGTGGTGGTTTTGGTTGGTCTTTTGATTTCAAAATGGCCATGAGCACAAACTAAATTGGCACCGTTTTTAAATCCATATTGATTTGACTTCTGAATCTATACATTCGTTCCCTATTCGCATTCATATGGCTTTATTTACCCATTTCAGATGCTTGACTAAAGTCTTCCTTTAGATTTTAAGCTTTTTTAAACAATACAAAAAACATTTGCAGAGAACCTTTACCATTTTTTTGTCTTGCATAACTAAATCAATATTTTTGTTTTAACTCTTTAAAAAAGTACTTTACAAAGTCTCTTAACTTTATAACTTCTAGCGTTACACTTAGAAAACATTTTATTAAGCAAATTATTGTGCTGTGTTATATATCCGGAGCTGAGAAAGGGGGAAAAAGAATGCATATGTTTTTTCAATATAATTAATAAATATTCATATCCAGATAAATCTGCATATGTGAAAGATATGCAGGTAATTTCCGGTACTTTCTTTTTTATCGTAAATTTAAGAATTTTAAGGTTTTTTTTATTTGCATCTTTTTTTTTTTAAAAATAATAGATAACTTGGATTATATTTAACTTGAACAGGAAGTAACTGAAACTTCCAATGCATTATATAATGTTTGCGTTTTTTTTTTGTCGGTACATCTTTGACCTTTAACCCAATCCTGTCACCAGAAGTCAGACCCACCTCCCACACTTTAGATACAGAGGCAAAACTCCATACAGTAGTGCCACCCAGTGCAAGCCAGAGTAGTCAATGGATGCAAGAAGGTTTGTGCCAAAAATCCCTTTCTGGTGCACAAACCCTCTTGCATCCATTGATTATTCTTGCTCACTATTTAATGGAGGGTTTTTCCTGGTATGCATAGGGAATGGTGATCATGTGACAACTATAAATACATTATGAAGATATTTTTGTTCAAGAGGCCATATAGCACATTGAAATTTAATTTCATATACATGTTATTACTTCATATATACAGTATATATTTAAATAGATTTTAAATCTCCTATACCATCATGTAATACTGAAACATGTAAACAACGATGTGAAATGGATAACTGATTCCCAAGAGGTGCATTTTGTTTGATAATTTACATTTTTTCCCCTTTGGATAGCATAATTGAATTAGAGTACACCTGGGTTTCATTTTACGCGCTAGATAGGTTCCTCAGAAAACACGTGCAAATGAAATCATGCAAAAATAGAAGTAACTTACCTTGAAAAAGGGGGGTATGGACTGTGATTTTTCAAAAATCACGTAAAAGCAAAGCACCAATGTAAAATTACTTTACAATTCGTGCAAAAAAAAATAAGGAAATAAAATATGACTAATAAAAAATTTCAAATTTGAAAAAAATTGATGCAAGACAAACTTTTTTTAACTATAATATTTAATTTTATTCAAAATAATATATTTTTGTGCATAATTTGCAGTACAGTAATTGACATTTTTTTATACATGTTTTAATTATTATCGCTACTTGTCGATATGTTGTGTTAATGATTTTCTGGTGACAACGTAATTAGTAATTAATCTTTGAGACGATAATTTTATTAATTGTTTATGAAGCTCGTGATATCCAGACATACAATCATTTAGCTCTCGTTGGAATTTAAGAGCACGTTCGTGATTAGTGTCATTAATAAGAAAATAATTAAAAATAAACTTGCAGACACTAACTGATTAATAATTGATTATGTTCTTTTTTAAAAAGCAAAAACAGAATGTGATTTAAAATGCAAAATTAACTCGCACAATGTTTGAACAAATTTACATTATAATCTTGTAAAATTTAATGTGTGTATACATAAAATGTGGAAATCATGATTTTAATTTCATTATTGCATAAAATCTTACTATTATAAAGCACTGAAAATATTGAAATTACTAAGATGAAAGTCGAATTCCAATAATGTGCTATTACTTTCAATATGACGTAAGTGTGTGAAATTTATTATTTAAAGTAATAGCGCATTATCGGAGTTCAACTTCCGAAGAAACGTGAATCGCGTAACTTCAAAATCGCATTAAATAAATCCGCGTAAAAAGAGACCCTGGTGTATATTGATATAGTATATAATATGGCTTCAGTGTATATATGTATGAATTTATTTAAAACTTGCTATGAATATGATTATCTGATAGCCGAAAGCATGCTAAGCATACCATGCTATTAGGATTAAATAAAGCTATAAAGCTTTCTTCTCTATATGTTTGTGTGTATTTACTTTGTATAGCAAAATAATCCAGATACCAGATAAAATGATAAGCTAAAATGAACATACAATCAAGTAGTGTGTAAATTCCAAAGTAACCAGGATGTAAAAAGTAACTTCAAAAGATTCTAGATCCCCAAGGTGGAACTAGGGGCTACTAAAGGCTATCTTGGCTTATATTACTGTTTCTGCTTACCTACATGTCAAATTCTCTAAATATTACAAGTTATCAGCTCAAGTCAAAAAAATCTACAATAAAGGTCGAATCCACTTTTATTAATGGTCTAATATACTTATATAGACACTAAAAATTGCAACTTGACCTCAGAGACTGATGTAAAATTTAAATCTGTTAGAATAAACCATACACACATTAATTACAAATTATAACTCAGAAAACAAAATATGATATAAGACCAATATGTAGAGATAAATATCAACAAATTATTATTTCTCCGAACGTTTTCGAAGGCTTACCGTTCATTATCAAGGACTACAAAATTTCTTATAATCTCCAACAATATACTGATATGCAAATATACAAAATGAATCGGGTAAATATGCAAATAAGGTTCAAAGCGCCTCAGCATGCCATTTCTTTGATAAAGCGTAAAAAGTCTCCCTTTTATTTAATGCATGCTCATCCGAAATGATAAAAAACACCTCTTTAATTTTCCTTCTCAGATCAATTCGCTCCCTACATAATACTTTGGGCTCATCTGGTCTGCATGCATGACCCGCAGCAATAGCATGTTGTACAAAAATTGACTGATATTATAGGTACAAAGAAGTTTAAATAAACCTCTTTAAACAGGTAAATAAAACCTATTCTGAATGCAGACTAATAAATAGTCAATTACAACATTACAAACTGCAATTATAAATTTCAAATTTCACCCATTAAACACTCAAGGCGCATGTACTAAAGCTTTAAGCTTTATATAAGTATTACGTGCTGACATTGCACTTAATAGGAATTAATATTTATAACTTTAAATTGATTCAAAATATTTCTAAATTTAATATCTGAATATTGACTCATTGTAAATCGAAAGATTTCGCGAATGTTAATGTTTAATAGAAATACTGGACTTAATCAGTGAAGAATTTATTAGCTTCATGCTCCCAAATCAAAATGCTTTAGATTTGCCTATATAATTAAGAAAAATAGGTTAGAGATAAGAGGGTCTCTCTTATCTTTATAAAGTCGAATCTCGTGTTATGATTTGTAGAGGTCTTTCTTGCTAAAATTAAGCACTCAAGGTGCATGTACTAAAGCTTTAGCTTTATATAAATATTACGTGCTGACATTGCGCTTAATAAGAATTAATATTTATAATTTACTTTAGCTAAATTTTTCATTCCTGACTAATTCAATAATAAAAATTATTCACATTATCTAAGGTTTTTTTCTTCCAATGATCGCTCATAATATGATTATATATTTTCTATTAGCAGAGTTGCTTCTTAGAAATAGTTTATTTGTTTAGGGCCATTATTATTTCCTCCTACCTTACCCATTTTTTAATTTATATAAAATCCAAAATACAATTTTTTCTTTTTATATTTTACCTGCCGTTCAAAATAAGATAATATAATTAATTATCTAAACATCTTTTATTCCTCATTAATCTCTTTCACAAACTCCCCATACAGTAGTTCCACCAAGTGCAAGCCTTCATAATCAATGAATGCAAGAAGGTTTGTGCATAAAATTTTTATCTAGTGCCTACACATCCAATATCCCCAGACTAGTTTCTGGCTTGTGGCCTTCGTCAGTAAGGAACTTTGGATCTGAGAGCACTGCACCCAGATCTTAGGTTCTAATGCAACTCTCCAGCAGCCACATTTTATCTATTTGGTTAACTATAAAGCCATGAGATCAAGATGTAAACACAATAATGTTTTCAATTTGAGCTCATTTGCTTGTATAGTCATATAGATCTGAACTCAGTTCAGCATCTATACATTTTGGTGTTTTGGGTTTTTTAAAAACCACAGTTACCATTATCCTATGGACAGAATAGATATAAAATGATCCCAGATGTCACATGACCATCATTTCATATGCTTACACAGGCTGTTACGAACAGTAGCAAACTCTCCATACAGGTGGCACTATTGTAGTATTCTTAAATTTATTATAAAAGACATTTTGATCCGCATCATTTTTTAAACCATAATTACTACAAAAGCAAAAAAAAATTTAAAGAACCTGAAACATTACTAATTCTGATAACTTTTTGAATCAAAGATTTAGAACTGTGCAACCGAGAATTTTTTTTTTTTTCGTTGTAATAGTTGACGGTCATGAATCTAATATACTTCATCAAAACTATGCTCTGCTGTATTGTCACTGTTCATGGTTTGGCTCAATAGATAAAGCATACGATTTAGAATCGGGAATCTCGGGATCAATTCTGCTGCTTGCAGTTCTTAAATGTCATCATCTCCTGAGGGATAAAGCCATATATCTTTTTGCGCACTGTGGTTTGGCACAGTTCATAGAGTATCCAATTTGGGATCGGGAATTCCCAGGATCGATTTTCCCATTCACAGGTCTCAAACTTCTTATAAACTCTTAACCAATAAAGCCATATGTCTTTTTTGCACCCTGCACAGTTTGGCATGGTTGGTAGAGCATCCAATTTGGGATCAGGAAATCCCAGGATCGATTTTTCTATTCACAGGTCTTGATCTGCTTATGAACTTTCCGGGCAATAAAGCCATGTTTTTTTTTTTTTTGCTCTGCACAGTTTAGCATAGTTGATAGAGCATTCAATTTGGGATCAGGGATCCCAGGATCAATTTTTCCACTTGCAGGGCTGGCACTTGAACGTATTATGAACTCTCGAGTAATAAAGCCATGTGTCTTTTTTGCCCTTCATGGTTTGGCGCAGTTGGTAGAGCAATCGACTTGGGATGGGAGGGTTCCAGGATCGATTCTGGAACTCACAGATCTGGTTCTAGAACTTATGAATTCCTAAGCAATAAAGCCATAAGTCTTTTTTGCCCTGCATGGTTTGGCGCAGTTGGTAGAGCATCCAACTTGAGATCAGGAGGTTCCAGAATTGATTCTGCCACTTGCAGGAGCCATATGTCTTTTTGGCCATGCATGGTTTGGCATAGTTAGTAGAGCATCTGACTTGAGATCAGGGGGTTCCAGGATTGATTTGTCCACTTGCAGGTTTTGAACCTTATGAACTCCTGAGTAATAAAGCCATATGTCTTTTTGGCCATGCATGGTTTGATGTAGTTGGTTGGTAGAGCATCCGACTTGGGATCAGGGAGTTCCAGGATTGATTCTGCCATTTGCAGGTCTTGAAATTCTTATGAACTCCTGAGTAATAAAGCCATATGTCTTTATTGCCCTTCATGGTTTGGCACAGTTGGTAGAACATTCGACTTGGGAATGGGAAGATTCCAGAATCGATTCTGGAACTCGCAGGTCTGATTCTCGAACTTCTTATGAACTCCCCAGCAATAAAACCATAAATCCTTTTTGCCCTACATGGTTTGGCACAGTTGATAGAGCATTCAATTTGGAATTGGGAGGTCCCAGGATCAATTTTGCCACTTACAGGATTGGTGCTTGAACTTTTTATGAACTCCCGAGCAATAAAGCGATATGCCTTTTTTGCCATGCATGGTTTGGCCATATGTTTTTTTTTTTAGTATTTTTAATTGTATATTTGTGTTTTGTTATTTATATATTACATATAAAGATATGCATAAAAGTCTTTATTTATGTATATATTTTCCATACCATAAAATAAGTTATGATATTATTAATTTTTATACATTTTAAAATCAAATTGCTATAAAAACTTTATACAATAAAATTATTTCAGACAGCTAGGGAAGAGATTATAAATGGAATTTCTTAAAGGCAGTATAAAAAATTGTATTTGGTTTACGGAAGAGTGAAAAAAGGGGAAATTAATGATCTTGAGAAGTAGATCATCAAATATATATAAAAAAAACTTAGGGATGTTAAAATGTGTTACCTTTTGTTTTACTCAGTGATTAGTGATGATAATTTAGACATTATTAAGTTTACCAAATTATGTTTTGCACTGAACACTAAAAGTTGTTTTATTTTTATTTGCAGCCAGTGCCCCCGACCTATTATGCTGAAAATATGACAGTTCCTGTGGCCATATTTTGGGGAGAAAATGATTATTTAGCAGATCCAAAAGACGTGCAGGATTTGATAGCAGTTCTTCCAAATCTAATTGGTTCTTACAAAGCATTAGATAAAAAGTGGACCCATTTGGACTACTTGTACGGATTGAATGCACCATCAGTTGTCTACGACTATGTTATAAAACTGTTAATAAATGACATTGTCTAAACAGGTTGGTACTTACGTCTTAGACCTGCAGTCCATGTTTGCAATGGCAGAATGCTGTACCTATCTCCAGTGTGTTGGGGGGGGGGGGGCGGTTACGAAGGTAAAATGCCGTAGTTGTGACTTTTTAATATGACATTCTGCTATCACAAACCCAGGTAGCAGGTCTAATACGTAAGTACCATTTCATGCTAATATATGAGAACATTTCTTATTGATAGCTTTATTGTTTTTTATCCTTATGATTATTATTTTCTAATTATGTTAGTTCTCAGTTAGGAATAACTTTCAATAAGATATGTATATTACTGTCCAGAAATTAAGCATCTTGGATGCATTAACTTGTAAATGATTTTTTTAAAATTGTATTTAATAATTATTTGCTTTTATTTAAAAGCTCTAAAACTAAATTCCCCCAAATTTGTTATAAAATAATCATGCAATCTATTTATTTAACGGAATGTGGATCATTTTTGGAAATGATCTAAATCAGGGGTCCCCAACCCTATGCCTGCAGGCACCATGGCGCCCGCAGACCATTTTATGTGTGCTCGCCGCTATCCGAACATGATAAAAAATTATTTATCTGATAGAAATAAATTTAATTTTTAAGATTTCTTATAAATTATTGTATTATATTGTAATCAAATTGTAGGTCATACTACACTTTTACAGCATATAAGGGTCTATCATTAACAATATCCAACTATAAATTTACAATGAAAAAATAAGTGGTGCCCGCCACCTGGCCGGTATTATAGAATGTGCTCTTAAGTGCAAAAAGGTTGGGGACCGCTGATCTAAATTATTTTAAATTAAAATGAAATTTTTTATTCAAAATCTAAAATTTCATTTGTATATTTTACGAAGAGTTTTTATGAATAAATAAATAGATAGAATTTTTAGTACTTACATATTAGACCTGCTGCTCGTGTTTGCGAAGGCAGTATATTAAAAATTCATATTTTTAACAATACAAAAAGTCTAAATTTGTACACAAAAATAATAAACACAGGTTATTATTTTCGTATTTGTTAGAAATTTGACTTTTTAATATATCATTCTGGCGTCGCAAACACAGATAGCAGGTCTAATACATAAATACCAAAGTTTTTTATATGCCTGAAAATTTATTTCTTTTTGATTGTTTTAATGTTTATTTGTAAACGTTTTCATTAAACATTTTGCACATGATAAATTTTTTTTTTTATTAAATATCTTTCTCAGGATGTCACTTTCACATGTTTTAAAAGTAGAATGGATTGTTTTCTCAAAAATACTCGCGTGTTTTTAATAATTTGTTTGCATTTAGCATGAATCTTAGGAATTAGAATTTAAATATTTTTCAATTGATTGATTGTGAAAAGCGTTTTAATTGCAATAAGTTAATAATAATAAAACTCTGATTAATATTATTCAGAATCTATTTCATGATTGTTTTAATAAATAACAATTTTGTCACACCATCATAATAATTTGACATAATGTTACCGTAACAATCTCACGTTTTCCATGAAACGTTTTAAATTTTTCTGGAATAAATTAAATTAAAACAATGAGACAAACTTTTAAAATATTTTAATTAGTTGTGAAATTTTAGTCTCATTATTATTTTAAAAAAAAAAATTATTACAACGATAATAAACTTCTAAATAAATTTGTTGTTTTTGCTTATTTTATTAAGGTTGTGAAATAATTACAGATTTATGACTGACAACTTTTTAAATTAAAAACAACAAAAATAGTTTTAATTAATTACAAAATTTATTTCATAATTATTTTTAAAATAATGTAAAATTGTGTCAGGAAAAAATTTACCAATTTTCAATAGGTGTGAACGGCATTCATCATTGCACGAAATTTTCAAAAATTTTTTTCTTTTTTGAAAATTAAAATAATTATAAAATTTTACTTTTTTAATTGTTAGATATTCTTATTTTTGTACACCACAATATTTATTATAATATATTCAGAAGTAAATTCGACCTTCAAAAACGACTTTAAAATATTTTTAAATAAATAGTTATTTTTGAACTAAGAAAAAAAATGAGATGATCCAATTTAAATGCATTTTCAAACGAATTTAATTTTTATTTTTTAACAATGTATTTGATATTATTTTGTTTGACATCTGATAAGTTATATATATATTTAATAATATATATGCTTTAATAAATTTTATATATTATGAAATGGATATTTTATTTTTAAATGGAAAAAAAACATATTCCTATTTCCACTGTCTTATTTTTGTATTTGTAAACAAAACATCATACAACCAAATTTTTGGAACATATTTACTTTGTTAAAGATCTATTTTTATATAACAGAAATATGAACTTAATCATCTTACAATAAGATAGATATCTAACTATTTAGTTTAATTACTGTCTTGTATTGTGATTAACTAATTGTCTAGTTATTTCTAATTTTTAGCTAGACCAATGTTTTTCTTTTATTTTCCATTAAAACATGTTACAATATGTAAAATTTAGTATAGGAAGTATTTTTTTTTAATTAAAAGGCTATGATTGTAAATACTATTTTAATTCCAAAGATATATGCTATGTCTAGGAGTGTAACTCTTGCTTTCCAGGCCGCATGAGATCTAAATTTACCCCTTGGTAAAAACCACAACTAATACAGCTAAAATTTAGTATTTAATATATCTATATTAGAGATTTACAGTATTAGTTAACAGATATACAATTTAACAATATATGCATAGACCCATTATAGACGTACAGAAATAATAATGAAGATCTATACCTGGGAAGTCCTCCGACTTGCTTTGGCATGTTCGGAAGCAAGTCTCTCCACACTGGAAGCTTAAGGTACATATGATGATATCCAGCACCAAGGTTAAATGTTCATCTGTATACCAGAAGCTTCGAACAGCAAGTGTTTGTTTCTTTTCCTCGCTTGACTTTTATCATTTGATTATCCAATTACTCTTCTGATTGGCTTTTCTCTCAGATCCCATCGATAAGGTAATTATTTCATTTATTTGAGATACATCCTGGACCAGAGAACTTTACTTCTATTAAGTTCTATTAAAAGGTTATTTTTGGGTTTCTAGAGTTATCAGTGAATGGATCAGGAACTCGCAAGCATTTAATTGTTAATGGTATATATTTTTAACGAATTGCTCGTTTTATCTATTTAGAAATTAATCTTTTCTGATCACGTAATACCATTTTAATTTATTTAAGTTTACTATTCTTAAAATGCTAAATTTTCAAATTACTGTGTATGTATTTTACATACACATATGTACGTCCTGTTACAATTAACCATTTCATGTGTAGGCATTTAAACATACACACACTTACATAACAGAATATATAATTTTTATATATAAATAGTTTAAATCTTGTTTTTTTATAATTATTATTAAGATCCTATTACAATTAACTATTGAAAAATCAAAGTAAGAAAGTGCCTAGGCCTTTGATTTTGAAGGTCTTAGCTTCTCTTCAGTTGGAATAGGAATATTTTTTTAAAATAAAAGGAAAACGTTAAATAAAAAGATAAAATACGAAATCATAATTTTTTCCCATAGATGGTATATTTTTACATATTAAGTAGCTTTTATATTATAATTATCTTGTAGATTGAATATGTTTAAAAAAGAATTTTTAATTTTGAACTATACGATTCAATTTTAATAATTTATTATTATAAATGTCTATAAAAATGTTTAAGTTACTTTTCAGATTATGTTTAATGTTTTTATGTTTTACGATGTGAAATTTCAGCCATTGACAAAGAATCGAAATTCCGCCTTATATAATAATTTTTACTTCTGTTTGAATTATTAGCATTAATATGAAGAGGATTAGCTGTAATCTTAAGAGAATTAAACAAAGCCTGGTTTGTAGATATATGTATGGTATAATTTATTGCGGAGATAAATTGAGTAGATAATGCTGAACAGGAAGTAACTGAAGCTTCCAATAAGTCAGATCAACGCTTGCAATCTTATCACACCGAACATCACACAATACATACACCCTATTGAGCAATCTATTTCAGTAGCATGTGACGAATTAAACTTCATGTACATATATATAAATAGAGAATAAGCTTCGGGCTTCTCTAGAAATTATATATACATGAAGTTTAATTGTAATGTGCCATCACATACTGCTCGATAGCATATGATCTAAGGCATGTCTGTGGTCTCAGGGGTTGATCTGACTTCTGGGTTGATGAAGGGTTGTGGTAGGGTCGCAAACATAGTATAACTCATTGGAAGCTTCAGTTACATATAATCAGTTATTTACGTATTGTTTACGAATAGTGAGGTGTTAAAAAAATCTACATTTATCACTTTAGAAGAAAAAATTAATATTAGAGATAAAGAAATATTTTAGAACAGTAGTTCTAAACGTTATTCAGTTTTCACGTTTAGGTAAACTTTGATGGCACTCAATGAGTTCAACTATTAAGGCATCTCAGGGTTATGTCGTTATAGCCAGCTATTCTTTTTGCTGATTATGATGCTTTCGCTATTAAACGTCAAACAAATTATACCTGAATATATTTTCATTAGTTATAAGAAAGTTATTTGATAAATATTTTTATGCAACACGGTATGTTTTTGTAATATTCATGCGCAAATTAATTTCTAGACATGCGTTGTTCTTAACATAAATTGACGCGCACTCACCGGTAAGCAAAAATTTAAAAGAACAAGTGAATTCACTTATCCTTCAAGTTTATCTATATATAAGCCAATCTTTGTCTGCCGCGCATTATTCAGGGCTTGAGTCTATTATACGCCTAATTTTTTTGTTAACGATGTTCACATTGTACAAACACAATTCAAATATTATAAGAGAATTTATCTTATTTATAACCACCTGCAATTAACGTATAATAATTTTGAATCTAAATGCAGTGATAAATATTTTTATTTCTATACAGCACTGTTTGAAAGACAAGTGAATTCATTTATTCTTTTAAATCAGTGCTTACTGATGAGGGCACATCAATTTGTGTTAAAAACAGAGCATGGGTGGAAATTGATTAGTTCTCGAATATTATTAAAGTAAAGTTTGTGTCTGAAATGGAATGAAATACAGGTTTAATATTACACGTGCAATGCAGGGATTCCTTACTATTCATTTTTATTAAATTCCACAACACATCAATTGAGAATCACCATTATGAAGTGCATTCTAAATAATGAGGGAGAGAGAAAAACAGGAAACCATGATATTGATAATGGATCTGACAGAGTAGGAGTAGTCGTTACTAATAAAGATTAGAACAGAAGTCCTACGGGAAATAATCCAAAGTGATTTGTGAAACTATTGTAAAATATGCATTTTAAAATTAAACATACATAAAATATTCCTTTTAAAAGACATTTTAAATTTTTAATATTTTAATTATAGCCGTTCTAATTAGTTGTTGTCTGAGTCGGCTTAAAATGCAATTAATTGAACCAAACCAATTAATCAGATAACGAAAGGAATTTAATTAAAGTCCACCTTAATTATAAACTAGTATACTCCAGAAAATAAAAGAAACTAAACAGATAAAGGGGGGGGGGGGGTTGGTAAAGAACGCCAGAGAGAGAGAGAGAGAGTACAGAGGATATTCAGTGAATTTTAGCAGAGCATCTGTTGCAAGGGAATAGCATTGAAATTGAGAATTATCCTACGTTCAGAAAGGAGAGAATTAAGACATAAAAACTATACATTCAGGGTTATAGTTTGAGTATTAATTATTGTACATACATAGGGTGCTTTTCTAATACAGCTTGGCTGGGACCAAAACTATGTTAATTTGTATACGCCAATCTCTCATCACACACTTAACTTGGAACAGTTGAGAACTTTATATAAACTAGTTAGCAAATCAGACTCTAAACTAGTTCAGGAACTAATATTTGTGTGCTGTAATTGAAGAATCAATACACAGCAGAAACCACAGATCAAATAAATGCCCAATGATAAGTATTTTCTCAGGTATATTTTGTATTATTAAAATGGTAATATATAAAGTTTTGATTGAATTATTCTATAGGAACATGTTTTTTTTCTGTGAATGCAATCGTTGTCAATTTTAATGTATGTTAAATTATGATGGTTTACTATATAATCTTTAATGATCAAATTAATAAGATTGTGTGTGCGGTGGGGTACTATCTATTATCATTGAATGAACTTTGTATCTCCTCGTGGTCAGAACTTTAGTTTCTGTAGAATTTGTTTTTCATATCGTTATATTTTAAATTAAAATATAGTAGGATCATCTTTATAACTTGATCGTATTTTTAATTTTCTGGATTTTTTTTTTTCTCTTTTTGAAAAAGCAATGGAAAGATAAAATGTAGAAGAGAAACTAGAGCAGTTAACCATGTCGGACCCATTTGCTTCCACTGAGGACCCATTTGCTTCCCCTGAAAACCCATTTGTTCCACCTGATAATTTATCGGTTAGACAGTTAACGTGGTTAAATGAACTTTTTGTCAAAATGCAAAAGGAGCCAGAAAGATGGGAATTCAATACCAATCAAATAATAATTAATATTGGGCAACAAATAGAAAAGTGCACAACAGAAGATATTAACAGATGCAACAAGCATTCAAAGATTAATAATTGTTTCCAATGTGGTACATCCATATGCAGTCAGTGCACTGAATGGCCTGGTCGGCATTTTGGTCATTTGGTAAAGACTTTGGATGAATCATATAATAATTTGGTAGCCTTGATAAAAAACAGTTATTTATTTGTAAAACAGCATTGCCACCTTAGCAAGTGAGATTGCAGATAAAGATCAGGAGATAGCTGATGCCACAATAATAGTAGAGAAAGATATCATCTTTGCTCGAAATGCTATGAAGTTCTTAATATCTAAGAAAAATTAAATAAGCCTTTATTAAAACTTCAAATGGAGAGAGAGGCACTGTTTAATGATATGGAATTAGCCAATCATAAAATCCAACAGTACGTAAAGCAGCTTGAAACTTCAAAATGTGAAGTTTGTAAATTGAGTGATGATGAAAATACTGTGGAAACAGAAGATGAAACGATGGAATTAGAAGGTACTTCTAAAGGAGTAACAAAGGTTCATCAGACGCGAAGTCGGCGCATCATTGGAGGTATTGTCACTGAAAATAATTAATTAAATAGTTAATGCAATTTGTAATTGAAATCTTTTCTGCTTGTAATTGATTAAAAAGAAATTCAATTTTTAAAGCAACATATATGTGATCACAAAATTGGGCTATTGCTTCTGGTAGGGATATAGATATATTTAAACTTCTAGCTGAGTTATTTGTTGATTGGAGGTTTTTTACCTAAAATGTTTATTTGTAGTGAGGGAGATTGGTTGGGTGTCATCAAAAAATATCGCATCAGTGTTAGATATCATGGAAGATTGAAAAGCAATATTAGCTTTAGTGGCAGCAATTTTTATTAGAGTGCCCATAAAGCTTTTGTAGAATATTGATTCATTTGCTTAAAAACTGAAATCTGGGATGCTTTTTTTAGCCAGAGTTTCTCTGCTATTATGTTCAATAGTGCACAAGCATGCAATTTATTTCATGTAATATCAGTAGATTCATTGTTTCTAATGTGAAGGGGAACATAACTGTCACATTTAATTGTAATATAATTATGTTATCCCTATACTTTCAGCATTTTCACAGATAAATAATTGTTTCCCTTGTAATGACAAATTTAATTCATTTTGATACATTAAAACTACATTTAACAATAAAAAAAAAGATAAAATGTAAACAGACATTTATATTATTCAATCTTTTCTATGGTAATATCAGACTTAAAAGAGAGAAAATTAAATTGTAAAAAGAAGAAAATTAAATCATCTATTTATAGAGAACAGATTTAATGCAGTTAGGTGAATTAATTTCCTAGTGATGATGGAATATTTGACCTAGTTAACTAATATCTTTATTTTGGCAGTTCTCCATTAATGAACAGTACGTATTTATAAATAAATGTATTTATTTATGTCTGATTTCTGAGTTTTTTAGGCTGTAGACTTTATTGAATTTAAGATTATTTGAAACACAAAAAAAGTTTTTTTAATTACCATTACTATGACATCTCACAACTTCATAGACTTAGATTGGTATATGTTTAATATATACCAAATTCAGCTTTTACGTGGAAGATATGTTATGCAAAAGACTATATAAAAATAAATAAGTAAACAACCCGTATGGAAAAATGGAATATTAAGTCTAAACTTTAAAAACTCTTAAATATTAAAACAAAATTAATTGAATAGAATATGTTCAAATAAATTATATGAAAATGTATGTTAAAATCTTAATTTGTGTTTTTATGGGCTTGCATGCATTTTAATGCATAAATTTATAAAGATATTTTAAAGTAAACTAGTATTTATAAAGAAAATAATAACTTTAATTGTCAAGCATTGGTGGACGAGAGGTCAGCGACAGCTGCTTTACAAACAGTTGTCCCAGGTTAGTGGGTTCGCTTCCCGGCTGATGAAAAAAATAATAATGATAACTTTAATTTGCAAGCATAAAAATACAAAAAAATAAGCGTGTATCATGATCAATAGTATTCTATCCTATGGACAGGTCCAGAGCGTAATCACCATTTTCCCATTCCGTTCTCTTCATTTTTCCCAGTTCTTCAATTTCACATAACACTTCCCATCTCATATCATTCAACAATGTCAATCTTTTTCATTCTTTTTTTTTTGTTTCCACTCATCATTCCCTACAAAACATATTTCATTAAACTATACTTACTTCTTAGTATACGCCCAATTCAATTCTCTTTCTATTAATTTTCTCAATCAATTTTTCCTTATTTACTCATTCCAAACTTCTTCATTTGTTATTTTATTCATCCAATTGATTTTTTCCATTCTTCTCCATGACTATTCCTAATTTTATTGCTCAGTGCCCACATTTCACAACCATACAATAGTACACTCCACACATAATATTTAATATTTTTCCTTAATTCTATCTTCAAACATCCACAAAATATTTTATTTCTCGTAATAAATGCATCCTTTGCCAATGCTATTTTTATTTTAACTTCATCTTCTATCCTCATTCAATCACTTGCCTAAATATCTAAATCCCTTTACCTGTTGAATTGTATTATCATGGAATTCATCTTACAGTCTTTTTGTATTCTTCCCTATCCATAATCACTTGTTTTTGTCAACTTTGTAATTAAAAAATCATATAAAAAAAGAATCGAATTGTTTTCCCAGACTGTATACAATCAACATCATGTGGGAATAGATAATGAGATATATATTATACATATGTCAAAACGTTGACCAGGAAGCGAACCTGGGCCAGCTGCTTGGAATGCTGCTAGGCCACCAACGTATGACTAATTAGGTATATATTATGTATTATAATATCAATCAACCCTTGAGCTATCAGTAATCTCAACTTATAGTCAAGGCAACCTCCTTTAACAATAAAGATGGTTGCCTTGACTACAGATTGAGATTATTGATAGCTTAAGGGTTGATTGTTATCATTTACATTTATAAAACCATTAAATAATTGGCTTTAGTTGTCTTAATATATATATTATATTGTTGTAATCATATTCAGTGGCATCCATGGTTTTTTTATAATTAAAAAAAATATTGGTTTCAAGTAATTTTTTTGTTTCTGTTAATTGCTGAAACTTTTATGGCTTAAGTCAAATATATAAACTGGTATTAAAAATCGTCAATGGTTTTTCCGTTCGCATGCGGGGTTTGTGGATGCTATTGAATGATTGATATTTTTGGTTGAAAGCTAGTCTTGTTACCTAAAATTATAACTTGAAACAAGTTAATGGCTGAAATGAGCATTTTCCAATAAATTTTTTGTTAATTAGTATATATATGTGTGTGATAAAATAAATCATCAGTATTATTTTATATATTTTTTTAAAAAAGTGATATTTCAAGATATCGTTTACTTTTAATTAAACATTATTTTTGTAATTTTATAATGAAATAAATTGTTTTTTAATAAAGTCTTGTTTTTGTTTTTAATTATTTTACATTATCATTTTAATATTTAAATACTAGTATATATACTTAAGGTTTAGTATTATTTATCTTTTCAACAGGTGTGTGATCAGGTGAGTCAGCAATATGAGATGGCTTGGAGAATTGAGGGTCGTGTGAAAGTCTGAGTTTGAACTCTATATATTATATATACTTAAGCTAGATATAATTAGAGAGATTTGAATCAATACTTTCAAAGCTCCCTTCACAACCGATATATGTGAAAAAGGTAAATGATCTCCAATATAGACGTATTTGGTGCTGGACCAGCACTCATTAATTGGTTCAGATCATCACTTCCCCCCCCCCCACACGCACATATACATAATCAGTGCTCAGTTTATATTAAGATAGCAAATCTTCAAACTTTAATGGAAAAATGATCTGGACCAACAGGTGAGTGCTGGTTAAGCATGAAATATGCATGTTGGAGATCATCTTTGTCACATGTGTCATATAAGGTAGAATGGATGGCTGAATGAAACTTGAAAGTATTATATTACTACACTATGTATGATTTTATTTTAAACAAAAAAATATTGTATATATAAGTTTTTTATTTACATTGGAGTAAATGTTTTCATGAATAAAATATATTAAATAATTTTTTCGCATTGTAAGAATAAGCAGGAATCCAATTCATGTTTAAAACATGAGATGAAAAATTGGAAAAACTATATATATATATATCACAGGGGTACTCAAAAATAACGGGAAATTTTATAATAATTGTTTATTTTTAAGTGTTATAAATTTGACCTTTTTCAAATTACTATCCGTTTGATGCAATATGCCAGTCTAAACGTGTTTTTCATTTTTCAAAGTAGTTAGCAAATACTTGAAAAGTGATGCGTTTAACGTTTCTGTCAATTTTTTACCCCCAGTTCTAAGTCCGCAAAAAAAAAGCGGCATGAAGCAAGATCGAACAAATGTAGTGGATAGGTAAGGTGGATCGTGCTGAATTTAATTAAAAAGTGTTTTACACTTAAGGCTTTGAGAGATGACAATATTAGGATGGAGTTTGTGCTCTTTTCTTCGCACAAAATGGAATGTTTACGTTTTACCGTATCACATAAATGTTTCACAACTTGCAAGTAAAATGCCTGACTGTTACAAACTAAGCTTTAATTCTAATATTTCTGTCAATTTAAAAAAAAATTGACAAATACATCAAGCGCACTTTAAAAGAAAATGTGCTACATGAACCCACAATTTTACATGGTGACGTTTGACAGGTTGATGCAGAAGGGTTCCTGCAAGAAGGATGTAACAGCTAAAACGTACTACAATAGGTGCATGAAGCAGACGATTCCAGTTATTTTTTACTTCCCCCTCATATATATTAGTTTTTTTTTCCTTTTTGCAATCCATATTGTTTATGATGCTGTTTATAAAATTATTGAGTTTTTAAAAAATGTTGATTTTGTTTAACACCTTGACCCCATTTTTTTTTACATTTTTTGAATTATAACAAAACAAGTCAATAATTTGTTATAATCATTGTTTCAATGACTTTTAACTGGGTCCACCAGGGGACAAAATAAATGCATATATCTGTAACAGATGTTTATAAACTATTTGATATTTGTTCGAATGTGTCCTTTCAAGCTTGAGAGTGGTATTTATGGTGTTCTGTGTAAAAAATATGGCATTGTGACTGCCAAAATAAGTTATATAATAAATATTACCATCATTGCCCAGAAGAAAAGCCTCAAGTCAGAAGGCACTGAGCATTGCCAAGCTTCACAAGTCAATTTCCGTTTAGTGACTTATCGAAAACTATGTCATCTTTCTAATGAAGAAGGATTGCATAAATTAAAGAAATTGTTAAATGGAGTACTGTTTAACGTATTAAGTTATAAGGAAGATGCAACAAAGGATTGGAAAACCTAATTATCTACTTTCCTATGAAAGATTGCATATTCAAAAAAAAAATGAAAATGATGATCATCATCAACCATTATCAATTCACTGCAGGATGAAGGGCTCTCCATGTTAAATCCATATTTTCTGATCTCTAACCTCTTTTCACAACACCCCTGCATACTTTTTATTTCATCCATCTATTTCACATGTGGTCTCTTTCTGGGTCTTTTACAATCTCTTGGAATCCAGTTTAAGATTTTAATTGTCCATCTATTATCATCTCTTCCAGCAATATGTCCAGCCCAACTCCACTTCAGTCTTTTCTTTCAATGATGTCAGTAACACCTGTTAGTTCTCTTACCCGCATATTGCGTTTTTGATCTCTTGTTACTCCTAACATGCATCTCTCCATGCTTCTTTGAGTGGTCTGAAGTCTCTGTATTGCTCTTCTATTAAGTGTCCAAGTCTCAGATCCATAAGTAAGAACTGACAAAACATTTATTAAAAACCTTCCTTTTCAAACACATAGGCATATTACCTTTTAAAGATATTAAGTTATTTCTACCAAAAGAACTCCAACTAAGTTTAATTCTATGATTGATTTCATCCATTATTTTTTCATCTGTAGTAATAATTTCACTAAGGTATTTGTAATTGTTAACTTCAAACCTCATCATAATCAATCTTTATTTTCACCTTTTAAGAAAATTCTATAATCATTACTTTAGTCTTTTACATTTACCTTCCTACTTTTGTCTGATAACTCTTGCAACATTTCCTGAAACTCTAAAGCATTATTTAGAAAAACAACTATATCATCTGAAAAATCTAAATGACTTAAATAATCTTCATTTACTTTCACTCCTTTAGCTTCCCATTTTAATCCACAAAATACTTCTTGCAAGACTGCTGTAAAAAGTTTTGGAGATATGGAGTCACTTTGTCTTACATCCTTTTTAATGTTGATCTTCCTAGTATCATTATGTTATCCAATTGTGGCTGTTGCATTTTTATAAATATTCTTCAGAAATTTGACAATATCCTGGGTCCATACCTTGATTATCTAATGCTTTAATCACTGAAGAAAAGCTTATAGAATCAAATGCCTTTTCATAATTACAAATCCAAAGTATAATGCCAATTCATATTCATTAGCCCTTTCTATAACTTCTCTCAATATTTGGATATGATTTACCATACTAAAACCACTTAAATCCAACTTGTTTTTTTGATTGGTTGAAATCCAATATTTCCTGTAGATGAGTTGTAATTATCTTAGTAAAAATTTTGTATAAAACTGATAAAAGGCTGATAGGTCTAATTTTTCATATCTTCTTTATCACCTTTTTTAAATATTAATATTAATACTGCATTCTTCCAATCATCTGGTACATCTTTATCATTTAGACATTTGGTATATAACTTTGCCAAAATTTTGTCTATTTTTTTACCTGCTTTTAATATATCAATTATAATTCCATCATTACCCGTAGCTTTTCCATTCTTTATAAATTTAATTTCATGTCTTACTTCTTCATTTAAAATCCTGAACAATTCAGAAGATGTAGTAGGTATTTGTTCTTTATTACCATATAATTCGTGATAGAACTCTTCTACCCATTTCATGTTGTCACCTCTCTTTTTAGTAATAGTTCCATCTTTTTTCTTATTGCAGATATAAATTTTCTACCAATACCAAAATGTTGTTTTACACTCTTGAGACTTTTATTCTCTTCTACAATCCTTCCTTGCTAGTTCCCAATTATACTTTCTTATATTATCAACTCTTGTACCATTTTACAAAATTGAGATATCCAATCCTTTTTAATGCACCATTTTTATATATCTTCATGCTCCTTTTCTTCATAAATTCTCTAGTCTCATTAGAAATTTTATTGGTCAATTACTGCTTTTTTCTACCAGCTATCTTTGTTGCAGTTTTTAAAAGTGTATCAGTTATTTTCATATTAATTTCATTCAAATCTGAATCATATTCAAAATCTACTAATACTTGAAACCGATTTGTAATTTCTAATTTAAATTCATTAGAATGTTTCTGAAGATTAGGAATATCAACTGTAAATATTGTTTTTCTTAATAATTTTTGTCTCTCTAGTTTTACATTAACACATCTCTTATTAATTGATGATTGCTTCCTATGTGAATTTATTAAGAACATTACAATCTTGAAATTTGTATTTTCTCTTAGTCAAAATATATTTCAATTCTGCTGTATCTTCATTTGGATGCTTCCGTATCCATTTTTTTTTAACATTTTTCTCAAAAAAAGAATTCATAATATAAATTTTTCTTTTTCTGCAAATTTCGCAAATTTATGTCTTCTCTCATTTCTATTACCATAACCAAATTTACCTACAGCACTTTCCTTTGTTTAAATAGTCTGAACAGGCATTAACCTGTAGTTAATGTGCTTTAAAATTTGCAATCAAGTATATTTTGCCAATAGAAGGTCTTCCAAACCACGACACAAGATAACGATTTTTATAAAGACAAGAACGGTCCATCTTGTCTTTAACCTAAATGTCCACTTATATAGGCAAATCTGAAGCATCTTGATTTGGAAGGGTGAAGTAGTTGTTTTCTTCACTGTTTAAATTCACTATTTCCTTTACCAATTAACTTATGCGAAATCTTGCGATTTATAGCAAGTTAATATTACAATTTTACTGTTGGAAATTCTATAAACTATTGAGAAGTAGTAATTAATTTATATAGCGCACAGAAAGTTTATGTAAATAGTCTGAACAGGCATTAATCTGTATTTAATGCGCTTTAAAATTTGCAATAATCAAGCATATTTTGCCGATAGAGGGATCTTCCAAACCACTCTATATAAATTAATTACTACTTCTCAATAGTTTATAGAATTTCCAACAGTAAAATTGTAATATTAACTCGTAAATCGCAAGATTTCATGTAAGTTAATTTGTAAAGGAAATAGTGAATTTAAACAGTGAAGAAAACAACTACTTCACGCTTCCAAATCAAGATGCTTCAGATTTGCCTATATAAGTGGACATTTAGGTTAAAGACAAGACGGACCATTCTTGTCTTTATAAAAATCACTATCTTGTGTCACGATTTGGAAGATCCCTCTATCAGCAAAATATGCTTAATTATTGCGAATTTTAAAGCGCATTGAATACAGGTTAATGCCTGTTCAGACTATTTACATAAGGTTTCTGTGCACTATATAAATTAATTACTACTTTTCATTTGTTTACCAATTCTAGCATTAAAATCTCCCATAATAGTTTTAAAATGTTGTTTATTATTATCAAAAGCCTTTATATCCATATAAAAATCATCTACTACTTCGTCACTATGAGAACATGGGGCATAAACCTGAATTATGTGCATTTTTTTTAATTTTTATTTATTTTAATAGATGGAAAATGATATTCACTATTGATGTATAGAAATTGAATATTAAAAGCATGAAGCTAAACTAGCCAATAAATAATCAAAATTACCCCAAATTCAACCAGACTACCCAAGAAAATAAACTCAAACACTAACAATGGTTTCACTGCTACAAGCAGACTTCTCAAGTGTAAAGGACTACAAAACATTTCCCACAATTCCAGTTACTTCCCATCCACCTTTAATATTAAAAGAACTTAAATAAGTTAACTGCTTCAGATCCATAAATTTTTAATAATGAAAATTCTTTAATTTTTATTTAATTTATCTCAAAGAAGACGACCTTAGCTTCATCAAAACAGTGTGGCCTTGACAACAGTTTGAAATTATTGATTGTTATTGATATTGGGATTGTCTAAGTGTTGACTGACTTTTAATGATTACTTACAAACCCATTTAGGCTTGAGCATTATTACACTTATTTAATTAATACTTTGAGTGCAATTTGAGAATTATAATTGGAGTTTGTAATGTTATAATTGACAATTTATTAGTCTGCATTCAGAATAGGTTATATTTATCTGTTAAAAGAGGTTTATTTAAACTTCTTTCTATCAGAAATTTCAATCTCTGTGGTCAAGTTGCAATGTTTAGTGCCTACATAAGTATATTAGACCATTAATAAAGGTGGGATTCCACCTTTATTGTTAACAGGAGGTTGCCTTGACAACAGTTTGAAATTGTTGCTAGTTATTAAATATTGGGATTGTCTAAGTGTAGACAGGTTTTTAAGGATATATTGTTATATATTGATAAATGCTATTCATAGCAAAAAATAGACCATATTTTATATGCTTCGGGTAGAACATAACTTCATCAGGTATGTTAGAGATTTAAACACCCACCAATCAAATTACAGTAGCAATCATGACTTTATATATATTCTTGTATATTTATTTCGTACTATGTATATGTAATCATATGATCACAAATATTGCATTCAAACTAGTTTCATAATGCAATACAGAACAGAGAATAGTCAATTTGCATCAAATATATTGGCCAGATAATTACTACAGATGGAAAGAAATGGATGAAATTAATTATACAAGTATAATGTATATAAAACAGGTGATCATGTGATGTATAATGTATATACTTAATCTAGGTGTAATTAAAGATATGAACCTAGACTTTCAAGCTCCCTACAGTAGAGATCATAAAAGTCTAGATTCAAATCCCCTTTAATTAATCACAGAGTTAAACTTGTTTAGAGTGCTTTTGTTAGAAATAATTTAATATTAAAAGGAAATATGCCTACATGTTTGAAAATGAAGGTTTTTTTAATAAATATGTGTTACCAATTCTTACTTATGGATGTAAGACTTGAACACTTAACAATAGTAATATAAAGACTTCAGACCACTCGACCAAGTATGAAAAGATATACACTAGGAGTAATAAGAAGAGCTTGAAAATTAAATACATGGATGAGAGAACAAACAGATGTTACTGACATCATTGAAAGAATTAAGAGGCTAAAGTGGGTTTGGTATGGACTTATTTCTAGATGATAATAGATGGGCAATTGAAAAACTGAATTCCAAGAGATTGTAAATGATCTAGAAAGTGACCATATGTAAGATGGATGGATGAAATAAGAAAGTGTGCTGGAGTGATATGTATAAGAGAGGCTAGAAATCAGAGAAGATGAACTTGAGAGATTTTCATCCTGCAATGGATTGATATAGTCGAAAAAATGATGATTTAATATAAAAAAATAAATCAATGATAACACTATATATATATATGTGTGTGTATGCTTCAAGTAGAATGTACCTTGTAAACTTTTGAAAAATACTTTATTAGCTTGAACAAAATTTAATTAATTTATAAAAAGAAATGAAAAATTTATTTCCACCCCCCCAATCACTTTTTTAAAATATGCCAATAATTTTTATAATGGTATTTCATAAATATTTGCTTGAGTTGGTTTTTTAGATCTAATGTCCCAACTCCTCACTGAAGAGACCCATAGGTCGAAACCGGTCTGGGGATGGGGACCATGATTTGAATGCCTTCTCTTGTAGTAGCATTTATCATAAAAAAAAAAAAAAAAGCTTGTTTAGAGCTATTAGCACGCTCTTAACTTTACATATTAGTAAGTGCAAGCTATATATAAGTCATGTGACTTCTGACTTGTTACTATTACTATTATAATGGTATTTCATAAATATGCTTACCTTTATCAAAAGGTAATCTTTTTAAAATTAATTTTGAAATATTTATTTTAATTATATATTTTTTTCAAAATAATTAATTAGTAAAATTATAAAATATTCAATACCTGCTTTAAAAAAAAAATCTCTTTTTTGGCATAAAAGCCTAATTATATATTCATTGGATTTTCTGAGAGCATTTGAATTAATAGTCATCATTTTATTTTCTAATAAGCCCTTTTTTTCCTCGTTAAGTTGTTCGATATCAATAAGAGATTGTTAGGCTGTAAAACACCTCTGAAAGACTTGAAAAGTCAGTTTATCAATTTTAACACGGAGGCAAAATTCTCCATACAGTAGCGCCCCTGCGTTAACAGTTTGTGTAAGCATAAAACAATGGTAATCATATGATGTTTAACGGTTTATCAATTTTATTTGTAGTTCAGTAGAAGTATTTATTATTCCGAATAAAAGTTGTGTGTTATGTTGTAATACGATTAATATTAATAAAAAATACGTTTGAAACTGTGTGTACTTCAGAAGTTAAAAGTGTTAAATAATTACATGTGAAAGTAAACGAGTTGATTTAATAAAAACGAAAATTAGAAATGACAAAAGGTTTTTCATATATATATTTTATAAAAAGCAAGGTGTAAAATAAGATGGAAGATCCAAATAAATAATTAATTAAATGAAGGATTAAAAATGTAAAGAACATTTTAATTAATTAGTTCAGAAATAATCCCAGAATACTTTTGCAATTAAAATTGTTAAGGAATAAACAATAGAACAAAAAGAGATACAATCTAGCGGGGAAAAAGCGAGTTAGCATCAGTCCTGTTTTTCTGAGAGACTTATGTGTAGCGTGAATTTCGGAACAGGACCAACGATGGGAGGAGAACCAGATAATCGGGTCTGAAGGTAATAAAGACCGACCTAGGGTAATTATACAGACTATACCTGTCTTATTATTATTTTTGTAAGCCTTACAGGCGCTGATAAACTACTGATAATCCTGTTTATAAATGCTTGTTAATTTTTATACTAATAAAATCTTGATCTGTTAAGTGAGATATCTTAATTTCATGCAAGAGAGTAATAGTTACTTGAATTGGGTGTGTTTGATTATTTCTCGTAAGCAACATTAAATCAAGTACATCACATTGTGAAAACCTAGAATGAGGCAGATGAGTGGATTAGCCATTATTCCTTCTTGCAATGACAATCAGCTTAGACAAGCTAACAACAAACGTTATTATAAGCTGTGAATATGGGAACATGAAGCTCCTGAAAGTGCTGACCAATATAAACTTTTAAGATAGCTTCACAGATGTGCGTTTCAAGCACAATATATAAACTTTTGTGGATTATGTGCTGCATACTTCTGATAAGGGGACTACAGTGTAACATCTAGGAAATTTCACTTCTAGTATATAAGATGCATGGGTAGTTTATTTCAAGTGTAAATTACTAGATACAGATAAGCTCACTTGAAACTTAGTTCAAATGTGAATTACAAGCAGCATGAAGAAAACTCAATAAGACTAAGTGATTTCAAAGGGATTTTTATGTCAATCTAAACCACGTGAGAATTATCTTTCTTAAAAAATGGAAGAAGTCATTATGTTAAGATATCAAAACTTTATTAACTAAAGCCACTATCCATAATCATTAATAGTATCATGTCCCAGGGACAGTTTCTAGAGAGTGATGAAATCACCAATTCATCCATTTCTCCACTCCATTCTCTTCATTTCCCATTTCTTTAATTCCATGTAGCTCTTGCCACCTCTTATATTATCCAACAATGTCAATCTTTCCTGTCCTTTCTATTTGTTTCCAGTCACCATTCCCTCCAAAATATCTTTCATTAAACTATACTTGCCTCTTAATATATATCCAATCCATAATTTTTCTTTTTCTAATATGTTATATAGACATCATCATCAATAGTATTCAGACTCATGGACAGGTCCGGAGAGTAGTCACATCACCAATGCATCCATTTCTCCACTCCATTCTCTTCATTGCCCAATTCTTCAATTCTATGTACCTCTTCCCATTTTTTTATATCATCCAACAAAGTCAATCTTTCTATCATTTTTTCTTACTTCCACTCGCCATTCCCTCCAAAACATCTTTCATTAAACTATACTATCTTCTTAATATATATCCAATCCAGTTTCTATTTCTAATTTCCTCAATCAGTCTTTTTTTATCGTTTACCCTTTTCAAAACATCTTCATTTATTTTATTCATTCAACTAATTTTGTTCATTCTTCTCCATGTCCACATCTCAAAGGCTTCTAATCTGTTACTAACTTTATTACTCATTGTCCACATTTCACTACCATACAATAGTACATTGCACACAGTATTTAAATAATCTTTTTCTTAATTCTTACTTCAACAGTCCATTTTTTGCCCACAAGATGACCTGTGTAAACATATGGCAGCCACTGAAACTACAAAAGATACCTTTTAATGAAAATTTTCATTTCACTTAATTTTGTTGAATGAATGAGAGAGCCCAGTTGTTGGGAGGACCCCCAGAGGTCTAAGTCCTAGTTCTTTTGAGGGAGGGAGCTGGGATGAAGGCGCTGTGGTGATCATTACCAACGTTGGTTTTTCTCATTCCCAAGATCGAAAAAATAATGTTATTTATGGTTATTCTTTAACGATATTGTCATGAATGATTTTATCCATGTATTATTGCAAAATAAGTTGCAGTTTGGCCTCGTGATTCTAATTGCAAATAATTCATCTTATTTAATTTTATTACTTCCAATGTTGTTATTGATAGGGCTGGCCTTTTGCTGTTTGTTTGATTTTCATGATGGATTAGAATGGTTTTCAGCAGAGACATTTTGAAGCTTGGATTTTTTTTCCTTGTTCTCCATAGTTTTTCTGTAATTTTTCTAAAGTATTCGGGATTGCTCTCTTGTGAAGATATTCGAGGCCATTTGGAAGAATTGAACAGTAGATTGATTTAGTCCATATTTTATCTCCAAATGTTTTTCTATTTCTCAACTTATCTAAAACACAATTAATATTTGATTTCTAGACTTTACAAATAATTCCTAATTGTACCTTTTAATTAAAATTTTCATTACAATCAACTTTGCTGATTAAATGAGAGAGTCTGATTGTTGGGACGGACTCCAGAGACCTAAATCCTGGTTCTTTTGAGGGGGAGGGTTAGGATGAGGAGACTGTTGCCAACATTGATTTTCTCATTCACAAGAAGGCAAAAAACGCTATTCATAGCGGTTTTAGCGTTATTGTTATAAACTATTTTATCCAAGTATTATTGCAAAATAAACCCAGTTTGGCCTAATGATTTTAATTGCAAGTAATTCGCTCTTTTTAAATTTATTATTTCCAATGTTGTTATCTCCAAGTGTTTTCCTATTCTCAACTTATCCATTGCAAATTGGATTTGTTAAAAAGCTACTCATACTTAAACTTTAGACTTTACAAATAGTTCCTAATTGTAACATTCATTTGTCTTTAATGGTTAATACACACCCTTTCCACATCCCTTTCTCTTTTCATGTGTGTCCTTCCCTTTTCACCATGTTGCTCCTGAATTTCATTTTTACTATTCTTTGTAAACCTCTTATTTAACTATATTTGTACCTTCTTTTTTTTTTTATGAATAAACTTTCATCACTGGGGGGGGGGGTATGAAAGACAATCCCATGCAATAAAAAAGCGATCACAAACCTTTAAATGTTAATATATGTAAGGAACTGATTTATTAAAAGCACTAGATAAAAACTTTTAGTGCGTCATTTATTTAATTAAATTGTGCAATTGTTAACTATATAGGTTCGATATTCTTAATATACAAAGGCAAAACTCTCCATACAGTAGTGCCACCCTGTGCCAAACAGAGTAATCAATGACTGCCAGAAGGCTTGTGCATAAAATCCCTATTTAGTGCCTACTCATCCAATACCCCCAGCCTAGTTTCTGGCTTGTGGCCATCATCAGTGAGGAGCCTTGGATCTGAGAGCACTGCACAAGCCAGAAACTAGTCTGGGGATATTGGATGAGTAGGCACTAGATAGGGATTTTATGCACAAGCCTTCTGGCATCTATTGATTACTCTGCTTGGCACAGGGTGGCACTACTGTATGGATAGTTTTGCCTTTGTTTACAACAATTATGTGCTAATATAGAGATGGTGATCATGTGATATTCTTAATATACTTAATATATATTTTAAATTTATTAAATTGTATACTGAAATAAAATTCTTAATTTAAATATGAATTAAAATTGATTTAATAATTTAGATATTTTATAATGAGCTAAAATTTATTTGATCTAGCATTTGAAAAGCTCAGTTAAAGATTAATATATCTGATTTTTAATTTTAATCATGCTAGAGATAATCTCTAGTTTAGAACATGATTAGTAATAATCATTATTGTATTTATCTGAAGTGGATGGTGTCAAAGTTATGAGTGGAGTGAAATCGATAATGGTAAATAAAAATGTAACAATTTACTATAGATAAATACTCTTCATATAATAGAGATATATATGGGAGATAGTGACCTGGGCCAACTGATGAGTGCTGGTTCAGCACGAAATGCATCTTGGGGGGGGGGGACATTTGTCTTTTATTGTATCTTTATATGAATTTAAAAAGAATGGTGAAGTTTGGAGGTTGTTTGATATATCTATAAACAAATAAATGTGTTACATGGGATGTAAATTTTTACTAAGATGACAATGTATAAAGAAACAAAAGGATTTTGAAATTTTTTAAAAATGATCCTTTAAGAAGAATTGAATAGATAGAAATTTTGGAAAGTAGCATGAAAGCAATCAATAATGAGATAAATAATTATAATTGCGAATTGTTAAAAAAAGCTATCAATAATGAGATAAATAATTATAATTGCGAATTGTTAAAAAAAGCTATCAATAATGAGATAAATAATTATAATTGCGAAATGTTAAAAAAAGCTATAAAAGATAATAAAAATTTCAAAAGTATTGAACAACATCTTGGTATTGGATAAAGCAATGGCCGGGAAGTGAACCCGCAATAACTGCTTGACACAAAAAAAAGGAAGTTTTTTGTTACTAAAAATAGAAATGACTTCACGAAATGTGTTAAGGAATTAGATAAAGTATATAATAATTAAGAAAAAGAAATCAAATTATCTTCTACAGTTAATACACCTTGTTACATTTTCATTTACCATTGTCAAACTTCCTCCACTCACAACTTTGATGCCATCCATTTCAGATAAATACAATAATGATTATTACTAATCATTTTTGAAACTAGAGATATTACACCTTCTGACATGCTCAACATTTTAAATGACGTGAGATACGCAATTAAATCTCTTAAAGGGGAGAGTCCAGAAAATAATGGAATTATGATTGATGTCTTTAAAAAAGTAAGTGAAGAAATAGGAAAAGGTTGGTAAAGTTATATACAAAATATCCAAAAGATAAAGATCTATTAATTGATTTAAAGAATGCAGTAGTAATGTTAATGTTTAAAAAAGATAATAGAAATTACAGACCTATTGGTCATTTATCCTTATCAATATAAATTACAACTCATCTATAACAAACTTTGAATTTTACCAATCAAAAAAAAAATACTCCATTTAAAAGTGGGTTTCGCATATTGGGTTGCATTCAGGTCTTGAAAGAAAGACTATTAATTATGATTTGCCATTATACTTTGGATTTGTAAATCATATAAGTATTTCCATGACAATTAAAGCATTGGATCATCGATATATAGATCAAGGATAGTGTCATATTTTAAAAATTATTGATCAAAATGCTACTTACTGATGTCAAGAAAGGTGTATATTCAAAACATTTTATAACAGTTTTTTTAGAAATATTTTGTAGTTTAAAATGGGAAGCCAAGGGAGTAATTGTAAATAGAAATTACTGTATTAAAGTCATCTACATTTTGCAAAATGATGTGGTTGTTTTTGCAAATAATGCTGCAAGAGTTATCATGTGAAACAAAAAAAAAAGAATGAAAGATAAATGCTAAGAAACTTAAAGTAATGTTCAATTAAATAATCACAGAGGCTAAACTCTCCATACAGTTGTGCCACTCAGCAAGCCAGAGTAATCAATGGATACGGGAAGGTTTGTACATAAAATCCTTATCTAGTGCCTACTCATCCACATCCCCAGACTAGTTTCTGGCTTGTGGCTTTCATCAGTGAGGAACATTTGAACTGAGAGCACTGCATGTAGATCTTAGAATCTAATGCAATCTACCAGCAACAATCTTTTACTTTATTAGCTAATTATAAAGCTTTGAGTCCAACATGAAAACAAAACAATCTTTTCATTAGCTTGTATAATAGTATAGATCTGAACTCAGTTTAGCATCCATACTTTTTGATGTCTATGATTCTTTAATAACCACAGATACCATAATCCTTTTTGGGCAGGATTGATATTAAGCCACTAAGCATTACATAATTACCATTCTTTATGCTTACACAGTTGCAATTACCTTGGTTAATTTATTAATACAATACAAAACCCAATTGATAGCATTAATCATAGAATTAAACTTGTCTTAGATGTGTTTAAAAGGAAATATGCAGTTTTTTAATATATGTATTTCACCAATTTTTATTTATGGATCTGAGACTTGGACCCTTAATAGAAGAGCGATTCAGAGACTTCAGACCACTCAATGAAGTATGGAGAGATATATATTAGTAATAACAAGAGAGTGAAAAAACAAACGAGTACCAGTAGCATCATTGAAGGAATGCAGATACTGAGAAGCTGAGCTGGAGATACTGCTAGAAGAGATGATAATAGATGGATATTTGAAGACTTATGCTGGATCACAAGAGATTGTAAAAGACCTAGAAAGAAATCACATGTAAGGTCAATGGATGAAATAAGAAAGTTGATGGAGAAGAATGGCCAGAGATAGGAGAAAGTTGGAGAGACCTTTATCCAGCCGTGAAGGGAGAGTGGCTGGAAATGATGATGATGTCATATATTCTATATGTCTGTAGTCAAAAATTTTAAATATTTGTCTCTTATCACACTTATCAATAAGGGCTTGTTTGAGCTATTGATACATTCCCTATATTACATATATGTCATATATTGTGTTCAACATAATTTTGGAGTTTGCAGTAATATCATAATTGTAGTATTATATTTTTTACTTTTAAACCTAAAAGCATGCTAATAGCTCTTTCTAATAAATGCTGCAAAAGGAAGCATAGTGTCTGAATGTCCTACCGCCTGAGTAGGACCAATAGCTCAAAACTGGTTTGAGGATAGGGATAATTCCAGATAGAGATTTTAAATGCTTTCTCTTGTGGCATTTATTGGAAAAGCTTGTTTAGAGCTATTACCACATTCTTTATATTACATTTGTAATACAAGCTTATTAAGTTAAGTCACATGATATATAACTTGGATTTTTTTTACTATTATAGCTTGGCTTTCAAGGCTTTGGATATTTTATATTGCTAAGGCTATTAATATATGGTGTAGCTGAAGTTGGTGCAGGCCCATATAGCTATTTAACTTAGCTGGATTTGAAGACATCTACTTAATAATTAAGTATTCGATAAATGCTGGTCTTGAGTTTGTGTTTTAGATCTAATGTCTGAATGTCCTAGTGCCTCACTGATAAGTGCCATTAGCTCGAAACCAGTTTGGGGATAGTGATAATTCTAGATAGAGAATTTAAATGCTTTCTCTTGCATGCATTTATGGGAAAAGCTTGTTTCAAGCTATTATTGTGCTCATTATATTACATTTGTAATACAAGCTTATTAAATTAAGTTATGTGATGTATGATTTTTCTTTTACGATTGTTTTTAAACCATATTTTGCTATCAATAAAACTTATTTAAAAAAAATAGCCTGCATTAGTTATCTAGTTTTTTTTTTTAATTATTAATTACTGAAGCAATTGAAGAATTTTTATTGTAAAGAGAAATCACCGACTGTTCTTGTATATTATAATCAATAAGGGTGTGGTTATTGTATAAGGGCCGTCCACAGTATTTCAGGCACTGATTTTGAACAGGAATACCTTCTCTACCAAAAATCATTGTTTTTAAAGATGCAATGGTGTTTGTTGGTGATACAGTGTAACAGATGTTATTTCCTTCTTCCATGTTCACAAAAATATGGATGTATTCTCGAGGTACTTGTATGTACAAGTCTAATGTCGCTTGGTTTCCGATATTATATTGGGAAAGCATGTACCTATTAGCCAACCATTTGCCTTTTAAAAATAAGTGTTGCTGAATAATTGGGATTGATTCTACTGCCTGAATTTTTTCCTTTATGGATTTTATTGTATCATTGCTATTAACATCAAGCGATAATCTTCTACCTTCTGGTAGCATAATAACTATTGTTATGGATGTTGGCGAGTTGATCCTTAAATTAATTGTTGAATCTCTAATAATATTATATTCACACAGATGGTGGCCATCTTTTAACTGTTTTTTAGCAAAAACTAAACATTGTTGATCTGCCGGTAGATTTTCCCGAGCCTGAATTTTGTTTTTGATTGTTTCAACAGTATCGTAAGGTCGCACATCAAGAGTTAATGTTTTTCCAGAAGTTGTCTGCACTGCGATTAGCATAGGCCTATTTTCTTGCTGTTGTATCAAAGATCTAAGCAGATGTGACTTTGTGACACTTTTACGTTCTGGAATTTTACGTATAGATTTAATTGGTTGCGCGTATTCATGAGGTAAAATTTTATTTAAAGGATCGACTGGTAAATGAATTACTTCACCTAATATCTTTTTCAGAGAAATCTGAGAGATTTGGGTCATTAAAAGGGCCAGAGTTATTGTAGAATCTTTGAGAATATTATAATCTAAAAGCGTTTGACCATTTTCTAAATGTTTGCTTCCGCACAGAAGACATTGCAAGTCCACAGGAATTCCTTCCTTGGATTCTATTCTCATTTTTACTGATTCTATAAGGTCAAGAGGAGAAACTTCTAGAAGAAGAGTTTTTTTATAAAGCATTTTAATCGCAAGTTGCATTGTATAACACCATCATATTTAAGTATTTTCTGCTTTCGAGGTTAAATCTTTTTGACTTCATATTCTGAAATTTAAAAAAAATATCTATTAATGCTATTTATTTAACCAGAATTTTGAAAAATAAATAAAATTTATATTATAATTATAAACTTTACTTTCATTCTAATTATTTTTTAAACTTTTCCTTAAAAGTAACGATCAGATGTTTCTGGTGCATCGTAACTAATGATGCAGTACCCTGATTACTATTTATTGATTGTTGTCTAAATAATATTAATATCATCTACATTCTTAAGATTTGAACCCATAAACATTGCATGATCACCATTTTCTATACTTTCTTATAACTGTTATTAAAACAGGCAAAACTCTAAACGTATTGCCACTCGATGCAAGCCAGAGTAATCAATGGATGCCAGAAGGCTTGTGCATAAAATCCCCATCTAGTGCCTACTCATACAATATCTCCAGACTAGTTTTTGGCTTGTGGCCTTCGTCAGTGAGACACCTTGGATCCGAGAGCACTACACCTAGATCTTAGGATCACAGTGTTTCAATTTGGCTGCAGGAGGGTTGCATTAGATCCTAAGATCTAGGTGCAGTGCTCTCACATTCAAGGCTCCTCACTGATGAAGGCCATAAGCCAAAAACTAGTCTGGGGATATTGTATGAGTAGGCACTAGATGGGAATTTTATGCACAAGCCTTCTGGCATTCATTGATTACTCTGTCTTGCATTGAGTGGCAATATGTATAGAGACTTTTTCCTGTTTCTTAAGATTTGGAAATATAAGTAGAAGTTCTGAAGAAGATCGCTAGTGCAATCGAAACCGTCAGTAATGGGTTGTAAAAAAGCATTGTAAAAAGTAATAAAGAACATAGATGATATTAATATATAGATTTGGCATAATATAAGAAAGATAAAGTTGTCTAAATACTATGATCCAACAACAGGAAAACAAATTTTTGAAAATATTTTTTCTGGAAACTCTCAACCTTTTTTAATATTAAAAATGTATAATTAAACATGCATGTCTACATACAAACCACAAGGTTGAATATTGCATGTATGCACGTATTCTGCCACAACACCATAAAGCTTTGCTCTTGAGGTTTGGGCAATGTTATATCCCAAACCACACAAACTTGCAGGGCTAACTGCTTTCTTAATTTGTAATCACCATCTATGCAAATTAGAGTGGACAAAAAAAAACATCACCAGCTATATCAGGGATTTAATAAGTGTGAGCTTTAATCACAGAACAATAGCCAACAGGATTGAAGGCTTTTATAAAAGACTTCAGCAAAATAAAAAAGAAGACAGACAACATCTGACTGTACCATATATACCTGCAGTAGCAAAAAACTTCAGTAAAATTTTACAGAAAGACTTTAAACTAGGATTTAGAACCCTTCCAAACACCAATAGGCTTATTAATAATACCAAAGATAAAAGAATTATTGAATAACCCCCCAGGTAATATATAAAATTGTGTGCCCTCAAATGGGGGGTGATACTGTTTATTATGGTAAAATTCATGCCACAATTGGCAATAGATTGGCTCAACAGAAATACACATATACAAGAGCAATAACCAAAAAAGAAGGCAGTTCTCTATTTGCTGACCATCAGCAAGAGCTCAACCACAGATTTGAACCCTCCAAGGCTAATATATTATGCACAGAAAGGAATGACATCAAGAGAAAAATTAAGGAAGCTTGTTTTATCACCACTCAATAAATAGAAATAACACTTGTTGGACATTTTCAGAAAATGGATAATATAGGGGACAGTTTTGCATACATTTGCATATAATGACATTAATAATCTAAGATACTATGATTATGGAGTAGCAAGGCTCTGAAAGCGTTTAGTCTGCAGAAATTGATATAGAAAGCCTACAGAAATTATTATATAGAAAAGTTTCACTGCAACACATCAGCATATTATTAAAGCTATTAATGTACGGCATATGTGAATTAGTTCAGTCCCATATGGCTATTTAAGTTAGATAGCTGGATTTGAAGATATATAGATGTCTGAGATTTTCAAATTTTCTACTTAATAGATAACTAATGCTGGACTTGAGCTGGTATTTTTAGATCTGTTTGAATATTCTAGTGCCTTAATTGATGACAGCCAACAGCTAGAAACCGGTCTGGAGATAGGGATATTTGGAAAAGCTTGTTAAGAACTATTAATGCTTGATAAACAGAGCAAAACTCTCCATACAGTATTGCCACCTGTGCTAAACAGAGTAATCAATGGATGCCAGAAGGCTTGTGCATAAAATCCCTATCTAATGCCTACTCATCCAATATCCCCAGACTAGTTTCTGGCTTGTGGCCTTCATCAGTGAGGAGCTTTGGATCTGAGAGCACTGCATCTAGATCTTAGGATCTAATGCAACCCTCTAGCAACCACCTTTTATCTCTACTTAACTACAAAATTATGAGAATGAAATTGAAAACACAAAAAATATTTTCAATCTAAGCTAAATAGCTTATATAGTCATATGGGTCTGAACTCAGTTCAGCACCCATACATTTTGGTGTCTTTGGCTCTTTTACAACCATAGCCACCACTATGCTATTAGGCAGGATTGGTGTTAAACCATTAAGCATCACATGATCACATTTCCTATACTAGCACATTAATTGTTGATAAACAGCACAGGTGGCAGTACTGTATGGAGAGTTTTGCTCTGTTTATCAACAATTAATGTGCTAGTATAGGAAATGTGATCATGTTATATATATATATATATAGGCAAAGTCACACTGGTCATTAACTGGACAATAAATTGTATAAAAATAATTATAGAGGTATTGTAAACATTACCATATAGCAATAATGAATGTTCTATTAATATAAAATAGAAATAAGAAATATAAGAAATTATTTAGATTAATGAGTTTTAAAAAAATATTCCAAATCGTAATTTGCATGTATCATCATGTTTATTGATACAATCTGGCCTTTTAAAGATGTCATTGACTTCTCTAATCTGACGTCGTCGGAGAGTGTTACATCTGGATAATAATCTTGTGTTAGAAAAATCAATACTATAACCTGTATCTAATGAAGAGATATTACTGATGATGTTGAATGTTTCTTCACTGCATTAATGTTCTTCTCTTTTAGCATTGATGTGACCATTGTTCATACCTCTATAAGAAGCTTTACAAATATTGCATGGAATTTCATAAACTCAATGGATGCCCAGAGGGATTGAGTCTTAAGCCTTGGATAGAATGTTATTAATTTTTTGATAAATGATATAAACTGTATATTGTAATGCTTTAAAATATATCCAATATTGTCTGTAGTCTTTTTTATATAAGAAATACAAATCTAATAGTTGTTTCTTCTTTTTGTATAGAAATTAAAAATTGTCACATCAATGCTGAAAGAGATGAACATATTAAGACAGTTAAGAAATACACATCATCATCAGCACTATATCTTCATGCCACAAATTGATTTTTTTAATAGGAAATACTATCCAAATGTGACCCTCTTCAACAATGTCCAATCAGAGAAGTCAGTGGGATCTTTAAAAGGCCACATTGCATCCACAAATATGTTGATATATGCAAATTATCTTCTATTTGGAAGAATTGTTAAAAACTCATTAATCTAAATCATTTTTTATATTTATTTCATTTATTTTCTATTGGTTAAATGTCATTGTTTACAGCATTTCTGTGATTATTTTCATAATATTTATTCGCAGCTAATGACCAGTATGATCTGCCGAAATAGTATATAATATATATTTTATATAACAAATTATACATGCATGTATCCGACAACATGTCATTTATATTGTAGCTGGTGAAAAACTTTGCTTTAAAAAAAATTATATATAATGAGTGTTAATAGCTTTTAACAAGCTTTTCCAAATATCCTTATTGCCAGACCAGTTTCTAATTGTTGACTGTCATCAGTTAGGCTCTAGGATATTCAGATAATAGATCTAAAAATACCAGCTAACGTTCAGAATTGATCTAATAGTTAACTATTAAGTAGAAAATCTGAAATTTTTAGACATCTGTATGTCTTCAAATCCAGCTATCTAATGTAAATAATCTTATGGGATTGAACTAAGCTCAGATACACCAAATATTAACAGCTTTAGCAATATAAAATCACCAAAGCCTCAAGAGTAAAACTATAATTGCAAGGAAATCGAGTCATACATCACATGACTTAATTTAAGATCTCAAAAGCTTTTATTTATGAAAAATAATTTAATAGCTTTAGCAATATAATGTCACCAAAGCCTATTAAATTAAGTCATGTGATGTATGACTTGATTCCTTATCCCTCCTCAATTGCTGTTAAATTCAGAAAACATAAGCAAACATCATCAACTCAAATTCCATGAATCCCAAATTTTAATGTTAGCAGCGTATCTACTAATTATATTCATTTTATTTCTATTTATTAAAATTGCCTCCTTAATTTTTCCTTTATTATGGCTTCGCTCTTCATGAAGAATCTTAACACTTTCAATATCAAACTTAAATTTACATTTATACGCCCTTTCATGATCCAAAAAAAAACTGAAGCAGTGATTAAATCATTATTATTTTTACTAAGGAATTAACCAACAGTACTTTTTCGTATGAAGAGAACAGCCATTTTATTTGTGTATATATATTCTCCTGAAATATATAAATATAATATTCCACTGTAAGGTTAACTTTTTGATGCATATTAGGTTTTATAGCTGTATTAGTTTTTTTTTACCAAGTAGGGTCTAAAACTATCCTTGTAATTTGATAGTTAGATCATTCAAATATTTATTGGAAATGTGATTATTTATAAACAAAGCAAAACTCTCCATACAGTAGTGCCACCCTGTGCCAACCAGAGTAATCAATGAATGCCAGAAGACTTGTGCATAAAATCCCTATCTAATGCCTCCTCATCCAATATCCCCAGACTAGTTTCTGGCTTGTGGCCATTGTCAGTGAGGAGCTTTGGATTTGAGAGCATTGCACCTAGATCTTAGGATCTAATACAACCCTCCAGCAATCACCTTTTCATCATCATTATCAACCATTATCAATCCACTGCAGAATGAAGGTCTCTCCAAGTTTAATCCATCTTCTCCGATCTTTAGCTTCTCTTCTCCACATCACCCCTGCACACTTTTTTATTTCATCCATCCATCTCACATGTGGTCTCTTTCTGGGTCTTTTACAATCTCTTGGAATCCAGTTTAAAATTTCAATTGTCCATCTATTATCATCTCTTCTAACAATATGTCCAGCCCAACTCCACTTCAATCTTTTAATTTTTTTAATGAGGTCAGTAACACCTGTTTGTTCTCTTACCCATACATTGCGTTTACGATCTCTTCTTGTTACTCCCAACATACATCTCTCCATACTTCTTTGAGTGGCTGCAGAAAGGAGTTTTGCTATTAACTGAAAGGAGACCCTTTGATTCCTCTTGGAGGCCTTAAAGGAACCGAGCAGGGCAAATTCCTAATGTCCACTCCATACGTTCTTGTCATTGCAGCTGTTATTACTATGTGATTATTCATATAGTATACAAACATGAATGGGCTGCTCACCAACATGCATTAGCCAGTGTGGTGAGTTTATTGGCTTTTTACCTCTGAGTTTAAGATCAAGAAAGACCATGGTCTTTCTTCTCAGTACGTGATAAGGCAGAATGAATGTTTGTGTAAATGATAAATATTTTCCCAATCACCTTTTATCTCCACTTAACTACAAAACTATGAGAATGAAATTGAAAACACAAAAATTATTCTCAATATAAGCTCACTAGCTTATATAGTTTACTCCTTAAAACATTCTAATAAACTTTTGTTGTCCATCAAGGATTGTTGTATTCCTTTTGCTAAATGGAACTTCACAGTTATTCAGTTTGGATCAAAAATGTTGAATCAATTTTAATTTATTACATCTCTGCACTATCTTTTCTATTTTTGACAAAAAGTATCGTTAAGCTGGACTTTCATTAAACATCATTCCAATTCTCTTTCTTAAAGTGCTGGAACTAAATGACGTCTAAAAAAATGGGTTTGATTCAATTATTTCCATTAACAAGACAGTTTTGCAACAGTTTTTTACAGTCAGAAAGAGTATTGGGTGATTGTTGACCTAGACTGAGAACAGTGGAAGATAGATCTACATACTCTGTGAAATCCTTCTATGTTATTCAAGTCTTTACATATTTTCAGTAAGATATTTTTGATATCTTTTTATTGCATTTGGTTATGCTTGCAGGTTCGTTTCCAAACCAACAGATACAAAAAGAATAACTATTCAGCAATTAATATGTACAATGCATTAGTCCAAAAAATATACACATGTTAGTTGAACAAATGAATAAATATAGTTGATACACTTGAATGCTGAGATAGATGAGCAGAGTATAGAACTCGCTTCCAGCTAATGATTAGCCTGCTTCGTGAGTTCTGGTAAGATTCTTCCAGCTATGTAGTTAGCTTGCCTCAAGTTGGCTCTAATTCAGACATAGCAGTTTCCAGTCCGTAGTTGGACTTGCCTCACTGCATGGACATCATGATAATGTATAGAGAAATACCTTTACTGATGGCAGAGGGTTTAATGGAGAGCACATTCTGTATTCGGGTTAACAGAAGTAATTGCTCTCTGCCTTGCCTCCAAGAGGATGATTATTTAATGGCATATCCCCTACCTTACTGGAAACAGATTCGGTGCACGAACCCCAGTGAAGGTTTTAATCCCTCTGAATAGCAACTGGGTGCTAGCCAATCAGGCAATGAATCTTAATGGCATATCCCCTACCTTACTGGAAACAGATTCGGTGCACGAACCCCAGTGAAGGTTTTAATCCCTTTGAATAGCAACTGGGTGGTAGCCAATCAGGCAATGAATCTGGAATAGTCCACTTCTGAAGGCAGGGTCATATATGACAGTTTTATTTTTCTCCTCATCATTATTTATGCACTTCATTTATTACTATTACAAGCATTTCCTTCTGAAGATCAATCATTGCTACAGTGATATCCTTGTAAATTTTTCATCAATAGATGAACATTCATATTGGTAGTTACTTTTATAAATCCTATTTATCCACCTTACTTTGAACACTTTCCTACATTTCGACTATCCTGCAGTCTTCTTCAGAAACAATCACTGCTGAAAGATTTGATATATTTATACTCAGATCTAAATCTGGTAAAGGCCACTATTCTAAATACCCCACAATTACCAGGTTTTAGATCAGAGTATAAATATAGCAAATCTTCCAGCAGTGATTGTCTCTGAAGAAGACTGTAGGACATAAGATTGTATGCACATATATACAATAATTTTTTTTGCTAAAAAGTGTTGAAAGTAAGATGGATAAATTGTATTTATGTAAGATATTACAGAAAAATAGGGAAATGGTGGATTTAGTAATACAGTTTACTTTATTTGAAGACATTGTAACATTGTTTTTAAGTGTTAAACATTACATGAACACCATTCTTTATGCATATACAAGCTGTTTACACAGAGGCTAAACTCTCCACATAATAACACCATTTGGTGCAAGCCAGAGTAATCAATGGATGCAGGAAGGTTTGTGCATAAAATCCCTATCTAGTACCTTCTTATCTAATATTCCCAGGCTAAGATCTAGTTCCAGTGCTCTCAGATCCAAGGCTCCTCATTGATGAAAGCAACAAGCTAGAAACTAGTCTGGGGATATTGTATGAGTAGATAGTAAATAGGAAATTTTATGCACAAACCTTCCTGTATCCATTGATTACTTTAGCTTATACTGGATGGCCTAATGTATGGAGAGTTTAGTCTCAGTGTTTGTTTTTGAGTGTTTGAATAAATGCTGTCATATACTGTTATTTCTTCTTTTTTCCTCATGAAGAACTCACTTTTTATGATTATTTTATAACTTTTTCATATATACATGTATATATAATATTTAAGTCACTCACCCCAAATGGTATATTTCAGTAGCGCCTTCTGTGAATAAATATAAACTCTGAATCTTTATTCTTTTGAGTTGGTTGTTGGAGGTTTAGATTTTATATTTACTCACAAATGGCATTGTTGAAATATCATAACATTTGGGATGGGTGATTTGAATATTTAATTTTCAGCTAGTGATATGGACTGGAATATTTTCATATGAAAACACATACATCCATATATATATAGAACATGCTCCATTTTAGTTTTTTTGGTATTTTGCATTGCCATCTTTGAATTTCTTCTGAAGAAAACTTTTTGTCTGAAATATATCAACACTATGTCCAATTGCTGTATTCTACTTACTGCTGCATTTTCCCAAATGGAAACAATCAACATTACCTCTCTTCAGAATATCTTGAATTAGTCCTTAACAGGAACATAAACTACCTTTTCCATATCAACTGTGCTCAAGTTCACCATAAAATACCTCTTTAGGAAGTCTTACAATGTTCACCCATTTTATATATCCAATACCACGAATGTGGAATTTTACATTAGAGGACTGTATCATATCACATCCAAACCTTCTCTAATACCTTTATATTATGTCAGTAGGGTGTCCAAGTCTCACATCCATACAATAAATTAGATAAAGTAACAGCTCTATAGTCAGCTAATTTAGTAACAATAGTTATTTTCCTATGATGAAATACTCCATTTTATTACCAAACATAACATATCCTGCCTTTTAATTTCTACTTCAACATACACAGCTTTGTCTTTGCATATCTATCCACTCCTTTTTAGTTCAGTAAAATTCAACTTAACTCCAAACCCATTTATTGTAAGCCTAAGTAATCAAAGGAGATTAAATGGTGCCCTATTCATTTTTAAGACTACGAAGGAAAATGTTTATACGCACACACAAAAAATAATCTTTACCTTTACAATGACTATAAATATAATGATGCTTAAAAATAAAACAGGACATTATAAAAGTGGATATGAAATAAAATTCTAAACATAAAGTATTATGTTGATTTCACTTTTAAAACATGTATTCTAAATTCCTTAAAAAAATTAGAGTCAGCCATCTTGCATTCAAAAGACAAGAATTTAATGAACTTTTAAGTTACCAAATTCTATATATCTGGATAATATCTTTTGGTTTTTGGTATCATGGATACATTTAGTTGTGCCAATTTTACTCTAATTGTTATTAAATATCAAAATCTTTCTGCATTGTTAAAGACAGCATAAATAAGAATATCTGTAATTTTATTTTTAGGCTGAAACATTTTTTCATTTTGACTGATTGGTGCTATCTCTACCCATATGCACATTCGTATTCATTATCCCCCTTCGACAATTCTATGTCTGTGATATTCAATTCTTAAATTTCCATACCATTTTCCAAAGGTCTCATGAATAATCTATATAAACAGTATAATCATACGTGATTCTCTTATAAACTTCAGACTCTAGAAGCACTTTAATTTCCTTCATTGGCAGTTAATTTTATTTTTCCTTACATGAAACAAACGTATATTTATAAATAAATTTAGAATAGAGACTGCTGGGATATGGGATCTATTTTTTGTTGTAAATTTGTGATTTTAAATGGATTTATACATACGTTTGTGTGTGTAGCTTGTCTGGGCATTTGGATATATATAACTCTCAACTAGAATCTTTGGATTTAGAAACATAGATACCAAATGAATTTTATATATTTTGCTATATTTAGTTAAACCATTAAAACTTTTAAAAGGTTGTGATTTTTAATTCATAATCGTAAATTATTTTATACCAACAAGACAAAACAAACAACAATAAAAATAATTAAATATATATATACCTTCAAAAGCAGAATGTTTTGGGGGGTACATACTCTTATTATAAAAATAATTCTAACGTCTTGCTTCAAATTAGAAAAGAAAGTTTACATTTTTAAAAATCAAAACTTTAAAGCTGAAAAGTAAATAGGTAATTAAAACAAGGGAAAAAAAAACTAATTGTTATAGAAATTATTCGATTAAGATGTGTTTTTATAGAATGCACATGGCTTATATTTACTGAAATACAAATAGATTGTTTAACCAAATATTCATTCAGTCAAATGGGTAAAAAAAGAAATAAAAAATTATTCCACATTTCTCTAGAATATATTTATAGATCACTGGGAATTATTGGAGTACAATTTTAGAAACAGTTATTGTGGAAATTCATTATTAATGATTTTAATTGCTCAATTTCATATTATTTTTCCCTGTAATTTTTTTAATTCTTTTACATTTGAATTGTTATGATTTTTATTTTAAAATCATATACGTTCATTTTAAGAATATTTTATTGTGTTTCTATGGATAAAGCGTGAGCTTAAAATATATATATCAAGCGTTGGTGGCCTAGCGGTTAGCATAACTGCCTTCCAAGCAGCTGGCCCGGGTTCGCTTCCGGGTCAACGCATTTGACATATGGAAATATACATATAAGCATAAATTATTTATATCAGTCTTTGACATATATGTAATGCTTTTCACGTTAACAGATAAAAAGTTCAATCCAATTTCTTTCATTCATGCCTTTTTTTTTTCATTATCACTTTTGTAAATATCGTGACATAATCCATTTTCCACACATGTAGTCGGTGTCGACCCACACCATTACCTACATTGGATTTTATCTTCCAAGACTGCTTTCACGTTAGGAAAAAAATACTGGGATGACTAATCAATAAATTCAAGATTCTTTTGATATGGAAAAGGGATTTATCGTAATACTACTATTAAATTTATAAATTCAATGCGTAATCTAAAACCTTATATTTTCATTGACAGATCTTTTTTTTTTTTTCGAACTTTTATATCGTTTGCTTTTTTCAATTTCTTAATTGGTTTTAAGAAAATAGGAGGAGGGTGGGAGAACGGATAAGAAAATACAGTCAATTGTAAAGTTTTCAAGATTGATTTAGATTGCTCATAATAATATTGACTTTTGCAAATTAATTTATGAAGAATTTCAAACAACTTCTTCATATTTGTAGCTAACAGATTTGTTTGGAATTTTTATTATTTGTCTTTAAAAATTTTCAATTTTTTTATATCATCATCGACCATTATCAATCCACTCTCCAAGTCCAATCCATCTCCGATCTTTACCCTTTCTTCTCCACATCACCTCTGCACACTTTTTTACTTCATCCATCTATCTCACATGTGGTCTCTTTCTGGGTTTTTACAATCTCTTGGAATCCAGCTTAAGATTTCAATTGTCCATCTAGTATCATCTCTTCTAGCAATATGTCCAACCCAGCTCCACTTCAGTCTTTTAATTTTTTCAATGAAGTCAGTAACACCTGTTTGTTCTCTTATCCATATATTGCATTTTCGATCTCTTCTTGTTACTCCTACTATGCTTCTCTCCATGCTCCTTTAAGTGGTCTGAAGTCTCTGTATTGCTCTTCTATTATTTCTGGGTGTGACTTGAAGTGTTCAAATTTTACATTCGGACGCTGTGTGCATATATATATGTTTATTATTGTAAATAAAGTTTATCGAAAATTTTTAATCGCTTGCAGACAATATATTGTTATTATTATTACCTCCGTTAAAACGTGCGCTCTAGAAAATTAACATAATCTAATAAATTGAATAATAAGCGAGAATGAGATATGCTAATTAGATTTATTACGAAAATGAACTGATAATATTCGATAGACTGCAAACTGTAACGAAGTTCTAGCAAGGGAGATAAAAAAATACTGGACTAAGAACCGTGTATATAAATTTAAAATGCATTGTCAAGCATTGGTGGCCTAGTGGTTAGCATAGCTGCCTCCCAAGCAGCTGGCCTGGGTTTGCTTCACAGTCAATGCTTTGACATATAAAAATAAATAAATGCATAGATAAATAAATTGGTTAGTCTAAGTAAAAGACTAATTACAACATGTTAAGACCTCATCTGATGTTATCCTATTGTGTGTGTAAAATACAAGTTAAGAAAACTTAAGATAAGTATATGTTGCCTTTGGCAGGATGGCTCAGCTGGTTAGAGTGTTACCTTAAAATTCAATAATCAAGAATCTAAGGACCCAGGTTCGAATCCTATGCTAGTACTGTCACTGGTCAGGCCAGCAACCCCTGAAGAAGAGGGGAGAAAAATATCTCTCGAAATGTTGTGCATATACTAATCTGTTTGCTGTGATATTACTAACAGTTGTTTGCTGTGATATTACTAACAGTTGGTGCATATATTAATCTGTTTGCTGTGATATTACTAACAGTTGAATGCATTTGGAATATTTAACTAAAATTAAACTTTTCTAAAGACATTCAACACACACATTAGATGATGGAAATAGTCCAATATAAAAATACAGCTAGAACACCATCATCACAAACCTTCAGAAAAACACTAAGTAAACTATATTTATGAATGGACAATGTGTGAAAATAATCAGTCCCCACACATCAAATGGTTATTAATCACTTTTCCAAAGAAAAGTGAACTTTATTATTTTCTTTTATTATTATTCTTATTATTATTTCAGTACAAGTAAATAAACTTGTTGTTGAATTTTAAAGTTTATCTTAGTGTTACTTTATTTTAATTTTATTGTGCCCCTACTGGTATTATTGAAAATACTCCTGAGTTTACAACAATATCCATAAGAGAATCCTGATAAAACATATCTCATTTATTATTCTTTTACACTTTTCAAAAATGTATGCATATCTTTAAACCGACTGCCCTAAATTACAACACCATGTGGTATAATTCGCAAATGGTATTTTTATGTGTTTTTGCACATAAACAATGCCACCAAGTGACTGTGCCAGGCTATCATAAGAGTAATGGATTTTCTTTTAGTAAAAGTCACAAATCGTAATCAGAAATCTGCTAGAAATGAACAAACCTGTTGCTAATACTTATATTTAATCAATTCTGCATCTTTTTTTCTGATTAATCTTATTGTACTATCACCATTTTACTTAATTACAAAACATGATTTTATCCCAGGTTTATCCAAATCTAATATAAAACACATGGTTGCAGGAAGGACTTTACTGTTAACTGAAAATCTTTGATTCCTCTTTGAAGCATTAAAGGAAACAAGCAGAACAAATGCCTAATGTCCATTCTATATATTCTTATCACTGCAGCTGTTATTACTAATGATTATTCTTATAGTATATGAACATGGATGGATTCCTCACCAACATGCATTAGCCAGCATGGTGAGTTTTAAGGTCTTTTTACTTCTGAGATTAACATTAAGAAACACTATGGTTTTTCTTCTTAGTTGCATCTTAGCTTTTAACTAATATCAGTTGAGTGTCTTAAAGGTAGAGTGAATGTGTGGGTGAATGAACTTTCTCTGAACCGATATTTACAATCATGGCACAAAAGTAAATTATAGCCCTTATTTCCAGTAAACTGTAAGTTTACCAACTAAGGTAGTGGTTGCTGTCCAAGGATGGAGGTTGTTAAGAATCCCCTGACTGTGGACCCTAGCTGTCATTTGATTATGACCTTTTATTAAGATACTTACAACTGCAGATCACTTTCAAGTGAAAAAATATTCCAAGAATCATAGAGTGATCTAATATTAAATAGGACATTGTTGGACTTGGTGAAATTAGAAGAAAAGATAAGGAGATGATTTAAAAAGTGGCCATGTTCTATACTACAAGGACACATAGGATTCATTATAAATAACAAATGGATGAACATCAATGTGATATTGATGATATATCAGATTGAATGGTAAGATTAGTTAGTCAATTAATGGAAGATTTTCAGGTAATTCAGGTTTATGGTCCAACAAGTTCTCATTATGATGAAGAGATAGAGGATTTTGATCATACCAACATTTTAAAACTATGGTGGGAGACTTTAATACTAGAATTGATAAATAGTCAAAAGAGGAAAATACTGTGGGTAGGGTTGGTTACGGTGATAAAAATGGGAGAGAATGAATTCTTTTTTTGTAAAAAATGCTAAATAAAAATGAAACACGGAATCATCCCAATGAAGATACAGCAGGATGGAATTATATTTTGACTAAATAGAAAATATGTATTTTAAAGTTGTAATAATTTTTAATAAATTCAACATGTTCAACGATTAGTGAGATGTAAGATATATGTTAATGCAAAACTAGAGAGACAAAAATTATTAAGGAAAACAGTATTCACAACATATTAAACCACTAAACATTATCACCATTTCTTATGCTTGCTCATAACTGTTATTAAAACAGGAAAAATTCCCCATACAGTAGTGCCACTCAGTGCAAGCCAGAGTAATCAATGGATGCCAGAAGAGTGTGCAGATGAAAGCCACAAGTTAGAAACTAGTTTGGGAATATTGGATGAGTAGGCACTAGGTAGGGATTTTATGCACAAGCCTTCTGGCACCCATTGATTACTCTGGCTTGCACTGGGTGGCACTACTGTATGGAGAGTTTTGCCTGTTTTTCACAACTGATATTCCTAACCTTCAGAAATATTTCAATAAATTTAATTAGAACTTTAGTATCCTTTTAAAATATTAATAGATTTTGAAGATAGTTCTAGGTGGAGTGCTCACAAATCCAAGGCTTCTCACTGATGAAAGCCACAAGCTGGAAACTAGTCTGAGGATGGTTCTAGGTGGAGTGCTCACAAATCCAAGGCTTCTCACTGATGAAAGCCACAAGCTGGAAACTAGTCTGAGGATGGTTCTAGGTGGAGTGCTCACAAATCCAAGGCTTCTCACTGATGAAAGCCACAAGCTGGAAAACTAGTCTGAGGATGTTGGATGTGTATGCACTAGATAGGAATTTTATGCACAAACTGTCCTGCATCCATTGATTGTGAAAGCTTGCACTTGGTGGCACTACTGTATGGAGAATTAATTGGGTTTTGAGTAAAGGGCAGGCAACAAGATGGGTGAGAAAGGTAATGCTGTATGCAAAAGATTTGGATAAAGAATTTATATCAGTATATTTGTACAAAAGATGGGATGATTGTGTTAAGGGGATTTTTGAGTGTTACAGTAGTAAGGAATGGAATAAAAGAATAGATTTATTAATAAAGAATAGGAAGTTAGAGAGATGGAGAACTAGTATGGAGAGTAAAAAGAGTTTAAATATATATAGAAATAAACAGAATATTAGGTGTGAGTTAATATATGATAATAGTAAGGAAAGTAGTTTATTGTTTAAGGCTCGAACGGGATCTTTAGCTACAAGAGAATATACATGTAAATGGAAAAATATGAGTGATTTATTTTGTAAATTATGTCAGGAAGAAATAGAAAATATTAGGCATCTGTTAATTGAATGTAAATGCTTGAAAACAGAAAGGCACATATAATGAAGTTATGGAAGAATAAATATGAAAAGTGATTATACAGAAAGTGGACTATTGGTTTCTATGCTAGGTTTGGAAAAAGATAAGAGGATTTATATATATAAAAGCCAGAGAGTTGATAAAGATTATGTTGTGGAAATGGGATGGAGCAGAATATGGAAAAACTTACACTGAGGAATGGAAAATTAAGTAGCTAACAGGTTTCTCTGGGAATAATTGCTGAGAGATTCTTGACTTCGTTTAAGGAGAAGCCACAACACATCACATCATCACATAATCTTATATTCTAATTAAATAGTAATCTAATAGTGGTATTCTCATTAAAATATATTTGTATGAATACTTGTTAATTGTGTAAAAAATAATACATTAATAACACTAGCTTGCAAATAAAAATCTTTACTAATTTCATTGTCAATGAATTCAAAAATCCATTTTGTTTCACTGTATCATGTCTGATTAATTGACAATAATGCCAAAATGTTATTTTGTCATTACATAAAATTTTTGATAACTTAGTATTGATTGAATTGATTATATCACACCTAAATGTTGCTACCCAATACACACAAGTAGACACTGACTTATAAACTATAAAATATTTGTACACCACTTTTACTTATGTTTAAATCAGCAAATGCATATTTTAAGCCAATGGTACTGATAAAAAAATTTAAAATACTAGTTCTTACTTGAAACAAAAATTACAGAGTTACTATACATAGTTTCTTAAAAATATAATCAATAATATTTAAAGAAGTGATTCCTGTAGATATACATATATATGCACATAAAATATCCATTAGCGAAAAACTATTGTAATAATAAAAATAATCAATACAGTGGTAATTAACTATTATATACAGTCTTTCAATCCACAGAAGTACTTTCGGTTAATTCCTTAACCCTCTTCAACTGCCATATAATGGTAATTAATTATTATATATAGTCTTTCAATCTGCAGAAGTACTTTTGGTTAACTCCTTAATCCTTCTCAGTTGTTATTAATTGTGGTTTGAAAAACTGTATATAATAGAAAATTAATGGCAGTTGAGAGAGCTAAGGAATTAACCAAAAGTACTTCTGTGGATTGAAAGACTGTATATAATAGTTAATTACCACTGTATTGATTATTTTTATTATTACAATAGTTTTTCACTAATGGATATTTTATGTGCATATATATGTATATCTACAGACATCATTTCTTTAAATATTGATTATATTCTTAATGGCAACTGAGAAGGATTAAGGAGTTAACCAAAAGTACTTCTGCAGATTGAAAGACTGTATATATAATAATTAATTACCATTATGTTTATTATTTTTATTGTTATATATATATGTGTATGGATAAGTTATTTTTTTAATAATGCAAAAAATTAATAAATCTAAAATATTAAAAATGCCATACCTGTGGCAAAATATATGGCCAAATATGCAATTTAGAGAGGATATAAGTGTCTGGGATTTCATAAAAAACTTCTACAAGTAGGAATATGTCTTTTGGCATTTAAAGAATTTTCCTTTTCAGAAATTTGTCGATTTCATCTTTAGGTTTTGTTTTTTTAAACATAAACATTAGAATTCCTGTCACCCATTTCCCTTTCCCATAAAGTCTTGCCTGAGTACTCTCTATGGAATTTATGTAGATATTGTCTTCTGTGCATTCTTGACACACTAATCTTAAATGATTACATATAGTTGTTATATTCCCAATAATGCATAGACAGATACAAATGAAAGTAGAAGATGCATAAAATGGGAATTTGTTAGGTCTTGCCTTAAGCACAACTGTTAGGCCATCTTGAAAAAAAATTCCGATGCAGCATTTTTTAACTGAATAAGATAGAAACTGGGTTTAAAATGTTCGATTTATACAAGTGGTTTGAGAGAAGCATCTGTGTTCTTATCTACATCCACATTTCCATCGCACTCTTATTGCATATCCAGAGGGAGTTATGAATGTTCCAAGTAAAGTTCAACTACAATACATAAATAAATAATCAATGCACACATACAAACACTGCTAAAGTTATACAACTGTATTGTAAAGATAGATGTGTGAGAACATCTCTCAGCATTATATCTTACATGGTAGATACTAAAACAACAGAATTGGGTGATAACTAGGTATGGTTGACATCATTTTGGGTTCGGGGCATGAGTGTCCATTAATATTATCTATTTTAACACCAAATCAGGTTGGCTAGTGTTGTTTCAAATCTAATAATTGCTTGTTTCATTATTTTTCATTGTTCATAATATATTTGTGGCAAGTGCTGTTGCATTTGGTCAGCTGACAAAGAGGGTTCCCTTGAACCCACTCCTACAGCTTTATATTGGTATGGTTTAAAATTCAGAACTTTTATATCTTAATTGAATAGTAATCTAATAGAGGACAATTAAATGCACTTATTTATTAATAGTGTTTGCCATTTTTAATTCATTTTCTGCTTTTCAGAGTGTTATAAAAACTTTTACTAAATCTTGTTCTGAAAATTGGAAGGTAATGTCCAAAAATACACAAGTTTCACTGAATATAGTTTCCAGTATGTCTCCTACTATATGGATAATGTTATGCAGTCATGGTAACAATTAATATTTTCCAGTTACTGTTTTCCAAGTTTTTATAATCTTTATTCTATTCTACTTCTTAAGTACTCCTATTTCCTTTCTGCAGATCAGTTATAAGCCTTTTACTCCCCCTACTTCTCTCATTTTATCATCCACATCTTTTGCATGGAAGCCCGTCTCAGTTTTGCTAACTTACTGATCATGAACGATTTTGTTTTCATTATCCTACATTGCTTATCTTATTTTTCTAACATCATAATCCACATTCTTAATGTCTTCAGTATTTTCTTTCCCCTTAATTATCTATATGGCTTGTCTGTATAAAATGACATCCTCCCACCAACATATTAATCAAGCCTCTCTCTTCAACAGATTGCAAAATAATCTATTGTTAAAAATCTTCTCAGCAAATGCAATTTTTATTCTTTCATTTCAATCATCAGTTGTTTAAATTTACAAATATTTAAAAACATTAACCTGTTTATGACCAAAGCATTTGTGGGGGTGGTCAGCCATTACTGCCAAGCCTGGGTGAGGTCACTGCGCTCCATTGAACTTTGCCCTCAGAGGCTGCTGCACTGCCTTTATGGATTGTTTATTAGAACAGTTGATTTGAGCTTATTATTATTTTTGTTTCCTTAGTTAACTTTAAAATTAGAGCATTTGTAAGGTGGTTGGTCTGCTTTGGGATACTGACATATTTTGTAGCTTTGATGGAGTTTCCTCTTTTCTTTCTCAGGGGTGGTGGCAGTCATTAGGAGTCTGGTTTATTGGTGCAGGCTGTTGACAATTTATTGCTGCTTCCTGGAAAACCCTTCTTGGAGGGTGACTGGTCAAAGTCTCAGCACCATTCTTGCTCTTGTGCCCTTGATAGGTTGGTTTTGCGCAATGCAGATTTGTGCTGGTTAATTGTTAGTTTTTCCCTAGTTGGCTTTCCAATTTTGGGCAGGTAGACCGAATATGGTCCCTGCACATTTGGACTGTTAATTGGGAGAAAGAGGTACATATAATGGTCTTGACATGGCTTGGCTGTGGGTCAAGAGTTTATTATCCATGTACAGAGATACACGCTAATCAAAATTATAGTAACCCTTTTATAGATATAATTTTTATCGAGCATATGCACTTTACATAAACCTGGTCAATAATTGTTTTACCATGTAACATTAAACACTTTGGTAATCCTCAATGGGTAAGTGTACCCGAAAATTTTTGTAATCTTTTAACTAATAAAGGTTACTTTTGAGGAAAAAACACAACAACTTGCCATCCATTATAATTGCTTCTATTTTAACAATAGCAAACTCTCATACAATAGTGCCACCAAGTACAAACCTTCATAATCATTGGTTGCAGGAAGGTTTGCGTATAAAATCACTATCTAGTGCCCACTCATCCAATATCACCAGATTAGTATCTAGCTTGTGGTTTTCATCAATGAGAAGTCTTGGATTTGAGAGCACTGCACCTAGACTTTAGAATGCAAAGTTCCAGCAACCACCTTTTACCTATTTGGATAACTAGAAAGCTAGAAATTCAAAATGAAAACACCATAATGTTTTCAACCCAAGATCATTCACTTATAAAGGCATATAGAACTGAACTCATTTCAGCATCTATACATTTTAGTGTCTGGTTTTTTAAAAGCTATAGTCACCATTATCCTATGGGCAGGATAATTATAAATCCATCAAAACATTACATGACCACCATTTCATATGCGTACACATGCTGTTAATAAAAATACCAAAATTTCCATACAGTAGTGCCACTAAGTTCAACCCTTTGAAGTAATGGATATAGGAAGGCTTGTGCATAAAATCCAGTTTACCAATCTTCCTGCACTTGGTGGAGCTACTGTAGGGAAAATTTGTTGCTGTCATTAACTGCTGATGAAACCTAATGTTTCCAACCCATGATCACTCATTTGTATAGTCATATAAATCTGAACTCAGTTCAATATCTATACATTTTGGTGTGTGTTTTTCCAAAAACCACAGTCACCATTATCCTGTGGGCAGAGTAGGTATAAAATCATCACCATTTCATATGCTTACACATGCTGTTAATAAGAGGACCAAACACTCCATACAGTGGTGCCACCAAGTTCAAGTCGTCATAATCAATGGATGCAGGAAGGTTTGTGCATAAAATCCATATCTAGTGTCTCAATCTTTCTGCACTTGAATTGGCACTACTGTATAGAGAGTTTGCTACTGTGATTAACAGCCGGTGTAAGCACATGAAATAGTGATCATGTGATGCTTCTATTTTAAAAACTATCTACAGATTCTTCCAATTCTAGATAGCATTCTGTTAAGTATCCTCACTATTTCCAAATAGCATAAGACTTAAGGCAGAGACTATAAATAGTCAAAATAAGAGTCATAGATCACATGACCCTATTCTCTTAAGCTTGTAATTTATAAACAATGAGGATTGCCCATTCCTCAACAAGCTTTGTGATAAATGCTTAGCTAGAGAAAGCATTTAAATATCTTTGTCAGGACCCCCCCCCCAAACCCCTGACCATGGTTTCATGCTCTGGCACTACTCAGAGAGGTGCCAGGGTAGGTTCAGACACTAGATCTAGTGTCTGAACCTATCCTAGCACCTCTCTGAAAAGTGCCAGAGCATGAAACCATGGTCAGAGATTTTTTTTTGTGGGGGGGGGGAGGTCCTGACAGAGATATTATAAATGCTTTCTCTAGCTAAGAATTTATAACAAAGCTTGTTGAGGAATAGGCAATCCTCATTGTTTATAATACAACAAATCTTTCAAATTTCTTTGTTAATAAAGTCTGTACAAATTCAAATCATATTTAAATGTTAGAAAGTCTAAAGAAATGTTCAGTGGATTTTCTCAAAAGAAAAAAAAAGATTGATAATGATGACTTAGAAGAAGTTAAAAACTACAAATACCTTGGAGTGCTTTTTGGGATAAATAATTCAATATTAAAAGGAAATACATTTTTGTGTTTGAAAAGGTTTTTAATAACTGTATTATCAATTCTTATTTATGGATCTGAGATGTGGACACACTAGAAGAGCAAAACAGAGACTTCAGACCACTAAATGAAATATGGAGAGATGTATGTTAGGAGTAACGAAAAGAGATTGAAATACACAAGTAAGAGAACAAACAGGTGATACTGATAGCATTGAAAGAATTAAGAGACTGAACTGAGTTGGGCTGGACATATTGCTAGAAGAGATACTGAAATCTTGTGGGATCTCAAGAGATTTCAAAAGACCTAGAAAGAGACCATGTGTGAGATAGATGGATGAAATAAAGGAAGTGTGCTGATATGGGAGAGGCTAGAGATCAGAAATGGATTTGGAGACCATACTGCAGTGGATTAATAATGGTTGAAATGATGATGATATTAAGCAATGTAATAGATATACGATACCCTTTGCCTTACATCTGTCTCCATAACCATGTCTTCAATAAAACATTTCTTATATTTTCTGATACATATTTAAAGTTTTTAATACCTAAAAATAGCTCAATATATTGTGTCATTTCTAAATCAATGAAATAAATATTAGCCTCCCTCCTTCATATCACTTTTGATGAGAGTTCTTCAAGCTCATATTGGATTTTTAATGTATTCATTCCTAAATCCAAACTTCTTTTGGCATCTATTGAAAATTCACCTGTTCAAAATAATAACACCAAGGACAGCCTACCATCCTCACTGACACCTCAGGTGGTCTATAATATTGCATGCCCTGAAAAATATTGTAAATCATATTATGGTGAGACCAGGGCCTCTCAGTCCACTAGGCTATCCCAACACACTTACTCCTACAATAAAGAACTGGTGGACACTGCTTATAGTTCAGTTTTTGCATAGCACTGCACTTAAGCTGGTCAAGATTGCCAATCTGGAAATCCATTAGTGGTTTGCAGAGAGCGACACGATCTTAAAAGGAAGATAAAAGAGGCTTACTTTATCTCTAGAGATGGCGACGCCATAAATAGAAAAAACTCTTGCTACAAAATATCCAAGAAAATGGAATATAATCATTTCATTTGCATAAATTTACATCGCTCCTAATCAATTTCTTATATTTTTACAAAACGGCTATGAATATGAGGGCTTTGACCCTTGAAAGCGCTTAGCCATTTGATTAAATATATATATTAAAATAATGTATACTTTTATTTATTTGTTTTTAGCTTTGTGTGCTTGTGCGTGTTAGCGCATTTTATATATTTTGATTTAGAACAATTAGCCACAAAGTGTAAACTGTTTGCTTACATCATCTTAGTTGCATATCAAATTAAACTAATTGTTCTAATATTCTCATATTTCATTGTACAGTAAATCAATTCTTTCAAATCTTTTTTTACTTAAGTTTTTAAGAATTCAATTAGAATCTCATTATATTTTTCTTCTTTCATGGGTTTTTCTTCATTTTAGAAGCTTTACAAATTCATTTAAGAGATATAGGTACATATTTTTTTTTATCATATACATAATCTGGACCAACTGATGATTGCTGGTTTAGCATGAAATACGTATATTGGTGATTATTTATCTTTTCGAGTGGATCAGTGTTATGAGAGAGAGTGGTGTGAAAGTCTGTGCTCATATACCCTATATATTACATATATTGATGTAGGTATATATTAAGCCTGTATTTCAGTTATCATATACCTTACTTGTATATTTTTTCTATGTTAAAATCATCTGTTGATTTTTTTTAATAACATTACTATTTCTATTGTTAATTATTGGCTCATTTCTATACTTTCCATTCAAACTGTTTATTATTTTATATATTAAATCAAATACATTTCTCCCATTCTCTCTAGCCTTTTTATTTTATATCTCAATGTCCTGTTAAGATTTCTATATCCATAACTTTTTTTCTACAGAATTCTTTTTTTTTCCCACTATTCATAAAATCATTCTTAATTCACAATTTAACTATGATTCTCACTTTATCAATCCAACAGATTCTGTCCATTCCTCTATGTATTAATAAATGAACACATTAAGATCATATACATGAAGAGTCTGAGTGACTTAAGGTCAACATAGGCATGACAACAATATTGGTATCAACAGGGGTTTGAGCATTCCATCATCGAGTGACTTAAGGTCAACATAGGCATGACAACAATATTGGTATCAACAGGGGTTTGAGCATTCCATCATCAGATTTTCAATAGTATGGATGGCTGAAGAGTTGGAGTGTGGAGAAGATTGAAGCCTGTTCATTAAAGTTTGATGATTTGCTATATATGAATTGAGCACTGTTTGTATATATGTGTGGGAGATAATCTGGACCAACTGATAAGTGCTGGTTCAGCAAGAAGTATGTATATTGGAATCATTTATCTTATTCACATGTGTGTGGTCGTGTGTATGGTTATATAAGATGGAGAGGATAGCTGAAGGAAGATTAAAAGACTGTATTCAAATTATTTTAATTACATCTTAAAGTTCAGTATTTCCAATATGCTAGTATTGACTTATTACAATCCAACAAATCTGATTTTTTTAAACGTAATATATAATATTTGAATTTAACTTCCTTTTCTCTTTTAAGAGATAGATTTTATTAAATTACGATCTGAATAAGAGGTAGAATTTATTAAATATGTAAATCGTGACCAATGCTCTTAATATATCCAAGGCCTACTACTTCTGGCAGTTGGATTATTGACATAAATTGTTTAAAGTAACAAACACCAAATTTTAATAATAAATTCAAGAGTTTATTATTTCGTATAACAGTATTAGTAAATCAACTGACTAATGACTAGTCGAACACACAGGTAGTAATTAATATCTCTGTAGATAAATAATATATAAAGTCTTTTTACAACTGTAGTTCAGTAAGCACTTTACTGTTCGCAAACATCTCCGGAGATAATCTAATTAGATTATGACGAGCTTGTACTGATTGCTAATACCGGTTTACTCTACACTTAAAAAGAGTTTTCTAATTTGCTTTCAAGTCTTGCTTTTTTTTCCTTCTGTATTCACTTTTCTATTTCTCTAAACACTACCGATTGAAGTGAACTGACTGACCACCATTTTAAGTTCTGCAGGCATTTTTATTCACATCGCTAATTTGCATAAAGTTAGACTTTATTGACATGCAAATTAGCTTGTAGCCTTTTGCAATATGTTAATTTTGTTTTCTGAATATTATTATTTCTGGAATGTTCTAACGCTACCTATGATCACCAGTTGTACACAAACATATAATTTTATTAATAAAGATATATAAATACAGTGAGTATACAACATTACTGGTATTATTAAATTAATCCGATTGTAATCTTTATTCCTTTTCCATATGCTTATCCTCACAATTTTTGGAACCATATGTTAATTATTACTTTGCGCAATTTTCTTTATAAAAACATTAAATATTTATAACCCAAAATCTCTTATTAAACTTTATCATTCTTTCTATATCCAAACCAAGACATTCCAATCTCACATCGTTATTATATTATTTTTATACTCTTTTTCAATTTCTGGCTTCTATCACTTGTATTGCTGAATGGGGCAGATTCATTGCAACTATCTTCTTTCAGGCTGCCAATATTCTACCATTTAAAGCAAATACTGGTTGCCCTTAATTGAAAATAACACACAATTGTGTACTCTTACATCTGGAATAACATCATCTTACTTTCCCAACCATCTTATCTCAAGAGTCTAAACATTTAGGTTTTTTTTATTTCTGATGATATACCTAACATTGGTGTTTTTCTGAAGATTTATGATGATGATGTTTTAGTTGCATTTATATGTTGGACTACTTCCAGCATCTAATATGAGCATTGTATGTCTTTTATAATTTGTTTTGTTTTATTTAAATATTCCAAATACATTCAACTGTAAATAATAGCACAGATGTTAATATATGCACAATGTTTGAGAGGTATTATTCTCCACTCTTCTTCAGGTGTTACTGGCCTGACCAGTGACAGTACTAGCATGGAAATTGAACCTGGACTCTTAGATTCTTGAGTATTGAATTTTAAGGTAATGCTTTAACCAACATCTCAGGATGGTGTTACTTTAAATTCAATACTCAAGAATCTAAAGGTCCAGGTTCAATTCCCATCCTGAGCTGTTGGTTAGAGTATTACCTTAAAATTCAATACTCAAGAATCTAAGGGTCCAGGTTTGATTCCCATGCTAATATTGTCACTAGACAGGTGAGGAACACCTGAAGAGTAGGGGAGAATAATACCTCTTAAAACATTATGCACATACTAACCTGTGTGATGTTTACTAAGTTGAATGTATTTGGAATATTTAAATAAAGTTAAATTTTTCTAAAGACATTCAATATGCATATTAGATGAAGGAAATAGTCGAACATATAAATACAACAAATATACTTTACAACTTTTTTTTGGCTTAGTAATAATCTTAATATTTCCATATTCTATTCTTACAATATTCTTTAATTTTAATGATTTTTACACAGTCAGCCAAAATTGGATGTGATCAGTTCTAAAAATATATATCCCGGTGGAAAGTTTTCTATATCTTTTTTTTTTAGCAAATAAAAATTCATCAACATCATTTTTTATCTTGGTCTCCCACATCAAACCAGAAAATCTTTTCGAAGTCTTTATATTACATAGTAAATTAAATATATGATTAATTATAAAAATTAAAATATATATATAAGAAAACTCAAATAGGAAAAAATATAACATTTAAGTACATCTTCACAAAGAATGCAATTTACTTTATTAAGCCTATATATGGAGTACTTAAACTTTACATCAAGGAAAAGAATTATTAATGCCTATATAGTAATTTTATATATCACCCAAAATCCCCGCTGATACATTCAAGTGATAAATGACATCGATTATCAACATGTGGTTTCAAAAAAAAAAAAAAATGGTTACAAAATCGCAAATTCCGTCATTAATTAAAAAATCAAAATGCAAAGATTGCAATTGTCATCGAGTATTTAAAAATCAAAATCCTAATTTTGATCAATATTTAACATTTAATAAAAAAATCAAAATAAAATAATGTAAATATTTGCATTAACATATGTTGTCCCAATTTACATAAATCTTTCAAAAATCAAAATGCATCTTATGTTTTTATAAGCCTATAAAAGAAATCAAAACGCAATTTACATTTTCTATATAAGTTTTAAATTGCACTTTACGCAAAAAAGTGAAGCTTAAACGAAAGATTAAGGAGGCGTGCTTTATTGCAAATGACAACTATGCAATAAACCGAAAAGAATCGTGCTTTACAATATCCAGAAAATAGTCTTTATGAAAGAAAACTTTGCATAAATTACCACTAAACTTCACTTAAAGTAGGCTATGAATATGGAGACTTAAGTTCTCTGAAAGCGCTCAGCTGTATAATTCTTTTCTAATAATAAGTCCATATCTTATGTTGAGGTTTGACAGTTCCCTCTATAGTCAAAAAACTACAGTTTGGCTATTATAAAAATTTAAAGTGCTTGTGGAAAAAGTTAAAGCCTTTATCTATATATTTACATACTACCAGTGTGCTCAATAAACAGCAATAAAAAAATTTTTAAAATGGTATAGATATTTGCCTAATTTTAAAGATATTAACCTCTATTAATTAAAATACTAATATGGATATGTAATATAAGGAATATGAACCCGGAACTTTCAAGTTACTTTCTGCTATCCACTTTATCTCATACAACTGATACATATGACAACACACATGAAAAAGATAAATGACCTCCAATATATGCATTTCATGCTGAACCAGCACTCATCAGTTGGTCCAGATCACCATCTCCCACACATATAATCAGTGCTAAGTTTATATTAAGATAGCAAACCTTCAAATTTTACTGGACAGGCTTCAACTTAATCCACCATCTAAACTCCAGGGATATAAAGTATACTTGTATTTAAATAATATAGATATGATAAAAAGATAGGCTAAGTATAAGAAATTTAAAAAAAGCACAAGGGATAGTCTCTCATTATTTATCTTTTAAAACATGTCCATTTATAATAAAAAAAAAAATAACTTTTCTATCCTTTATATATATATAGGCTATGGATTTTTTGAGTGGTAATCTATTATTTGTATTTGAAAAAATGTTAACTTGTAATAATTAAAAAGAGTGGACTTTTCTAGTGCTTTATAAGTTACTCAAAACAATATAAAAAATTCTCAAATGGAATTATTTACTTTCAAAATAGCAGCATATGCATAATAATCTTTTATTAAATGCTTTATAAATTATATATTTTAAACAATATTAAAAAATATTTTAAGAAGTCCTTAAAATATATTACACTTTACATATACAAATTAATATCTTACCATTTTTGTGGCAAAAATCTAAATATTAATACATATATTCATTCAGAAATGGCACTTTAGACAGCTTGGAGAGAAAACCAATCAAATCATATACAAGCATTAAAAGTCAGTCTTTTATGTCAATTCATAAAGAAAAACAATTATCTCATAAATTTACAGTATTTTAGCCAGGGACAGTGTCATCATTAGATGACCCTGGAGATTACATCAGGCTTATTTTGCCTCCCCATATGGCAACATGATGATATTAAATTAAAAATGCAAGATTCAATATATATATTGAAAATCCATAAATATCTATTTATTACAAATAAAATGCTAGGAACTGTATCTTTTAAAACTTAATTACCATATATAAATGAATATTATATGCAATTATGCAAATTAGAAATGCATGATTCTGATCACAAGAATTTAATAAAACTTTAAAAAAAATGTAGCTTATATACAAAATCCCTATTTTCTCTGTTGTGTCTGATTGGTGAATGTATTTTCCTTATGTCATGTGTCAAATCCGCAACAAGGCGTATTTTTGCTGTCAAATTCACATATCAAATAGAAAGATAATGCAGAAATTTCTCACATTTAGTTAAGATCTTTTATGTAGTTTACATTAAATCTTAAAAAAAAAATTGTTAAAGCAATAATTAAAATATTACAAAAACTCCAGGCTAAAAGTCAGGAAGAAATAATGCTGTAAAGTTGACAAATGGTAATGGGGTGGTCACTACTTGGGCATTCTATTGACATCAGCTGGCATGTTTGGTGACTCCTGATAGGATACCCAGGACCACTGGCACTGAGTGAGATATCTGATACTGTTTGTATATTTCACAATAAAGGTTGTCATCCAGCTACAGAAACAGCAACAAACACTGATTCATAATCCAGTGCTAAGGCGCCCTGTGCTTTCATGGTCTATCAATCCCCTCCTCCAATATAGTTCAGATGGATGACATACTCAACAATGTTGAATAAAAAAACAACATATTTACATTAAATCTTAAAGCAACCAATTAAAAAAAATATTAGATACTATATTTAATAAAAAAAATTGCAGTTTTTGTATTAATAAACAGTAACTTAATAAAGCCAAAAAACTGTTTGTTCATGAAGCTGTCAAAAAAAAATTTTTTTTTATTCAGAAGGAACTCCAGTAAATATATAGTTGTGCTATAATGCTGTTAAATATAACAGGTATATTTAAATTTAGCTTTATTAAAATGCTTTCACGGTCTGTCAATCCTCTAATATAGTCAGATAAACGACAGTAATGTTTAATAAAAAATATATATTTACATTAAATCTTAAAAAAAATTTGTTAAAGCAACCAATTAAAAAAATATTACAAATATTAAATTTAATATGTAATATGAAGAATTTAAAGTAAAGAAAGTAAACATATCAAAATAGCTTTTCAAAAGGCTTGATATATCTGGTTTAAATATAATTTCCAAATAGCATATCAGGAATAAATTTCACGAAACTAATTATTTATAATCAACTTCATTACATTTTTCTATTTTGATATGGTTATATTATACAAGTGTATGCTTAATAGTTAATATTAATTAGTTTATCATGTGAGAAATATATTTAAAATAAAATACTAAAAGTTGATTATTCAGTAGCATAACCAATTGTAAAAAGTTACATTTTTTGGATATTGCTATTGATAACTTACATATTATTTCATATAATATAGAAATTGTGGAAACAGTTATATATTGCGTAATATTTTATTCTACTAACACAAATGAAGCTATGGGTATAGCAAATAATATATATATATAACATTAAGAATCTACTCATTTTTAAGACTGTTGTTCTCATTTAGAAAATTTGAGATATTCTAATGCTTGAAAGTCAGAATCTTATTCCAATCACCAGTTATACTACAGAAGGAAACTAAGCAGAATATGTTTGGAGTAGTTTCTCCTGTTTTTTTTTTTACCATTATTAAGAAATATTTGATTGGCAAAATTTTGGAATTGTGTAGTAAAATAACACTTCCCTCCATAAAAAAAAAAAAAAAACTAGATATTTTCAATTAGTTATTTGTAGTAATGAGGAATTGAATAAATTATTGAAAAATATTATTTCTTCGTGAAATATACTGCAGAGTATATCTATCGAGAAAAACTAAAAAAAAATTCTATTAATAATTGAAAACAGATTATTAAATATTCTATGCTAAGTATGATTCCTTATTTGCTCTTCTCATCAATGGAGATATATTATTCCAGTAATACAATAAATACTCATAAAATAATATAATTAAAGAGGATTTGAACCCAGACTTTCAAGTTTCATAATCCTCTCTATCCAATATAACCAATACAAATGACCACATACATGTGAAAAAGATAAATGATCAATATACAAATTTCATGCTGAACCAGCACTTGTCAGTTGGTCCGGATCATCATCTCTCACACACATATATAATTAGATCAATTTATATTAATATAGCAAATGTACACATTTTAATAGAGAGGCTTCAATCTTCTCCATTCTCAAACTCTTCAGCCATTCATATCACTGAAAATCTGACGAAAGAATGCTCAAAGCCCTTGATGATGGCAATATTATTTATAGTCATATCCATGTTGATCTTAAGTCAATCTGATCCCTCATATATAGGATTTTAATATGTCCATTTAAATTCGCAGATGAGAGATGGGCAGAATATGGAGTATTGAAATACAAGTATAATGTACTAAAAATAACTTAAATCAAGAGATAATCTATAAGAACAGAACAATAATGATTTGCAAATGTTAATGCTTACATTGTCATATACTGATTTACAAAAAGAAATGAAAATGTGTCGTCATTAGGAGTGATGTATTAGAAAACAAATGACCAAATTAGCCCAAATTGGTTTTTAATTAAAGATCATCTTATTTAGCAATTTCTTAATCATTTTCCAAGTACCACTACAGTATAGTATAAATAATGTACGCATTGAATTGTTACAGGCAGCAGACTATAAAATGCTGAACATACAATTGGCTATAAAATTATCATTAGAGTACAGAAGCTAAACATATAAATAATACCAAACATTTCACCAGAAACCAAATATATATTTTAGCCATTGGTAAAAGTTATGACTGGAAAAGAATTTGATGGAATTTTTGAACAAAAGATCATAATTAAACATGGTGAGATGTACTTTTGAAAAAAAAAAGGAAAGATTATACACAATTCTATAGAGAATTAAAAATTAGAAGAAATTGTGGCTTTTAATCCCCATCTTAATCAGAATGATGATTTATCCAGCTTAATATTAAATCATGTATGTATGGAATGCTGAAGTTAGAGTTGGTTCAAATTCCTTTAATTTGATACATAAATAGTAGGGCAAATGATTTTTGAATAATGAAATTAAACCTATGAAGGGTGAAATACATATTTAAAATTTCGATGACTGTAGTCAGGAGTCATTAGTGAGTAGTAAGATGTCACGGATATAAAAGGAGATATTCAGATTTCTGAACAATGACATATTACTTGGAATACTGATAAGTCTGAAGATGTTTTTGGAACAAATAATAGAAACCCATACAAGTATGTAACTAGTTATCAATATGACACTCGATAATTTGTTTAGAATTTGCAAATTGAGCATGGAAATTAAAATCTGGCATGTTGTTTTATAAAATTCTTTCTTGGAAAATAGGATATATGGTTATAGCAGTCAGCTATGTTTTATGGATTAGATTGAATTTCTGTAATTTTTTTTTTGCCAAAGATTATAGCCTGATACTATTCTATCGCTATTGATAGATCTTTCAGGGCAAAACTACTTATTTTACTCAACTACAGCATATTGATGATTTGAGTCAGTTATACATATTTTGAGATATACTGAGTAAATGTTTGAGGTTCTAGGACTGAAGAAATTCCTGAATGTTAGATATTTACTGAATTAAAAATAAGAATTAGTGTCTCAACATTATTTGGGAATGAGTGGACTTTTAAAATAAATTAGTAGGTAATTTGCCACAATTGGCTATTCGATTTTTCTCCAAAATGTTTCTAGATAACTTGATCCAATTAATGTCCGACAATGATCTCTTCATTCTTGTAGTGATCGAATGGCTGACATATCTTAGATGGAAAAAAATATATTTATTACTCAAATGATCTAGATATGTTATTAAGTTCTTTTACAAAGAATTTACCATGAAGAACAAACAATCTACAATGGGCCTCCTATTATAAGGGACGAGATTTTGTTTGCCAGACTATCTGTTAGACTTAAATGAGATAGTAGTTGAGTAAACTTCAGATGAATGGAAATTTTTATTATTTCTAGTATCAGATTTGGAATAAAGACCATATTGTAGCTAGTAGTAAGACATATTGTGATCAGTAATACCACATTTTGAATCCTTCAGTGCACAAAAATTGACTGGATTGGAGAATTAATTGCAGACACATTAAATTTCCAAGAATAATTTCAGTAGTTTTGATGAAAATAAATGGTCCAGAATCATTATAACAAAACAACTATCCAAGAATAGAGTACAATGACTATATTTATATATTGGACTATTTCCATCATCTTAAATATTGAATGTCTTGAGAAAAATTTAACTTTATTTATTGCAATACATTCAACTGTTAGTAATAGCACACAGGTTAGTATATGCAGGTTTTGAAAGATATTGTTGCCTGAATAGTGGCAGTACTAGCATGGGAATCAAACTGGATCCTTAGATTCTTGAATTTTAAAGTACACTCTAACCAACTGAGCATTCTTATTTAATATTAAAGACATATCCTAAACTTATTATTCAGAACTAATGTAAATTTCCTGTGAAAAAATAATTTTTTGAAAAGAATTGCGATATATACCATGGATAAATTTAGTACCTGTTTAATTTCAAAAGGATCTAACTTCTTGCAATAAAAATGAACCAATTTGTGAATTACCTAAAAACAGTCATTTATATTAATGTAGAAAAAGAAAGTTTTTAATTGTTCATGATTTACTTGTTAATGGTTTTTTAATTTCTACTATTAAATTTAGGTTTTAATGAAAAATTCTAAATGTTATTCGGAAGATAAACATCTCAGGATAAATTCAGATCCAGTTTAAACTTATCTTGTAAAATATATTGCATGGTTCCAAAAAGTTTTCTTCATCATTTCACATAAGTGTCAGCATCATACATGTCAAAATTATAATTTTTATTAGATGTTTTGATAAGTAATAAATAATTGAAAAATTTATAGAACCTAGTTCATCTTCAATTGAAACTTTTGCAACTACTTTTTGAAGTATGTTTAATTTATATCATCATCTATGACTTAATAAATATGTATTACCAGTTCTTACTTACAGATCTGACATTTGGACACATGACAAATAACAATAGACTTCAGACCACTAAACAAAGTATGGAGAGATTTATGTTAGGAGTAAAGAGAAAAGATCAAAATGAAATACATGGTTGAAAGAACAAACAGATGTTATTGATAACATTGAAAGAATTAAGAGACTGAAGAGGAGTTGGGCATGACATATTTCTAGAAGAGGTGATAATAGATAGACAATTGAAATCTTAAACGGTATTCCAAGAGATTACAAAAAACCTAAAAAAAAACCATATGTGAGATGGATTGAATATGGAGAAATCTTTATCTTGTAGTTGATCGATAATGGTTAAAAATGAAGTCTAATTTGCCATAAAAACTACCATAGATTTAAATCATAGGCATACATATCTAATTTGTCAAAGCTCTCACTTCTTGGTTTATAAAATATGAGAAGGCAGTGTGATAACTACCAGAAACATTTCATACAGCTGGAGTGCCTTTTTGAATGTGTAAATAAAGATTACAGTTTGAAATGTATAAAGAATTAAAAGGTTTTTTGGGATTAATTTTTCTTGACAAACATTTGTAGGGAGATATTTTCTGTTTACCAAAGTCAAACTAAAGTATGAAATGACCATATTTTGATATTGGTAAGAAATTTTAATAAAAAATGGGGGGAGGGGGGCATATACAATCAACTCAAAGAATGCAGGTTAAAGTCAGTTTGTTGGACAGTTTTTCCTTTTTCAAACATTTACTTTGAAATTGTTATTTTAAACTATATTTTGAAAAATTATTATCCAACATTAAATAATGGTTCCATATGATTCAATAGTTCATTTCATCATTCTGTTATTTTAGACATTCATATTTGGTATAGTTATAGTCTATTTAAATCCATCTACCATCAACTTTGTAAAGGGCTGAGATTTTTCCACTTTCATTCTTATAAATATTATAAATGAATTTCTTTAAATTATAGTCTACACAGGAGTAATTTGAAAATTACATTTCAAAATTATTTCACTTTTTTTATCTTTGTTTACTTTTCTCTTTCAACATCTGAAAATTACATTTCAAAATTATTTCACTTTTTTTATCTTTGTTTATTTTTCTTTTTCAACATCTTTCTTTTTTCTATTATTTAGAGCAATGGTTCCTGAAATGTATGCATATTGAAATTATGTGAAGAGATGGAAATAAGATTTTAAAAAAAAATAATGTAATAGAGAAAATCGAATATTAATTAAATAAAATATTTAATCGAAATATTTTAACAGGAATTAATTACAGAAAGGAAAATCAGTTAATAGAGAAAATACAATTAGTATCAGCTAACTACTAATTGAAGTTAGTGAAGATTGAACTGATAAAACTCTCCACCCAGATCCTTACTCCAGAAAACGAAAGGATAAAAAAAGTATAAAAAAGACTGGAACAGTAAAAGAAGTATTTTTTTGTTCAATCTTTGTCGTTCAGGTCAACTGAGATTACCACCGGGGAGAAGCAGCAGAAGAAACCAGCGGGAAAAATCTTAATCCCCAGGATCTCAGCTCCTGAAGGTACCCAAGCCAACTAGGATTAAAACAGATCACCTTTATTTTATTAAGATTTTAAAATGTCTTAAGAATTTGCAGGATTAAAAGACTTTAATTATGGGCAAAGGTAATGTATTGTCTTCTGCTTGCGATTTAATTATCGAATATGTATCAAGTGAAAGGGATCTATATTCCAAAGCAAAGAAGTGGAGACTTACATAATTGAGAAGAGTGTGACCTTGTACGAATATTGTATCTTGATATATCCTATTATTCTTATATATTGTAACTTGTATTAAAGTGCTTGAAGAAATTGAGCAATTGTGGGTTTTATTTTTCTTTATGTTCTAAAGAAAATTAATTCCTAAAATAATTTGTAATTCTTACTCGGGGATAATAGAGCTAAGACATAGTAGTTCTCAACCTTTCTTTACCATCAATTCTCTTCAAAATTAATTAGATTTTTGCGACCCAAGAAATTTTCACAACAAAAAATAACAAATTTTACATATACTTTACTACTAATTACTATATTGCAATGACTGCATTTTTAAGACGTGTGCTATAAATCAGGCGCAAAATCAACATATTCTCATTGGCTAACTTAACTTACAAATTAAAAAGAAATTGCCTGCTAAACCTGTACAGAGACGATGGAGTAGTTGAGCATACATTTTTCAGAATTATTGTAACTTGTTGGGTTTTTCTAGATTTTATTTATTTTTAATTTTGGTAAGCTTGTATTAATTTTTTAGCATAAATTTTAATATTTTGCTGATACATCTGAGGAACTCTCACGACACACGTTGGGAAATACTGATTTAGAGAAACAAGGCATATTCAATCTTTTTTTTTATTAAATATTATATTATTCAATTAAGCTCATTATCAGATCATATAATTGTAAACAATCCAGATAACAACAAAAAATAGACTAATATAAGTAAAATTATATCAGTTTCAGAATATGGTTCACAATGTATATGCAAATTACGTATTTTAAAATAATAATAGTTTGATAAAGCCGAGAGGTATCGCAGCCGCCATGCAAGCAAGTAGTTGGTTGCAGACGGGTGTGGGTTCGCATCCCGGCAGATGCTATGACATATGAAAAAAAAAAAAGTTCATATTTTGTGGGGAGGAACTCAATTTTTATGTGTGTGTATAAATATATTGCCAAAAGTCATTAGACACTTGATTATAAATTATAATTTATTTAAACACATTTGTATGAGGATGACTCATCCTTGGCTATTAAGTTTATCTTTCTAATAGATTGGTAAAACAGCTGGAATGTAATTCTATTTCTTTTAGAGTGCTATTACCAATCAGTTTTCAAATTCCTGATAATATTTCATTCTCATTGTTTTTGGTTGAAATCAAATCAGGATTTGTAAAAGCTAGTTTTAAACACAACAATTTTCTTCAAACAATTCTTGTCTTAACAGGGTGTAATATTTTGTAGATGTGAAAAGGAATTGATACCAAGAGATGTTGATTCTACAAGTGGTCAGTGAATTTTGGCAATATGGTTTTGCGACAAAAAAAAATCTACATTTTTTCTGTTTTTTAAAAATAACATTTATGTTTATTTACAATTTTACAGAATTGTTTCATTTATCTTTTGAATGTCTATAAAAAAAATTCACTACAAACTTTGTCCACCAGAAGTATGTACAGAAATAACAGATTTGAAGACTGCACAACACTAGCGACATCTGCATAAAAAATAAAGATCAATTGCTTTTTTTTTCCTTTTTTTTAAATTTAGAAGTAAATTAATAAAAAAAATTGCAAAATGTCTCTGCTTTGATCACTTATTTTAAAATAAATATTTTATCTTGAATTTTGGATATATAAAGTTATAAAACAATAATTTATTATACAATTAAATAAATAAGAGAAAGGAAGCAAGTGAAATTGGTCAAAGATGAAATAGTGGCTCAAGTGGATATGCAATGCCAAAACCAATTTCCATGTAGTTAAAATATATTTCAAATAGTCACAGAACCTTTCGGAATTGTCCCGCGTTTTCATATAAATGAAAATATTACAGAAAAAAGTCAAGCTTTTGTATATCTGTTACAAAAAAAAAAAAAAAAAGATTATATACAGAGCCTTATCGGAATTTAAAAAAATTTGCATCCAATTTTCATTCAGATGATATTTTTTATTTGAAATAAATATAAAGATTAAAATATTCTATAAAATTTTTTATCGTTCCTATTGCACTAAACACATCTAACTGACACATCATGAGCCATTGTGGTGGACCATGATTTCCAATGCATGTAATCAATGAACATTGGCCATTTTAAAACTTTTTTTTAAACTATACTACTTGGTGAAGCTAGTGGTACTCAAGTCCGTGCTATAACGTTGATTCGAGTCCAGGGCCTATGATGTCATCTGCTGAATGCAGACCACTGCTATGGCTGTCTAGACTTGTTGAATCACTATCGTTGCTCTGAGGACTGGAGTAACTAGCAGCTTCTTGTAAACGCATCAACATATTTAACTGAAAAATAAAAATAATGTTAGATACTTATCAATACATGCATACATAAAATAGTATTTCTATAATCTTTTTTAAAAATCTCTAGAGGAAAGAAACTTTCAAATAACAAAATAATAGAATGAAACTCATCTATCAAATTATTCAAAGATTATTTGCATTATGAAAACTATTACCAATAACATACTTGAATTTTACATATCCCAAGATCCTGAAACAGAATTGTCCAAATAATGCAGAGCTACTTTGAAAAACATAGTATAAATACACCGAAATACCAATAATTTAGCTTACATAATTCCCTAGCCTTCTTGGAATTAATGATTTTTCTAGATTAAGAAAACATATAGTAATAGTTCATCAATACATCTTTTACTGTCAGATGCAAAATTCAGCTACTGATGAGGTTCATATGTTGGCAGAGATTGAAATGATCTTCAGATATAAAGGTTAAATATGAATATCAATAATCAACTAATGACCAAGAATATATTCAATTGCCATGTATGGTAAAATTAAGACTAGGAATTGGTTTCCCTTCAGAAAAAGTAGTCTGTCTCCCCATTGGTGAATTTTTTAACCTCCCCCCTTTCCTTAACTGTCTTCCAGTTTAGAAAAGGCCCCCAATCCTAACGAATCTCTAATGTCAGTAGTCATCTCTGCACTAATTGCAATGATTGATGGCATATGTCTGCAATAATATGTTTATATTTAATTAAACAAATAGCAATTCTGATCCCAAAGTTGTTTTTCATGGTATTAAAAATGCAATGATGTCACTAGAAATCCTTAGTTTTAATCTTGGACAAAATCTTGATTAAAAAAAAAATTATGCGTTGAACTGCTATTTAGATAGGGCTTTGTCCTATATAAATGCAGAAAGACCTTTAGAAAAGGCCATCTTATTTCAGGCTTTGAAAAATTCCCATCAATCCATTCCATACATAAGAACTTTATTACGAATAAACACGAGATATCTTTATTCTAACTACTTCAGCACTTTGACCATTACTGTTATAAAATATACTTTTATATATTGGTGCACCATCTTTGTACTGATTAAAAAAGGTTAATATTTACCAATCCTTTTTTAAAAAAAAGGATTAATGATTAAACATTTTTAGTGTTCATTTTTTAGGAAAAATAAAAAACATGAATTAAGTACTTTCTTGATAATAAAACAGAAGCATGGTCTTTATTATATACAGATTTATTAACCTAGACAATTGGTTAGCTACATTTATTAAGTTTTTTAAATAAGTATATATTCAGTGTTTTCCTGAAGGTTTGTAATGATGGTGTTCTAGTTGTATTTTTATATTGGACTATTTCCATCATCTAATATATGTAATAAATGTCTTTAGAAAAATTTAACTTTATTTAAATATTCCAAATACAATCAACTTGTTAGTAATAGCACATCAAACAGGTTAGTATATGCACAATGTTTCGAGAGGTATTAGTCTCCCCTCTTGTTCAGATGTTGCTGGTCTGACCAATGACAGTACTAGCATGGGATTCGAACCTGGGTCCTTAAATTCTTAAGTTTTTAATTTTAGGGTAATGCTCTAACCAACTGAGCCATCCTGCCCAAGACAACAGTCTGTAGTAATTTCATATACGTATCTATGAGGTTCTTGCTGATTTCTTCACTTTTTCCTAAGAGCAAAGTTTATTAATGGTTTCCATACATTATGTATAGTCACACTAGGTTGGCTTATGGGATTTTTTGCCATAGTCATGCGAGCAGCTTCTTTAAATTTTCTTCTTTGTACCTTTTCTAATATCTACAAAACCTAAACTTGAAACGATGAAAAGAAAAACTGCATTTATGAAATACCATGTGAATGTGGAAGAACATATATTATTGAAAAGCACGTGCAAAAACACAAACTGATGATTAGAAGAGAGAAAACAGATGTGTCTAAGGTAACAGAACATGTATGTGTCAATGAACATATGTTCAAATCTTTAAACATCACATGATCACTATCTCCCATGCTTGCTCATAACTTGTTAAAATAGGCAAAACTCTCTCCATACAATAGTGCCACTCAAAGCAAGACAGAGTAATCAATGGATGACAGAAAGCTTGTGCATAAAATCCCCATCTAGTGCCTACTCATCCAATATCCCCAAACTAGTTTCTGGTTTGTGGCCTTTGTCAGTGAGGAGCTTTGAATCTGAGAGATGGGGATTTTATGCACAAGCCTTCTGGCATCCATTGATTACTCTGTCTTGCTTTGAGTGGCACTACTGTATGGAGAGAGTTTTGCCTATTTGAACATATGTTCAATTGGGAAAATACAAAAATATTGGATAGAGAAAAAAAGATACAAAGAAGAAAATTTGAAGAAACTGTTCACATGACAATGGCAAAAAATCCCATAAACCAATCTAGTGTGACTATACATAATGTATGAAAACCATTAATCAACTTTGCTTTTAGGAAAAAATGAAGAAATCAGGAGTAATCTCATAGATAAATATATGAAATTACTACAGACTGTTGCCTTTGGCAGATGGCTCAGTTTGTTAGAACGTTAACTTAAAATTCAAAACTCAAGAATCTAAGGACCCAGGTTCGAATCCCATGCTAGTACTGTCACTGATCAGGCCAGCAACATCTGAAGAAGAGGGGAGAATAATATCTCTCGAAATGTTGCGCATATACTAACTAACCCGTTTGATGTGCTATTACTTAATAGTTGAATGTATTTGGAATAATTTAAATAAAGTTAAATTTTTCTAAAGACATTCAATACACATATTAGATGATGGAAATAGTCCAATATAAAAATACAAGTATATATTCAGACTTAAAAAAAAAAAAAGTTGATTAAATTGGCAATGCAGTTAAAATAAATCAGAAGATTAGGAAAATTTGATAAACCCTCTTTATTTTGTCTGAACAAAAAGATATATTAGAATACTGATTATGGGTTCTAAATCTGTAAAAATAATATAACAAGACTGTATTTCAGATAAATTTGCCATGGCTCAAAAATTATAACTTTAAATATAAGTTAGTGTTGAATACAAATGAAATCGATAAATTAAATCACAATTTACTGATTATTGAAAAAATAAAATGTTTATATTTCTCCTTGAAGACTTTAACGCATGTTTTGATATAAATAGTTGACTTTGGCCAAAAGTTGTTGGAAATAATAGTATTGATACAGTAAACCAAAATAGTTTGTTATTATTAAATTTATGCACAATACATGAATTAACTATCATAAACATTTTGTTTAGGGAGAAAAACTGCTATACAAAATATCTACTGTCAAAACAATGGTATTTAATAGACTATAACATAGTTAGGAATCGGAATATAAGTTCACATTATGCGACCACCTACATGCACAAATTGTGTATAAATCATTGATTAGTAAACCCCAAGATTAAAATTATAATTGAATTAAAAAAAGAGATATTATTCCATCCAGTCATATTCACAAGAAAATTGATGTTCCTTCTTTAGAAGAATATTTTAATTGTCTAAATTTCTACAGCTAATTAAAGAATAAAATTACTAATTTGCTTCTTCGTGGAATTCTCTTAGTGTTATGGATACAAGCAAATCCATTCTTGGATTCATTAAAAAAAGAATTATGACTTGTTTTCAGACAATGATCTTATTATTAGTAACTTGATTAAAAGAAAACGTGGTATTTTCTGCTTGGCAAAATAATAAATTAAATGTTGAACTTTGTAATAAATATAAAGACCAGAAGGCAGAAGTTCAATGACTGACAGGAAGATTTAAAACTGCAAAGAAAATGCAGACATAAGCTGATTGTGGTCCATTCCAGGACTTTTTTTTGATGCAGTAAAAGCTCCATAAACAGTAACAATCCCATTAAATCCAGCAATGGCAATTCTCTCATATAATGATTGAAATGTGTATAGTGTCATATAAAAAGAAGTGCTGATATATATGTATATATGATATAGTTAAAATAAAGTTTTATTACAGACAATAATTACCGCACAACATATACAGAATTATTCACTCTAGCAAAATTTACAAGAAATTAGCATTTCATAACTTTATCTTTCTTATTGCACTGTCAAATTTGTCTAATATTCATATCATTTACTTTCTTTATTACTTTATAATACTTCATATAATTACAACTCACTATTTATGAAGCATTGTAAAGTAATAAAGAAAATAAATGATATTAAAATTAGCATTCAATGAACTTAAATGGTTTATGCAAATTATCTATATATATGTAGAATTCACACATTAAAAAGCAGCAGCAGACAAAGTATGCGTACAAAAGCTTGGAAAATCAAATAGATTTTCTTATTCTCAAGTAATGTGTATGCAATACACTACAAAAGATGTTTATGTTAGAAACTGCTTAAAGATTTATAATTAGTTCATTTGTAAGAAGAGATATTTGAACTCAGGATTTTTCAGTCTATTCATCCTTCACTCTATCTCAAGCAACCAATACATATGACTCCATACGTGCGAAAAAGATAGGATTCCTAATATACGTATTTCATGCAGAACGAGCACTCATCAGGTGGGCCTATATATTTATTATGTGTATAATAAACTCTCATTTATTTTAATGTTATTATATTGTTGTTTGTTTATTTAACTGCGACCTGGCTGTTATGCATAATACACCTGTCGTACACAGCAATGACAATGATCTTTTGAACAAGTGGGAAGAGTATTTTAATCAGCTTTTGAATAATGATACAAGAATTGAGATGACATCTTTTAATAAAATCAATAATAATATTTCACCATTTTCTTTACAAATATGACCATTACTTTCAATGTATTAAAAAAATAATAATTATTTAACACACTATTTCTTTTCAAATCTTGGTTTTTATTTTATGAATGTTTTCAACCATATTTATTATACTGTCATTGTTAAGGATTATTCCTATCTTTTATATAAAATCCGTATTTTCTCTGTTGTTTAATTGGTGAATGAATGTCTATCCGATGTCACATGTCAAATTCAAAACCACTATATTTATGCGAAGGAAGTAATTCCGCCATTACATGACAAAGATTGGGAAAAAATCAGTACGAATGCTTTTATCTACAGAGATATAGTATATATTTTGTAATAAGGTTTCCCAGACAACTGCAGTAACAGCCCCAAACACCGATTCATAATTCAGCATTAAGGTGCTCCAATGCTTTCATAGTCTGTCAATTCCCTAATATAGTTCAGATGAATGACATATTTAGCAATGTTTAATTTAAAATGTAACAAACTTCTATAATTTAATAATGTTTAATTAAAAAAAACATATTTATATTAAATCTTAAGAAAAATTATTAAAACAAACAAAAAAAATATTACAAATATTATATTTAATAAAAAATATTACAAAAATGATCAGCATTTTTGTATTGGTATTAATAAAGCTTATTGACAAAAAAAATATTTAAATTTTTTATTCAGAGGGCACTTCAGTAAATGTATATTTGCGCCGTGAAATATAAGAGATATATTTAAAAATATAAATTTTAATTTATCTTTATTAACAATTGGAAATTTATTTATTAAAATGTTTTGTTTAATTTACATTAAATCTTTAAAAAAATTTGTTAAAGCAACCAATTAAAAAAAAACCACAGGCCTTTACAAGGCCGGGAGCAACTAGTACAATATATATATAGTAATTGAACACTATTTTATATAAAAATATAAATTAAAAAATAATAATAATATAAAAGGATGTAGACATATAATAATAAAAAATTGTAATTTATGTGATAAAATATTTTTATTATGTTGTTTTGGAAACTTTTTGTAGACTCTTTGTAAACATTTATTTGTATATATACGTATATTTTATAGGAATAATCCTTGATAATCATTGTAAAATATGGCTGAAAGGTTGGTGGAAAATTGAAATAAAAATGGTTCATAAAATATAAAAACAAGATTTGAAAACAAAATATGTGTTAAATGAATTTTTTAAAATAGATCCATTTTATCTACTCATTTAGATTTGGAGAAAGATATCCGGCTTAATGAAATCAAAACAGCTCTTTATAATTTTAAAAATGAAAAGGCTGTAGATCCTGATTAAATACCTGGAGATCTTTTAAAATATGGTGGTGACAGATATCGCTTCAAAAATAGTGAAATTTTTTAGGAATATATAGATCCATGAAATTGTGCCACTCAATCTTAACAATGCTTTTTTTTATTATTACAATTTGGATGAAAAAAGGCAATAGACAAAATTGTAGTAATTATCATGGAATATCATTACTATTTAATACAGCAAAGATAATTTCAAAAATTGTGTTTGGATAAGTTGCTTCCAATCATAGAAGATGCGGTTTTAGACAATCAAGAAGCTCTGTAAACTTAGCTTTTGTTGCCAGACAGATATAAGATGAGCACCATGAATAAAAAGTAATTCACATATTGCCTTTATTGATTTGATCAAGGCATTTGATTCAATTAATAGTCTATGGCATTGTTGAAATTAGTTGGTTGTCTACTAAAATTAATTTGTACTATACAACTTCTACATAATGAAATGAATTGAAAAATCTGAAGCATTTGAAATGAAAACTAACGTTAAATAAGGATGTGTACTTGCTCCAACAGTGTCATAATAATTGTTTTCAATTATTATGACTGATTTTTGGAATTGTTTACTGGTGGATTAAACAAACAGTAATCAAGATACGATACAAGTTTAATTTTGCCAATTCAAATAATTTATAGTATGTTCCTAAAGCATTAAATACAATATATAAAGACTGGTTTATTAATTAATATTAAAAAAAAAGTCTTATGATCTTTATCAGCTAGTGTAGGGAGAAAAATTCTCAGCAACTTATTAACTTGGATAGTTATCAACTTGAGAATGCAAATCGGTTTAATTATCTGATATAAGTAGACAAGATAGACTTAGATGTTGAGAATCAATACCAGACTTCAATGAGCCACTGCTAAACTTTTAACACATTAAAACAAAGATTATTTCATTACAAAAAAACAATTACTGCAACTAAGCTGCATATAGAGCTGTTATTTTACCAAATTTATTGTATGGTTTTGAATTCTATCAGCACAATATAAAGGCATTAGAAAAGTTCATAAAATTTTAAAAATACAATAGCAAGATCATAAAACCAAATCAATATGTTATTCAATTTGGTAGATGTAATACTATACAGTCCACTATTGTAAAATCACACCTTTGTTGAATTGGACAAAGAAAATGAAAGAACATTATAAGACTTCCTAAAAATAATTTTATGGTGAACTTGAGCATTACTTACGGTAAAGGTAGATCATGTTCATAATGTTATAATGAGATACAATGTTGATTGTTTTCCATTGAGAATATACAGCAGTGAATAGAATACATCGGAGAATTACAATTGGACATGGCGTTGATATATTTCAGAGAGAAAAGTTTCCTGAGAAAGAAATTAAAAGATAATATTGTAAATTATCAAGTAAACAGAAAAATGGATGAGCATGTTGTATATGTAGATATATTTATACAATAGTTTTCTCTCTCTCTTTCTTGGAATGGCCATATTCCTTACATGTGGCTATTTATTATTATTATTATTTCCTGTATTTTTTTCTCCTATCAGTTTTCATAACCTCTACAATTTATTCACTAAGTCTACACATAGCAGATATTCACTATATAAAGATAATAATATCACTGATTAGTTTCTGACTATACAATCTTTTTATTCAGAAAAGAAGTACTCCTAGAGAAAAACTTGCTGAAGAACCTTGTATACTAATTAAACAATGAAATAATATTACCAATTTATATATTTACTAATATGGCAATGTGTAGTGGATCTACTACAGAAAATAAGAACATGATGAAAAATAGTATATTTCCAAACAAAATGTCTCACAATTCTGGTCTAAGAATTAAACAGGTTGTAAAAAGCTAAATAAGAGCCTGCTTTTCTTAATTCTAATTTTTTTTTTTCAAATTGACACTGTTGGATTTCAGTATAAATAACTGACATTCTTTTTAAAAGAAGATAATAGAGCAATGCTATGAAATATTAAAAAATTTCTAACCTCTTAAGATAACACTTTTTTCTTAAGATAACAAGTTTTTATCGAATAGCAGCAAATATCATTACGTTCAAGGTAGTTAGTATATCTACGCATAATAATAGTAAATTAATTCTAGTTTTATTACTAATTAAACCACTATAGAGACTATTTTCTCAAAAACTAAGAAAAAAAATAACCATGATTTACAAGTAGAGGCAACTTGATCAAATTTTACGCTTTAAAAAAGGACTTAATTTACACATTATGTAACCACTGTTGCAATGCCACAACAATATACAAACATACTTAATATCACTTACCAAAGGATCTCCTTCAGCATCATTCTGTGTTGAATGAATAGTTTTGGAACCAGGTCCGGGATGACCCTCATAACCCACATCTTCTGGCCGAAGTTGAAGAAGACTAGGCCAATCTTCATTGGTTGTTGTGGGCCATGGATAACTGTCTAGCACCCATTCTGTAGGGTCTTCCCAGGGGGCACGCCGGCCATACAACTAAAAAAAATATATATTATTTTCACTCTGTTCTAGAGCCATCTAGTGTGAGCTTGCAACAGATAGTATAATATCCCCATCCCCAAACCAGTTTCTAGCTTTGTCCTCATCAATAAAGACAACATATATATTCAAGTTAATAGATTGATTAAAAAAACAAAAACAATTCAAGACTTTGAATTTAAAGCTAATTCATTGCATAATTATACAGACATATTTAACTATGTAAAGGAGTTATCATGATTTCAAAATTTTAGATTTTTTTAATTTTAAATTTCCAGCTATTAGTTTCAATAGTATAACGGAGGAAAAGTGGTGGCTAGATGCAAAACCGTGCTAGTTCCAGCTCTGAATCCTTGTGCCTACCGATAAAGACAAAAACCAGAAAATGATTTGGAAATATTATGGGGCTAAAGTATCTAGTATCCATTGATTACTCAAACTGACAATAGATTGATTTAGATGGATTCAAATCCAGATATAAATTAAACTCATATGCATTTCAACTCTTTTAAAACAATAAATTATAACTGATTATTAAATAGAGGGATTTTCAGTCTATATTCATCCTCCACTCCATTTCAAACAACAGATATACATGACTACACCCATGTGAAAAAGATAAATGATCCCCAATATATGCATTTCATGCAGAACCAGCACTCAAGCCAGATCATCATCTCCTATACATATAAAAAAATCAGTGCTCGTTTTAGATTAAGATAGCAATTCCTTAAACTTTAATGGGCGGGCTTCAATCTTTTTACTCTTCCAACAATTCAACTGTCCATTTCATTGAAAAAACAAAAATGAAATTGTTGGAAGGATGAGAAGATTGAAGCCTATCCATTAAAAGTTTAAGGAATTGCTATCTTAATATAAACTGAGTGCTGATTGCATAAATGTGTGGGAGATTATGGTCTGGCCCAACTGATGACTGCTCATTCTGCATGAAATATGTTTATTGGGGATCATTTATCTTTTTCACATGTGTGTGGTCATGAGTATCGATTGTTTGAGATAAAGCGGAGGATGAATATAGACTAAAAATCCTAAGTGCAAATCCCTCTATTTATTATAGTAAATATGCAGTATACTGAATGAATAGATTAATTATAACTGATTATCAGCAAGCATCACATGATCACATCTCCAATACTAGCACATAATTGTTTATAACTGATTATGTTGTACATCTACTGTACACAATTTTCTTGGTGAAGTTTATAAAAAAATAAATAAGAGATTTGATTAAGTTTCTACCAGATTAGAATATATTTAAATATGTAAAATCAACGTACTAATGATTTTGTGGTTTACAGATTTTCAAACAAATAAAACATTTATAAATATATTTACAGTAAAGCTGAGAAAAAAAAATGGAATTGACTATAATTTGTATCTGGCAGAATATAACTAAATGTATGTTTTTTAATTAGAAAAAAAACAACAACTTATTTAAAGATGGTATATAGTTCTTTCCCACAATTTCAAATAAATCAAACAAAGTTTTTATATAAGATTTTAGATAATTGCGATTTTTAATACACAATGTTTAAAAAAAATTGGCATGTCCTAAATTTTGTAGTGCAAGCCTTGTATAGACATATTTACAATTCAGAAGTTGGATATTATTGACATGGATATTTCACAGTTCTAACTTAATATTAATAGTAAATAAAATCAAGTCATACATCATGTGATTTAAGTTGATAAGTTTGCAATTATAAATAAAATAATGAGCTTGTTAATAGCTCTAACAAGCTTTATCGATAAATAACATGAGGGAAAGCATTAAAAATCTCTATCTAAAAATTATCCCTATCCCCAAATCGGTTTCAAGCTATTGGTTATCCTCAGTGAGGCACTAGGATATTTCAGACACTAGATCTAAAATACAAACTTAAGGCCAACACTTATCTGATACTTAACTATTAAGTAGAAAATCTGAAAATTTCAGACATCTATATGTATGTCTTCACTGAGAATAGCCAATAGCTCGAAACCTCAAAACCGATTTGGGGATGGGGATATATTTCTAGATAGAGATTTTGGATACTTTCTCTTGCGGCATTTATCAATAAAGCTTGTTAGAACTATTAGCAAGCTCATTATTTTATTTTTGATATTAATGTATCATTATTTATTATAAATATTTGCTAAAACATTATATTGATGATAAGTGTTAGAAATGCTGGGTAAGAAAAGTTTAAAATAGAAGGTATATTAGGCTAAGCAGCTTTCGATATTTTAATCCTGATATCATAATCATTGCTATAAGTATGATATTAGGATTAAGATATTGAAAGCTGTTCAGCATAATATAATAAAACTTTTATTTTAATCTTTTTTTACTCAGTGTACCTAGTGATTATGTCAATTACAATTGTATAGGAAAAGTTAACCACTATATATAGAATTAAAACATTATATGTGTCCAGACATATAAACAAATATCTGGTGAAATGAAAATATGCACAGAAAAGATAGTTTTTTTAATAATATTTAGCTTTGTTACTGCCTAGCATGCTTTCAATATATTTTTATTACATCATATTCATGGCATATAGTGATGTGATTTAATGGTTCTTTATATCAATGTTTAGTTAACTGTTCACGTATTCAATTTGTTAACAAGACCTCTCCAACATAGATATTTATACAATAGAGCCCTCAGAGACAAACAATACACTTCAATATTTACCACAAGCAGAAAACTGATCATAGATTTGAACTAACAAAAGCAGAGATAGTGTACGCAGAGAGAAAAAGGGGACAGAAAGCACAAGTATGTGCAATAGCTGGAGACCGTTTTTCTAATAACAAAAAAGAAATGAGTGTACCCATTGAAATGGGCTATTTAAATATTCAAATTTAAATTTAAATTGAATACATGAACAGTTAATTAAATGTTGATGTAAAAAACCATTAAATCACACCACTATATACCATGCTGAAAGCATACTAGGCAGTATTAAAGCTAAATATTATTAAAAGAACTACCTTTTCTGTGTGTATTTTCATTTGACCAGACATTATGTTGGCTCAGAAGAGAAGAAAATTAGTAACGATATATACAAATAGAGAATGTGAGGCAATTAAAATATTACCTGCAATCCTTCTCTAACAGCCTCAAGTAGATAAGGCACTATGGAGTAGTTCCATAAATCAGTGAACCACACTTGTGAGCCGGAGATATCCATGGGACAAGACAAAAATAATCGTGGACCTATAAAATAATTGTTACAAAGTATTATATACAAATAAACGATGTTAATTAAGAACAGATACACTATAAATATTTACCAATAGTAACATCTGAGGATGAATGAGTTTCCAGGAATTTGTTCAAATGTTGCCAAACTCTTGGCATCCAATCAATAACTTTATTTAGGTCATTATTACGCACACCTGAGCGAACTTCACTTTCAATTAATTTTCTACGCAAATACCGACCAAGAAATCCTTTGACTGGTTCCATATGATTGGCACATAATACCCACCTAAATAAATATTGCATATAATAGTCAATAACTTAAAACATTAAAAAAAAAAAACAAAGTTACTGAACTGAGATTGAAATGTTAAGATTGTCATAAGGTCTCTAATTTAATAAACTAACTAAATATTTTAATATAAGTAGTTCCAAACTTCAATATACATATATAAATAAATTTATAAATGCACATTTTGTCAAGCAGCATTTATAATCGTTTGATATATACACAAATAATCACAAAATATTTTTTATTAAATTAAAAATTATTATTTGCTTTTAATCCAAAATATTAAGCTTTAAACTTTATTAAAGATCTATTAATTTTAGAAGCTTACAGAAGAATTTCTTTCATTTAAAATATCTAATTGCTTGCAAACATGTTTAAATACATTCATAAATTATATGTATAGTTTATTAATAATATTTTTATAATATGGACACATTCAACAACTGTCTTAACAATTCTTTTTATGAAACCATTAAACATCACTGTAGATATTTCATACAGATTCCGTTTCTGGCTGTACTTATTGCTTGTGCTAATTACTTAACAGAACAAACGTTTACGAAAAAATCTACAGATCACCAGAAATACAGAACTTATATTTTAACAACTGCCATTCTAAACATTAGCTGGAATAATTTATAACAATGCCATTGATTATATCATCATCATTTTAAGTGAAGAAATCTAATTTCTCCAATCCATTACCTTCTCCATATCACATCAATATAATTCATTATTTCATCCAACTATCTCACATGTGGTCTCTTTCTAGGTCTTTTATAATTTCTCAAGATCCAGTTTAAGAGTTCAAACTGTCCATCTATTATTATTTCTTATGATAGTTATTGCATATAAAATGGAATTCTTAAGAAATTCCCAAAAAACTTTTGTTTTTCAAGGTTCAACGATAACACCATCTGGATTCGTGGAGTGAACTAAGGTCTCTGAATTGCTCTTCTGCTAAGTGTCCTAGGTCACAGAACATATCAATTAAAATTTTTTCTCTTCAAACACATAATATTTCCTTTTAATATTAAGTAACTTCTACCAAAAGTACTCCATCCAAGTTTAATTCTATGATTAATTTCATCAGTTATGTTTCCATTTGTATTAATAATATTACTAAGGTAAAGTATTTGTAGTTGTTAACTTCTAATTCGCGATTATAAATCTTTATTTTCTTCTTCTAAGAAAATCAATCCAACATTAATTCAGTCTTTTCAATAGCTATTTTCTTACTTTCATCTAATAACTCTTGCAACATTTCCCCAAGCTCTGAAATGTTATTTGCAAAAACAATTCCATCATCTGCAAAATCCAGATTATTTAGATAATCTTCATATATTTTTATACTGCTTAATGAAGTCAAGGTAGCAATTTGTAATAATCTAAAAATATAAAGGCTGCAACTCCTGATGAAATATCTAGAGAAATTTTAAAATATAGTGGCATTATGTTAGCTTCAAATATATCAATTTTTTTTAGATGATATACACAGGCTTATATATACCTGTGTCTATATATGTAATAGACAGGGTATGAGCACAGACTTTCACATGACCCACCACTCTCCACACTATCTCATAACACTGATGCACTTGAACACACATATGTTGAAAAGATAAATAATCACCAATATACGTATTTCATGCTAAACCAGCAATCATCAGTTGGTCCAGATTACCATCTCTACACATATATGCTACAAGTGCTCAGATATATATTAAGATAGCAAATCCTCCTACTTTAATGGACAGGCTTCAATCTACTCAACACTCCAACTCTTCAACCGTCCATCCAATTGAAAATCTGATGATGGAACGCTCAAAGGCCATCCTGAGGCCGAGATACCCTGTCTATTACATTTATAGACACAGGTATATATAAGCCTGTGTATTTCAGCTACTACATATTAGAGATGTCTGCCTATCCCTTGCATATGTATTTAATGGATTATGTCCTGTACATGAGGGGTCAGATTGACCTTAGGTCAACATGGGTGTGACAATAATCTCGGCCTCAGGGTGGCCTTTGAGCATTCCATCATCAGATTTTCAATTGGATGGACGGTTAAATAGTTGGAGTGTTGAATAGATTGAAGCCTGTCCATTAAAGTAGGAGAATTTGCTAACTTAATATATATCTGAGCACTTGTAGCATATATGTGTAGAGATGGTAATCTGGACCAACTGATGATTGCTGGTTTAGCATGAAATACGTATATTGGTGATTATTTATCTTTTCAACATATGTGTGTTCAAGTGTATCAGTGTTATGAGATAGTGTGGAGAGTGGTGGGTCATGTGAAAATCTGTGCTCATACCCTGTCTATTACATAATTTTTTTTTATAGATATACGGATCCATGAAATTGTACCACCTAATCTTAAAAGATGCTTTTACTATCCCAGTTTTTAAAAATGATGATAATAGATAAGATTACAATAATTATAATAGAATATCATTATTTCCACTAGAAAGGTACTGTCAAAGATTTTGTTGAATAGTTTGTTTTCTGACCATAGATGAATAGTTGTCAGATTCAATATGGTCTTAGAAAATCAAGAGGCACTATAGAAATGATTTTTGTTGCCAGGCAAATGCAAGAAAAGAATGATTTATATATTGCTTTTATTGATTTGGTCGAAGCATTTGGTTCAATTCATACAACAGGTGAAATTTAATTGGCTGCACACCAAAATTTATTTGTATTATACAGCTTCTATATGATGGAACAAAAAGTGAAAACTGGAGTACTTGCTCCAAAGTCTTTGGAATTATTTATAGATGGATTAATTAAACAGAAAATTGATTAAAATCAAAAAAGAACTTCCATCTTGGGTTCTCGATTTGTAATATGCTGATGATTGGGCTATTTCTGCCAGTTCAAAAGATGATTTACAGAAAGTTACTAACTACTTTAAATATAACATATAATGACTTTGCTTTATTAATTAATGTTCAAAAAATTGGCAGCAACGTTTTTAGTTTGGATGGTTATCAATTGCCTCCAGTTTAAATACCTAGGTAGTTTAATAAGTAGAAACATGGAATTAGATGTTGCGGTACATCACAGACTCTGCTTTTAACAAGTTAAAAGAGAAGAGTATTTCTTTATAAAAAAATAACTACTGTAAAATAAATAGCTGTATCTAGATTTGTTATTTGACCTAAGTGAAACTTGGATATTCTATAAGCATAAGGTAAAGGCATTAGAAAAGTTTTGCAGTAAGATCATAAAACCTATCAATATGTTTGCTGGATTGAGATATTATATTATAAAACCATGCCTTCGTTAGACTGCGAATTTAAATCAGCCTGAACAATGCAAGACTTACTAAGAATGATTTATGGCGAACTTCCATAGGGTTGCCTTGGGAGAGATAGACCTCATCTACATTGTAAGGATGACCTCAAAGACATTCTAAAGAAACGCAATGTCGATTGTTTCCATTGGGAAGATATGTCAGAGAATGAAATACATTGAAAATCTATATTTAGATGTGATATTGAAATATTTCAAAATTAAGTTTTCAGCTGAATAAATAAATTAAAAGACAACATCATAAAATATCAAGAAAACAGAAAGCATGTTCTATATGTGAATGTATTCATGGTTTAACTTAAGTTTATACAGTATTGCAAAACTCATTTCTAGAGCAATTGTTTTTTTGTCATATATGTTTGTCAGTGATTGTTTATTATTATTACTATTATAAACAACAACAAAAATTACTAAAAATGGAAGGTTATGATATAACTAAAAGTGAATATAAATAGTGCAGTGATAGAAAATGTATTAATTAAAAAAATAGGCACATACATCTAAAAGGTAATAATAAATAAAATTAAAATAATTGTAGAATTAAAAGATTTATTTTTTAAATACAGAATTAAAAAATAATTAGAAGTTATAAGATTAGATTCTAATTATAACGAAAAAATTAGTAGTAACAAGATAAAAATGTAATTATAATAATCAAAGGAATGAGAGTCGGATTTTTGTCATTGATAACAAGAATTTGAATCTTGTAATAACTCTTTAAAGTTAATAAAAGATAAGACATTCTAGAATCAAATATGTGTGCATTTAGAGAAATATCTGATGAGCGTAAATATCAACCAATTAGCTGAAGCAAAAAAGCAATGAAAGAGAACATCCAGGTTGGAGGAGGAAAAAAAAACAGTTAACGAGGAGCTCAACTGGGAGATGAATTTAAATTTGAATGCTGGACGTCACCCTTGCAAGAGCAGAGAGCTTGCCTCCAGCTGTGGGAAAGCAATCTAGAGATTAAACAAGTCGGAATGATCTTTATTCTTATTTTGTACGCCTACGGGCTTATGTGAATATATATGTATATAAAATGTAAAATTATTCTAATAATTATTATCAGCTAATGTATTAAATTATTGTGAATTAAATTTTTTAAATGCACTGGAATTAACCGAAGTAGTGTTGAGTCCTTATTGGATAAACTATTGGAATTCAATCAGGGAACAGTCAGGCTCCTTGATAACGGGCCATAAGATTAAGTAAAGTGAGAACATAGCAAAAATACCTGTGTAATTTGGTTTTTAAAACATCCACGCCTTTAGTACAATAATGAATGACCAACTAATTGAAAGTACTGACCATGAAAAGATTGCAAAAATATCAATACAACAAAAATTATATTTATACTTTTTTCCGTAATTTAAATTAAAAACACAACTTTGCACTAACAATGATCTATTGAAAAGACAAAACCAACCATTGCTGAAGTGAATGGTGATAGTAAAAAAAATATTAATTTACAATTAAAGATGTAAAGAAATATTATTTTTAATTGGATTAATTTAAAAAGGCAAAGCAGGAAATTTCAACCAGAACTTACTACCATGTTATAATAAATTAAGACAATCTTAAGACACTTTTTTTTTAAGTAATTGGAAAAAATTGCTATAGCTAAATAAATTATTATGTCCACTCATTCTTTTTATTATAAAACTTTTACTAATGTATAATTTTTCATTTCATATGAAGAACTATTTTCCTCCAAGTAGTCTTTGTAAATCATTAAACATAACATGATCACCATTCTTTATGCTTAAACAAGCTGTTTACACAGAGTCAAATTCTCCATACAGTAGCACTCTGCCTTGAACTGAGTGATGCTACTGTATGGAGAGTTTTGCCTCTGTGTAGTCTTTATAAAACTATTGGTATTTAAAAATCTGTAGATTTACTATATAACTACATATGTTCCTGTGATAGCATTAAAAAAACAAATAACATAATTGCTAAAAACAACTTAATTTTTATTACCTAAAGTTATGATGTAGTTGTAGGTTAGTAGTGGAACATGTGGCTTGGTTCATCGTACCCATAATATACGGACTACAATAGACACAAAAAGTACATATTAAATTTAAATATGAAATATTAAAATTTGTATCTATGATAAATTACTAAGTGGAATAATGGTAAACTGGCATTTTGTTGAGTTATTACATTTTCATTAATTGCCTATAGTTTAAAAAAAATATATATATATATTTTTATTAGTTGCTTGCTATAGTTATATTCTTTATTTTGCAATTAAAATCAAAATGAACATTTAATTTTATAAATTCTATTATGGCTAGCAATTAAAGTGTTAATTTCACTTTTCTTGAATGACATTAAGATTTCACATAAACAAATTTGTTTTATTCAAATGATTATTTATATGAGTAGAAGACCAGATTGGAATCTCTGGTTCACACATCATCTATGCTCAGACTTTTGAAAACAATTTACCCAGGATATATCAAATTTTTAACTATTGCAAATTAGAATAATTAAAAAAAAATGACAAAATTTCAATTGCCCTATATTGGACCACAAGTTATATTGCTAGCTTTTGCATATACATGAATACTACATTAGTTAGATGGCAAAGTTAAAAACAATCTTTAATTAAATAGCCCTCTGTAAAACAAAGCTTTCTAAAGAACAGAAAATGAGGAGCATAACTCATCAGATTTATCAAATGCCAAAGTGGTTAGAACTTTTCCATCCTCGCTTTGCTCAATGATAGAATATAACTGTCATGTTTTGTATAAAATGTACATGGAAATTCATGTATAAGTTTTGTACTCCAGAAAAAATAAAAAATATATATTGTGAAGGTAGCTTCAAAATCGCTACCACAACAAACCTTACCCATCTAAAATAATGGAATGTTTTTTTTTTATTTAATTAGCATGTAAAAATTAAATAAAATAAGTTTTTTCTAGAACACTTTTGGAGAAAATAAATGTTTTTATATTTTTATCAGTGTAATAACTACATATTAAGTACTGGGAATGATGGGTAATTTACCGTGAAAAACACACATATATATTAGTAATAAAATTTTATTACTAAGAAAATATCTATCTTGATAAAAAAAAATCATACTAATTTATATATATGTTGATAATTGTATTGTGTTGAATAGACAATGACTTAAATAAAAAATAAATAAATCAAATATTGTAATATCTAAATATAAGAGAGAGAATAATAATATAATATTGCAAATTTATGTTATAATTTGTTTTTTTTTTTTAAAAAATGAATCGATATAAAAAAATATTTTAAAAGATGCAATGCTGGACCGCTAGTTTTTAAACAATAGGAATAATGCTTGTATAAAAAAAAAAAACAATTAAAAAAAATTTTTTCTTGTTCTGCATTTGATCTGGAAAAGTCAAGTTTTATTAGAACTATTGTTTTAATATTTTTTCTGTAAAATGAACATTTTTTTTAAAGCAGCGTCTCAACAAATATTAATGTTTTTCTAGTTAATTTGCCATTTGGAATAGTAAAGAAAGTGAATTAGAACATTCTTATTCTAATTTATTAAGCAGATAAGTTAAAATAATTTATCAAATTAAATTTAAAAAAAAAAGTATTATGGTTTTTGTTTAAAAGAAACTAAAAAAAAAAAAAGAAATCATAACAATTGATTTAATTTAAAGTTTATATAGCCAATATTTCAAGCAATAGATAACTGCACTCTATAAATATATTAGTATTAAATGCAAACTGCATATATATTTATATAAAGCTATATATATAATTAAAATATGAGATACATCAGCTAGAAGGCTTAATTGTCGGTAGGGTGGAGCATTTTCTTTTATCCACTATGGCCATATGAGTATTAATATTTAACTGTCTACAATTTAAGTGCCTGAGAAGTTGGATCTACACAAGATAAAAATGTACGTGAGAAGTAACATAAAACTACCTACTGCCAACTTAAATAAATTCAGGATGTGGTATATAAAATTAATCAGGAGTTCTTCAACATCTTTAATAAAAAATGCATAAACCAAAAGAACTTTGTGTAAAGAAGACTCTGAAAAATAATTATGCTTTAACATATCGATTCATAAAAGATTGTAAAATTATGTTTTATTTTCTGTTGTAAATCTGTATTTTTATTTATTATCTCGATCTTATATTTGGGGAAGTGCTATTTGTAATTCTACAGGGAACAGTTCAACATAAGAAAATATCAAGAGAATAATGGGTGGGAAAGGTTGAAAAGTCTATTTTTTTAAAAATAAAATTTAGATGATTTATTTTCTACCAAGAGATTTGGTTATCAACTATGCACATAAAATTTAGTACTCCAATAGAATACTTTAACAGTAAGAGTTTTTTTTTTTAAAGCCACTGAAATAAACAATACTACAACATAACATGATTTATTTGTACATTATAGTATATGTGTTACTAATAGTATTCTTAAGATATAATGAGTAAATGATTAACACTTTTAAAGTAGTATTCTTTATAATTTTCTTTTCTATCATATTCTGTGTTGTTTTATTATTATACTTTTCACACTAGATATTGCATACAATATCTGAGGTTGCATTTAAATTTTCATTGAGTTAGCAATATCACTTTTAATTATTTTTTTATTATTATCTTGGATATATAGATGTCTATATTATGGGTATCTATCATAGGAAGTAAGGATGATTAGTTTTAAATTGTTTAAGTAAAGAAATGATAGATACTCATCATAGACATAAAAACTGTAAGTACATAGGGATATATCCAAGTAATTTATGGGTATTTGTAAATATTTTTCTTTATTGAAATTTTTCTTTTCTAAATTGATTGAGAATTTATTTTATGTTAGAATATATATATATTTTTTGTAAATAAATATTATGAAGTTTTGTTAATTGACAAGATCTCTGCAGTTTTGTTGATCCAGCATTTACATTCAATCCAGCACTTACATTCCATCCTATAACCAATATTTTACACATGCATACACCCACATTATTGTTTGATAGACATGTGAGAAAATGTTAAATAAGGGCTATTTCTTTTTAGTAGATAGGATGTATTATTTTGGTTGTTGATTAACAATTTGCATAGATACATACCTGTTAAGAGAGTCTAATACAAATTCTTCCTGAGTTCGAATATCTGAAGCTACGGTTTTGAAAAAGAGTGGTGAGATGAACTGATTTGAATTACATGTAGATTTGATGGATAATGCTTAGGCTAGTCTATAAAGATGGATGTAATCATGAGTCAGGTATTTTATAGTGTTATCTCTAACATCCTACATGAAGACCCTAGGGCCTACAGTAGTTAGATGCGAGGTTACTCTCTTTCTCCTATATACGTGGATGGACCGGACTGTTACATTTGGCACTATCAACTTTAGGATATGAAAGATAAGTGTAATAGCACTTTTAGATTGGATGTAAGTTGATTATATGTTGTAGTCAAACCAGCTGATTGATAAAGTTGATCTGTGTGTTCAAATGTATTTGCAGACCGGAACATCCGGGTATATTCGACCAACTGTTACAATATATTAGAAAAATATATTTAGATTGCTAACTGATAAAGATTTAATTAGTGCTTAAATTTGCGTAGAATGTAACAATGGAAAATGTTTACATTTGCAATAAGAAAATTGCATATAATAATTGTCAAGAAATATTTGTTAATTACAAATTTTTCTTAATACAATAAAAATTAAAAATACTAATTAAAAATACCAATAGGAAATACAAGACTGATACATCAAGGATGAATCTTGGATAGCCAGAAGCCAACTAAGGGGACAATAAACAGTTTGAGCAACAAAGTGCGTTGTTCTGATTTCCCAGTGAAATTATCAAGTGAACGGGTGCTGAGAGATTTTAAGTGACAATACCTGAAAGAAGATTAAGTGACGGTGCAGTGCTCTACTGTGAAGCCAACATGCAGCAGAACCTGGCCAAAGGGTTTGGGAAGCCATGCAGAAAGCAGATAGTTGTGAAGTAAGCCGTGGGAAATAAGTCAAAAGTGAACTATATATATATATTGTGTTTGTGTGTAGCAATAACTTTTCACTATTAATTACTTTCATCATTATTAATGGTTTCAATTGTTGGTATTCTGGGTGCTTGCATTTTGAATACACAACAATAACTGTTTCTTCACAGAATATGGTCAGAAAAAAAAGATTAATCCTAATGTAAAAATTGAAAGGTACGACCAAATGTGGTAGCAAAACATTTGAGAATAGATTTACTAGAAAAGAGAAATAAATCCTCATGCTAATGTAATATCAAGAATAACTGACACTAATGAAACTTACTAAGAAGGAAATGATATAAACTTTGTTGATAGTCTATGTTACCAATAATTATCATTCATATAATGCTACCTAAAAATAGAAAAGATCCAGATTATCAACTCCTCAATAATATGGATTAGTCAAGGTTGTTCTATTAGGCACATAAACAACCTTATACTACCATTTCGAACTAAGTTTAAACTACTATCAATAGCAAACAGGTATATCTTTGCAAGTGAATGAGTTGTCATTCTTTTAAGTGTCAAACAAGAATTTTGGAATTAATTTACGAAAGACATCCAAAAAATGTGCACATTAAGGTATTGGCAAGCTCATATATATGGAAAACCAAGTAAAACTTATACTTGTAAAATACCTTATGGTGAATAACTTCATCAAGAAAAGGGTACAGTTGTTCAAACCCTGCTTTACCTTAGAACAGGACTGTCTCAAAACCCAAGAAGAAACCACAGCTGACATGGTGATGGTAGACATCTAAGATTGTGTTTTCTTTGTGCCACAAAATCAAGCTATTACCCAGATTCATAGTAAGGGGGGACAAACTGAGTGTGAAAAATTTAAAAGGAATGTGCCGAAAAGAGTATTTCATGTATTTCTAGTTACAAAATTGCAGTGATTATTAAGAAAGATATAGAAAATGCTGACATGTCTTCAACCATTTCAAACACTACTTGACTTCGCAATAGCCTTTGGCAGCACTTACGAAAATGGAAAATACCCGAGATATCAACTGACAGTGGGAGCTGCTTGATGAATATCTGAAATTAAACAATAGACATTTAAGTTCACCTTGAACACCTGAAGATAAGAAGATACCAGAAGGGAAGCAGCAAATAACAATAGCAGAGCAAGAAATATCTTCAACAGAAAAAGATATGCTGTTAGCCTTCAAAGAAGACAAAGATCTCTTTTATCCAGCTACTAAATCAAGACACATTTTACTTTAAAGTCAAAAATCACCCAATCTCTAGATAAGAGAAGGTATGCCATATCTCTTACTGATTGCCAGATGAGCATGAATTTCAAATAATTAAAATGTTAGAAATGAAACCAGCATAAATGAATTCTAACAAAATATAAGTACATATCCATATAGTATGTGTTCAAACATGTTAATGCATAATTAATTGATGTAATTTTAATTTTAGTATATACCCATATAACATGTTTAAGAAATTAATTGAGCAAGCATCCAATCAGATAACAAGACCTAAAGAATAGGCCATTATTAAATTAAATACAAACTATGGGTTAGTGTGGGAACAAACCATCAATAGGGATGAAGTGTTACAAGAACACGATTTCAGTATCATGTTTGTGGGATAGCCTAAAGAATAGCAGAAAAAATCAAAACCCAGGGGAAAGAAAAATTCTTAAAATTTTTATGAAGTATATTTAAGCAGTCAATCTTAGCTTAAGATTGAGCTTCATGGTTCCATCTACTAACCTGTATTCAAACCCTATATCCCATCCTGCTCCTTTAGTCGCATATATATATTTTATGTATATATTTGAGATGCGCGTCTAAAAGTTATAAAATTTTAACTTATAAATATTTTTTAATTATTATGAATTCTATTTTATTAAAGTACATAGATGCAACTCAAATATATCTATAGGAGCAAACATACTAACAAAATATTGATTTTTTTAAAAATATTTTATTATATGTCATTTTTTAAACTTTTTCTTTTTAGATTGTTTTTCATATTAAACTGTATATTTTATAAAATCCAAGATGGAAGATGCAACCATTAATTTTCCAAAAATAATTAAAGAGTTGGAAATATAATATTGTTTTAATCTTGGGAAGGAATTTTTAATTAAAGTTTTCACTTAAAATAAAATGGGGATTAAGATTAATGATTGTACTTTTGTTATAAACATTTTTGTCAAATCTATTTAATCTGGAAATATATTTGAATTTATTTTTGGACATTATCTTACAATTGCATCTTCAAAAACAATGGAGAAAGAAAAAGTAAGAATTTTTTTTAGATCAGAGATTAGATTTAGAGCTAGAATTAAGAAATTAAAAGCATTCCAGAAATACCTGAGTAGTATATAAAATGGCCTGATTTTAAATCACAAACAGATAGCTACGATTGAAAGAACTGTACTGTTAACATACTACACATCGCTGTGAAACTTAATATGATGTAGTAGTAAGTCCACCACCTTTCTGACTCTTGTGGATCATTTTTCCCGCTAATGTACCATCTAACTGCTGCCCTGAAATGAAGGAAAAGCCTAAAGAAGGAACTCTGGAATGCTAAAAAGAAGCTTGCTGATACCAAGAACTCACTTGGATCCTCAATCGCTATGCCTGAGCCGTACATTGAAAATAGACTCTTATTAACTCTGTACAAGGTAACTCTTATGCTGCTATTTGAAAATAAATCTAACCTAACTAATCTCAAATCCTGCTATCAAGATTTCTCCTAACGTATTGTTCAATTTTATCTCTTTTTAATTAATATGTAAAATGTAATTTGCTCTTAAATGATTTCTATATATTTAATTTTCTCTCATATGCTCTAACTTTCTTTAACTTTGGTGTGGTCATTTATTTATATATATATATTTATTACTTAATTTTATATGTCTATTTTAGTTATTAATGTGCCAATCTCAAGCAATCTGATGAGTTAAATTTTGTAAAATCTTTTCCTTCTTTTAAGTAAACCTTCATGAATTAAGGTTATTAACACCACCTTAAAGCATAATGCATTATTAAGTAATACGTTTGCCAGATTGTTTTTATGAATCAACATTTTAGATTCGTTTTTAGTATAAAAATTTGTTATTTGCTTAACTCTGAATTCTACCCTGGGTGAATCCAGAACTCAAGCTAATTAACGTTCTGAAACCTTATTTATTTTATAAATGTTATTAATCAATTCTGAAAGGGTGACCTATTAATTGTTTTCTATATATAACTGCTAGTTATTTTCTTTTTCCATACTCTTAAAATATCATAAGCTTAAATATTCAGTTACTCGTAAAATCCATGAAGGTGGGATTGAATTATTTTAAATGGCAGAAAAAGAGGGAATCAAATCTTAACGTATATTTTATTAAATGCAATCTAAATCTCTCTATATATATTCTAGTGGCATAGCATATTATTTATATAAATCATGGCATTCAAACTAGTGATTTATTTAAAGCAATAAATCATATTCAATGTCATTAGTGACATCTTTCCGTACTGCGTTACTGACATTCGGCATATCTTTGTGAATATAAATATTATGTGCTTCTCATCTGGGGATTGCGACAAGATCGAACCCATAGATTTCTTCTCAAACCTTGTCCTGAGGATTGTTGACCTTCTCAGGACCACTTATTTCGTATAAAAGGGCCTCTGGCGGTGATTCCAGCATGCCTAGCACATGCTATGCTTATCCACTTTCTTTGTATAAAAGGCCTACACGTGGTGACGTCCATGGCATGCCTGTCCACTTTTCTCTAAGCACTTCCCAAGAAGGGGGTCTTAGACTTCGTCTTTCATCCAGAAGCACGACTTTTCCTGTTATTTCTGCACCATTGTGAGTACCGCCACTTTTTCATATTATTTCTTTTGCTTATGACCTAATTTTAGTGCTGTAATATTAAAATTGCGTTCTGCTCAAAATATATATATGCCAAATATTACTAGTTTTGTTAATTAAAATGTTATTTCAGTTGTATTATACATCACACCATCATAATTTGTTCTGTATTTAAGTGTATATGCCTTGGGGAAAATAAAGCGTTCCTCTTACTATTGTTAATTAAAAGAATTTTCAATAAATATTTTGTCATATAACTAAATGTAATTTTCAAATGTGTTTTATTTATTTTCATGACTGTAATGGCATGAAAATAGTTTATATTATATCTGTAATGAATCTCAGAGCGCTCCCCGAAATAATATGTTAGTCACCATGTTTCCGAACCATAATCAAAGCGTTAATGGCAATATTATGTAATCCTTTTAATAAACGATTGGCATCTTAATATGGGACCCACCAAAGATGTGATTTAATGTATAGTATATGTCATTTAAATAATAAAAGACCATATGAGAAATAATAGCGTGATATGTAATTATCTACCATTTGGTAGACCGCTTGCTCATTCAAGCACATACTAATATATGCAGTTAATTCATAATGTATATAATTTGTCATTATATTAAACTAATTTTTATTGTCTAACTTGTTTGAGTAGTTCAAATTCTTTTTTCTCCACTTCCACATGTACAACTACATATATGAATATTTTAATTTAGTTAATATTGAGTCTCATTGTCTTCTCCGCTCTGCTAGTGGGCTAGATTTAAAATAAATTCTCGTGTCCCATCATTATATGTTATTCATTAACTTATGGAGTGGGTTCGAATTCAGGTTGGTCCCTGACCTAAATCTCAGGCTTAACTGGGTTTGAAGTACATTTCGTGAGTTCCAGCTCATGTTAGATGGATAAACATGTTTTGACAGGTACAATATCTGTTCTCCCTTTACAAAAGCAACATAGGAACATTATAAAATACTTAGATTTTTATTATTATTTTTGTAACCCTTAAAGCGATGAATGTATGGATGTAATTTTTGTGTTCCTTAACTAATCACATACAAATCTGTGTATAATTCATCAACTATATTTTGTTTATGTTATCACAAATAAATATTTGTACTTCTGGATTGTATGATTAATAGAATGGAAAAAAGTTGAACAAATATTATTTTACAAACATAAAAAGTACACTGCTTATACAGTAATATGACATCAAATATTAACATTATCACACTTTCTTGGTAATAGCTGCTATGAGTTGATGAAAAAAAAAATTATTAAAAAAAAGTTTCTGAAATCTAGAATTTTAATTTTTTTTAAATACAAAAATTAAATAAACTGGTATCATAAATGTGCTGAGTAAAAAGCTTTTAATACGACTAGATAAATTAGAAATAAGTTACACATCATTTTTCAATTTCATAATCTGTATTCAATATGGACATTTTTTTTTAATGCTAAGAGACAAAACATTTTTAACTACAATAAGTACTCTTATTTAAAAAAAAAATTTGATATATCTTGACAAAATTAATATAAGGCAAACTTTTTATGTACTACAAAACTATTAAATATATATATATTTTTCTTGGTTATTTTAATGTAAAACCATTTATATTGTGCCCTTTTTATATGGGTCTCCATAAATTGTTGTATCCATCTAATTAAAAATTTTAAATTTAAGTCATATTTTATTATAAGATTTTAATTTTATTTATGATAATCTTTTAACAAGTGTAATTAAAGTAATTCATGAGTATTTGATATGTGGAAATTGTGCTGATGTTTGAGAGAGACATTTCAATGGGAATGATAATAGTATATGGTTGGGAAAACTGGCCATATTCAATACTGCATTAATAAATTTAATAAATAAATGTTTAAAGTTAAAGTTTTAAAAGACAAGTTAAAATTAAATGCATATATTTGCTGTTGATAAAAATTAATATTTAATAAATGAATATAAATATTTTAAGTGTTAGTAATACATAATAGAAGAATTAATGTTGGATTTTAATAATATCGAATTATTATTTTAAAGTTGTTATAAGATATTATTTATTTTTAAAAAAAATATTTATTTTTAAAAAAATGCATTGTTAATTTATTTTTAGATTATAACAAGCGTTTGTAGCTTTGTTGTAAAAAACAGATGTTAATTAAAATACGTACACACATGCTTGGGAGTATTTTAGTAAAGTTATAAAGCTATTCTAAAAATTTTATTATAAAATTTATAAATATTATTTTGGCTATCGTGAAATAAAAATAAAGATAGTGAATGTGAAATATTAAATTTGATTTTTAAAATATTGCTTAAAAGCATAGCGAATAAAAATAGACTTAATTTATTTATAAAAATAATCTTATAAAAGTTAAACGTGTAATTAAGTAAGAAAGAATGTTTTAAAAAAATGTTTAATAGATTTAAATAAATGACAAAGATTAATTTAAGAATTTAATAATGTGATAGATAATAAATATTAAATAAGTCATTATTTATTTTTAATTCTGTCTTGTTGGTGAAATATGTAAATAAGCTAGCAAGTCAATTGTTTAATTCACCAATCAAGTGGGAGTTTTCTTCCGGTATAAAACCAAGGTTCAATTGTTAGGAGGTGACTTGTGATTGAAATTCTTGAAGTAAAGAGTGCTATTAAAATAGCTAAGTGATTATAGACGCTCTTAAAATCGTTTTAAAATTATTAGAGAGTAGTTTTTAAAAAATAGTTTATAAAAATTACCGATGAACATGCAGTGTTAATTTATTGTAGTTCCCTATTAATCGTTTCCTATTAATGCTCAATTTACTATCAAATAATCATCAAGACATCGTATGAGGATAAAATATATTGGAAATTTTATACTGAAAATTTAACAAACGCTGGATTGACTAGCAGAGTTATTAGATGCTTAACAGTAATACGTTGGACTTTATATAAATTTAAAAGCTAATGATAATTGATTTTTTATAAATCAGATATTAAAAGCATGAGAAATACTTCTTTATGAAGCAAGTATTTGTAAAGTATAAATTTAAATATATCTTGGTAAAGATATAATATGTAACAGTAATTATATAAATATTTGCCTTGTTAAGTCTTTATAGTTTAAAAGACTAAATTTTGATAGTTTATAAGGCAAATAAATCGGAAGTTAATTGGCCAAGAAATACTTATAAGTAAAAAATTATTGTAGTATTAAAGTCTAAACGCTGGTCGTATAAAAGACTTTAAAAGTAATCTTACCTGAATATCTGTTATGGAATGCGCAAATCAAATCTACATGTGGATATCCAAGTAAAGTTAGAAAATAATTAAACAAGAACTTATAAATTATAAACTAATGCTAAAAGATAATAACTTTTAATTAATATTTTTTTCTTTAAGAAGAGATGAATATGGATCCTATAAACTATTTTAATTTTATTTTTGTTTTTCTGATGGAACTGACTTATTTTCATTTATTTTTTAAAAAAAAAACGTTTTCATTTTTGTCATAAAAACTTTTAAAGAACACGTGATGTACCGGAAAAGGAAGTAATGTTTAGTGAAAATTTGTGCCTAGGAAAAAGAACAATAACAACTGGATGAAAACACCGTTGGATGTTACGTAATATGTCTTAATTATTAACTAACATAAATATTAATTAATTATTGGATTATTAAAGATAGGAAAGGTACATTTACATTTTTTAAAAAAAATAACTAAATACTAATATAAATTTTTATTTGCATAAAGTTTATTTTATAATTATACAACACGTAATATTTTAAAGAATAATTGTTGAGTGTGAATGTGAAATTATTTTGTAAAACTGGAATCCTGGAGGACATCGTGACGGACTGTACATTGAAGTATTATTTATGGTAAAATTGTGTAATAATAATAATGATTTGATGTATTTACTATGTTTTCTTTAGATCAACCAAATGTTATATGATTATTGAATGAATGTATTAATATTTAAATAATATATACGCACAAGACTAATAATAGCAGTTTTATTTTAATATGCATATTTTTTTATTTTAAATTGATGATGTAAATTTAATACAACGTAATATGATACCCTAGAAATAATTATATGATTCTTTCGTGAATGAATTTCAATGTTTCTGTTCCAATATTAGAAGTCAGATTTATTATACTAGTGTAGGTTTTTTTTTTTTTTTAAAGTTAGTAAGAAGTATATAAGGTCTATATTTTATTTTATTTTTATTAGATGAGTTACGTTAATTTTATATAGAAATTTATATTTTGATTGAAGGCTTACTGTAAATAGATAATGAGGTATAGGAGAGTTTGGATCGTTATTATTTTTTGTTTTAAAATTGGTCATTTGTTTTACGGAAATTAAATAGGGTTAAAATGACTTTTGTAGGTAGTAATTTTATAAAGGAATAGGAATAATAAGTAAGGAAAAGTAATGATTTAAAATGGAAAAGAATCATAGAATTTATTTGATATAATACTTTATAAAAGTTGAAATTATTGAATGATTTTAAATATTATTTTTTTTTTAAAAGTACATATACGTATTGCATATTCTAATAAGACATGTGGTATGACATTATATCGGAATGAAATAAACAGTGATAATCAATAATTGTTGTTATACTACAAAGTTATATCAGTTGATACATTAATTAATATTTGAGTCATACTGATAATAAATGTAATACAGCCTTATACATTATAATATAAGTAACAATAGGACTTAAGTGAAATAACATTTAAATTATTAAAGTTTGTTTATTTACATACATGCTACATGAATGATATCTTACATAAATTCTTTTCTTATATTAATTGATAATAAGTAATGTTTATGTAAATTAAAGTCATAAACTTAATTGAATTTTATTAATAAAACATTCTCTGAAATGTATAAACTATCTACTTATAGTTATGGAAATAATAACAGTGTAAAAAATCTTGTATTATTATTTTTCTTATTTTTTTTTTTTAATTTTCTTTAGTTCCATTTAAATGTAAATAGTGTAAATAAAGTATTTGTTAAAGTTAATGTAAATAAATTTGTTAAGTTGTTTAAAAGATGTGTTGAATTCATTATTTTGCACCACAGCATTTGACAACAGATAATTTGAATAAACATAATATTTGCACAATATGAATTTATTATTTGAGTAAGAAACATAATATTTTCTTAATATAATTTATAGAAATTGATTGACATTAACATATGATATTACAATGGTCATAAAGTAATTATAATGCACAGTATAAGAGTATAATACTATTTATTGCCACAGATTATTAAAATATAAGATTTTGGTCTATTTTAAAATTAAGATACTATATGGAAATGAAAGACATGTATATGATTTACTTATTTTCTTAATGATTAAAAGTATAACCTAATAGATAAGATTAAGATATACCCTAAAGATTATTATTATTGTTAGTGATTATTATTAGAATAAGTTAGGTGTATTTAGGTTTGATATTAAATCCCTTATCATTCCTATCTACATGAATTATTATTACTTTAAGATAATTAGAAGAACCTGAGATCATTTTAGTTATATTTCCTTAACAATAGATTGAGATTTATTTATCTATTATTATTAAAGATATTTCATTTATAAAAGCCATAAGAATGCTGTAGAGTTAGTAATAAGATAATGTAGAAGTATTAGTATTCTTATGCCATTGAGACAGTGTCTTGGAAAGACATTGACTCAATGTAAATCTGATTACCAATTGTAACTTCACTTCACAGTCTCATGATTTTAATTAAATATTTATTTAATTAGTATATAATATTGAACTATATTAATTTTTGATAAGTTTGTAATAAATCTGATAAGTTATAATATTATAAAAATATATTAAAGATAGTTGTACATATTTTAGCCGAGCATAATAATTTGATTGAGCTAGTCATATTTTAAATTATATCATATATCGAGAAGTGAGGGTACAATATAAATTATAATTCTATCATGAATTGTTTCTGCAAACATATCTTTCAATCAATTAGCTTTTGACATAATAAATAATAGAACTAATGTGTGCATATACTTGCAGAAGACATCTGTAAATGAGAAATAAAAGATAACATTTGACTTTTAAAATTTATAAAGGTGCTATTTATTTTCATGCTAATTTGACACGTTATCCAGAAAAGCATTTGCAAATAAACATTTAGCTGTCTATAGAATAGATAATATAATATTAAGATAGTAAGCCAGCTCTAAAAGACAAGACAATATGTATAATGACCTATTTAAGGCATTCAGTTTAAATTAGTAAATCTTCTTATCACTTCATGAGCTTTATCCATGACACTTATCAGTACATTAATAACAGCTTGCTTAGTAATAAGGTTTTAATAGTTTTCCTTCTCTTAGAAACATAACTATGAAATCTGTCAGCTTTGGAAAGCTTACTTAAAGTGCCTGTCTAATTATGGCATCATTGCAAAGAATCAGAATGTAATTTTTTTGTTTTCTCCTTTTTTTCTTTTCATTTTCCTCAATCAGGAGTTGAATAAAAAAAACTTTTGTGTTCTAAAAAGCTTATTTCTCTATTGGTCCGATTAATCTTCTTACATAACATAGTATACAGCTTGTTTAAATTAGTAACGAAAACTATAAAGATAAATTACTAGACACTATAGTATTTAACTAACCATTTCTGATATTTTGCATTTAGGAATCCATTAAAAACTTCTCCAAGTGATCCAACATGGTGAAGATTGTCCAGAATGATAACAGTTGGAAGGTCACCAGCATTACTAGAAAGACAAAAAAAATGTAAAAAAGTAATTAAATAATTTTTCAAATAATTTCATTCATAACAAATAATGAAAGCATAAAATACACTGTTTCTTTCTTTATTTCCAATGCACATTTTTACCATTTTCTTGAAAAAATGCCTACTCTCCATGTGTTTTGGAGATGACAATTTGGCCACGAAAATGTCAGTAGATGTTAATATAAATGGCAAAGATAAAATAGTCATTAAATAAACTATTGCAAAATGGTAGTCTCACCAGCAGTTCTAGCTTAAAAAATAGCAAAGAATATAAAACATTCTTCATCAGGCTGGCTTGCCAACTGACAGAATGTGAAGATTTTTGATTTTCCTCTAAATAAGAATATTTATCCATTTAATAATTAACATTATGATTTTCTAGGTTAGTTACGAGTTTTTAAATAATAATAAATTTTGTAAATTAAATATTATTTATTGCAAAATAGAAATTTAGTCTATTATGTTAATCTTTTTATTTGTATATAAATAAATAACATCTAAATAGGTTATTTAACAACAAATATCATACACTAATTTTAACTCTTGATTGAACACTGAAAAAATTCCCCCAAGATGTATTTGGCTTGGATTTGAACTTAATATATATTTAGAAAATACATAGCAAACCTTTAATTTTCTTTAAATTATTTTGAAATCATTTCATTTTCTGGCGTAATATTATATTTTCAATATGATAATAATTAATTATTAATATATAACAATTATTACTCAACAGGAATCAATACAAATCACCGAAGCTAATTCTGTAGAAATATCTAACTGTTTTGTCTTACCAAAACACTCCAAGCAATGACTATATTTTATCTTTAATGATTCCGAGAAAGTTTTTAGTTAAAAATCCATGCTTTTGTTTAATCTTAGACTTTCTTACATAATTTATTTTAATTACTAAATGCCTACATTCTTGGTATGCTAGTAATGTTTAAATTATTACCACTATGATTACATTTCGCCACTATCATTTTCAAGAATTAACAATCCATAGCAGGATGGCCCCTTCAAGTTTAACTCCTGATCCCTAGCCTCTCTTTTCTATAAGACAACACACAGGAAACTGCATTATTTCATCCATCCATCTCATATATGATTTTTTTCTAGGTCCTTTACAATCTTTTGGAATCTGGTTTACGATTTTAACTGACCAGCTATCAACATGTTTTCTCAAAACCTAAACACTTCAGCTTCATTTCTGTTTCTTAATTCTTACAGTGATACCTGCGCATGCTCCCTCACCCATATATTTTGATCTCTTGCTATCCCCTAACATACATCTCTCCAAACTACATCGAGTAGTCTGAAATTTCTAAATTGTTTTTCTGGTAAGTATTCAAGTCTCAGATTCATAAACTGATAAAAATGTACATACCAAAACTTTCCTTTTCAAACACAGGTATAATTCTTTTTAATATTATTTCTACCAAAAGAACTTCATTGAAGTCTAATTTTAGGATCAATTTTTTATCCGTTATATTCCCATCTGTATTAATAATATTACTAAGGTATTTGTAATAATTAACTTCTCATTCATGATTATAAATTTTTGCTTTCTTCTGAGAAAATTCCATGGAACATTACTTTAAGTCTTTTTAATATTTATCTTTATAGACTTATTTTCATCTAATAATTCTCACATTTCCTAAATTCCTAAAACATTATTTGAAAAACAATCATATTATCTGCAAAATCTAGATAACTTAAATAATCTCCATTTACTATTACTTTATTTCCCATTTTAATCCGCAAAAATATTTATTGTAAAATTTCCTTAAAAACTTTCCGAGATATGGAACCATACCCTTCTCAATGTGGACTCTCTTACTATCACCAATAATTTAATCAATGCTGTTGCGGATTGATATATATTCTATAGAATATGGCAATAATTTTGGATATACTTTAACCATCACAGAATCAAATGCCTTTTCAGAATCTACAAAGTCAAAGCATAATGCCAACTCATATTCATTGGCCTTTTCTAGAACTTCTCTCAATACTTGGATGTGATCCACTTTTAAATCCAGCTTGTTCTTTTGGTTAGATAAAATTCAAAATTCACAAGTTGCAATTATCTTAATAAAGATTTTGTGTTACCAATAGAAGACTGAAATTTCCAATATCTTCTTGATCATCTTCCTCAAAGATCAATATTACACTGCTGCAGTCTTTACATATTTATCATTTAGACATATAGTATATAACTTTGCCAACAATTCTTCTATTTCCTCATCTGCTTCTTTTAAGATATCAATTATAATTCCACCATTTCTGGAGTTTTTGCTGTCTTTATAGATTTTGTTGCATGTTTCACTTCATTAAATGCCTCATAACTGCAGTAGATACTTAGTTTTCTAGTTCTTCTTTGCTATATAGTTTTTTTAATAGAACTCTTTCCCACATTTCATGATGTCATCTCTCTTTTTAGTAATAGTCATTTTTTCTTCTTATTGCAGAATTAACTTTCCTTTCAATACTAATATGGTGTTTTGCATTTCTGAGACTTTCTTTCATTCCAAATCTTCCTTGCCAATTCATAGTTATATTTTCTTATAATATATCATTATTAATTCTTTTTGTATCATTTTACCAAATTCTAGATATTCAATTCTTCTTAAAGGAACATTTAAATACTTTTTTTATATTCATTCATTAGCTTTTATTTACTGGTAACGTGCTATTTTTTTTGTACTAACTATCTTTCTTGTAATTCTTAAAAGAATATCAGTTATATTGCTTCTTGGATTTCATTCAAGTCTGCTTTCAAATCTGTTAAGATTTTAAAATAACTTGGCAAATTCTAATTTAAATTCATTGGAGTATTTCTGAAGATTAGGAATATCAATTGTTATTATTGACCTTCTTAATAGTTTTTGTCTCTCTAATTCTACATTAATATATATATCTTACATTTCATTAATCAATAATCTCCTTCTGTGTTGAATCTATTAAAAACATTACAATTTGGAAATATGTATTTTCTGTTAATAGAAATATAATCTAATTGCGCTCTATTGTTATTTGGATACTTCCATATTCATTACCATTCCACATTTTCCTAAAAAAAAAAAAAAAAAATTGTAATATATAGTTTTTCTTTTTCTATAAACTCTATAAGTTTGTATCTTATTTTATTTCCACCATCACAATCAAATTCATACTAACATTAAAATCTCCCATGATATATATCTGTATAAAAATCCTCTACTTCATCAAGTTGCTGGGGCATAATTCTGAATTATATGCACTTTAATATTGTTCATTATAATGAGTAATCTTGCCACTCTATCTGATATAACATCAGTATTGACAATATCATTCTTCCATTATTTATTTATAATGAATCAAACTTTAACTTTAAATCCTCTTGTACTTTTCATAGATTAGAATCAAAGGTCTCTCTGAGGAAAAGTTCTAATTATCTTGGTAAAGACTAAAAGATCTTCTTTATTACTCATTTTAAATATCAATATTACTATCATGCTGTTTCGATCATCTGCTGCATCTTGATCACTTAAACCTTTGGTATATAACCTTTGCTAAAAAATTTTCTACTTCTTCTCGTCTCTATTATGATATCAATAATAATTCATTTATTTCCTGAAGCTTCACAAATTTTAATAGCATATTTCATTTAAAATGATGGCCAATTCAGAAGGTAAAATAATTGTAGAGGATACTTTGTTTTCTTGTTCTTTATTATTATATAATTCTTTATAGAACTTTTCCACATGTTTAATGATATCTTTCCTTTTAATAATAATTCCACCTTGTCTTCTTATTGTAAAAGTGATTTTCCTACCAATACCATTTTGAGATTTTCTATAACCATAGCCAAATTTATCTTCAGCACGTTCAACTTTCAATCACTTAACAATTCTAGCATTAAAGTCTCCCATAACAATTTTAAAATGTTCTTTAATCTGTTTCAAAAGTATTTTGCATAACCACAAAAGAACTCCTCTACTTCTTCATTTCAATGAGAATATGTTGGAGCATGAACCTGAATAATCTGTATTTGGTTTATTCCATCAACTGCCACAAAGTTTTTCCTTTCACCTTTTATTTATAAACAATCCCACTCCACTTGTGCTTTTAATATTTGTGCCTTTGTAGTAGAGTACATGACCATTTTTAAAATCAATTGTCCAAAAAAAATTTTTCCTCCCCCCACCTAAAAAAAATAATTTTTTTTTAAAATTAAAAAAAAAAAAATAAATATATTTTTTCCCCCAAAAAAAAATAAAAAAATAAAAAAATAATAATACCAAAAAAAAAAACAAAGGGTTTGGGTTTATAAAATATAAAAAAAAAAAACACAAAAAACTCTCTATGAGGTGGGGAGCACCCCCCTATTTTATTTAATAACACATTTCTAACTCTTTTTATACACACCATATCTCATATAACCAACAAAAACATCAACCCACCTTATTTTTTAAAAAAAAAAAATATAAATAATTTTTTATTTTTTTTTTTTTTAATAAAAAAAAAAAAAAAAAAACAAAACTTCCCAATTAAACAAATAATATGACTAAATGCGCAAAAACACAGACAATGGTGAAGCTAAGTACAAATTGTAGTATTAGTTTTGGCTGAGCGCTTTATCTTCTCATATAAAGTGGATTGTGCGGGCATGATAGAAAATACATGCAACCAATATTTAAATATATGCAAAGTGGATTAGAGAATCCACCTTTTGGAGAGAGAGAAGCATGTTTCATTCTGGTTTTTAATGTAGGTACAATATCTACATTAAAAACTGGAAAAAAAACATGCTTTTCTCTTTCCAAAAAGTGAAATCTCTAATTCACTTTGCATATATTTAAATATTTGTCGCATACATTTTTTATTGTGCCCAATACCTATATTAAAAAGTGGAAGGAGTATGCTTCTCTCCCTCCAAAAAAGTGGATTCTCAAATCCATTTTGCATATATTTAAATATTTGTTGCATACATTTTCTATTGTGCCCACACAACCCACTAGCTATGATTATGAGAAGATAAAACTTCTCGAAAGCGCTCAGCCAAAATTAATACACAATTTGTACTTAGCTTTAACATTGCATGCATTTTAGCACATTTACACAATAAAATATATAAAAGCTGCTAAAATTAGTAGAGACCCTCCACTGAGTTAGACATAAACTTACCATAATTCCAAAACGTATCTTTTTTATGTGAATATAATGTTCAGGTATTTATACAGAAAAGGGTAACCATATATTTTTTGTCTAAACACTTTTATTTGTGCTTAGTAAGCTTTAAATATATTATATGTCATATTTTTAGCTCATTCATTTCTTTAGTATTCATAGTTAGTAAGTATACTTAATAGTTTTATTTATTATTCAAAAATATTTAAAATTTCTTCACAGCACCCACTTCTTCGATAGAAAGATACTAGTCTCTTTTTTATTTATGGTAAATCGATCGTTGGCCATCGTTCAAGCCTCTCTTTTATCTTTCGTTTTGTGTTCTCTTTCTCGGTGCACACAATTTCAGCTTCCGTTAGGTTGAATTTATGGCCATGCTGTTGCTCAAAAGATCTGAATACTCCTTTATATTTACAGACCATGAGCTACAGCTAGACCATCCATAAATTAAATCTGACGACAGCTGAAATTGTGTGCACTGAGAGAGAGGGCAGAAAACCAAAGGTTTAAAAAGTTTAGACGATAGCCAAAGATCGATTTGCTTATAAACAAAAAGTGAATAGCATTACCCCATCGAAGAAGTGGGTGCTATGAAGAAATTTACATAAGGAATAAAACTATCAGGTGTACTTACTAACCACGAACCCTAAAGAAATGAACGAGCTAAGAATATGATATGTAATAAAAGTGTTTAGACAAAAAAATATATGGTTATCATTTCTGTATAAATGTCTCAACATATATATTACTAATATAACATAAGCTTATTATATTTTGATAAAATAGATTTTATTAAGAAGATAACATTTTTCTCTACCCAACTTTCTATCATGAAAAGTTCAGAATGAAGAAAATTATATATTCGTTGGAAATTTTATGAACTAATGAAAATACTATCTATAAAGTTGAAAATTTTTAGATTACTTTTTACCCCAAAAAATATCTATATTATTTATTAAAAAAAAGCATTTAGTTAATTTTTTTATCTACTTTTCAATACTTTTATGATTCATCCTTATAAAAGAAATAAATTATTTCAATTTGACATAATGTTGAAAAAGTAACTGTCTATTGTAACGGTAAGAAAAGTAGAGCTGCTTTAACCTAACCTAGAGATGCAGATAGAGGGGGTTCGAACCTCACCTACTCCTCTAGATTGCTACTAAGCGACTTACTCCCCAAACCTCACTAGAATTTAATCTTAATGTATGCCCGGTGGTCAGGGAGAGAAGAGACCACGAAAAGGAATTTTTACATATATAATGATCAGATGTATATACGTATGTCACAAAAGAAAACAATACTAAGTGGTTTTATTTATAGTGAATGAAAGATAACTGAAACTTTTATTATTTACATTAAAAGAATTCATACCATGCTTTATTAATAGAACGCAGGCTATTTTCACTGCAATCGGATAGACATATACGAAACATCCATTGATTGTAATGATAAGAACAGACAAAATTTTACATTATAATATCATCTTTAAAATATTCCAGCCAATGGAAGTGTTACATAAAGGAAATCAAGAGAGAGAGACATGATTCATTAACTCTGTGGTTGGAGAACATAGAAATAAATAGGTGGTCAAACTCAACTAAACACTTTGGACAGGTTTAAATCACAACCCTACTTATGATTTAAGAAGAATGATAAAGTGACCCCAGCAGGAATTTCCAGCCATAATTGAAACATTTCTATGAGATTTTGAGAAAGATTTCCTAATAAATATAAATATACAAGACCATGCACAAAGGCGAGAGCATATAGTGGGCTGTGAGGCTCGAGACATAACAGTTACCAAGAGGTTAACACAAGACCGGATAGCTCTCCGTCTCTAAACTAGGTTAGAGAGAAAAATGGAACCCGTTCGCTAAACGCGTGACCCGGATTCAGGATCGGAGTTTTTGTTGCTTATGTCCAGTTACGTACATTGAAGGGACTGATATCGACATGAGATCCAGAACAATTTATTTATTTTTCAGAAGGTCCGAATGTAGGTATGTTAACCTAAGCAAACTTGGCAAAAGAAGCACTGTCATATATGCTGAGCGGCCCAGTAGATCACCCGAGGCACGATGCCATATAAATACGGTCAACGACCTTTAAATTTAAAAAAGAAACCCTCTGCAAAATATATATATTAAGAAAGCTCAACTATCACTGAAAATCCGCAGAAAAATAGTAACTTCCCTTTTATAAAATTCAGATCACTAAAACAAGAGGGCGGATATTTTATTGATTTAGTTGAAGTTTAACCAACACACCCCAGAGTCAATGCTATTTAATAATTTTTAATACATATTGTCAAAATGTACTCTCTCTTATTACTAAAATATAAATGCGAACGTTTTATTTCACGCTCTTCAAAATATAACATTAAATTTGTAACCCTTCATTGACTAAAATATACAGGCATTTGATAAGGATCTTTCTTTTATATATATACAAAAAAAAAAAACTAAGTTAAAGTTTGGAAAGTTTTATAATAGAATATTTAGCAATTTAAATCTTGATTTTAAAATAGAGTTTTGCACTTTCTATGATTTGCTTCCTTTTCTTTCTAAATAAATATTTATATAAAATAAATAACTTAATTACGGGAGTATAATGGCGGAAAGTTAAACGAAGTATTTTTCAATTAAATTAATAAGAACTATGGCCGCCATTATATATAATAACCCCTCCCATTACGATATAAAAAAAAAAAAGAAAAGAAAGCAATTAATGAAATATAATTTGACAAGATACGAACACATAGATTTAAAAAAAAACATATATATAGAAAAACATCATTCTAGCTAGAGTGAATTTGTAAATTACAAAGAGATTTTTTTGTTAATTTATGGTAACGTTACCGGTAACTAGATGGGGTGGGTCAAGATGAGTTCATTAGAGGTTTACCGCAAGTCTTCACGAATGGTTCTTCAACTTTGTTTTTCCATGTTTGAGGGCAGATATTCACGGATACAGGGCAGACACTTTAGTTCTCTGGCTGGCTTACATGATTAGAACTCCGGCCTCAGGAATGGCTCAGGAGAGCGAAGGCAAAGAGGTTACCCCTGCATTTTTGCAGAGCAACACATTTCTGGATTTTTTTATTTATATGCTGAAAGAATAGAGTGCAGCTTGAAGTAAGTACAGCAAGCAAGAGTTCGCTATATTGTCCAATCTTTCAGCAAAATTTCTTCCAACAAAATTCTTAAGATTTTCTCTCTGACCTTCAGCACTGGTTACCCGCAAGCATAAGACCAAGAACAAAAGAAAAGTTCTTTATTTATACCCTTTTTCCATTATGTCTTTAATCTGCTAATTAGTAGCAAATCATGCCCGTTGTTTCAAATTTTTCCTGTTATCTATTATTTTATCTAACTCAGAAAAATGTTTTATTAATTAATTCCTTTTCTTAATGGATTCTATTTAATTAAGAAAATTTTTATCTTATCGAATTCTACCAAATATATTTTAAAAATAGTTGCAAATATAATTTTAACTTTCTATATTTTATTTTATTAAATCTTTTCTCTTTAACACAATTCCTTCTTTAATTTAGGCAACTATTTGAGAAAACGATAAATTTATTTTGAAAAAGAAACATACATTCACTGCGGTTGGACTTAGGGTCTTAGTTAGTCCACAGTGAATGGTGAAGCCAGCATATATATATATATTATATTTGTATATATATATGCACAGCTTCACTATATATATGTAGAGACGTTTTTCTACATGTATAATGAATATTTAAATTTTCTTCTTAACTCAATTTCTCAAAACCACCAAATTATGTTTTCAGGGAAAAAAAAATTATTAAGAAATTTCATAAAATTTGCTAAATTTAATAAACAAGGCAAAAAAAAAAACACTTCAAAAATAAAAAAAGTACACCTGGGTCTCATTTTATGCAGTAGATAGGTTCCACACAAAACCCGCCTTAAAAACAATCACACAAAAATAGACTTAATTTACATTGAAAAATGGGGGATAGGTGCTGTAATTTTCAAAATTCGCATAAAAGCAAAGCAACAAGAAAAAATTATTTTAAAATTCACATTAAAAAAAATAAGCAAATAAAGTATAACTAATAAAAAATTTCAAATATTTGAAAAAAATTAATACAAGACAAACTTTTTTTACTTTTTTTATTAATACAGTATTTAATTTTACATTTTTCATACATATTTTAATCATTACTGCTAGCGTTCATTTATAAACTGGTAAGAAATCAGACTCGATGTGATGTATTGTGGCTTCTCCTTAAACGAAGTCAAGAATCTCTCAGCAAAAATGCCCAGAGAAACCTGTTAGCCACTTTATTTTTATTCATGATGTGATGTACATCTAGCGCCATTTTCAGTCTGTGCTGTGTTAATGGTTTTCTGTTTCTATATTAAAAAATGAGATTGAAATCAAAGCAAAAAGATTATGCATTATCATTAGAAAGATTATTTTCAGTTTATAAAATCTTCGTTTTTTATTTTAAAAATCTAAAAGATTATTTATTTCTGTTGTATATAACAAAATACATTTTAAAAGTTTAAATTTTTTGAATATTTATTGCGATATTTTTATATGTAAGTATAAATCTATTATTATTATTTATTCATTAGTATAAATAGGTTATTTACATAGAAGCTAAGTTCTAAATACAGCTTCAGGCCATATTCACGTTAGCTGCTAATATAACGTTATATTTTTGAAAAAAAAAAAAAAGTATTTCAAATCAAAATAAGTTATTAATAATTTAAATTTCTTGATATCTAATGAATATAGTGAAATATGAAAGATATTAAGAAAAAACATGAATCACATAACTTCAAAATCGCATTAAAATAATCTGCATAAAACGAGACCCAGGTGTATATTATTTTATAAGAAAAAGAGACAACACTAAACATAGTGTCTTTCATAGTTATGGTTATAATTCTTTCCTGAATTAAATAAAAAATTCAATATTTTAATCTATAAAAAATATTAACAGCTACCCCAAATCTTAAGAGAAAAATTAATTAAAATATGTAAACAGTTGAATGTAGCTTGTAAGTTCACAATAATTTAAATGTAATTAACAAATACATTGATGCACAACAGCCAAAAAAAATAACCTTTATGGGTAAAAAAAAGTATAGCCAGTTCTTGAATTCCACAATTAATACATTCCCCATAAGGTTTACATTTAAGTCAAAAAATTTATGTACTAAATTATGGTGATATATTGAAGAGCCATTTCTTTTAATGATTATATTTCCAGAATGTTTCTATATCGAAGATGTTTTTATAAAGCATATAATATTTGAAGAAATGTACGGATGCCCTCAGTTATGAATTTTTTTTAATTTAAAAAGCTTCTTTTGTTAATGAATGAAAAAAAAAAGGTGTATTTCCTTTCGTTTTCATACCATTAAATTGAATTATTATTCAGTTTTAAGAGATATAACGTATTTAAAACATTTTGCATGCTTTCTGTAAATTTTATGCATAACAGACATCTTCTATACAAGTTAAGAACTGTCTATAACTTATGGTAAATGGAGGTATTCAAATGAAAGCTAAAAAAACTTTTAAAAACAATACATGAGATTAAAAAAAAAAATTAAACTAAGATATAGTGATGGGTCACACCCAATCTTTGGCCATATTTAGTCTATTACAACTCACCTGCTTTCGCACTGTTCAGCCACATTAGACAAGTACTGTCTCAATTCTTTAGAAGACTTGTGATCAACGTTAAATGTTGCAATGGTTCCAGCTGTAAGTGACTTGCCTGACCTGAATAATAATATATGATGTTCACAATTATAAACAATAGGCTATAGATATCAATGCTTTAAAATAATCCTTATTTTTTTCTTACCTTAACACTAAATATTCTGCTAATTTTTGCGCCAAGTATGTTTTACCAGTTCCACTTGGCCCACACAGAATAATCCGCCGATGTTCAACAAGCAGAGAAACATATCGATTGATGATTGATTTAGGAATAAGAGTTTCAAAGGCTAAGGCATCAACACTATTTTGCTTGGTATCTGAACAACAACAAAAAAATAAAGTGTAATATTAAATTAGGGCAACTAATATAAATTAAATGATTAAATATACTATACACACCTTTTAAAGTTAATCGAATTTGCATATTATCGCCAACCAAATAACCACAGGGCAAGAGTTCTGGGAGTTCAGCATCTATATTAATAAAGAACAATGATGTCAATATAATTTCCTATTTGGAGCAAAAGTAATTATGAACCTCATAATCATATTACATGCCATAAGATTAATATATATAATATTAATATCACCTAAGTTCTTTATTACTTTTTACAGTAAAAAACATCAACGATATTAATATTATATGAATTTGGCAATGCAATAAGAAAAATAAAATTATTAATATATATATATATTAAACAACTAACAGCATCTCATATATATTACATTATAAAACTCTTTTCAAATTTCATATAGATATATAAAGTATATTATTTTATACGCTGCTTGATAAAATGGAATGTTATTGGTACCACATAGTAATAATAAAATAGTAACACATACAATGAAAAGGTCAGGAAACTAAGTATCCTCTTCTACTAGTTCATTGTGGAATTTATTGGCCATTAAAAAAAATGAGGAATGAATTAATTCCAAAATGATTACAGATATTTCTTTTTTTTTTTTTTTTATAAAAAAAAAAAACAAGTTGTGATAGCAATCATGTTTCTTCGTAATGTATTATATGATACTCTTAAAACAACTGAAGATCTTTTAATAATTAAGTGTATGAAGAAGTCATTGGTAATAGTGTAGATTTATATTATAAGATTATGTAACTGAATTTACAGTTATTATTTATAATTTTCAAAGTCTTTCAATAATTTTCTATTCTTTCATCCTTTTCTAAAATTATTAGTTTTTTTTTTTTTTTAAAAAAGATACAATATGAAACGACTATAATAAAAATAACTATGATATAATTACATCAAACTAGCTTTTACCTCTAACTCATTTCTAAAACAAAAAGATGCATATTCTATAAAATTTCTAAGTCAATTCAAACCTTGAATTTTCTAGAGAAGTAGTATAATAAATTATCAATGTCTTTCATCCTCTTAATCTAAAACGTTTTTTAATTACATTAATTATTCATGTTGCCAATAGATGGCTCTGGAAAACTGATTCCTGCTGTCAAATAATACAATACATCAGTGATGAAGTGTGACTTTTTTTAGGAATGGTAGCACACTATATAATCTTTTTTTTTTTTTTATAATGTTTTTATTTTACTTGCCACAATAATTTTTATATAATAGCTAATATATAAGCATACTACATACATCTAGAAAAATCTGGAATTCTCTTATCGATATTTTCTAAATACTTTTAATATTCATAAGTTGTAACTTTAAATTACATTTTAGCATTGTTTGAACATCTTTATAATCAACGAATAGTGCAATGGTTAAACTCATTACTTGCCTTATATAAAGACAGTTCAACTGTTGGTAAAAAACTGAAAGTTAACAGAAAATCCATACAAAAAATAATTAGTTTGAACTGTTCATTCTTCTTTTTTAAGTTTGGAAAATAGTTTAGAGAAAAATATAGAACTCTTTTATCTGTTAAGCAGACCATGAATAGTTTAAGTATAGATAATACATTATCAAGATATTTTTATCTTACAAATGCTTTTATCATTCTTAAGTTTTAACTTTAAATTGCATTTTAGCATTGTTTAAACTTCTTATAATCAACGAATAATGTGATGGTCAAAGTCATTATTTGCCTTATATAAAAACAATTCAAGTATTGGTAAAAAAAATTGAAAGTCAATAGAAATTCCATACAAAAAAATAATGAATTTGAATTGTTCATTTTTCTTTTTTTATGATTAGCAAGATAGTTTAGAAATTATTTTTTTTACGTTTGACAAATTAGTTTATTTACACTAATGTACTTATTGTTTTTACAACACTATTGTATGTGCAAGTTATGGGACCGATTTTGTGAGGTTGAATATGTACATATTTTAGTGAATTTTTTAAACTGAATTTTAGTTATAGATTTTGAACTTTTTAGTGAATTTTTCTATGGAAGTACTCCTTCTGTTCAATACATGAAGCCTTTGTTTCTGCAATGCATATATATCACAAATCAGCCGACATTTTTTCATCACATTATTTTTTAAAACCTAGCCTTATGTCCGTCCATTTATATCTATGTTTTACCCACAGTCAAACATGATTACAAATGCATTCAAATATAATGGAAGTTAAGCTTTAAGAAGTCTACATCATGGTATTTGATACCAACATTTATACAGCAGGATGATAGTGCAAAATGTACATAATTTGTTTATATTTTGTAGTAATGTGATTATGACAACAGTAATCACAGAAATATTTATTTATGTATTATATTCAAATAAATATATTTATTTATGTATATCAAAAAAATTATTGAATTGGTTTTGACAGTGAATTAAATCAAGAATAGTATTTATTATTTCAATATTACAAGATATGCGGTATCTCTTATTTATTTTTGCATTCAAATTACACATAAATAACGCATTCAACACAGTTTCACATGATCATGATTGATTAATTGTAGAACAATGCAATACGTTTTTATAGCTTTACCAACCAGAGATTCTCACACACATGCACACACACAAAAAGTAAATACAAAAAGCATGTTCAATATTATAAAATATTTATATACAGTTATGGTAATGAACTTTCTATAATTACAGTATGCCATCAATACTTTTTAAACTTCAAATGTAAATTTAGAATGTATCAAATGTGAGTAAAATGTAAATATCACTCACACTATTCTAAAATACAATGCAATACCCGAGGTCATAAAATAAACTTAAGTTTAAAAATATTGATTAACTAAAATAATTAAATAAATACTTCCCATGAGATATATAGAGTCGAAAATCAATAAAAAAAATAGAATGATACCTTTCTATAGAGCCCACAGATAAAATGGTATTCTATCTTTTCACTGGTTTTTGACGCTACATAACTCAGTGGGAGAGAGTTACGTTCGTTTAACAATTACAGATATTTATAAGTTATGATTATTTATTTATTATTACAATTATTAAAAAATTAATATGCTCAAAGGTTGTTAAAAGTAAGATTCATTTTTTATCCTTTAAATATATTAATGATGACTGCAGAACATTTAGTCTGTACATAAATTAAAACAATAGATAAAATTCACCGTATAATTTAAAAACTAAGTCTAAAACAACAGAGCCCAAAGATAAAATGATATCATTCTACCTTTTCATTGGTTTTTGACACTACATAATTCAGTGGAAGATAGTTACTTCCACTTTGTAATTACAGATATTTAAAACTTATGATTATGTTATGGGTTATCTATCTATATATGCATAGATTCACAGTAATAAATGCTCAATCTGATCTAGATAAGATGGAATCTGGACTAGTCCATTATTTGAAGGCAAGGTGAGGTATGACAGATTATTTATTGCTACAATTATTTAACAATTAATATTTCACTTAATATTCAAAAGTTGTTAAGGTAAGACCAGTTCTTCACTCTTTGAATATATGAATAGTGATTGCAGAACATTTAGATTGTACATAAATTACAACAATAGACGAAAGTCATTGTATAATTTAAAAACCTAATAAAAACTAAGCTTATATAACAACAGAGCCCAAAGATAGAATGGTATAATTCCATCTTATCATTGGTATTTGACGCTGCATAACTCAGTGGAAGGTAGTTACTTCCACTTTACAATTACAGATGTTTAGAAGTTATGATTATTTATTTATTATTACAACATATAATGAAAGTTTATCCAACTAAAATAAAGTTACGATTGTTGAGAATTAATACGCTCCACATAAAAATTTTAATTTCCAATGAAATGAAAACTATCTATATAAGTTTTTCATCAAAGAGTTGTTCATTTTGAAATATTAAACGATAATATAAATATACCTAGCTGTGACTGAAGTAAAAGAAAGATGAAAAAAAAACATTATTAATTTAGAAAAGAAAAAACCCTGCGATTATTGAAAAATGTTGTTTAAATCAATCGTTATTATTAGTTAATTGAAAATATTTCATAATATATATATATAAAATGTACTCGGTCTATGTAAAAGCCTTCTTTTTTTTTTAAATTGGTTGCAATAACAATTTTTCTTTTTTAAAGATTTAATGAAAATTAAACAAAACATTTTCATATTACAGAAATAAATGTGAGAAATAAAGGCAGTCTTTTTTATTTAATTGGTTGCTTTAGGACATTTTTTTTAAAGATTTAATGTAATGTAATGGGGATGAAAAAAAGTTTGATCCGGGGTGATGGCATAATCATCATCACTCCCAGTCAATTTAAAATGAAATATCAAATTAATTATTAAAGTAATGCTTAATAACAAAAAATATATAAGAATTTTATTTATTCAAGAGATGTTATATACACATGATCACATTTCCTATACTAGCACATTAAACTAGTCTGGGGATATTGGATGAGTAGGCATTAGATAGGGATTTTATGCACAAGCCTTCTGGCATCCATTGATTACTCTGTTTAGCACAGGTGGCAATACTGTATGGAGAGTTTTGCTCTGTTTATCAGATGTTATATATTCAAGAGAGAGATAGCAAGAGCAACTACAAGCATCATTATAACTTCATCAACCAGCATTATAAATAAATAAAAAGTCATCTATCAACATCATTCATGGAAATACCATCATCAAAATAAATCAATACAATAAATCAGAATAAAATCAATAGCCAATCTTGTGACTGGATTGAAAATGGTCTTCTGTAGACCAGGCTAACTATTGACCATTGCCAGCTTGAGGCAATTATGTAAACATAACTTGGATGCACCAACTTAAGTGCTCATCCATTAGAATATACAACCCTAAGAATCAAAACAATAATGCTGGGACATTAAAACATGCTGATCATCATCAATGTTCTGGCCACTTAGTACCATTAAAGCACTGGCCAACTATAAACTTAACTTCTAATAAGACTAAACTAAAATAAAATGTAGTGCATGGGCTTTAAAGAGTATTCTCTTTTGCACCAACCAGGATGATGATTGATTTCTGGATGCCCAAAAGCACTGATATACGCCCCCATTTATATATCAGCCATTATTGCACGAATCTAGGGTCAGTAGAACACAAGCTCTATTACTATATGTGACCAAGAGATGATGGAAACAGATATTCTAAAAATATTTAGAACTACTAATGGTGAAATTAGCATGAACTATGTTATATCAAACTACATGACTTCAATTATATGCTAACCAAAACTAAAATATAAATATCGTACTATAGCATCAATTTTTTCGCCGTTACTAAGTAATAATTTCAAACATGAATTCATGTACTGTAATTATATTTTATTCACAATTTAAATATTATACTTATTCGTTTCTGTCTAAAAGCACATGTATTGATTTTTTTCTCAGCATTTTTTATTAATGGTGGAATCACTTCCAAGCAACCAGTTGCGGACAAACATTCATTCAGACAGCAGACAAAATAGAAATTTTACACAAAAGATTTAATTATGTTAAAAAATATACATTATAAGCTTGCCTTTCAAATTTGAATGCAAAATTGTAGCAAATTTTATCTAAAAGAAAATGATCTACTTTCTAAATGTGAATTCAATTTACAATGTAAAATTGCTATCAGCCTTTCTATCTCAAATAAAATAGGCAACTTTCTAAGTATGTTTTCAAAATTGAAGGTGTAATTTCTAATGACAATATTAGAGGGATGATATATCAAGAGATGTTCTTTTTAAAAAAACATACTCACAATCAACTTTAGCTGCTGAGTTTGAACGCTATGAATTTGATTATCTAGGTTGAAAGCATTTACAGCTATATATTAAAAGTTTAAACAAAATAATCGTTTTAGCTGTATTTTTATATTGGACTATTTCCATCATCTAATATGTGTGTTGAATGTCTTTAGAAAAGTTTAATTTTTAGTTAAATATTCCAAATGCATTCAACTGTTAGTAATATCACAGCAAACAGGTTAGTATATGCACCAACTGTTAGTAATATCACAGCAAACAAATGTTAATAATATCACAGCAAACAGGTTAGTATATGCACTAACTGTTAGTAATATCACAGCAAACAGGTTAGTAAACGCACAACGTTTCGAGAGGTATTTTTCTCCCCTCTTCTTCAGGTGTTGCTGGCCTGACCAGTGACAGTACTAGCATGGGATTCGAACCTGGGTCCTTAGATTCTTGATTATTGAAATGTACTTAAATTTCAATAATCAAGAATCTAAGGACCCAGGTTCGAATCCCATGCTAGTACTGTCACTGGTCAGGCCAGCAACACCTGAAGAAGAGGGGAGAAAAATACCTCTCGAAACGTTGTGCGTATACTAACCTGTTTGCTGTGATATTACTAACAGTTAGTGCATATACTAACCTGTTTGCTGTGATATTATTAACATTTGTTTGCTGTGATATTACTAACAGTTGAATGCATTTGGAATATTTAACTAAAAATTAAACTTTTCTAAAGACATTCAACACACATATTAGATGATGGAAATAGTCCAATATAAAAATACAGCTAGAACACCATCATCACAAACCTTCAGAAAAACACAAAATAATCGTTTCTTTATGAGTGGAAAAACACTTATGATAGAATTATACCTTGTTTATATTGTTTTTTTTCTAGTAGAATTTTAACTTTTGTATTTATTTAAAAATCCACTTTTCTATTTGTATTTAAATATATATCATTAAAAACCAGTCAACACTTAGGCAATCCTAATATCAATCAACAATTTCAAACTGTTGTCAAGGCAACCTCCTTTTAACAATAAATGTGGAATCACTTAAATATATATATACACACACACAAAATACAATTTTAATGTTCATATATTATTTAAATGTGCTGCATATTAATAGATATAAATAGGTGCATGGTCTCAATTAAACATTATTCATACAGGAATTTATTTCCCTTTGTTCATCTCTCTATTTTCCCAAAATCAATTGATCATGAGAAATGGGTATTACTTGTATCTTACATTGTATTTACTTTTGAAAAAAAATTTTTAAGTGGTGTAAACTGGCTTATTGACAATATTATAAACAATTAGGACTATAAAGTGCAAGAATAACAAATTTTATTTATTTCATACTTGATTTTATGACAATGTTTTTAAACATTTATTCTATTACTTATTATACAATTTCATTAGGATAATATTTTTCCTCTTTCTTAATTATTAATACAATAGTAACTTCATTTTAACATTTTTTATGGCATAAATAAATTTGGAACACTTAAAAAGTTTTATCATTTAATGTTTAAGATGACCAGAATGGCCAACTCATCATCTTAATTGACATTAAATTAAGTCAAAATAATCTCTATTTAACTCCTATCAATCCAAGAGTAGATAAAAGATAAGATGTTGACTAGACATGTAATTAGGTAGATTATAGATAGATAACTAAGCGGAAGCTAATCAAAAGAAAGTAAATTATGTTGTTGGTAGCAGGAAGATAGGTAGATTAATTATAAAAAGATATCTAAATATAGGCACTAAATCAACTTCTCGAAACTCAATAGTTTTTATGCTTATTATGAAATTAAATAAGATAATAAAATCAAATTAAATTCTTTCCCCTGATTAGTTTCAAAAACTGATTCAACGAATATTAAAAGATCCTGTACTTTGTTTTAGAAGTATTCCGACAACATGCTTAAAACAAAGATTATGCATTAATTTGTCATTCAGAAGTCAATTGTCCACTAACAGTAGTTTCAAAAAAATCAATTGTAATCAATTTTTAACTTCAATTACATACATTTTTTTCTACTATTGAACATTTTTAAGAACAGGGTAAATAAGATATCATAATCTATCTTCAATAATAATAATAATAATAATAAAAAGATGAAACAGAACTTATAACAGAAATACATTATTGAATATTTTATGAATGCAAAGTTTGTTTTTTTCCTATTCACATATGGTTATTTGAATAAATGATAACATAATACTGTCACTATTATAATAACACGACAATTATTCTAGAAGTTTAATTTTTTTTCTCATTTAAGTGCTAGGACTAGATTAAATATACAATTAAATAACCATTTCCTTGCAAGGTTGAATGCTAAATTATAGCTAGTAAATAATAATCATCATCGTCAATCATTATCAATCCACTGCAGGATGAAGGTCCCTCCAAGTTCAATCCATCTTCTTTGATCTCTTACCACTCTTCTTCACATCACTCTGCACACTTTCTTATTTCATCCATCCATCTTAAATAAAGACTAATATACACACATTCCCAGTTATTTGGACTCACAGATTAGTGCATTCTTCAGAATATTCTTATTGTTCATCTTTGTAAAACTAAACATTCTTTATCAAAGCATCACCAATGTACATTTGGTTAAAGTGAATGTAAACAATCAACTTTACATGAAATGAATTTTCCATTTTATAAAGTCTGGGCTTTCGTAAAATATGATAATTTTTTAAAAAAAAAAAATCAAATTAAAGATAATTACATTTAAATACTTAAATGATTTATCCATTTCAATGTTAACTTATCAAACTACTTAGATCAGGGATGGGCAATTGTTTTGCCTCGGGAACAACTTTGAGGAAGCAGAGGGTCGCACCTTTTAAAATGATTGCATTCATTAATTAACATTGCATTTCAGAAAAGGTATAAATTGTACCATAAAAATCAATAAATACAAAATATATAGGACACAAAACACCCTAATACATTTAGAAACAAAATTGATATCATATGCGCAAAGGATGAAAAAATTTTATCGTTCAACATTTTCTCAGACACCTGGTCAATAATGCATCTTTGCTCTAATCTATAAAAATGATTCCCCATCGCCAAAGAACTAGATCACCAGGATTAGTGACAAAAAGAGTACATATGTAAAGTGTTATAAACTGATGTAACGATCAGGAGAATGGTAAGCCCTGATCAAGATTGTTATTTCTTCTTGCACACCTATAGATCAATAAAGCCTTTTGAAACATAAATTAAATTAAATAGTGGAAGTTTTATTCAATTTATTTATTGTGCTAATTTCATATCATCTATAGCTGCAAGCACATTTAATTTTAGAATCAGTTTAATGAGACAAATGTATGCTATAAGACTTTTCTACAATTTTTTTGAAATCAGGACTGAAATTGCTTGTTGAGATTCTCACCACAGCCTGCAAGTTAATATATGTCAAAGAGCATCTATGTTTACTCTTGTTGATCTTCAAGTAAAAAAACTTTGCTCACAAATATATGTAGATCCAAATATAGAGAGCATTTTCCCAGCAAATTTCTTCATACATGGAAATTTTTCAGCAGACAAAAATTTGTAAAAGTCAACTAATGTCACAGCATTTAATCTTCGGTCACGCATGGGAAGGAAATCTTGGTTCAAGGTGGATTTTTCTGATTATCTTGGCGGGCCACCCACCCCTGACTTAGATGAATTATTTTTATGAAAGAACAACAAAAAAAAATTAAACAACCATTTTTTTTTAACATCAAGCACATGTAAGTTATTAATTTTCCTCTTCATTTATTATGATTTTCTTACAATGGGAAAAATATATATATACGACAATTTTTTATCATTGCTTTTAATTTCTTAATAGGCAAAAAATTGTATTATATTCTTGCCTTAAAAAAGTAAAAATAATAACAGCACAAATAATTAAACATTTCACATATTTAATACATTGTCACATTTTATATATATTGTTTTTTTTTTTTTAAAAAAAAAGCGGCAACAAATACATCATATAATTTTTCAGCAAATTAATTCTAGAACTTAATTGTATTAAACATGCATAAGTAAATGAAATTTCTTTTATTATTTAATGTAAATAATCAAGAAATTTTTACTAGCTTAGTGTCAAGTTGTATTCTAAGAAGGTAATCAAACTTCTCCATGTGCACTGTGCTAAAATATTCAATTAGCAATATTAAATACAACTAAACTCTCGATCCAAGTTTTAACATCGCTAATTGAATATTATAGTATGGCGCATAGGTGGAAGTTTGATTATCTTCTTAGAATTACAGCTTGACCCTGTGCTAGTAAAAATTTCTTAATTATTTACATTAAGTATAACATATAATATTGACATGTAGTAAATTTCAATATTTCGCAAGTATTAATAAGATATAAAAAAAAATATAAGTAAATAATTTAATATATTCATTCTCTCGTACTGCATTTAGGTACGAAGATAAGATGGTTGTTCTTATCTTTTCAAAGTCTTTATCTTGTGACTTCGATAGAGTTTATTTATATTTAACATTGCTAATTGAATATTATAGTATGGCACATGTGGGGAGGTTTGATTAATTACCTTCTCCTTAGAATTTTATTATTCAAATTATTTATTGCCAACATCACCATCACATAATCCCCTCATAAACTTACAAAATTTATCATCTATTCAGAACCATCTATTGTAAATGTGAGGAATTAATGGATACCAGATGGTATTGTATTATAAAATTATCATCTCCAGATTGGTTTAAAACCAAAAATAGATATTAAATTTTTGATTTATTTTCTTTTACTAGATTTATTTTATTTTTGCTCAAGAAATAAACCAATTGACAAAATATCGTAAGATCTTCAATTTTTATTTCTGAAAATCAAAAAAATAAAAATGAATTCAGTCTACAAAATTTTTGTTTTGATTCAACAATTTTGGCTGATTAATTTTCAGTTATTAGTTTGCCAAAAAAAAAAAAAAATCCTGTGACATCAATTACATTTAAAAGAATTCTAATATGAAATGTAATTCAATGTATATTTATATGATGTAGATTACTTATGCATGTTATGAATAAATGATTTTATTATAGACACCAAAAGTTTCACTTACCGAATTTAAACTTACCTTTACATCTGGTAACTTCTCCAACATGATAGCTGAATACACTTTCAGCATTCAGACCCAAATTGGAGACAGGATCCACTCGAAGAACATATTCCTGTAACATCAAATATTTCTCTAGTTAAAAAAGAAATTGCAAACAATACAGAAGTTAAGTTTGAAAACAAATAACTGCAGACTTACTTTAAAAACACGCCGTACAATATTATCCAAGAGATCCCACTTTGTTTTACCACTAGCATACATTGAACCAATCAGAGCTTCAGGAGGAGGCTGCTCCTGTTCGTAACAAAATATTCATTAAAAATGACAGAAAATAGATTAACTTGAAACAATTTCTTTTTTTGAGAAAATATTAATTCAATTACTTGACATTATGATAAACATATTACCTGATTTAATGAATATTTAGAATAATCACCATGGCTCCCTAATAAAACACTTATAACTACCCTCCGTCCTTCCCTATCTGGGCTATCATTAAGAAGGAGTTCGGCAAATGAAGCTGAAATTATTTTTAAAAATGTTATAAATAAGCATAATAATAAAAAAATAATATTTATTACAAATATTTTTTATATAAGTAATAATTACATTAATAAATATTTTTTTTTTATATAGCAAAGTATTTATTGTAATATATACTGGAGTAAATCAACTTCACACACACTGTTTTAATATAAATTGATTCACACTCACTCATATTAAGCAAAGGTTTAAAAGCACAATAAAAACATTTATCAATTTTATGTTAATTATAGGTGTTAAAAATGAAATAAATTTTCACTCCTGTAATATTTGGATTACATTACACAATTTGAACATCATTTTACAAATCAGGCATATAATAGACTCCTGCCCTAAATAATGTATGGTAAGCAAAGATTTGCTTATATATAGATGTACTTGAAGGACGAATAATTTACTTATTCTTTTAAATCTTTGCTTATGGGTGAGTGTGCACGAATTTATATTAAAACAACGCATGAGTGAAGATTGATTTTACTTCTGCATACATTATAAAAAATAATTTTAATTATAAATAAATAATACATTATCATCATCCGATATCAGATAATAAGTAAATCTCAAAAATCATCACAGATTACATTTTCTAGACATTGCTCTTTTCTTCTTTAATTATTCATACCTATTACTTTTTTTAAAATCAGATATGATGTTGTTTTTTTTTTCCTTTTTATCTCAGATGATTTCTCCCATTGTATTTTTTGTAACTGTTTTATCTGTAAGAATATGTCGACATCCGTAACCTAGATCTTAACAAACTCATCTTTGGTCGCCAATTGCTAATTTGGCTGATAATTCTCACTGCCAACAAGAACTGAAAGTGAATTTATTTTTACCGATGAGTCACGAGTGTAAATATAAAAAAAAAATTAAGCATTTATGTGCACAAAGATACATAACCTGCTTTCAAGAAAAACTTAATATTTAATAAGAAACAAATAGACACCGAAAAAGAATATTGTGATGTTTTCTTGTTCTTAAAAGCAGAAGTGATGAATTCTCTAAGCTGGCTCATACATAGTGATGAACAACCATCCATATTTATTTACCATGTGAACAATTGTACAATAATAACAGCTGTATTGATTAGAAAACATTGTATAGTCATTAAAAATTTGTTTCTGCTTGGTTCTCTTTAAGTTCTCAGAGAAAAATCAAAAGATCAATGTTTATGATCTGGGGTGTGAATCCAGGTTTGGAAAAACTTGGAAATTTTTTCAGTTAACAAAGAAGCTTAAAATTTTTCTTTCAGATAGCACGCATCACCTAACCATTCAAAATTGGTTAGTAAATAAAAATATAGCCATTCTTAGCTATAGGATAAATAAAATAAAAAATCACTGAAGCTGTCGAAAGCTCGATGAATAAAGCTTTTCTCATTGTTGCTCTCCTTTCATGAGCTGTGGGCGAAACTTTGGTCATGCAGTGGGCTAGTTTAAAGATGTCTTATTTTATGAATTTATTGAGACATTCCACTCTCATTGTCTTATATACAATTTAATAATACTAAATTATTAAGTCCTTTACTTTCTAAAATATTAAGATTGGCATATGTTTATGTGATAATACACTAAGAAAATGAATGTAAATTCTTGAAAAAATATTTTACTGAATTGTAATTAGTTGCTGAAAATGTTTTTAACGTTGGTTAAGGAAATATTTTATTCATCTCTTTATTTATGGAATATGTAAATAACTAATTTAAATAATTAGCATTTTACATATAAATATCACAGCACAACCTTATGAGTACTATGAATCTGGCTTCTCAAGCCAAAAGTGTGCTCATCTACAGAGGGAATAAACCTTTTCCTTAGCCAAGATTAGAAATGTATTCAGCAACTAATTACAAACAAGATAAGAAAAAAAATAGCAATTTCAAATATTATTTTACTGAATTGTAAAAAAAATAATATTTTTTATTTTCTTTGTTTTTAAAAATATGCATAAATACATTTTTGCAGGCTAATTTAAAACTTTAATTGTATTTTGTGGGGAAAAATCTATTTGCTAGTGTAAAAACTAATTAGTTTTCACCGAAGTATCGAATTATAAAAGATGTTAATTTATTTTTTGAATAACAAATTATAATTATTATTATTTTGGTTTTTGATAGTTGTTATCCAGTAATAAAACCATAAGTTAAAAAAGTCTATGCAAGTTTGAAAATTACATTTTATTAGTTTTTCAGTAAAAATATTTAGTAGAAGTGCTAGTGATTGCGATTAAGAAAATGTTGCCCAAGGAGCAAATGCATGAGTTAAGTGCTTTTACTTGCAATGACATGTGATTAGAAAAACTTCGAGTTGTTTGCCACCTATACTCATAAGAGAGCAAAAAATATCACCTGTTGAATCTGATCTCAAGTATAAAAACTGAGTGGAAGATATATTTTAAGCACGAAGAAAGCCGATTAAAATTTAATAATTCAGAATTCAATAAATTTATGTTTGCATATTGCCTAACATCAACTCATTCAACATTTAAAATTAGTCTAAATTATAAAAGAATTATCTTAATTTTAAAGATGAAAGATGTCAAGTTAAGTCATCAAAATTTTTAGAGATTAAAGCCTTACCTGTAATCACAAAAGCATTTCCATGCAAGGTGGGGGGAAAAGTTTTCATAAAATTTCAAATGTTAAACGTATGTACAGACTTTTATTTTTATACTAAAATCCCGTTCAAAAATGTCAGAGCTCTATTTGTCTAATTTATTTATGCAATTATTAATTTTCAATTTATAAATGATGTGGATTTGACATTAGTGATATGTTCAATTTCAGGATGTTTTCTATTGCATACTGCAATAAAATTAATTTAGTAATTGAAATATTTTAATATAAGTTATTCGAACTAACAATTGAAAATAGGGTGTGCATCTGAAAATACTCCTTGATTAATTAATTTACTGATAAAACAGTTCATAAGTCAACAAATATATCAGAAAATTTCATGTGTATTATTAATATATATAAACGTAATGTATACAGGGCAAGATATAATTTAGCAGCTGTACAAACTAATAATATAACTTAAATTGACACATACATAAAGTTTTTAATAAATAACTTATGGTTTATTTACTCTGAATAATATATATTAGTAATTAGGTTTAAACCACTAAACATCACATGTTCACCATTCTTTTAAGCTTACACAAGCTGTTTACACAGAGGCAAAACTCTCCATACAGTAATGCCATTCAGTGCAAACCAGAATAATCAATGGATTATGGTAACTGTGGTTATTAAAGAACAAAGACACCAAAAAATATGGATGTTGAACTGAAAGCTTTATAGTTAGCTAATAAAGTAAAAGGTGGCTGCTAGAGGGTTGCATTAGATCTAAGATCTAAGTGTAGTGCTTTCTAATCCAAGGCTCCTCACTGATGAAAGTCATAAGCTATAAACTAGTCTGGAGATATTGAATGAGTAGGGAGTATATAGGATTTTAGGCACAAACTTTCCTACATTCATTGATTACTCTGGCTTGCACTGAATGACCCTACTGTATGGAGAGTTTTGCTTTAATGTAATTAGAATTAGTAGTTCAACTGGTAAATGGCTAGTTGAAAATAATAACAATTATTGATCATGGAACAACCCACATATCTGTAGATAGATAAATAAATAGCTATTAGAGCACATATCTAACTCATAAATTGCTGAAGTCTTTATTCAATTTTTTTTTTTAACTCCCACAAATTTCAGATGGTGGTTCAATAATAATTTTAAAAAACACCTTACAGCTCACTGCTTTGAGACAGTCTAATTAGATTCGCTGTATCTCTTTCTACTGCTAATATTGGTCTGCAACTGCACTATCCGTTTTCACTCCACACCAAGTTTAGAATAGTCTCCTTTTCACTTTACTTTTTTTCTCCTTCTACAGACACCATTAGAAGACAATTTATTAACCTTGCTAATTTGCATATTGTTAGACTATTAAAATTCAAATTAGACTCCTGTTACTTGCAGTTAGTCTAATTATTATTTTTTTTTGCATATAATTATTTCTGGAAATAACTTTATTAAAAAATACATAACTAACCAGTGAAAGAACCATTATGTTATTAATTTTTCATTAATTAAATATTTTACTATTAAAAAGATAAGTGTTAGCCTTTTATTCTCAATTCAATTTTCTCTATATGAAATTGGTTGAATATCATTAACTCAACATTTTCATAAACTGAAAATATGAACATTTCCATTGACTGAAATTCTGTAGCCGATTTGTTAGGAATATGTAGGTTTAATGATTAGTTGCCTTATCCAGATTAGATGGTGCCCTATATAAATATTTCTTTTCTCTAGAGATACATGTATGATTAGAAATAGTACTTTAATCATGGATAAGCATATATATAAGCAAATACTTAAAACCATTTTGTTTGCAGTGATATCATTTGGAATATCAAAAGAATGATCATCTAATTGTTAGTCATCATTCACATATATAATGCAGAGTTTGCATAGATATATGATCACCATCACTGCGCATATAGGTAAATATGTCGAACTTTATATCTTTATACTTTTAATAGATCAAAATAACCACGATATATCCTTACATCTGGAAAAAAAGAGAAGCCAGAGAGCTTTACGAGATAGAGCCAGCTAACAATTTAAAAGAGTAATTGATCATAATTAGTGATTATATATAAAGAATGGGAAAGTAGCACTAAAATAAGAGGAAAATAAATAATGTCTAAATAATAATTTCAACTAATGATAATTACACGAAAGACATTAGACATGAATGAGAGATCATGGTGAAATGGAAAGTAGATAATCCAATAAAATAAGGCCATGTCCTATTTGATAGGAGGTAGACAATCAAAATTAAAGATAAGCAAAAATGATGCAACCACAAAAAAAAAAAACACAAACAAACAGCTGTATCAACATCTGTTGACTCAATCATTCACTACCCCCCCTCCCAAATAAAAATAAACATTGTAAACAATGTTAAATTTTAATTATTTCTGTTTTACATTTAAATCATTTATCAGAACAATCCAGGTGTTGAAATTATAATAATAGAGCTTAATATTATTTTAGATATTATATTTATTGCATTTTACCATTATCAGTTTTGCAAAAATTGTATGCATATATTTAAGTTTAATATTTTTTCTAAATCTATAATACTAAACAATTATCAGTGATAATTATGCTTTACATTTAACTTTTATTCTAGGTACTTTGGTATTATTCCTGCTGTGACGTATTATTCTACATTTGCGATATGTTCAAAATAACATCTCCAATGGATGTGTGGACAAACTTAATTGATAAAATTTGTCTGCAGAGAGGTGTTACCTGAACATATCGCATACTTAGAATAATGTGTCATTGGAGTAATACGTCATACCATGTGTAATACCAAACTTCAAATCTAAAAAAATAAAATGGAGAGATATATTCATTATGAAAAAAGAAAAAATACATTATGATACTAAATAAAAACAGGGAATTGTGAGGCTTTAATATTTTTATGAGTTTTTTTATGGCACTTTATGCCATCATAAACACCTAACATGTGTAGTACCAAAGTTCAAATAAAAAAACACACACATCTTATTTTCTATGATGGGGAGATATATTCATTATAAAAAAAGGAAAAATATAAAAAAGAACCCTGAAAAGTTTTTTAAATGGCAAACTATAACATAAAGTTTTAGCTTTATGTGTTTTTTTTTAAACCTTAATAAAAAAAAAAATGGTGAACTGTAAATTTAACTTTATATTTAAAATTTTTTTTATTAAAACAACATATAAGGTTTCTGCAAAAAAAACTCACAAATACATAAATTTTTAGCCGTAAATGTATTTTTAAATATAAAATCATATTATTTATAAATGATGCGAGAGATAAACTTTATGTTACAGTTCACTATTTAAAAAATGTTTCAGGGTACTTTTTCATATTTTTCCTTTTTCAGTGAATATATCTCTTTTTATTATTAGATTTGAAGTTTGGTATTACACATGCTAGGTGTTTACAACAACACAAAGGACTGTATTATGTCAGAAGAGGGAAGGATGTTTTCAATGGTAAAAAGCGCCATAATAAACTCACAAAAAGTACTGTATTAAAAACTCATGAATACCTGTTTTTATTTCGTATCATCCTGTTCCATATAATAAATATCTCTCCATATTGATAGCACAAAATCATACAGGTAAGCACGTTTTACAGCTTGGTGATGCGTATATATGTGAAAAGTTGATAATATGTATATATTTGAAATGGATTAGTCATGCTAGGATTCTTGGATGACATGACATCATAAACAAAAACTTTAAATAATTATTACTGGACACAAACATCATCAGAGTAATCCATCATAACAGGCTTAATATCAAGTATCTTTTCTTTAAATGTATGGATGATAAAATTAGGGCCACAAAAGGAAAAGATCCTCGCTAAATTAAGGTGAAACATGCACACAAAAAAATTCCTTTTCATACATTTAAATATTTTTTAGTAGTAATTAATCTATTGTGTACTATATTAAAGTGATTTTTTTATTTTTAATAAAGTTAGATTTTTCTTAATTCAGACAATTGATAGACAGAACATAAATAAATCATTAATAAACATTTATAAAAAAGAAGAATGCTTCTAAAAGTTTTTTTGTTTTTATATTAAATATAAAAGTATGCTATAATTTTATTAATTATTAAGAATATATAAACTGTATTTTATATAAGATGTGATATGTTGGACTATTTCCATCATTTATGAGTGAATGTTGAATGTATAGAAAATTTTAAACTTTCCAAATACAAACAACTTGTTATTACTAACAAATTGTTTGTATTTGGAAAGTTTAAAATTTTCTATACATTCAACATTCACTCATAAATGATGGAAGTAGTCCAACATATCACATCTTATAATATACCATCATTACAAACCTTCAGACAAATACTAAATGTATTTTATATATTGAATTAAATGTTTCTATGAGTTGTTATTATAATAATGAATAGAAATAAGGATATAATATCCATGACATAGAGATAAACTTTAACCTTTGATGTTATCAAAAAATTATCAATTACTATAATTCGTGAGGGTAATCAAATTCTTCTCATAACCCTATAATAGCTTTTTTGTTTGGAGTCTTTTGTTGAAGTAAAAGGGGTCATCTTTTATTTCAAATCCAAGTTCTTACATGGATTTAAACCCAGAAAGCTATTATTTATAGGTGTGAGAATGTGAAACAATAGCATCATTTTTGACATTCGGCAAATAATAATTTTTAACTAAAAATGCCCATATTTTAAATGTTTTTATATATATTGGGTCATGATAGTTTCATTATAGAAGATGTAAAAAAAAAAAAACAAATATGAGCTACTATCAGCTAATTCATGCCATATCCTATATAGTTTAAGCTAAGAGAAAGTGATTTTTTTAAAAAAAATAAAACAAATTTTGAAATTTTTTTTATTTATTTAAAACTATTATCACAAATTAAAATTGATTTTAGTATTTTTTATTGAATAATTACACTTTGAACTACAAGAGTCAAATTAACTCAACCCAAATCTTTGACACCATCCACTTTAGATAAATACAGAAATGACTATTACTAATCATTTACTAAATTAGAGATTGTCTTTAGCACAGATATAAACCTTAACACTCAAAGATTAATATGTCTGATTTTTTAGAAATAAACACACAAACACGTGGAGTTTTTCACATTTCTTTTCCCCACATGTAATATCTTATAAATATGTTAAATAACCACATATTCTTTTAAATTCATAAATAAAGATACAATAAAAGACAAATGCCTCCCAAGATGCATTTCGTGCTGAAGAGCATTCATCAGCACAAAATGCATCTTGGGGGGCATTTGTCTTTTATTGTATCTTTATTTATGAATTTAAAAGAATATGTGGTAATGTTGAGGTTATTTAATATATTTATTTTTTATTGCTATTATTGATTCCTTCAATTATGTTATGTAATTTTAGCCATTTTTTATAAATTGGTTTTAAATAATTTTGAAATTAGTACTATCAAAAAAACACAATTTATGGCAGATAATTGTATTGCTATTGTAAACTAGATTAATGAATCAAAATTTCTCAGTTTGAATCTCAATTTTATTATGAATTTTAAATCTAAGTCTTTTTTAATTTTTTGCATTAGATAATAATTAATTGATAAAGAAGATAATTAAAAAATTCTGTAATTATTCAAATTTCAACCAAATTTTGGAACAGGAGAATCTCCTAATATCCCCAATTATTTTCTATAACTTTTCTCTCTTGCTGCTTAAATTATAATGTATATCTCATCTTATGTCTCAATTGGATATAATAGTTTATATCTATATCTGCATTTATTTTACATAAATGTTAAAAGATTAAAGTATTCTATTCACCTGAGGTTTCAGATGTACTCAAACGCTGGTCAAGTGAATCAGTACTATTTCGAAGAGGAAGAGATCCTTGTGATGATGCTAAAGACCGTGTAGAAATAAGACGTTGGAGGCGATCATTGTCACACTTCAGATTAGCCATTTCACTCTAAATAATGAAAAAAGGGGAATAAATTTTTAAACATCAATAGCAATTTCTATAAAAAGACAATCATAACATAAAATGTTTGTTAAATAATACAATCAAAAGATTTGAAACTCAATAAGTCATGTGATGATGGAGAATTGTTACTCTTCAAGTCCTTCATTACACAACTATATTAAACAATACAGGGTTGATCAATTAATTAAATTATTTATTAAAAACAATAAAGGGGGGAATCAGCATAAAATTTAAATGCTTTCCCACCCAAAAAATAAATCTAAATATAATCATAAATCATATAATTAACTTGATGTAAACCTAAAATATAAAAATGGCTAAACTATATTAAAAATACTGTTTAAAGTGATCAATGATATTACTTATTCTAATATGTCTTGGGGGGGGGGGTACAAAACATATATATATAAAATAATGATTTATTGCTTAGAAATTCAAAAGAAGTTCATGCACAAAATGTCAGAATTGGATTGCAATTCATGGACTTTGAGCCTTAGAGTATGCTATTCTACCACTGCATCAAATGTATGCAGGTTATATATAATGCGTTTATCATAGTCATAAATCATGTAAGAGAAGCAGAGATTAGTATTTAAATATTTATTTAAACTAAAATAAAATATCCACAGTCAATGATATAAATAAATATATATTGTATCGGAGGCTTCAGAAAGAAGTTTGCTATTCACTGAAAGGAGACTCTTTGATTCCTCTTGGGAGCCTTAAAGGAACCGAGCAGGGCAAATTCCTAATGTCCACTCTATATGTTCTTGTCGTTGCAGCTGTTATTGCTATGTGGTTATTCATATAGTATACGAACACGGATGGGCTGCTCACCAACATGCATTACTAGCATGGTGAGTTTATTGGCTTTTTATCTCTGAGTTTAAGATCAAGAAACACCATGGTCTTTCTTTTCAGTTGGCGGATAAGGCAGAATGAATATATGTGTAAATGATAAACATTTTTCCAATAGATATATAAAATCATGACAGACAAAAATAAATCATGGCCCTTATTCCCAGGAGGCTGTAAAGTCACCAGCCAAGGCAGCGATTGGTGGCCGAAGGCGGAGGGTTCTAAGAATCCCCCGATTCTGGTCCCAGGCTGCCATTTGATGACAACTTTTTATTTAGGTACTTACAACTGCAGATCACTTTCAAGTGAAGGAAGATTACAAGAATTAGAAAAAGAACTGTTTTATATTAAATGGGACAAGAAAAGGTGAAGAGACAATTGATTTAAAAAGTGAACATGTAGTCTACTATAAAGGCACAAATATTGGAAATACAAGTGGAGTAGGATTCATTATAAATAAAAAGTGGAAGAACAACATTGTGGAGATTGATGGTGTATTGGACAGAGTGGCAAGATTAGTTATACAACTTAATAGCAGATACCAAATGCAGATAATTCAGGTTAATGCTCCAACAAGTTCTCATAGTGATGAAGTAGTAGAAGATTTTTATATGGATGTACAAAAGGCTTTTGATCAGAGTAAACAACACTTTAAAGTTTTTATGGGAGACTTTAATGCTAGAATTAGTAAACAAATGAAAGATGAAAGTGCTGTAGGTAATTTTGGTTATGGTAATAGAAATGAGAGAGACTTGTAGAATTTGCAGAAAATGAAAAATTTTATATTATGAATTCTTTTTTTGAGAAAAATGTTAAAAGGAAATAGACATGGAAGTATCCAAATGAAGGCACAGCAGAATTGGATTATATTTTGACTAACATAAAATACATATTTCAAGATTGTAATGTTCTTAATAAATTTAGCACAGGAAGTGATCATCGATTAGTAAGATGTAAGATATGTGTTAATGCAAAACTAGACAGACAAAAATTATTAAGAAAAACAATATTTACAGTTGATATTCCTAATCTTCAGAAACATTCTAACGAATTTAAATTAGAACTTACAAATTGGTTTCAAGTATAAGTAGATTTTGAACATGATTCAGATTTGAATGAAATTAAAAAAAAAATAACTGATACACTTTTAAAAACTGCAACAAAGATAGGTGGTAGAAAAAAGCAGCAATTGACCAATAAAATTTCTACTGAGACTAGAGAATTTATGAAGAAAAGAAGGAATATGAAAATATAGAAAAATGACGCATTAAAAAGGATTGAATACTTCGAATTTTGTAAAATGGTACGGAAAAAAGTTGAAAATGATATAAAAAAGTATAACTGTGAACTAGCAAGGAAAGCTGTAGAAGAGAATAAAAAATCTCAAGAGTGCAAAACAACATTTTGGTATTGATAGTATAAGGGTCAAGGTAGAATAAGGTCTTACCATATCTGCCATACAGGGCGCCACCAGGCCATTGGAACCTGGAAAATTTATATAGTAGGCAGATATGTAACTTAAGATCCCACTTTATTTTATATTTCGACCGTTAGCCCCAGTCACTAGCTCGCGGAGCAGCAGAGATAATGTATACTTTCTTATTAAAATATATTTTCAATATAAAAAAAAATAAAAGAAGCCACTGCCAGTAATAACACACACAAACAGATTTATTGACGCATATATATTGTAACCTCAACTTTCTCCTCGCAATCTTTAACTTATTTAACCTCAACAAACTATCATTTATTTCAAGTAGCGAGTCAATTGAATTTAATATTAACTTTTAGGATCAAACAAGGGATGGCTAGTGTGTTTATCTATTAATATTAACAATAAGATCAAGTCTACCCGGGCGCCAAATTGCAACTATAAATTGTAATGCCCACCAGAGATCATCATCATTAGCCATATTTAGGACTATAGAAGATACTGGAGAAAGCAATTCAATTGTCTCTCAAAAAAAAAATAATCACAATAATATTGATAAAACCATTCAATCTATGTGGTCTTAATTTCAAACCTAGCATTAGTCATGCAAATATTTCATGATAAATCTATTATTAAATTCATAATAATGTAATAACTTTCTTCCACAACTTTATTATAAATATCTGATCTCGAATGGTAACTACGGAAAATATTATATATTTCTCATTTATATATGACTGGAAATAAATCAGTAATTGATGCAGAGAACTCATAATTTATGTTCATAATATAAAATTATTATTTAATTTAATACAAGAAAAATTATAACAAATAAATCCTCACCATTTAATTCCATTTCTTTATTTTTCGTTCTCAGCATATCTATCACTTTTAATAGCTACAATTATATAACACGGAATGTCTGTGTTATGTTCTCTAATCTGAGAATCCCTAATCTTATTTCTCGAAACACACATATATCTTTCGATCAACTATCAATTCATGATCCCTATTTTAATAATAGTATAATAATTTTATTATAATATGCTACTTGACTTCCAAACTAGCTCTTAGACTAATAATCGAACTGCTCTTTCTCAAGGTTTAGATCTGCCAAAAGGTGCACTTATAAGCGATTACATTGTAATGGATATGATCCCAAATATGTTAAAATAAATTTTAATAAGAGTTTACTAGTGGGAATCACTCTAAACACTGACAGCAGGAAAGGGATTTTATGTCTGCTCCCAATATTCACAACATTACAACGAACCAAAAGATTAAATTTATTAAACTTAACTTAACTATTCCCTATCATTTTATTCTATTATATGTAATCTATTGACCAAGTTTTAATTAATAATTTTAAATCTATCATATTTTGCCAAAGTAAACCATGGAAGTAAAACATGGACATTAATCATATAAATCAATCAAAAATTACTTATGAAAGTAAAATACAGAAATAAATCATAAAATTAGATTATGCAAATTAACTATGAAAATAAATTATGTGAAAATGAATTATATAAAAGTGACTTATACAAAAATGAATTATGTGAATCGAATATGGAAACAATATAAAAAACAATACTGTAAATCAATCATGAAAATCAATTATCAATATAAAATGAGTAATTAAATTTAAATATAAACTAATATTACTTTAACTATAGGTGCTGGATGTAGATTCTGGAGATATTTGAAACATCAGAACACAAGACGCAATGTAATTTTATAACAATAATAAATTTTTATTACATTATCAATAATGATAAAAATAAAAACACATTTAAATATATTATTGTGACACTCAAATATATGATTCAGATCTACTAAAGACTAATATTTATAATACCAATACATATCGAAATTAACCACTTTTCTGAAGGACTTATTCATTGTTTTGACCCATTTATTTATAAAAATAAAAAAACAAACAAACGCTTAACGCACAGAATCAGAATTCCGTATTTAACTTTAAGAAAACCTATAAATTCCTACTCCCCCCTTTTTATGGTAAACATTATCCATTGGACTGTTCCAAAATAATTTATTCGTTTCAATTATTCTAACCAGCAATGATAAATAATCATCAATTTCTAAATCATTTCAACAAGCAATAACTTTTACATTTCTTATGAAGAAGGATGATATGCCATGAAAAATCCCCTACTGATTTTGAAGATGGGTTTAAATTTAAAAAAAAACCCACACTTTTACATTCATGCCTGTCAGATCTTTAAGTTTTTCAACAGTATATATCTTGATAGGTCAGCATGTTGCCCTAGCTTGACGACCCTCAAGTAACCTTTTTTTACAAAAATCGACCACAGATCGGTTAGCTTCTAAATTAAAATCTTTGTCATTCCCCATCAACACATATTCATCTGACTGAATTCTCATCCTGTCAGGGCAACTTTATTCTGTCCTACATAAGAAAAACAACTCTTCATACTCCACACCATGCAGTATTTTATATGTGCACACATCAGCGTCTTGGTAAGGGAAATATAAAAAACAAAAATAAACAAACAACAACTCCTAATTTGAACTCTTTGTTTTAGCCAGCGAGAGAGATCTTTTCTTGAGACCTAGAATCGTGTGAAGAGCTCTTGTCTATACACTTACTCTCTATATAGGCATGCAAAACATTTTCTACAACTGGAACAATAATTCTATTAATAATTCCCTATCTTAACAAAATAAATAGAGTGAAACTCAGTCATCTCCTACTGCCATGGTAAATAAATCATGAGACAGCCATTTCCCATCTGAGGTGGTAGGATAACTTCACCTCAGTAATGACAAGCATTTGTAGCTTTATCTATGCCCACACATACATCGATTACATTCTAGATAAATGACAAAGACTAACCAGATCCCAAATCAAAACATATATGAATTATTTCAATTTTAAACAGTCAAGCCAACAACATACACCTAATAATTATATTAATAACAGATCAGCAACACTTATAGCATAATTATGGTTTTTCACACGACTATCCAAACACTCTTCATATCTAATATTAAGCACAAACAAAAAATTTTGTTAAGAATAAATAAAAAATATTTTATACCATTTCTCTCTTTTCTTTTTTTTTTTAAAATTTACATAAGCATTTATACTTCAATGGGATCAAAATCATTTTCCCTTCTTTCCTTTAAACATTTTAAAAACATCAATAAAAAAAATTAAATTAATATAATCTAGTGGTTAAACATGCGACATATATATAAACAAAATGAAATAAAGAATAAATGACATATTATATAAACAAAATGAAATAAAGAATAAATGACATATTATATAAACAAAATGAAATAAAGAATATCAAACATTACGATAGTCTCTTTCCAATGTCTTTTCCTTCGATTGTCCATCAATTAATTACTGTATTCAGTTCATTTTATTTGGAGATAGCACAGACAGTTATTTTACTCAAATATATATAAAAATGCACAGACAGTTATTTGAATCAAAATAGATAAAAACGTAGACAGTTATTTTAAATCAAAATGTAGCTACAGGATAATTAATAAATTTTAAAAGAGTTCTGTTGACTACCTTCAACTTTGATGAGTTTCTTCCTGGGTTTGAATTCATTTGTTTCCCCTTTCTTCTTCTTTTCCATTTTAAGGCTCAAAATATAGACAACAAGTAGATTCGAATTATCAAACATGAATTAGCTCTTAAACATCATACAGAGGTTTGCGACGGTTTCTTCAAACAAATTTTAACTAGCCAAATAATTATTGTAATATGAATTGGACTTTTCATATCACACAAAAGTTTGATAGTTCTCTCCTTACATGAATTTTTAATAAGCCAAATAGACAGGTTGTAGCATTCAGCATAGCATATCTTATTAAAAGTTGATTTCTTCATAATTGACTTGAGGAAGAAAAAATGCGCACCACTTATATATGAATTAGAAATTCGTATTTTGGTTATACTGTAAACTTAAACACATTATTAAACTCTGAGAAAGAAAATTAAAAAAAATCTTGGAGAAATCTTCAGAGATAAATTATTTTAGTTAGCCCGTTGATTCTGAATCAGTAAAAGTCCCCTGATTCACTCTCTCCCCCCTTTTTATATTCACAAGGATGGGGAAGATAAAACATCTGTTAACCCTTCCCTCTCCAGGTGGTTCCCCTCAAATCTTAATCAAGATTCCATCTCAGAATGAACAATTGAACTATTTATTACTTGTCAATTTTGACAACTTTTCTTATCTTAAACCATATCTTTTGGCTAACACATTATCGGTTAATTTATGGATAAGCAATCAAAAGAAAATCTAATCAAAAGACAAGCTTAGTATGTTACATTCTTTTTACTTAAATAATTTTTTATTTACATTTACATTTTTGAGCTAGAAATAATAAATTAGAACAGATTCATTTATTTTTCCCTTTTCCACACTTATCATGAAATAATATAGAAAATTATGTCAATTTCTATAAAGGAAAGAAAAAAAATCAAACCCATATATCTGTATTCACACACACCCACACATGCAGAGCATAAAACAGAAAACTGCTTATTCAGACTACATGAACACAAAATATCCACTATAATTTCTTATAATTACAAGCATAATATCAATTATAATTTTTTATAATTTTAAGCCTATTCTCCTGAAAAGAAACTGTTAAACTAAAGCTGCTGATAATTCAATTCTAATTCTCACCAACTTTTTAGTAATAGATATTAAAATTCATAAACATTTTATCTTAGCCATATAAATATTTATTTCTCAATTATCATATTCGTAAATTATTATAGCAATGTACAAAAAAAAATCAATCATCCCCCCTGCATTAAATAATGCTAGCTATATTTTATACAAATGCAAATTGTATCTTTATAGATGTTACTTTTGAGCTATTGATTTATCAAATAAAACTTTTTAACTTTTCTTACATTAAAAAAATTTTTTTTGCTTATAATTATTTCCTTTTTTTTACAATTGGTTTATAGATGAAATAAACCAAAGGCTACAATATATATTTGAGGAATAAATTAAGATATTATTAATTTTAATTATTATTTAGAAAATCCGCACAGATGGATTTTAATAAGAGTTTGTTTTATAATGCTGAGTATAGATACACTATACGGATTCGTTCGAAAAGGAAAATATCCTATAGCCCTTATTTAACCCTAGGCCAAAAGTTTGCAGTCAAACCAATGCCAATCTATCTGATATATCGATGTATTCAATGCAGCATGAATACGACAACACAATACCATACTGTCAAGAATGCACATCTGAACAGCATGGTTATAGAGAAGAAATTGTCTCTCATCCAGTACAGGAAGGTTACATCTGTCTGGCAAGAAGAACAATAAAAAAAGAAAACTCCATAGGAAGGGATTGCGGTCCTTTTTGCCATCTTACTATCCCATTCCCTAGGCAAAAGGGGTGATCCAAGGAGCAAGGAATACATCTGCTTCTGATGGTCATTAAGAAATGGGACTTATTTTGCCCAAATGCAGCGTATACGTGATCTTGCACGTAGCGGATCTTCATACTACATTTACTAATTACACCAATATATCCAATACATTAACCCAATCTAACTGCGAAACAACTAACCCAAGATGAACCCTCCCTTAAACTAACAAACTTAATGAATCTATATAGCCGTCCACACCCAACTTAAATTTAAATATAGTCAAATAATTTAATTATTACATAACAAAAACAAAAAAAAAAAAGAAATGGAAATGATTAATTAAACATATGTAGAAAAAAAATTATTAATAATTGATTTGAATTCTTTAGGTCAGATGAGTTCTTATTTCAATTGCTCATTGCAAATTTAGGAAAAGTTCCTATTAGATAAGCAAAAAAAGTTTATACTTTCTGGATTCTGCAGATTTAGAGGTCCATCTTCATGATCACTTAGTAGATTGTTTGTTCTTTTTTTAAATAAAGCCGCTACTTGCCATTCCTTTTGGTCCATAACTGTCATAGGGAGGCCTCTGCTGGTTGTCAAAAAATTAAATCTATTGTAGACTCCTACATCGTGAAATCTGCACATCACTAATCCTAGAGACTCTTTTTTGGTCCCTGCTGTGGCTTGGTGCTTCCATTGGTCAAGCTAATTCTTTTTATTCTCTTATCTGACCTTTTAAATTATTTTAAGTGCCCCAAGGGCTAGTTTGCTTTAAAACAGTCATTTAATTAAACAAACAATCATTTCCATTTTGAGATTACAGGAATTAATTAATACCTGTTTCCATTTTTGTTTATGTTACTTTAAAAAAAAATATTAATCTTTAAATCTTTACATTTTTTTTTTTATTTATAAAAAAGTATGTTTAAATCCTTTTTTTTTTTATTTTAAAAAGAAAAATACTTTTAAAGTTTTTTATCTGTGCGAATATATATATGTTAAATATAACTTTTAATTTTCATTTTTTAATAAATTTATTCTACGAACTTAGGTTTTTATTTTAATTTTAAATCAATGTAACGGCATGTGTGCCCGTTACATATCAGTAAACTTCCTCAAAAAAACAAAAATATTAAAAAAAAAAAATTACTTAGTGTTAATAATGACGTTACACAAATTGATTATACTAAACTTTTTTGAAAACACAAAACTTTGGTTAGTAATTACAAGAAAGAAAAAAAATGCTGACTATTCTTTCCTGTCCATCCCAGCTGAAATTACACCTCCTCCCTCAAGAGTTCCCTTTTTCCTACATTTCATTATTAAATTAGGCAAGTCAAAGAGGTTACATGATTTTAGATTTCTTTTTTTTTTTTTAAAAAAAAAATTATGATTTATATTAATTATTACATTTTATTCCTCGCATTTATTTCTACATATACACAATTTTCTTTCTGGCAGTACTTTTTATGCAAAATTCAAATTTATAACTTTATAAAATATAGATAAAAAATATTTCACTTTAAAAATAAATTTACTCAGGGTACTCGTGGTTTATTAAACATCGGCCCATGTTGGGGGTCCAATTATAACAGTCGGGGTGTGCATAAAGTTGAGTCTTCTGTATCTGCCGTACAGGGCACCACCAGGCCATTGGAACCTAGAAATTTTATATAGTAGGCAGATACGTAAGTTAAAATCCAATTTTTACATATATATTTTATTCCGACTGTCAGCCCATGCCACTAGCTCATGCAGATGCAGAGATTTAATATAACTTCTTAAAATATATTTTAATAAAGACATTTCAATAAAATAAATAAATGAGGCTACTGCCAGTAATAACACACACAAACAGATTTATTGACATATATATATATTTGAGGAAAAAATTTAGATATTATTAATTTTAAATTATTATTTAGAAAATCCGCAGATGGATTTTAATAAATCCGCACAGATGGATTTTAATAAGAGTTTGTTTTATAATGTTGAGTATAGATACACTATACGAATTCATTCAAAAAGAAAAATATCCAATAGCCCTTATTTAATCCTAGGCCAAAAGTTCGCAGTCAAACCAACACCAATCTATCTGATATATCGATGTATTCAATACAGCATGAATATGACAGCACAATACCATACTGTCAGGAATGCACATCTGAACAGCATGTTTATAGAGAAGAAATTGTCTCTTGTCCAGTACAGGAGTATTACATCTGTCTGGCAAGAAGAACAATAAAAAAAGAAAACACTATAGGAAGGGATTGCGGTCCTGTTTACAGTCTTACTATCCCATTCCATAGGCAAAAGGGGGTGATCCAAGGAGCAGGGAATACGTCTGCTTCCGATGGTCATTAAGAAATGGGACTTATTTTGCCCAAGTGTGGCGTATACGTGATTCTGCACGTAGCGGATCTTCATACTACATTTACTAATTACACCAATATATCCAATACATTAACCCAATCTAACAGCGAAACAACTAACGCAAGATTAACCCTCCCTTAAACTAACAAACTTAACAAATCTATATAGCCGTCCACACCCAACTTAAATTTAAATATAGTCAAATAATTTAATTAACACATAACAAAAACAAAAAAAGAAGAAATGGAAATGATTAATTAAACATATGCAGAAAAAAAAATATATTAATAATTGATTTGAATTCTTTAAGTCAGATGAGAGTTCTTATTTCAATTGCTCATTGCAAATTTAGGAAAAGTTCCTATTAAATAAGCAAAAAAACGTTTATACTTTCGGATTCTGCGGATTTAGAGGTCCATCTTCTTGATCACTTAATAGATTTTGTTCTTTTTTTAAACAAAGCCCCTACTTGCCATTCCTTTTGGTCCATAACTGTCATAGGGAGGCCTCAGCTGGTTGTCAAAAAATTAAATCTATTGCAGACTCCTACATCGTGAAATCTGCAATACAGCTACTGTTCATATATAGCTTAATAGTCAGCATCTCAGACAACAACAATTTTTAATAATAATATTTTGGCTTTTATATTTTTATTAGCCTCTTATAAGCAACTTTTCGGATTCAACGAGCAAGATGTCACTAATCCTAGAGTCTTTTTTTTGGTCCGTGCTGTGACTTGGTGCTTCCATTGGTCAAGTTAATTCTTTTTATTCTCTTATCTGACCTCTTAAATTATTTTAAGTGCCCCAAGAGTTAGTTTGCTTTAAAACAATCATTTAATTAAAAGAACAACCATTTCCATTTTGAGATTACAGGAATTAATTAATACCTGTTTCCATTTTTATTTATGTTACTTTAAAAAAAAATATTAATCTTTAAATCTTTATTTTTTTTATAAAAAAGTACATTCAAATACTTTTTTTTTTTTAAAAAAAAAATACTTTTAAAGTTTTTCATCTGTGCGAATATATATACGTTAAATATAACTTTTAATTTTCAGTTTTTAAGATTTTAATAAATTTATTTTTATCTACGAACTTAGGTTTTTATTTTAATTGTGCCCGTTACAGTAGGAAATTTATATCTGCAATAAGAAAAAAAGATGGAATTATTACTAAAAAGAGAGATGACATCATGAAATGGGTACAAGACTTCTATCAAGAATTATATAGTAATAAAGAACAAATATCTCCTATATCTATTATATCTTCCAAATTGCCCAGAATTTTAAATAAAGAAGTGAGATATGCAATTAAATTTATGAAGAAAGGAAAGGTTCTAGGTAATGATGGAATTGTAATTGATATATTAAAAGAAGTAGGTGAAGAAATAAAAAAAATTTAGCAAAGTTAAATACCAAATGTCTAAATGATAAAGATGTACCAGGTGATTGGAAAAATACAGTATTAATATTTTAAAAAGGTGATAAAGAAGATATTAGAAATTACAGACCTATCAGCCTTTTATCAGTTTTATACAAAATTTTTACCAAGATAATTACAACTTATCTACAGAGAACATTGGATTTCCACCAACCAAGAAAACAAACTGGATTTAAAAGTGGTTTCAGTACAGTAGATCATATTCAGGTATTGCGAGAAGTTACAGAAAGGAAAAATGAATATGAGCTGCCATTATGCTTTGGATTTGTAGATTATGAAAAGACATTTGATTCTATAAACATTTCTTCAGTGATTAAAGCATTGGATCATCAAGGTATAGATCCAGGATATTATCATATTTTAAAGAATATTTATAAAAATGCAACAGCAACAATTAGATTACATAATGATACTAGAAAAATCAACATTGAGAAGGGTGTAAGACAGGGTGACTCCATATCTCCAAAACTTTTTACAGCAGTGCTGCAAGATGTATTTTGTGAATTAAAATGGAACGCTAAAGGAAAGAAAGTAAATGGAGATTATTTAAGTCATTTAGATTTTGCAGATGATGTAGTTGTTTTTGCAAATAATCTTTTAGAGTTGCAAGAAATGTTGCAGGAGTTGTCAGATAAAAGTAGGAATGTAGGACTAAAAATAAATGTTAAAAAGACTAAAGTAATGTTTAATCAATTTGCTCAAAATATGAAAATAAAGAGTGATTACGATGAATTAGAAGAAGTTAGCAGCTACAAATACCTTGGTCAGATTATTAATACAGATGAAAACATAATGGATGAAATTAATCATAGAATTAAACTTGGTTGGAGTGCTTTGGTAGAAATAACTTGATACTAAAAGGAAATATGCCTATGTGTTTGAAAAGGAAGGTTTTACCAATTCTTACTTATGAATCTGAGATTTGGACACTTAATAGAAGAGCAATACAGAGACTTAAGACCACTCAAAGAAATATGTAGAGAATGCATGTTGGCAGTAACAAGAAGAGATCGAAAACACAATATATGGGTAAGAGAACAAACAGGTGTTACTGACCTCATTGAAAAAATTAAAAGACTGAAATGGAATTGGGCTGGACATATTACTAGAAGAGATGATAATAGATGGACAATTGAAATCTTAAATGGGATTCCAAGAGATTGTAAAGGGCCCAGAAAGAGACTACATGTGAGATGGATGACTGAAATAAGAAAGTGTTCAGGGGTGATGTGGAGAAGAGAAGCTAAAGATCAGAGAAGATGGATTGAACTTGGAGAGACCTTCATCCTGCAGTGATTGATAATGGTTGGTGATGATGATATTGTACCAGATGCTTCGTTTCCCTTTTTATCACCAAGGGCACCATTATGCCACTATCGACCTAGAAAATTTAATTTACAGTGATCAAAAGTTAACCATGATGATAAAGGCTACCAGTTTAGACCCAGGGAGAGAAAGAGATCTTTAACATTGCTCAGACAATTGAGGGATAGGGCACAGACACAAATGTCAGCCAAAAACAATTATAAATAATTTTAAAGTTTATTAAATTCAAAATAAATATTAGTTAAACAAAGTATACAAGTTTGACCTAAATTCCCAACTTTCTCTGTCAGAGAGTGCAAGTGAATAATATTACGGTGTATCAAATACTTCGACGTCATTCATTCAGATATCGTAAACAGTGGTTTAAAGTGAGTAGTCTATCCTCACACTTTCACTTACAGTACTTAAGATTTGCCCATATATAAGCATTTGGGTTGGATAGAATAAGTGGATTCATTTTATTCTTTCCTAAATACTATATCTTGTGTTGGAAGTGAAAGTACTCATTTATATTATTTAACACTCGTGAAAAGCGCACAATAGCTTGACTGGCTGATTAAATTTATTTTCTTATCTAAACTTAAAAGGAATTATAATTTCTTTCTGCCAGCAATTTATCAAAACAAATTTCAATTTCCACTAATTAGAGATTTAAAAAAAAACGATCTCATATGGAAATCAATGAACGGCGCAGAGGGATCTTTTCCTAAAACCCGGTTTAAAAAAGGGACATAATAGGAATGTCATATGCCAGTAAACACTCATAAGAAATCAAACAATGCGACCCTTAAGGTTGATTTTGACAAGCAAAGAGAAAAGATTACAATTTTACATAATCCAAAATATAGAAAACTCTATGGTTTAAGAAAAACAGAACTACCTAATCAATAACTTGCTAGCCAAAAGATTTACAGTCTGCAAGAAACACAACATAGATTAATTACAACAAAAAAATGAGGGACAGGTGAGTTAAAAAAAAAACTACTAGTGTCTCCCAAAGATTTTAATAATGGATAATAATATAAAAAGAGAAACAATGAGTATAAAATATTAAGTCACAATACCCTCTCATAGAAAGTGACAAAATAAAATAGTAATTTAATTATATACAATTTATAGGTTTTACAACAAATACATCTAATCAAAGAAATAATACCGAATTTCTTACTTATAGACCTATATTTATTGTTATATTAAGCTGAGACTTAAGTAAAGAGATTTTAGCCTTGGTTATAATATAAAAATGTTCATTTATCTTCGAAGCATAATGTTCGGTCTGGCTGATTTCTTCTAGCGGGATGCACAAAGTTTATGTCTGTCTAGAGTTCATTATGAAGGTTTGGATTTCCATTTATCTAGTCAGGAGTATGAATGCAATATTCAGGATCAGTTCTCTACTAGAACATTAAGGCATGTTCATGATGAATGCAATTTCAAGCTCTGGAGTTCGTCTTTAGATGGCTTAGCATTGCATATTTTTAATCTGATCCTTCAAGGTAGCTAGTCTCTGCATTTTAAACAAATGGTATCCTTTAGAAGTTGTCAAGCAATTCTAAAATGGCCATTCAATTTTCTCTTAGTGGTCTGGACTTCACGGTTCACAGCAAAAATAATTTTTGCTTTAGCTAACTTCACTATGCAATTCGCAACCATAAAAATCTAAAGGTCAGCAGTTCACCATTAGCGAATATACAACCTATAATAATAATAATAGTCAAAAATGCAAAGCTTTTATACAAAATTGTTATCTCCTACCTAATCTTGATTACAAATTTAATCAGGGTTAATCTCTTATCTTTCATTAGAACTTAATTAAAAAGTTTGTAACCAGGACTCTCTCTATTATTTATCCCATTTTAATAAATTAGAAAACGAGTTTCTGCTTTTTAAAATAGATACAAACAAACAAATAAAAGAAAACTAATCTCAATCAAACTTTTTTTACATTAAAATGTCTTTACAATTTCTACCAACCAAGAGAACAAGCTGGATTTAAAAGTGGTTTTAGTACAGTAGATCATATCCAGGTATAGAAAGGACAAATGAATATGAGTTGCCATTATGTTTAGGATTTGTAGATTATGAAAAGGCATTTGATTCTATAAACATTTCTTCAGTGATTAAAGCATTGGATCATCAAGGTATAAATCCAGGATATTATCATATTTTAAAGAATATTTATAAAAATGCAACAGCAATAATTAGATTACATAATGATACTAAGAAAATCAACATTGAGAAGGGTGTAAGACAGGGTGACTCCATATTTCCAAAACTTTTTACAGCAGTGCTGCAAGAAGTATTTTGTGGATTAAAATGGGAAGCTAAAGGAGTGAAAGTAAATGGAGATTATTTAAGTCATTTAGATTTTGCAGATGATGTAGTTGTTTTTGCAAATAATACTTTAGAGTTACAGGAAATTAGGAATTATCAGATGAAAGTAGGAAAGTAGGACTAAACATAAATGTTAAAAAGACTAATGTAATGTTTAATCGATTTGCTCAAAATATGAAAATAAAGATTATGATGAATTAGAAGAAGTTAACAGTTACAAATACCTTGGTCAGATTATTAATACAGATGGAAACATAATGGATGAAATTAATCATAGAATTAAACTTGGTTGGGGCCTATGTGTTTGAAAAGGAAGGTTTTTAATAAATGTGTTTTGCCAGTTCTTACTTATGGATCTGAGACTTGGACACTTAATAGAAGAGCAATACAGAGACTTCAAACCACTCAAAGAAGTATGGAGAGATGCACGTTGGGAGTAACAAGAAGAGATCGAAAACGCAATGTATGGGTAAGAGAATAAACAGGTGTTACTGACCTTACTGAAAAAATTAAAAGACTGAAGTGGAGTTGGGCTGGACATATTGCTAGAAGAGATGATAAAAGATGGACAATTGAAATTTTAAAGTGTATTCCAAGAGATTATAAAAGACCCAGAAAGAAACCACATGTGAGATGGATGGATGAAATAAAAAAGTGTGCAGGGGTGATGTGGAGAAGAGAAGCTAAAGATCGAAAAAGATAGACTGAACTTGGAGAGACCTTCATCCTGTAGTGAATTGATAATGGTTGATGATGATGATGTGTGCTATTGCACATACTCTTAATAATAAAAAAAAAAAGTACAAAATTTTTAAATACAATTTTCTCTTTTCTTCTAAAATCTTTAAAAAATATACATTTTAGTTTTGATTTTCCAATGGTTGCATTTGGAGTGGATAAAGCATCCGGTTCAATATATTTATGTGCATAATATAGATGGAAATTGTGAGGATAAGGGAAGGAGATAGTTTCCTTCAACAACCCTTATAGTACAAGAGTTCAAAGAAATAAAAATAATGTAATAAATAATATTAATTTAGTAGATGAACCTGGTTTTCTAAAGGCCATGGTTTTTTTTAATTGGTTGCTTTAACAAATTTTTTTAAAAACTCAACATAAATTAAACAAAAGATTTTAAATGTGAAAGTGGTAGAATACAAAAACTCGGGCTTTTAGTCTTATATGTTGCTTTAATAAAAAATTTTTTTATGATTTAATATAAATTAAACAAAACATTTTAATACTATATAAATAAATTTCTGAATTGTAATAAATCTAAATTAAAATTTACATTTTGTAAATATACCTGTTAGATTTAACAGCATTAAGACACAATATATATTTACTGGAGCGCTTTCTAGACAAAAATTTTATTTGATTTTTTTTTAAATTTTTCAATAGTATAATGACTAGTTATAATAGTTTTTTTTTAACTTTATAAATAGTTATCATATATATATTTATTTATTAAATATAATATTTATAATTTTTTTTTTAAATTGTTTGCTTTAACAATTTTTTTTTAAGATTTAATGTAAAATATGTTTTTTTATTATTAAAAATTGCAGAGTATGTTGTTCATCTGAACTATATTAGGGGGTTGACAGACTATAAAAACACGGACCGCCTTAAATGCTGAATTATGAATCAATGTTTGTGGTTGTTTCTGCAGGTGGCCAGAAACCTTTACCATGAAATATATAGTTTCTGTAGTTAAAAGCACACGTACTGATTTTTTTTTACCAGCAGTTTTTTATTTAATGACAGAATTACTTCCTTCACACAAATATAGTAGCATGTGACATCAATTGGACAAACATTCATACATTCACCAATGAGACAACAGAGAAAATATGGATTTTATATACAAGATTAATAATGGGGGGGGGACGACTAGTTGAAACATGATGTCTTATGTCTCCTAAGTTAATTATATTACATATATACATACATACACATTAGCAATTAAGAAATTTTTTGTAATATTCGTAATATAATTTTAAATAAAAATCATACTTTTAGTTATATTTAAAAAAAGCAAGATTCTAGAAAAAACATTTTTTTGCCATGGCTTAACAATCAAATTAAATAATATTGGAAATAAATATTTTAAATAATAAATCATATTAAATATAAGAGAACATATTTCCAAAAACTGTTAGTAATATTTTATTAAAATTTTTAAGAAAATAATTAAAATGCTATCAAAAAATGTTGATAAATATGCCAATTATAGAAGGTTAATATTAAAAACGTATTTTACCTGAAGCATCGCAATAGGAGAAAGTTATTTTGTTAATTAAAAAATCAGCCAGGGTTGATTGAAAGATTACCATGTCATAAGCTAAATAAAGTTTATTTGGAAAAGGATTTTTACATTTTAGGTTAGTTCCATCTCAATTCATCTAAGTATAATAAATCTTTGCCAGTTTCTGACATTATTTTGAAATTAACAAATCGATTGAAAATTGATCACCTCTTAGCTATATAAAGTAACTAAGAAGAAACATTAAATATATCAAAGACTGATTAGTTAACATTGGTTAAGGCAAATTAATATTTAGGTTAGATGTTTCTTTCCAATCATGTAATTTCAAGAAGGAAAACATACAGCTAAAAAATGACTAAAAGATCTCTACCGAATACCAATGAATCATAAGACTACTTATTGCTGTTCAAAGTGGAAAATTAAATTTCTAGCCCATGATTGAACAACCTGCCAGAAAATTTAATTCAGCTAAGGATTTACTAAAAAGATAGGCTGAACTATTAGCCCATCAAAAATAGAAAAATGCTGTTACTACAATAGAACCTGGGGTGAAATTTTAAAGATCCTGAATACATAGCGTCAAAGAAGCTACCAAACAATAAAGAAAGTCATCTAAAATCTGATATCAGAGAAGCTACCTAAAATTTTTTATAAATATGCATCCAGTTATGTATATTTTCTACGGTGAGCAATTTAAATAATTATTATTTTTTTGTAAAAAACAATGCTATTTTACTTGGGTGCAAATTCTGATACATTTATATTTGTTTTATATATATAAATTTATCTTTTAATCAGTTTGTATCTACACATATCCTAAATTCATATAGTAGTTAAAATTAATATATTAAATTATTGATCAAAATGAATAAAATGGGATATGTGCACAGATCAAGACTATTTTATGACATATATATATATATATTGTACCGAAGTACATTGTTATTGAATTGTAGTGGTATTTAAAAATAGTAATATCTCATAAATTTCATCTTTGTAAAAAAATAAAGTGGGAATAAAAGTTAAAAGTTGAAAGAAAAATTTAAAAAACTAAAGAATAGAGTAGGGGGATTTTTTATTAAAGAAAATAAATAATAAACGCTTTAAAAGAGGGTGGGATTTTTTTTTATTTTAAAGAAGAAAAAAAAATTGATTTTATAAATAAAATGATTTAATATTATTTTGATTAGTTTGTAATAAAAAAAAATAATAATAATAATAAAGAGAATTTCGTTTATGTGTAAAAGTTTTGAAGAAAAAATAGAAGCCCAATCAGAGCGAAGTAAAGGACAGTAATTTCACGAGACAATAGACGCTAGAGATAACAAAAATTTTCCATTGTTAAGATGTTTTAAAAACTTTCAACATTCCATTTTTATTTCGAATATCTTAAAAACATTTAAAAATATTTCTTGAAGTGACAGATATAACAATTATATAAATTGTTATATCTACCGAAATGATGCAGTGTTAAATTACAGTATTGTACAATCGGCTGAAAACCTCACTGCGGATAACATCAGCAGGAAGTTCAGTGGGTAAATCATGGTCAAGTAAAGCAATAAAATACCGGAGTGTCGACACTGGAAAAATCCGTGAAAGTTGTACAATATCATGGAGTCTATGAAGGTTTGCTTGAAGTTAGCACTAACTGGTAATAAATAATTTTTTAGAGAAAATACATTGTGCTGTGTATGTCATTTCGAACTCTCCAAATCCTAGGTAACTTTTGATTTTAGTCTTCTCTCATTCTTGATTTCCTTTCAAAATAAATAAACAATAAACTGTGATAAATAAAACTTTAAATTTTACAGAATAATATTTAGGAAGTATAAACGATATCGGCTTCTGTAGTTAATTATATTTAAAAACATTGTGTGTACGTATGGGTGTACCTTAATCTAATATGTCAAGTATATTTTATTTAATATAATTTATTAAAATATTTTTTTAAAATGAAAAGAGTAATATAATATATTAAAATATTGATTTAAAATGAAAAGAGTATGTGTGTTTAACTTATAAAGCAAAACGATTGTTTTTTTTTTTTTATTAAGAAAAGGAAATACTTAAAATGTCTTTTAAATATTTACGTTTATATTTTGAATACACACATTTATGTTGAACAATATTTTAAATAAGATGGGAATGGAGAAATTTAATTATTATCAAGAAATAAAACTAAATTAAAATTAAAATCATAGAGAAACTATATTTTTTAAAAGTAAGGATTTGTTGTTAAAGACGTTAATGTTTCCTCGTTCAATAAGTTATCATTATTATTGAGATAGGATTATTAGAGAGGACGGAATTTTATTTTTCTTAAAAAGTAGTTACAATCCGTTGAGCTAACTGGAGGATCAGGTACTGGATTTAGTGCTAATTAGATAAACATGTTGATTACAAATGTAATTAACTGGCGCCTAAAGGGTTTACCTTGAAAATAAAATACATGGGGGTAAGAGAACAAACAGGTATCACTGACATTGCTAAAAGAATTAAGACTGAATTGAATTTGAGCTGGGCATTTTGCTAGAAGAGATAATAGACGAACAGTTGAAATCTTAAAACTGGATTCCAAGAGATTGTAAAAGACCCAAAAAGAGACCACATGTAAGATAGATAGATGAAATAAGAAAGTGTGCAGGGATGATGTGGAAAAGAGAGACGAGAAATCAGAGAAGATGGATTGAACATGGAGAAATCTTCATCCTGTAGTAGATTGATAATGGTTGACAATGATGATGTCTGTATGTTTGTTTACCTAATAAACTGGTTGTATAAGAATTAATTTCAATGTGTTATACATAAACAAAAATATATACTCTTTCATAATATTTATAATTCTAATTTAACTTATGTTACAATTAGCTTCTTTTTGATTTATTATATTTATTAAGTAATAACCTGTATATTTATACTTTGCGTTTGTCCAATATAATAATAAATCGTGCTTTAACACTTCCAACATAAAGCTATAACAACAAATTGAAAATTAAATTTAATGGCTAAGCGCTTTCAAGAAGATGTACTTCTCATATTCATAGCCAGTTATGATCCTTTCTTTGAAATCATTATATAAATAAATCTGATATGCAAATTATATGCAAATGAGTCACTAAGACCATCTTTTAGATATCGCAAAACATGCATCTTTACGATTAATGGCGAAAGAGTCCTCTGCTATAAAGTATGCTTCTTTTACTTTTCGCCTAACATCATGTCGCTCAGTACAAACTAATTTTGCAGATGTGGGTTCGAACACATGTCCCGACAAGTTTTGATGCTGAGCAAAAATTGAAGTGCATTCTGGATCCGTATGTGCCTTATTGTATTTATACCTATGTTGTGATATCCTAGTAGCTATGGTGGCTCTTGTTTCACCATAGTATGATGCCATACATCCATTATGAGGGCATGCCACTCTGTACACAGCCTATGGGGTCTGATCAGAAGCTATAGTGTCCTTAGGATACAGGTGCAATATAGTATATAGCAAAATTAGACGTTTTGTAAATAATATTGGAAAACACAGAGATGAAGACAACAGGCCTTGGATATTGTTGCCCTACGTGCACTCTTTACATAAAACATTTTATAAGACCTTTTCTAAGGAATTTCGTTTGAGTTTCCATACACCTAACTCAACTAATAGGCTTATTAACAACACTAAGAACCCTATAGCTTCTGATCAGACCCCACAGGCTGTGTACAGAGTGGCATGCCCTCATAATGGATGTAAGGCATCATACTATGGTGAAACGAGAGCCACCATAGCTACTAGGATATCACAACATAGGTATAAATACAATAAGGCACATACGGATCCAGAATGCACTTCAATTTTTGCTCAGCATCAAAAATTGTCGGGACATGTGTTCGAACCCACATCTGCAAAATTAGTTTGTACTGAGCGACATGATGTTAGGCGAAAAGTAAAAGAAGCATACTTTATAGCAGAGGACTCTTTCGCCATTAATCGTAAAGATGCATGTTTTGCGATATCTAAAAGATGGTCTTAGTGACTCATTTGCATATAATTTGCATATCAGATTTATTTATATAATGATTTCAAAGAAAGGATCATAACTGGCTATGAATATGAGAAGTACATCTTCTTGAAAGTGCTTAGCCATTAAATTTAATTTTCAATTTGTTGTTATAGCTTTACATTGGAAGTGTGAAAGCACAATTTATTATTATATTTATTAAGTAAATTCTCTAGAATTTATTATTATTTCTCATCATGTATATTTCCTACTTCAGACAATGCAACATTTATACACATAAGTAATTATGTGATTATCAATTGGCTAAGCTTATGAATCCAGATGAATTAAGTTTAAAACCATGTAAGATAATAGAGATACTGGAATAAAAAAAAATCACTGAATCAAGATCAATATATTTCTATAATAAAAAATTCATTCCTTTTGCTTAAGTCGATGCTACCATTACATAATTGGTGAATATCAGTGCAATGCCAGATTTATAAAGTACAGGCCATTCCCCCAAAGTTTTTGTTACATACTTTGACATACCAATATGACTTTACATAGTTGCACTTCTTCTCCTGTTACATATTTTGGGGATCAAACACATAGTTTATTGACCTTATCATTCCCATATTGATTGTTAGAATATACTCACATACATGTAATGATAGGCAACCTCTAATGAAAGAATTTTACATAGAATTAAACAGAATAAAAATTAAAAAAACAAAACAGCCCTTATAATCATGACATCATTTTGAAATTCCAAATATTTCAAAGGAAGAGGTGAGCCATAAAACAAAAACTATGAAGAATAAAAAAAATATAAAAAAATAGTTGCAAAGTTATGCATGTCAAATGTTTAAATAATAAAAAAGTACCAAAATATTGCAAGAATGGAATAACAATACTGACATTGAAGTAAAAGGTAAAAAAGAAGATGGTAGAAATTATATCTGTATCAGGCTTCTATCATTCCTATTATAAAATCTTTACTATGATCATTATAAATCATCCAATAAAAATTTTAATCAATTTTTACAATGGATCTACGAGTATGAATTAACATTTTCTTTGGATTTGTAGATATTTGATTCAATGAACTTTTTGGTAGTCATTCAAGCTTTGGAATATGGAGACTTGAACCCACGATATTTTAAATTATGAGGGATATTTAAAAAAACGCAAAAGCTTATGAACGGATGACACTAAAAAGAATAATACTGATAAAATTGTATGGCAAGGTGGTTCTATCCCTTTAAAACTCTGCAGCAGTTTTATAAACTGAGAAGCTAAAAGAATAAAAATAAATGGAGATCACTTTAAGCCAGCGGTCACCAAAGTGGTCTATATAGACCCGCAGGGGTCTATTTAACAAAAGTAGGGGTCGATTGGGGGTCGAAGGAAAAACAATTCTTAATATGCAAATCACACATACCTAACTGCGTATGTAAAATTTGTTAATGTTTTTATAATTGATTTAATATCAGTTTCTTTATAGAAAATAAATTAATAAACATATATTTATTCGGGTGAAATAAGTATTTACTTTACTTATTATTTTTACTTATTTATAATTACTTATTATTTAATAAATATTAAGGTATTTAAATTTCAACATTAAGATATTTTTCATAAAACTATTGTTACACAATGTAAAATTACTTTAATAAATGTTTAAAATCATAAAATAAATGCACAAACACAGTACCTAATAGATAGTTTTATTTTAATTAACTGAAAATTACTTTTATGGGTGTCGATGGAGATTTCGAAAAATTATATAGGGGTCCATGATCAAAAAAGTTTGGCGACCCCTGCTTTAAGCTATCTAATGTTTATAGATGTGGCTTCATAAATAATGCTTCATGAAATGTTGCAAAAGCAATCAGATGAATGCGATATCAAACTACACAACTTTAATTATATGCTAACCAAAAACTAAATGTAAATATGGTATAATAGCAGCTATTTGTTTTCCTTTCACTAAATATCACATTTCAACCATGAATTTATGCACTATAATCACATTTTCTTCGTGATTTAAATACCCTATTCAGTTCTGTACTGTAGTTGAAAGCACATGTATTGATTTGTTTCTAAGTGTTTTTTCCAATATCATATTTTTTTAAAATCCAGAAATGTACCTGGTCTATGGAAAAACGATCATTTTTTGAATAATTTTTTTTAATTCGTTGCAACAAAAATTATGGCTTCTTAATGGCAGAATAAATAATTATTTTTTTTTTGAAAAATATACCATCTAACATAGAAATGTTTAACTTATAAACATAAGAAATGGTGATCATGTGATGTTTATTGGCTTAAAATGTTTAACTTGAACATCACATAACACTGTTACGAACAAACATTTAGGGATTTTATATGTAAGTTTCTCAAAAATGAATTAAAATAAATTCTCACTATTCTGTCTGTTCTTTGTCTAGTAAATTAGAATGCATTTAAGTATAATTGATCATAAGCCGTTTCATACATTTTAAATATACATAAAAGATTTTCAAGAATTAATAATACTGAATAATTTTTATTTCAATAATTAAGAAACCTATTCAATTTAATTTTAATTCACTCATAATGTAAATATATTTTGATCCTTGAACAATACATTGAATAAATATTATTCTTCAGTACAATTAAATATTTTCAAATTTAAATTGTCAAAGAAAATACATAATTAAATATTTCAATGACTTTGTCTCTTACGAAAATTATACTTAAATAAGTTTATGTAAAAATAAATTGGTTATGGTTTCTTCTCTAAATAGAAATCTTTTGATAAAATAAAAGAATAGCTTCTATTTATAAGTAGATTTTTTAGTGAATTTGAAAATATTTATATACTGAATTGTCTCTGAATTGTGAAAGTCATTTAAATTTTGTTGACAATTTTTACAATGTTTCTTGTACGGTATTGTTTAATTTTAAATTTTCTTAAGGTTTTCCAAAAACTTTGATGAACACTTTAATGAATTATTGAAAAATATTGAATCATAGTTTAAACAAACTTGAGATAATCTTCATTTTACACCCATAAAAAATCAACTAAATACATTTATAAAATATTTACTAAGCAGACAAAGGGACATGTAAGATACTACTTGCAGCTGGGAGGATATAATCAAAGAAAGAAATTCAAAAATTTTAAATTATTCAACTATTACTTCTGTTTTACTCAGTTAATATTTCAATATTGGAACCTATCAAGACATTTCTTTTTATAAAATCACATAACGAACTACTTTACAGCAACATTCAATACTATAATAAACATAATAAAACACATACACACATTCACATATATATACATAAAAATGAATACATTTACTACAATCCTTTTTTTTTAAAAAAATATATATATTTAAAACAATCTACAAAAACAATATTTTAAATAATTTTAAAGTTTCCAATAATCTAATCATGCCCATTTTCTAGGTCAAAAATTTTCTTGAATATATAAAGTTTCATAATATTTTCTTTTTTGGTGATTTTTAACATACTTTATTACCTAAATATTTATTTCACAATTCATTCTATGTCCACTAGCCAAAAAATGTAAATACGGCCCTTATTTTATATACTTTCTCTTAATTGCCCTATTATGATCCTTAACTTTTTCAATGGCAGTCTTTTCTGTCTCATCTATATATATATATATTATATTGCGATGGTCACAACTAATTTTATGAACTAACCCTATCCTATTTTTAATATTATCAATTTTTTTTTTTTGCATTACACATCAACTTTTCTAAAGATTTATTATTTTTCCATCCTACTTTAATATAATCAGGTGACTTTTATCACTGTTTTATATACACACTGAATATGGAATTGAAACCCACTTCCTATTTTTATACAAAAGTTTTATATTATCTTCTGTATTATTGTCATTTTTATTACTGAAAACTTTTTTAACACATATTTTTCTATAACCCATATTAACATAATCATTCTTATTTTTCAATTTCTGTTCAAATGCTTCGTCTGCATTTAATGTTAGCCTATCATTTTTTAACTCAAATCCTTTCAAAGCTTAGGATCAATTACATTTTTTTTTCTTTATTCTTAATATAGTAAGTATTTCGTCATAAATCCCTTTTCCTAAAAAATGTCTAAATACTTTAACCCCTTTCCATTGTAAAACTTAATATTATATTTATTATTGTTCAATCTTTTAAATGCATTAACAATATGCCTACTATTTCCTATTACATTTATATCACCAGCATGTCTATGATATTCTATAGTTTCCTTATTTTTTATATACTTATAAATAATATTTTCCTCTATATAGTCAATTATAATCGCTGATAAAATCTAATTAATAAAGTAACCCACAATCCCTCCCTTTGTTATATTCCAAAATTCTTCCTTATATTTAAAATATAAAGCATCATTTATAAGTAATAATGCTTCTTTAACAACATATAACTATTCTTCTGAAATTATATTACCCATTTTTATTTTATCTATAACTATTTTTATACTATCTTCCCTAGGTATACTGATATATTTTTTCAATATCAAACAAAATAATCATTCCATTTCTATTTAACTTTACATTATTTAAATAATCTATAAATTCTAAATTCCTAATACAATATTATTACTGCTGTTTAAACCTCTAATACAATATTTTCCAAAACCTATTGCAGTAAGAATCTTTTTATATATTATATCACATAAATCTTTAAGAATATAGTTATTAATGTCTAATATTACTCTTATTTTAATAATCTCCATACTTCCTCTTCCTTTTTTATTCTTCATATAAATAATATTACAATAAAAGACAAATGATCCCCAAGATGCATTTCATGCTGAACCAGCACTCATCAGTTGGCCCAGGTCACCAGCTCTCATATATATCTTTATTACATGAAGAGTATTTATCTATGGCGAATTGTCACATCTTTATTTACAACCGCCAAACATGCTCCACTCACAACCTCGACTTCGTACACTTTTGATAAACCTAACTACGTTTATCATTAATCATTTATTAAACTAGAGTTTTTCTCTTATTGGCATATCATCTTTTTCATTAATTTCATTTCATTTTCATATAATTTAACCAAATTTTATATTTCATTTTAATTCTATTTCCTAGATTTTCATTTATCTTTTGGTATGCTTGCTTTGTAATATCTTCTTTTATTTTTCTATCATAATCCAAATTCATTTTAAACAAAAAACCCTGACTCTTTATCTTCACTTTTTACTATTAAGTACTCTTTATCTTTTCTGTAATTTGTCTTATAATGGGCTTCTCATTCCATTCTTTTTTATAATATTTATGCTTTTTATTTTTGTTAATTTTTGATTGTAAATCTGCTTTCAAACTATTAATATTTGCAGCTTCCACACTCACAATTGTTTTTTGAATATCTCCATCCACAAATGGTATATATTTATCTGTGAATGCTCATTTGTAAAGTTAATGTTAAACTAATTTATGAAATTATTAATGTTTTCTTCCTTATAATAATTTTTTATTGTAAAACAATTGTTTTTTCCCTTGATTCCATGTTTTTATAATACAAACTTCTCCTTTTACTATCATATTTCTTATAAAGCTTATTTTGTAATTTACCATTATGAATCAATATATGATTAATATCCTCCAATAATTCCTAAATACAGGTCTTTTTTAAAATACTTTTCTGTCTGTTATATTTCCTAATATTGCAATCCATTTTTGTACATTTTCCTTTCAAAAACAATTCCAAAAAACATTCTCTGAATTTTATTACGCAAACTTTTATCCTTATTAATTTTATCATTACTAATTTTAAATCGACACGATATGGGCATAATTCTGTTATTTTTACAGTTATTGAAAAATGACAACTAATATTTTAGCTCCTCAATTCTTTGCATATTCCATAACTTTTTAAACCTAATAAAATTAATATTATTCAAATTTGTATATAAAAATGTGCATATGTTATTAATATTATAATGTTCCAAGATTAAACTTTTTTAAAACATTTTTCTTCTAGCAATCCTTGCGGTAGAATAACATTTATCACTACTTGTGATCAGAGCCGGATTTATATTTTTTTAGGCCCTAAGCTAACAAAAAATTGAGGTCTGCTTCCCCAATTTTTTTTAATCATATAAAAAAAGATACATATGTCTATTTACACATGTTACTAATACAAAGCAAAATCATGGCATTATATCAATCATCCAATAGCAATTAAAATCGTTAGTAAGTGATCACAATTTCTTTATCATTTTTAAACAATTAAAAAAATAAATAGGCTATGAAAACCAGCAGCCATCTCGGCAACTTTTGATCATTAGAGGTGAATTTCAATCACATTTTTTTGCAGGGTAGCATAAAAAATTTTTCTCTGTTCAATTTATTTTTTAAAATTTAGAGGCCCCAAGCTTTAGTTTATTTAGCTTAGTAGTAAATCCGGCATTGCTTACGATGAAAATAATTAAAACAATAAATACCTTAAATAATTAAATTTCAATGATAAAACAAACTCTTCTCTTTTTTTTTTTCTTGAAATAGAATTAATATTATAAAACAATTTTAATTACAAAAAAATTATTTAAAAGAATGATTTTAAAAAAATAAACTCAAAACTAATGCATGATAAAATTTAAACTTTTACATACACATCAAACATGAACATATAAATGAGGTTGCCATGATAACAGATTAAGATTGTTATTGGGATTGTCTAAGTGGTGACTTTAATGCTATATATATGATATTTAAAATTAAGAGCATGCTAATAAGCTCTAAACAAGTTTTTTTTTTTTAATGATAAATGCGCTACTACAAGAGAAGGCATTCAAATCATCTTTACTTAGGATTGTCCCCATTCGCAGACTGGATTCGAGCTATGGTTCTCTTCAGTGAGGAGCTAGGACACCAGATTCAAAAAATCAACTCAAGCTAAGCATTTATCTAATAGTTAACTTTCAATAAGATCTGAAACGTTTAGACATCTATGTCTTTAAAGTCAGCTCTTCAACTGAAAAAACCATATGGGCCTGAACTTAATTCAGATACTTTATATATTAATAGGTTTAAGCCATTTAATTTAGTCAAAGCCCCCAACAGCAAAACAATAATAGTAATAATAGAAAGTCAGATGTCACATGACATATATATATATAGCTTGCATATACTAATATGTAAAATTAAGAGTGTGCTAATAAGCTCTAAACAAGTTTTTTTTTAATGATAAATGCTGCTACAAGAGAAGGCATTCAAATCATCTTTATCTAGGATTGTTCCCATCCCCAGACTGGTTTCGAGCTATGGTTCTCTTCAGTGAGGAGTTAGGAATCAGATTCAAAAAACCAACTGAAGTTAGCATTTATCTAGTAGTTAACTTTCAATAAGAAGATCTGAAATCTTTAGACATTTACATGTCTTTAAAGTCAGCTCTCAAACTGAAAAAAATCATATGGGCCTGAACTTAATTCAGATACTCATCAGATGTTACATGACTTATATATATATATCTTGCATTTACAAATATGTAAAATTAATGAAAAAAAAATATAATTGAAGAGTAGTCTTAAATTTAAAATTTTTACCACTAAATTTGCACAATTTAGAATGATTTTCATTTCAATAGATATAACAATATAACAAATTCACATATGATTTAAGTATTCAAATAGTTATATATACTTTTTTCAGAAGTCATATTTACATTAAAATGATATTTATTTTTAAAATTACCTTATTTTCTATCATAAAGAATTACATTCTAATATACTAATTCAAATTAGAGAAAATCTTATAACTTACTCTCATTTTCTGCACGGTTTCTTTAAGCTGATCTAGTTGGTGTGCTGAGCTAAGGGCTTCGAGTCTAATATCTGTTAGATCCTTTTCTTTGTCTCGGAGCTGTTTCTTTAAATCTCGTACAACCTCTGGCTCATCTTTCCCATTATAGATCCTATGGAAGGCAAAAAAAAAATACAGCATTTTAATATATAATAAAATATTTTAATAATGAATATTGAATACATGAATATTTTACATAAAATGTAGGTATATGTTTTATGTATGTTTGCACACATAAAAAGAAAATATTCTGACTGATAATCTCTTATATAAAATCCCTAAACATTTGTCTGCAAGGCTGTTTAATTGGTTACTTTAACAGATTGATTTTTTTTAATTGATTGCTTTAACAAATTACAAAAATGCTGAATTTGACAGTATCAAACAAAAAAACTTTAAATTTGTTACAAATAAATACACCCAACTAAACTGTAATTTATATTACAGCATTTTATGCAAAAGAACTAATTTCACCCTTTAATATTTAATAATACATAATTTTTATTAAAAAAATTTAATGTAAAGGAAGTAACACTGTCAAAACCACATATCAAAACAACGGCTTCCAGAAAGGCTGAGTACATCTGGTAATCTAATAATTGGTATAATTCCTAAAAAAATATATTTTTTTTAAAAATTACTAACTGATATGAACAAAATAGGTTGAACATACAAAAAAATGTATAAGACCTACATATGAAAAATGTCAACTTTCACAAATAAAACTTTTGAATTAAATCATTCAGTCAGAAGTATTAAGATAGGATATGTAGAAAGTATCTATAGTTGTTGGGCTTTCATATTACCATAAATCCTAATTAGTGGTTATAATTGAAAAAAAAAAAGAAGATATTTGAATGCACACCCATTTCTGAACTGAAGATTAATAATCCAACAATATAAAATTTGATGCTATACAATATTCGATCATTATGCATTTAATTACATTCATATGAATATAACTTTCATTAAAACATTCATACATTGAATTCAAAACACAACATTGGATCAAAAATAATCTCATAAAAAAGCACAAGTTAGATTATCTCAGAGAAGTTTGTTTCTTAAAATGTGAGTCAGAAAGTCAGTTTAAATCATATAAAAATTAGAAAATAAAAAATGTCGATAATAAAATTGTTTTAGATAGATATCTAAAAAGTCAACAGAGACATAATAACTTTTCTGTTTATTTTATTTGAGTTGTTTAATTTGTGTGGAAAAAAAGAAGATTGTAATGTAGTAAAACTTTTTTTTGCCTTAGACAACTGAAAAAAAAAAGTTTGAAAGAGGATTTTATTTTAATTATTTTTATTATCATAATCATCATTTTCAACCACTATCGATTTACTGCAAGTTGAAAGTCTCAAAGTTTAATCCAGTTTCTCTAATCCTTAGACTCTCCTTTTCTTCACATAAACCAACAAATCTCTTTATTTTATCCATTTATCTCACAATTTGGTCTCTTTCTAAGTCTTTAACAATGTCTAGGAATCCAATTTAAGACTTCTGTCTATCTGTTATCATCTCTTCTAGAAATATTTCCAATTAGCTCCACTAATCAACTTGACACTTAGCAATAAGTGGAGAAATCAGGAGGAACCTCATATGTAAGTATATGAAATTTCTACTGACTGTTGCCTTTGACAGGATGGTTCAGTTAATTAAAGCGATACCATAAAATTCAATATTCAAGAATCTAAGAGTCCAAGTTTGATTCCCATGCTAGTACTGTCACTGGTGATACCAGCAACATTTTAAGAAGAGAAAAGAATAATACCTCTCCAAACGTTATACATACACTAAGCTGCGTGCTATTACTAACAGTAGAATATAATTGGAATATTTAAATAAAGTTAAATTTTCCTAAAGACAATCAATATTTATTATTATTAGATGATGGAAATAGTCCAATATTTAAATACAATCTGTGTTTATTTATGTAAAATGTTTGCTTGCTACCTTATAATCCAGAATCTATTAAATCAATTTTAATGCACCCCATCCCCACCCCCCAAGGGTATAGTAAAATTCTCAGGAAAGGTTTTAGGTTAACTTCCTTGCATTATCAGCAGGAAGCTTCTTAGGGCCAAAATATCTATCTCAGAGTGCATGAGATTTAAATTATAGTGAAAATTATTTTAAAACAGTTTTGAATGAATTTAACTAAACCGTGTGGTCATTTATCTAGAAAAAAAGAAATAATGTCCGTCAATCTTTTAACTAGAAACTAACAAATCAATTTCCATATATTTTTATTTTACAGTGTAATTCACAAAAATGTTTTAATTAAATCAATAGTACTTTACTGTTTTTGAATTGTGCTAAGTATGGATAAATGTGTGATACAATTGCTATCTACTATGCTATATTATGTTCCAGGCTTCCTTCGTCTATGAATATACAACATATAATAGCTCATCTTTTGTTAATAAACACTGATTAGAATAGAATACATATTGTTTATTGAATTGTAAGTGTACTATATTTTTCAACATATAACACCGATGCCTTTTTATGTTTATATTATGCATATATAAATTAAGATTATATTCATAGTATTATTTCCGGAAACTTCTGTGTAATAAAAATATAAACCATCAAACATCACATGATCACCATTCTTTATGCTTTCACAAGCTATTTTTCACAGATGCAAAACTCTAACTCTCCATACAGTAGCTCCTGCATCCATTGATTACTCTGGCTTGCACTGAGTGGCACTAATGTATGGAGCAGCATTTTGCCTCTATAATAAAAATGTAATAGCTAAATAGCCGATGTTTCAGTACAATAACAAGTACTTTTCTCAGAGCTTCTTCTTTCTCAAATTATGTGTAAATAGAGGGATACTAATAAATAGTTAATTAAGACATTACAATCTGCAATTATAATTTTCAAATTACACCCAAAATATTACTTAAATAATAAGTGTAATAATGCTCAAGGCTAAATATATATATATATATATGAATGAGAAAATAACAAAGGAAAAAAAATAATGATTTTAAATCTCACCAGACACATTCTTATGATTTGAAAAAAAAAAGAACACTTGAGAAAAGTACTTGCTATTGTACTGAAATGTCAGCTATTTAATTATTATATTTTTATTACATTGTTATGATTTGAGAAACAAAAAGCACTGATGAAAGTACTTGGTATTGTACTGAAACATCAGCTATTTAGCTATTGTATTTTTATTACACGGAAGCTCCCGGAAATAATACTATGAATTCATTTATCCATGAGAACATTAGAATTAACATTAAGATTACAGTATAAACAAAATTTTGAAGTAATAATATAGTTACTAATAATAAATTAAGGTGAAGCATTTACACATATTGTATAGAGAGTGTGCTTATTCATGGATTCCCTGAAACAATAAGAAAAAAAAAACTAATTACTACATTTTTATTTTTAAAATAAAGTAGGTAATGAAATGACCGATTTTCATCGCTATTAAATTCACTCTGAATGATATTCTTTTCTTTTTAATAACTTTTTTCTTTTAATAGAAACATAATTGTGGTCTTGTTGTCAAGAAATTAGAATCTCTCTCATTGTTTGATGTTTTTAAATCAATATCAACTTTTATTATGTTCTAAATTTTTGTTAAACTTTTGGCATTATGCTTAGAAAATATTTTATTAAGTAAAATACTGCTAAGATTTTTAATCATATAGGCAACCTCTATTAGTTTACCAATTATTAGTAAAATTAGGGTCACATATAAATAGAACCTACTTAGATTTTTAGCTTTTAACATAACTACCGATGTCAATTAGTGATTACATTACACTGGTTCAGACAATAATATATGTTAGTTTATTTATCCCCCAAAAATATAAGAAAAATTTGACTACAATCACTACTAGAGACTTTACCCTTACTACTAAATCCATATTCATTTCTAACTTTCACTATAGTTTTATCTCAGTAAATGTTATATCCGTGCAAGTACAAACCCTTACATCATATGAAAAATCAAAATTTCTAACTTATCATAATTATAGATTATACAAATAGCATTTACTTGCCCATTATTATCTAAAGAATGATGTGAACTGAATTTCATCACTACTTCTACATGTTCCTCAGCTACTTGATATAGTAGCACTAAACATTCATCTATGTGAAAACTTTCCCTACTTTAATAATCTAACATGTTTCCTATATGTTCATACCCAAAATAGCCATACTTGTGACTGCATACTTTATATTGCAAAACCATTTGGGTTTTATAAGTTTCTTGTTCTTGAGTTGTGGAAAAATTTTGATTGCTATTTTGCCAAGATGAGGTTTAATTCTCCAACTATTAACAAGTAAACTTAAAGGATAATATTTCCCTTTACAGTTAGAGTGTCCCCTTTAAGATTAACTGTTATATCTTCCACAGTTTCTTCTGGATCTCAATTATTGCCATCATTACTTCTTTTATTACAATTATTCTTATCTAACTCTTTCTTTAAATCTTTTTGGATTTGTGCTGCCTTTTCTTCCAAATGCACTTTATTGTCTTTATCATTGGTGGCCTTTATTTAAGAGTTCAATTGAACTTCCAATTTTTTTTTTTAATTACTCTTACCCTATCTTCCATTTCTTCTAAGAAAATGCAAATCTTTACTTACATTTTAAATCTTCCTATAGCTTGTCTACCTCTTTTTCTACTTTGTTGATCCCTCCATTTTTTTTTTTAAATTTCATCTTTTAACTCTCTTATAGTTTCTTGCAACATTTTTTCCCATTTCCAATGGGATTTCCTTTGTTTCTTCCTTTACTTTTTGGTTTTGGATGATCTGTAGTATTCTCCTTATTTAGTGTTGCAGACTTTTCATCACTATTCTTTGGTTCACATTCATTCTTTGTTGCAGGTTTTCATTCATTTTCTCCATTCTTTGATTAATTTTATGCTGGTTTTCATCCATCTTCTGCTTTATTCTCTGTAACAATCGACTGATCATTTTCTTTATTCTCATTTATTTTTGTAGTTTTATTTTCTCTAATTACTATCTGAGATTCTTAAAGGTTACTTCAGGACTGTCTTGCTTTGCCAATTCAGCTTGTGACACTGGATTTAAGCAATCAATTTCACTTTCTTGCAAGTCTTTCCCTCACTCTTGCCTTCTAAAATTTTGCTCCATTATTTTAAAAAATTTCAAAATTATAAACAGTTTCTTCCTTCAGATGGATATTAATCTAAATGGAATCTCTTTTATTTCTTAATCTTCAGACTGTAGTTCTTGATAACACATTTTAAAATTCTCAGATTTATACAATATATGCTTTATAATACTTAAAAAAAAGTATGTGGCTTTGCAAAAATCCAAACTCTTATATTTAAAGATAAAGTCCAAATCATTAAATTTTATTACTCGGATTCCTAAAATCAAAATTTAACTATCTCAGGGTGTTTCTTTTCATATCTGCCCAATATGTTAAACCAAAATCTTAAAAAAAAAAATTCTCTAAGTACTTCAGATTATTTTATTTCAATATATATATATACAACAAACCACATGCAAACTTCATTATAAATCTTGATTTATTATAATACGAATTATTATAGTGTACAATAATATACCCCAATGTTTCAAATATATTATTTTCTAGTCTTTATCAAAGAACAACTAAAAAATACATAAAAAACAATGAATACAAATATTCCATAATACAAATAACTTTTACCTTAAAACTCTTCTAACAAACAATCTTAACTTTTCATTACATTCATTTCTTAAATATCTTTCTTAAAATAATCCCCTACAATTATTTAATTAAATCAATCTAGGAGTCTCTTTTTTTTTTTCAATTAACATCCTATTTATTACTGGTTTCATTTCATTAAGATAAATTCTTTCCTTTATAATTCTTTCATAATATGATCTAATATATTCTAAAAGTTCTATCTTAAAATCTTTATGTTTAAATTTACTCATATGACCATCTAAAATACAAGGAACTAAATCCTTTATATGTTGCTTTTGCAATTAAAAATAAATCCTAGATATGATATAGAATAAAATATCTTTATATAACAACAAAATAATATATGACAATAGCTGTAATATAATCATAGCATAAAAAAGCTCTTTTCGGCAATTTTTAATTTTTGCCCTTTTCAATGTCTTGGTTAACTACAAAAAAAAACAAAACCTATATTGCATACATAGCGACATCTACTAGCTCTATATAAAATTAAGACAAGCTTATAATTATGCTTTAGTATCTTTATAATAACCACCATTATATAACCCTCAATTCGTTTTTCATTATCCAATTATTAGTTAAATTAATTGACGTTTTATAAATGTTCATACAATTATTTCTGTTATAATTATTGTAATTAGTTTCATATATCTTCCTTCTATTAATTTCTTTAATATAATTTAATGGGCTTATATTCTTAATACAATCTATTCTATGACCATATTTTAAATAGTGAACATATAATGCAAATGTTACCTCTCCTATTAATAGCATTATTATGTTCTTTAGCCCTTTCTTCTAATTGTTTCGCTGTATGTCCATAATAAAACATACTGCAAACCCCATAAGTAATTTTATATACTATACCTTTTTTATATTTTATATTATCTTTTATTTTATAATTCCTTATTAATATATCAAGATTTTTACTATTTGATCATCCTATTTTAACATTTTTATCTATATAATTTTTATTTTTTAAAAATGTATGATAAATTTTAGGAATATATGAAAGTTTTACCTATTTTATATTGTCTGATTCGCTATTATTACCCAAATTATATTGTTTATAATTAAATAATATATTTCTAATACTTCTAGGGTTATATCTGTACCTAGTATACAATTTTATAAATCGCTCCTTTTGTAAAGTAACTATCTTTCTCTCCGTGTTATATTTGTCATTTTTATTTTAAAATTTTTTAATAACTGCCATTTTTTGTATCCATGCCTATTGCTAATCCATAGAAATAATTTTTCTTAATTTATCTTCTTTAATGAAGTGTTTTAATATAATCATATTATTATCATCTACCTTTATCTTTATATCTAAATACTTTATTATAGCATCAATTTCTATAATTGTAAATTTTATATTATCCATATTATTATTAAGTTCATTAGAAGTCTTCTTTATAACTCTTTTATTACCAATTATTAATATATCATCAACATACCTAAAGTAATGTATTATTTCTTGATTTTCTATTCTATTATTAACAATTTTCATTTCCATTTCATTGATAAATATTGATGACATTAATTCACTAATTGCACACCCCATTACACATCCCTTAAGTATACTCCAATATTCACTATTATATTTAAAATATAAACTACTATGTATTAAAATTAAACCTTCTATAATATTAATTACCTCTGTATCATTAATATGCATATATAATTTCTGTATTAATATTTCTATACTTTTTATTCTTGGAATGCTAAGATACATCTTAATATCCATTACAAATATTAGTTTAACTAATAATTGGATAATGAAAAACGAATGGAGGGTTATATAATGTGTGTTATTATAAAGATACTAAAGCATAATTATAGGCTTGTCTATTGAAAAGAGCAAAAATTGCCGAAAAGAGCTTTTTTTTATGTTATGATTATATTATAGCTATTGTCATATATTATTTTGTTGTTATATAAAGATATTTTATTCTATACCATATTTAGGATTTATTTTTCATATGACCATAAACTGCAAAATTTTTCTTATTTAAATGCTGTTTTAATCTTGTTTCCAATTCATATTATAATAGTTAAATTATGGAATGACCAGAGATTATAGTAATTAAATCTGTAGTCATATATTGGTGGGCCAAATGTTTATAATGGTAAAGATTTTATGAAAAAAATTATTACACTATTATATCCTTTTAAAACTATTGAAAAAATTTGCTTTAATATATGTTTGAGACTGTGGTATATAAAGAGAATAACAGTTTGAATAAAAAATTTTAAAGGTAATATTGAATAGTTACTTTCGTGGAATATTGTAAAGCCAAGATATCGATGCAAATATATGTATAGCATAATTTTCAACTATTATCAATCCATCGCTGAAAGATATCTCAGAGTTGAAACTTCCCCCTTCTGAATCACTCCAGCACACTTCCTGATCTTATCATCCTCATATATTGTCTTCTTTATAATCCTTTAAAATTCCGTCAGTTTAAGTCTAGACATACATTCATTAGCAATCATGTAATGCTCAATTCCACTTCAGCTTCCTAATTCTTTCAATGACATCCATTTGCTTATCATCTCATATATTCCATTTTTGAGGTCTATTTATAAATCCTAATATAGATCAATAAAAATACTTCACTACATAGTCAGAAGACATCCAAGTCACAGATTCATAAGTAAATAAATGATAAAACATTTATGGAAAAAATGTCCTATTCAAGCACAAATACTTTTATACAGAGGCTACATTCTCCATACAGTATCACCACTCAGTGCAAGTCATAGTAATCAATCGATGCAGGAAGGTTGGTGCATAAAATCTCTATCTAGTGCCTACTCATTCAATATCCCCAGACAATTTCTAGTTTGTGGCATTCATCACTGAGGAGCCATGGATCTGAAGATAGGGATTTTATTCACAAACCTCCCTGCATCCTTTGATTACTCTGGCTTACACTGAGTGGCGCTATTGTATGGAAACTTAGCCTAGTGGTTTAACACAAATACATTTCTTTTTTAAAATCAAAATTATTTTTACCAAAAGCACCCCCCCCCATTTTTAATTCTATGGTTAATTACACCAATTATGTTTCCATCTGTGTAAATAATCTGATTAAGATATTTATAATTGTTAACTTCTAATTCACTATTATTAATCGTTATTTTCTTCTTTTGAAAAGCTATTGAATGTTAATTTTTTTTTATAAACATTTATCTTTAGCAACTACTTTCTTTGCTTTCATGCAATGGCTCTTGTAATGTTTCATAAAACCCCAAAGCATTATTTCTAAAAATAACAATATTACCTACAAAATCTCCAAAAATAACAATATTACTTACAAAATCTTTTTGACTTATGAAGTGTCAAAATGACTTAGGGTCAACATGGATATAATAACAAAATTGGCAAACAAAAAGCTTTGAACATACCATCATCAGATTTTCAATGAAGAGTTGGAGAAGATTGAACCCTGTCCATTAAAGTTTAAAGATTTGCCATTAAAATCAGCACTGATTATATATATATGTGTGGGAGATGATGATCAGGACCAGCTGATGAGTGCTGATTCAGTACAAAATAGATATATTGGAGATCATTTATCTTTCTCACATGTGTGGTCATATGTATCAGTTGTATAAGATGGAGTGGATGACTGAAGGGAGCTTGAGAGTCTTGAGTTCAAATCCCCTTTAATTAAAATCTTCATGTTTTTATTCCATTATATAGCAGAGAGTTGGAATCATCCTATCATAAATTATTAATAGCTAATCTTCTTGGTGTTACCATGTAATCTGGTCACAGTCATTGCATTTATATATATATTTAATCATTTCAAAGCTTTAATATCTGCTAAAATGCTTATACATTTAAATATTTTTTTCAAAATCCAGCTCATAGTCACTGATCCTTTCTACTCACTTTTCTTAATATAGTGTAAATACTCTATTGTACTGGATCCATTTTTAAATCTGTTTTTTTTTTTTTTTTGGTTTGTTTGAGATTCAAGTTCTCCATTAACAAGTTGTAATGATTTGAGTAAAGATCTTGTGTAAAACTGGCAGAAGTTTAATAATCCTGTAATTTCAATGTCTTAATATCAATATCAGTACTAAATTTCTTCAATTATCTGATATGTCTTATTATTTAAATACCCTTTCCTAGAAATTTTTTTTCATTTATTTCAGAATTGTATGTCTCAACCTTTAGAATGCCAGAAGATATTTTGTTGTAATCTATAAAAGCTTGTACTGTTTTCTTCTTCTTCGCGCCAAATTATAGATTTAATTAGAATAGAATTTGTATGCAAATGAAGTTAGTAGCATACCAATTAGATTTTATATAAGATCCCCCCTCCCTCTTTTGCAAATAAAAAAGGGGGAACAGCTAAGATGTTTTAGACTTGATAAAAGTTTTAAAGTGATAAAAATCAGCAGTAAAGAGTGGTCAATGATAAACTAGGAGATTCACTGCTTGTGATCGAAATTAAAATGGAATAGCAGCAAATGAGAAGCAATACATGGTCATGCATAGAAAATTCTGTTATTACCAGCGGAGAGCAATTAACAGATGGTTAACCAAACAGCAAGTGAGAAGGTAGAAGCAAAGATTGTTAATATAAATGTATAAATTGTATGTGCTGAAGCAAACTTTAATAGTTTATTTATTTTATATGGAAATTATATAGGCACATTTGTGTTTCAAAAGTTATTAGATTTGAAAGCACAAATATGTAACTGGATTACTTCTGGTGTGAAGGAAGAATATTTTCAACTGAGAACAATAAATAGATTATGAACATTAATGGACTATTAATTTTTTATCTTGTTTTTACCTCATTATTATTATTATTACATTTTGAAGTATACTGTTTATTGGTCTAGCTCCCTGACTGGTCTTTGGAGATCCTCAGGGCACAGCAGTTATAAAGTTCTTCCACACACCAGTAATTTTAATCCTGCTTTTTGCTGAAGATCCAGACCCAGGAAATTGTAGCTTAGATCAAAATACAAAAGAATACTACAATTAGGCAAAGTGTTCAAAAAGTAAAATTCATGGATTGGTTTAAATGGCCTATGCAAAACTCATCCTTAAAGATTTTAATTTTTAAACTTTTATTCTTTTCTGGAATTATAGTAGCTGTCTTTGCTTAGGAGTGATGAATATATATGTTTGAATTATTTTAAATGTCAGGAAAATAATACAAAGAGATCACATATTTATATGCAATGGATATACATTTTATGTAATTAAATAACCAGCATATATTTCCAAAATTCATACTGACAAACCATTTATATTGAACACTTCAATCTCTGTAATATGATTTTTTGTCAAGACTTAAATATTTAGAATTGAGGAATAGAAAATTAGCACAAAAGTTTAATATAACCAAAATTTTAATTTTAAAATGAGAATACGTTGAAAAATAAGAGACCAAATATTTATGTACTTACATACATTAGAGATCTATTTACATGAAATTTTTTTTAAAATAAAATTTTAGTTTTAATTTTCAGTACAATCTTATTTACTTTTAAAATATATATAAATTATTTAACTTTTCCTAAAAATGCATAAACTGTGATGAGAAATATTTCTACCATTTAATCAAACCTACAAAATAATGTAATAATGGGTCACCAGGGTATTTATGTTCTAATAGCAACCATGGCCCATAAAATGTGTCGAAAATTAAATGAACTGCCAAAAATGACTAACTTGCTAAAAATAAATGGGGAGAAGGGACAACTGATTTTAGAATTGTTTTTTTTTTAGACATGGGAGATGTTTAGCTAAAAAAAAAAATCCAATTTGGTTGTCTTTAATTTACAGTGCATACCAAAAAATAATGTCCAACTAGTTAGTTACTCTGCCTGCTGGTCTAGATTTCTTTACAGTAAAAACTTTATATCAAATAAAACTCATATTCATCTTAACATTAAGTAAATTTAGAAAAATATCGTAGAACATAAAGAAAAAAAAATTGTATTGCCCTGGGTTTTAATATTTAATGTAAAAAATAATTCTAATTGGTTTATCAATAACATCATCAATGTCTTTCTAAAAAAAAGAGAGATTTAAAAATTTTTAACAAATTTTTTTTGATGTTATACAAAAATTGTATAAGTAATAAGATTAGATAGCCTGATTAAAATCACACTTACGCAGAAGAACTATGAGAAACCTTCATTCCTCCTCCGTTCATTGGATGTGGACCATTAAGAAGAGGAGAATTTGGAGTAGAAGAGTCTGACTGAAATGTTCTTATATCTTCCACATCAGATACAGATCCATTTTTATTTTTTTTGCTCCGTGAAAAAGCTTTGCTAAATGAACTACGAAGCTAATAACAATAATAAAAAAAAATATATAAAAATATTTTGATAAAAAAACATGAATAACACTAAAATGACATCAAAAATCCATATATATAAAGTTAGATGAAGTTCCTTCACCATTGAAAGAACATTACAAGGAAAAAAGATTCTGTTAGATATTAATATCACATTGGTCATTTATTTTTTAATATTAAAAAAAAAGAATTAAATGTCAAAATAACAAAGAAAATAAATGTATAAAAAACAAAGACTGCCATTTTCATAAATGTTATTAAAATTGTGAAGGAAGAAAATATTTAGGAGTGCTTACAGGTGACTGGGAGGGGGAAAAAAAGGTAATTTAGAACATGCAAAGCATGGGATGCATGGTGAATAGTGATGGAATGTACCTGCATGCACTCCCTGGATTTGGCCTAAAAAACAAAAACAAAACTTTCATGCATCTTTTTGCAAATATTATAACAAGCATGGTGAGCTTAGCGTCCTCACAAGTGCTTAAAACATTGGAGAAAACATTATAGTAAAAAAATAAATAATTTGCATGCAAAACATAATTTATTAAATAAAAATAAAATCAAATTAAATCAACAATCTTTCAAAATATGGAAGATAACTAAATGCAAAAACGTATATGAGATATGCTTAAAATCTGAATAAAGTTCACAATTTATGCCTAGTGCACTTTCAATTAAGTTATATAAATGGACTCCAGAATTTCATTCATTAGCAGGCACATCTTATAAATGATAGTGAAATATACATATTTAAGGGTAATCCATTTCAAAGGCTCAAGGTTTAGACCAAAGTTACCATCTGAAATAATCAACCAAGCAGAAAAAAACAAATATATGTAAAAATACATATAAAATAAAACAAAACAAACTTACATATCCTAATAAAAATTCACAAATTGGTGACTTTAGAATTTCCACCTTCTTGTAAGATAATTTTCAACACCAGTCCTATCCACCAGAGCAGTTTTCTGTTAAAAATTCCTTTACAGAAACAACAACCGTAACAAAAATATCCTCAAACAGTCCCTTAGTCTTTACACAAATGATCTCTTCATTGATGCTAAAACCAACTATTTACTTTTGATTAATCCACATTAGCAAAAGTTTCCATTTGTTTTGTGATGTTACAATGTAAAATGCTCAATCTGAAAAATTCTTTTGTTACTGGTGCATACTGATCAAATTTTTTGATTTTATTTTAGGCTCACAATTAAAATTAATATTTGTCCACGTATGAAAGGAATTAAATCACACATAAACAAGCTCACAAAACAGGCTACAAATAGCCCACAATTTACTTAAAGCTGATGTATGTGGTTATTATTTCAACCAGTAGTGCTCATTGTAATGTTTGTTCATTTAAAAAATGAGATTTGATGATTTAGATATTCTAGGTTCAGCATTTAAATTTCCACTATTTTCAACCATAATTTCATTTCAAAATTATTTCTGTTTCATATACAAATAAAATGCACTTACCGCCCACTCTCCGGTCTGCCAATAAAGATGGAATTGCCGAAGAAAAACTAAACCCAACGAAAGTTACAAAATATTAATAAAGATGTCTAAAACTTTACCCAAACAAGATATGTTTAAAAGTCTTATGAGTTTCTAAATTCAGTAAGTAATACTTGTGAGAACATTTGCTATTCAGCTAATAGCATATAGCATTTGTCAGCGATTAGATATTTAGCATTTAATATTTCCACTATTTTTACTATAACTTCATTTCAAAATTATTATTACTTTTTGATGTTAACGTTAATTGGCTTTCAAAATCTGCTTTTGTGATTCATGGCTCCTAGGGTCAATATTCTTATATATAAAAAAAATTTCAATGTTTTCGATGCTAAAAATTGAAAAAGGTAAGTAACTAAATTAATAACTAAGTCTCCCTTGACAAAGATGCCTGCCGTTGTAGTGTTTATTGTGTAAATTGTAATTCATTGAGAAAAAGAATTCATTCTTCTGTTTGCTTTGTAAGCCTTTATTGTACCACACCACACTGTGTTCAAATTTAATAACAATAATTTTTCTTTTCTTTTTCCTTTAGTAATTGAAATATTGCTCATCTCTTTATCATAATTCATTGAGAAAAATTTGTTTGTTCACTTTATAAATCTTCATTGTATAGCCATTACTTTATAGAAATTTAATAACAAAAAATTTTCTTTTTTTTTAATAATTAAAACACTGCTCGTCTATTTGCATCCCTCTATTTATATCCGTACAAACAAGGTCATACAACATATTTAAAAAACAACATATCTTTATGACATCGAAAACAAGGTGACAGTCATTCAGCAAAAATTTTCCATACTTAATACAAAAAAGAAAATCCCTATAAATAAAACTTATACATTTTTATCCACTCAGACTAAAAAAGTGCCGCTTCAAAAAAGTTAATGTTTCTCTATGCCAGTTGTATTTTCTTGTTTAAATCATTTGCAGTAACACATACCCCCCCCCCCATAATAATAATATTTTTAAGTGTGCCAGTTTTTGCAATATCCTGCATAAGATATATGTATAAAGAGAACCACACAGCAGAGAAATACATTCAGCTTTAGGCAGATGGTAAAACAGTTAGTCAGCATCACTATCTACATCTTAATTTGACAATGTATGTTATGCTATTTGTCTGAAAGCAGAGCAGAAAACATGATATACATTACAGTCAAATTTCCATTTAATTAGTAGGCAACTGAATAGTACGATCACATGATAATGCTTAACAATTGAAGTAATAGTTTACATTGCTGCAACATCTTATGTTAGCATTCCAATTTTACAGTTCTAGCATAATCATTATTCCAGTCACATTCATTAATTTTATTTGCATTATATAAAATAAATAGGAAGCAATGTATAAAAAAATAAAATCTATTCAATAGAGAAAATCCTAAATATAATTTGTAGCCTGTCTATTTAATAGATAAATGCAGACACAGTAAAATTCAATGTGCACCGACTGCTAAGCATTCCATAATTAAGTTTTAAAAAATAAAAAAAATACTGCCAATCAGATCCAAACATTCATAAACAATACAATGTAAAATTAATCAATAGTTACAATACTGGGTTTCCTTCCCAAGTAAATAAACTATAGTATAATTTTTTTTTTTTTAACTATCTAAGATTAACTTTAGAAACAGTTCAAAAGAATATCTTACCCATCCTTTTTTCTTTTTTTTCTTGCTCTCTTTATTTTCTGAAGACTGGTGACTAGCATGTGACGTGTGACTCGCAGTGCTGCAGGCGCTGGACAGGCTATTTATACTGGACATACTGTCAGTAGATAACTGACGACTCATCCGTTGCTCACTTAGCGCTGAAAAAAAATATTAGTAACACTAAACATAATATTTACAAATTGCAATTAAAAGATATGAACCAATTCTGACACATAATGTGATAATAATAACAATGCAATTTTATGATACAAGCATTCTCATGCTTCATTGGTTCCTTTGTAAAGAACAAGAGTCAAATTTCCACCAGATGTATTTATGGCACAAACAATATTGACGCCAGATGTAAATATTGATTCCGTTCTGAAATTTCAACATTTGGCAAATTTAGCTTTATTAAGGCTTAAAGAAAAGATAAATTGCTCCATTTTTTGTTTACTCAAAGTAGTTTAGCAAATTTGTTGAATTATTTCATGGCTAAATGGAGTTTTAGTCATCTCCGCTCTATGTATATAAATTTAATTGCCATGCAAAGTTATTATTTAATATATGTTAAGGAGTCTATTAATGACAAGAAAATATATGTCAATCTTACATTACTACTTTATGGATTCCATATAATATGTGATAGTAAATATTTTCATATCGAATTGGTATAGATAATTTATATTACAATAAAATATCTTTGATTGTTTATTTTCTAGTATTGAAATTATTATAATGAATGCAACCTATTTCACAACAAAATTCATAGTTGTAATAAAACTACTAAAAAAAAACCTTTTAACCGGATCTTTTTATTATAATATTGGAAGCATTTTGATTATTCCAAGCAATCATTATCACTCTGTGAAAATAAATAAAATAAAAACTGTCTTTAATTTGTGCAACTTAGTGAGTATCACAATGGTAGAGGTTAAAATTCCAGTACTGAAACTAAATCTGCTGTGTTTGACATTTCAACATCGAATGACTTTGCATGCAACTAATCATTCAATTATTTATTTATTTAATTAATTTTAAATAGAGGGATTTGAACTTAGGATTCTCAGTCTACATTCATCCTCCACTCTATCTCAAACAACCAACATACATGATCACATACATATGAAAAAAGATAAATGATCCCAATATACATATTTCGTACAGAACCAGCATTCATAAACTGGGCCAGATCATAATCGCCCACACATATATACAATCAGTCCCCGGCTTACATCAAGATAGCACTTAAACTTTAATGATCAGGCTTCAATCTTTTCACCCCTGCAACAATTCAAACATCCATTTCATATCTTGCATTGGTGGTCGAGAGATCAGCGCGACTGCTTTGCACTTGCAGGCAGTTGCCCGGGTTGCGGGTTCACGTCCCGGCCGATGCTATGACACTTAAAAAAAAACAACATCATTTCATTGAAAAACCAATGATGAAATGCTCAAGTCCCTTGGTAGATCTGATATTGCAGTCATACCTATGTAGATATTATGTCAAATACATATCCATTTATATTAATAGGAGCATGGGCTGGACTTATACTATGATGTAACCTATTTTCAAATCAGTCCATTAAAATTTAAGGAATTGCTATCTTAACATAAGCCAAAAACTGATTTTATATATGTGTAGGAGATTATGATCTGGCCCAACAGATGAGTTAGTTCTGTATGAAATACAGTATATTGGGGATCATTTATCTTTTTCACATGTGTGGGGTCATCATGTGTATCGGTTGTTTGAGATAAAGTGAAGGTTAAATATAGACTGAAAATCCTAGTTCAAATCCTTCTATTTACTATAGTAAACATTTAGTATAATGAATAAGTTAATTATTTTTAGATATATATTTGTTTTTAATTTGTATCTTATTACAATAGCCTATGAATATGAATATAATATGACCATCTAGAATCCATTAATTATTCAAGCTTATAATAGATGGCTCTGGAGAAAATAAATACAATGCATCACTTCTAATGCAATGTTTAAAAAAATATAGAAATAAATGAATATGTTAATTTTTTTTTACCCAAAAGCAGAATGAAAAAATGTATGTATATGATATGTCTTGAAGTTCGCCGTGGAGGGTGGTCCAGAAGTTACACTATGGGCCAGATCAGGAGTATGAACACTGCGGGGATTATCCAGCCTTAATCGAGGCTCCCTATGTATCTTAGTGCTGCACTGCGCTATGATATCAACTCTCCCGAAGTTGTTGCCTTCTCCGTTGGCTCTTATATGCCTTCCAGATTATATTCTCCGACGAGTAAATTATTCCTTCTTCCTGGCCGTGGAACTTAAGTGTGACTGGCGATTTCTGGGAAGGGTTTTTTTCTCTCTATATGGCTATTGTTCTCTAAAGTATTTTTTTACCAATGAAATCTCTACATTCTGAGAGCAAAAGCTTATCTCCAATCAGAAAGGTCCACTTATAAATGTAAGTAAATTCTTATTAGATAAAAGTTAGCAATTGCCCCAGGGATTTCTTGAATCTTTTAACCCGTATAATTTTAATCCAATTATATATATATAGCACTCCTCCCCTTTACTTTAGAGAACCACGGTTCCCCCCCTTTTTTTTCTTTTTTTTTAACACAAGTAATCTTTAAGGTAGACAGGAGGCTTCCGCACTCTTTGAGGTTTATCTTTCCCTGGTTTAAGATTACTCTCATGTGTGGTTACTTCTTCAGCCATTTGGTCAGCTCCCTTTTCTTCTATAATTTCATGATTTAGTCCTGTGTAGGGTGGTGACTTGTTTGTTACTCGCTTCTTAATGTGGTTTGTGTGGCGACGGAATTGTGTGCCCGTTTCTGATTCTATGAGTACAATTTTGTTTGAAAGTATTTTCAAGATCACACCTGGTGTCCACTTTTTTTTTAGGGAATCTCTAACCCAAATGCTTTGACCCACCATAAATTCATTGCATTCCTTTGTCGTAGTTTCAATGGATTCATGTTGTGGGTGTAGTAGTGATAGTTTGGTTCTTAGTTTCCGGCCTAGTAACCTTTCAGCTGGTGAAATCCCAGTCGATGCTATGGGTGTGGAATGTTGGTAAAGCATTGCTAACTGAAGAACTCCATGGGTTTGTTGAGATTCTGATTTGTTAAGGGCTTGCTTTAACTGGTGTACGGCTTTTTCAGCCAGTCCATTTGACTCTGGGTGGTAGGGAGAAGACAACAACTTCGGGAGATTTGATATCATAGCGCAGTGCAGCACTAAGATACATAGGGAGCCTCGATTAAGGCCGGATAATCCCCGCAGTGTTCATACTCCTGATCCGACCCATAGTGTAACTTCTGGACCACCCTCCACGGCGAACTTCAAGACATATCAGTATACATAATAAATAGACTACTACATCAAGCACTATCATATTACAAAGATTAAATACTTTGCCACTGTTTAGCACTCTCTTAATAAATTATTTAGTGTTTTAATATTTGCTATTAATTCATAAATTATAATAAGTGTATCTTATTAGGATGGCATCACATAAAAAAGTAATCATTCTTTATATATATGTAAAACAAAAAAATGTAGTGCAATCACTTGGGTAGGGTGTGAAAGATTTGATAGAAAAGCTTTTGTTTAATCCACTGTGAAGAACATATATCTATACACAATATCTATTATATATAAAGATGATATCAAGTAAACAGTAGTTCTCAGATTTGTAAAGATTTGGCTAATATCTATATAAGGTCTACCATTGAAATTTGGAAAAAAATAGAAACCTACATATGCAACTTTTATATATATATATGATTAGAAACAGGCAATATATATAAAATTGTATAAAAAATTAAGTTACAATACTGACACATTACAATATAAATATATTAAATAACCTCAACACTACCACATATTCTTTTACATTACATGATCACCATTTCTTATGCTTGCTTATAATTGTTATTAAACCAGGAAAAACTCTCCATACAGTATTGCCACACAGTACAAGCCAGAGTAATCAATGGATGCCAGAAGGCTTGTGCATAAAATCCCCATCTAGTGCCTACAGTGCTCTCAGATCCAAGGCTCCTCACTGACGAAGGCCACAGCCAGAAACTAGTCTGGGGCACTATATGGAAATTTTATTTACAAGCCGTCTGGCAACCATTGATTACTCTGGCTTGCATTGAGTGAAAATACTGTATGGAGGGTTTTGCCTGTTTTAATTTTTTTACATTCATATAAATAAAGATACAATAAAAAACAAATGACCCCCAAGATGCATTTCATGCTGAACCAGCACTCATCAGTTGATCCAGATCACTATCTCTCATATATATCTTTATTATATCAAATATTTTTGATATAATATATATATATATATGAGATAGTGACCTGGACTAACTGATGAGTACATGTGGAAAAAAGAAACATGAATAACTCCGTGTGTTTGCATGTTTAATTTTAAAAAATCAGCAATATATATTACACCATAATATTATTATTATACAATGATAAATTAAACCACCACTTTTTTTCTAAAATATATATGTTCTCCAATATTTTAAATAAATACATAAACTTTTTATTTCCTTCCAAAAACTTTATTTCGATATATTATCTTATGAACATATATATAAATCCACATATTATACACCTTCCAACGTTTAAACTGTTTTTTACATCATTATTACAGCCATTTTCAAGGATCTACAATTAAAAAATACATATCTTTACATAATACTCTAAATACAAAAATCCCTTTTTCTTACATTAACATATCAAATCCATTATAATAAAACATATTAATTATACATAATTATATTTTTAAAAATGTATATTTGATAAGTAAAAATATAATTATGTATAATTAATGTTTTATTATAATGGATTTGATATTAATGTTAATATAAAAAAATTTTGTATTTAGAGTATTATGTAAAGATATGTATTTTTTAATTGTAGATCTTTGAAAATAATTGTAATAATGATGTAAAAAACAGTTAAAATGTTAGAAGGGGTATAATATGTGGATTTATATATATATATGTTCATAAGTTAATATATGGAAATAAAGTTTTTGGAAAGAAATAAGAAGTTTATGTATTTATTTTTAAAAAATCAGATATATTAATCATTGAGTTTTAAAGTTCATATCTGTGCTAGAGATAATCTCTAGTTTAATAAATAATTAATAATAGCCATTACTATATTTATCAAAAGTGGATAGTGTCATAGTTGTGGGTTGAGTTAATTTGACATTTATAATTCAACATGTAATTATATAAGTAATAGTTTACATAGAATTTTTTTTTTAAAAAAAAAATCTGCTCAACACCCACTTTACATAATTAAAAAAAAAAGCTAAGAATTTAGAAAGTTGATTTGCATTATATTTATTTATCTGAATTTTATTATTATGTAAAAAATAGATGAACCAGATTTTTTTTTTTTATATATATTCAAATAATTCAGTATGACATTTGAAATTAATAAAAACTATTTAATAATTCTAAGTCAAAAAAATATCAACAAGATTATATAATTAAAAAAAAAAAGGAAAGGAGGGGGGCAAGGAGGAATAAATCAGGATAATAAAACTAGATAGTACAAGAGAAATAAATGAAAGTAAAGCTCATAATAAAAAGCTTATTAAAAAATCTAAACATAAAAATAATAAATTAGTAATAAAAACAAAATAGTGCTGTAAATTAAGCAAAAATAAATTTGGTTAGTTATTAGTAAACTAAAAAATGCTGAATAATGATTAAAAAGCAATTCAAAGCATGAAATACTATAGCAGTCATATCCATTGGTAACATAGAACACTTTTTTTTTTTAAAAAAAATATTCCAAATACTTTTTACAGCACTAAGAAAAAAAACATTGCAGTTAGGAAAATGTGATATTCCCTTACAAAAAATACTAGTATTAAAGCAAATTTAATATCTGAGAAGAATATCATATAACATCTCAATCTAATTCCGGCAGAAATGCTAAACCCGATGAATAGAATTCAATAAAATGTACCATTATTTACAATCAAGAAACCTTTTAGACCAAAATGTATAGTGACAACAATATAAATAGATAATAATATAAACAACTATAGCTATCACTTTCTATATAGAAACAATCTACATTATGGTTTTATTTAACTATTATATCTTTAGAGATTTTTTAAATTTGAATATTGTATTTGATGTTATTACATATCAAATAGTAATATCAAAAATCAATAACATCACTGAAAAAAAGATAATTAAATTGGGATTTCATTTTAATATTCATCTCGTAAAATATTATAAAAATATAAGCACGACGACGTTAATGTGGAAAAATACCCATACAGAGTTTAAATATAAAATTTAGTAATATTTATTGTACTAAGTATACTTTCAATGCTTTTGTATCATATTCAGGGTCAATCTGCTGAAAACATTAATTTTTTGCTGACTTGAATGCTATTAGTTTTTTTGGTTCATTACACATTCATTTTATGTAATGAACCATGCCTCCTTTATTTTATGTTTGCAATCGTTTCTCTCTTTGCACATAATTTTAACTACACTTGGTTCACAATTATCATGAAAGACAAATGAATTAATAGCTTCAGGCTTAATCTTAGATTTTTTTTTTATATACATTAATGAGTGATGAGTCATTCTAGTTCTAAAAGAGCATGGCAGTAATTGTGACCTGAGTGCTGTTAAATATGCAAAGAGAGAAACAGTCACAAACATAAAATAAAAGAGGCATGGTTCATTACTAAAAATGAATATGTACTGAACCAAAAAACCCAATAGCATTCAAATCAGCAGAAAATTAATGTTCTCAGCAGACTGACCCTGAATATGACACGAAAGCATTGAAAATAAACTTGGTACAATAAATATTACTAAATTTTATAATACTTAAACTCTGTACGAATACTTTTTCACATTAATATTTAGCATACCAGAGTATGAAAACATAAGTGCAATATTATAATTAACACATGCTGCGACCTTCCTTTCATTTTGGTTATTATTATTGTTGTAATTTATAAAATATTCGACAAGTGTCTCTGCAGTTTTATTTTTCCAATTCTGTTTGATCAGTTTAGTCTATTATTAATAATTATTTCTTCCATCAGTAGTAGACTATTAGTAGAAACATTTTTAACTTATCACAGAATGTGAATATTAATGAATTGTTTTTCAACTCTTTCATAATTAAATTAGTGGTTGTTGGGGAAATAATTTATATATAATTACATTATGGGTATTCCTCTGTCATATCGTCATCATCATTTTCAACCTTTATCTATCCATCACAGAATGAACTTTTCTCCAAGTTCAATCCACCTTCTCTGATCTCTAGCCTTTCTTCTCAACATCACTCCAGCATACTTCCTTATTTCATCCATCCATCTTACGTGGGGGCTTTTTCTAGGTCTTTTACAATTGCTTGGATATAATATCATATAATGCACATAAATAAAGGCAGATTAGACATTTTTATTTACAAATAAGCAATCCAAATCTAAAATGGTTAAAAAACATTATATATACATGAAAGTGAAAGCAGAATCGTTTTTTTCGAAATCTGAAGACATTTTCTTTTGATTAAATAGCATTTAAGTGTAAATTAAAATAAATAAGAAAGGGATAACAGGGAAAATGAAAAAGTTATTATGCAGATGTTTAAATTAAAATAAAAAGGTTCAACTAAAATATAAAGATGCTATAGTAATATTTTTTCCAACAACTAATAAAAATTAATACTTCTTTCAATCTCTACTGCAATTTAGGAGGGAAGGGAGATTCAATATTTAAAATTCCATCTTTACAGAACACTACATGTTCATTGGCCATATATTTCAATCATCGTCTGCTTCCATCTCATGCATAGAATGCCATGACTTATAGCTAACAATACCTGAACTATAAACTGGAAGTATTCTCTCTCTCCAAAAAGTGGATTTTCTAATTCACTTTGCATATATTTAAATATTTGATGCATACACTTTCTGTCGTGCTCACACAACCCATTTGTTATGATTATGAGAAAATAAAACTTCTTGAAAAATTTCAGCCAATTAATATTGCAATTTGTACTTAGCTTCTCCATTGCCTTCATTTTAGCACATTTAGACGTAATATTTAATATTAAAAATAAACATCAACCCCTAAATTATGTTAACAAAGATACATTTTTTCTAGTTTAATTAAAAATTGAACATACGAAAAACAGCTTATCAGAGATATGTTTAAAATAAACAGTTTATTTGGGGGGGGGGGATATGTTAATTAATTAAGAATCATTATTGAAAACAGATTGTGGAAAAAGCTGTTTTCATTCTGTATTCAATTACATCACCAGTAAAAAGACATATAATGAGGGTTCCTCACAGAAAAAATGACTGAAAACAGGAACTTGTTTACAAAATCCATGCTTATTTAAATTTGAAATAGAAATCAGTGAAGAGCAATATCAAAGATGAAAAACACAGTTAAGAACTGCCATATCGCTATGAATGATGATAATAATTATAGAAAATCTTGATAGAGCACATGAAAGTTGAAGCTCAGACTATACTAATATTATGAATTATCTAATATTCAAGGAGTAACTAAAATAACCAAAATCGTTCTCTGATTTGCACGCCTATTGTAGTATATGATATTGCTGTTACACACTTCTTGAAGGAACACTTCTGTATCATCAATCTGCCAAATCACTGTGTGAAATCGTGATGTCATGTAGCACATTTTTTTGTAAAGTACGTTTTGTGTATTTGGCGATTTTTGTTTATAGAAAATGGCAGGGAAAATAGTTGCAATGCTTGAAATATATTTACAAGCAAGCTGATCTCCTAAAAACACAAGTTTATGAGTGGTTTAATTGAAATGTTAAATTTCCCACAGCCCTAAAAAGTTGCCAAGCGAAATCCAAAGTCAAAACAATACTGACTTTTTTTTGACACAAATGATATTTTTCTCTCAGATTTAATTTGTAATGGTCAAGCATTATTTTATCTGCATGTTCTAAAACATTTACGTTATGTGGCAAAATGTAAATAACCTGTTTTGTAGTGAAGAGAAGAGTGCAAGCTTCACCCTGACAAAGTCTCATCTCTCAAAGCTTTGAGTGTGAAACATTTTAAAATTAAATTCAGCATGACCCAGCTTATCTAGCAGCCATATTTGCTCAATGCCTTTTCAGGTGACTTCTTTTTATTCTCTTAAATGGAAAAATGTCTTTTTTTCCCCCAGACTTAGAAGTGGTGAAAAAAAAAAGAGAGGCGTTAAAAGGCATCACTTTGCAAGTACTTCCGGACTACTTTGAGAAATAAACAAAATGTTTAAACCAGCTTATTGCAACAAATAAACAGTAATTTGAAAGAGATTAAATTTATAATACTTAAAAAATAAACAAATTTTTATTATAAAATTCCGATTACTTTTGGGTATTGCTTCGTATGTAGCAGAATTCATTAGGATGAAGACATAAAATACAATTTTCTAGATGACATAATTATGTAGTCAATCAAATTGGTGAAAAGAATAAATAAATCTCCATGGACTCCTAGATTTGATGATGGATATCTTCCCTTTGTGTTAAGATACTAGATCGGACCAAAATAGGTGATCTCTATAATTTTCCGATACAATAATTCAAAGGCATCTATAAATGCTGGAAGATTCAGTAAAATTCAAAATTATTTAAAATCATTGAATTCCAAAAGAAAATTTGACAAATGCAACAAGAGAAATTGTGGTAATTGGTAAGAAGATATTATTTTATGAACAAACACGCGCCTAAAATATTTCTAGGTATGACAGTTCAAATACTTTATAATAAAGACTTTTTAAAAAAAATTAAATAGTAAATGTTTCGTTAAAATATTTTGTCATTTTTTTTTATGTTATATTTCATAAATAATTTAACTGATATTAATTTTCAGCCGTATTAACATACATATAACAATCATCAAAAATGTTAAAAGAATTAATCCATTAAGTTATTTTTTTCATATATTTAATAAATCATACCATATATTATAAAGTTGCAATAATTGTATATATATATTACATCACATTGATAAGAGCAAGAAATATTTGCTGGAGAAAAGAAACTGGGTACTGTTTGGTGCGCTGTAGTGTGCCGCTAGGCAACGCTGCAGTACCCATCAAGAACTATACACAAGTACCAAAAAACTGGATCTGCATTATTTTTATAATCTCTATATAATTATTTCTATTATATAATATTTTATTTAATAGTGTAATATATAATAATTTATATAAATATGTATGTTCAGAGAAATTTGAATCATGTCAAGAAGTTTTTTTTTTCACTTTTTCACTCTTCTGTGATTCCTCCAAATTTTGATTTCAATTTCCTTCCTACAGTGCAGTATTTTATTTACTTTTTCAATCATATATTAAGATAGTATATGGATTTATTATAAAAATTAATTTAAGAATTTCAATTAAGAAAGTAAAATTACTATTTAAGAACCCAATGTCAAGATTGCTATATGCAAATTACACTCAGTAGAGGTGTGTATAGTAATTAGATAATTTATGACAATTTGGAATGCTTATTTGTATACATGTTATTTAATCTAATTTAATTGTTTAATTCATTACAATTAAATTATTTTTTTGTTAAAATAAAAGCATATTCGTTTCTTTATTCATCATACTGTTTTAGAACTGGGTATTTATAGTCTGTACGTAATATCTGTGCGCTAGGCATGGTAAATTTATTAAGTCATGCTCAACTGAGTTTGAATTCCAAGAAACTGTCAACAGACCTTAATACTGGTCTCATTAAATATGATTAATTGGTAGTGTCATGAAATCTAAATTATGGCTAGTAACATCATTGTCTTTTTGCCTTAACTCAATGGAGGTGGATTTCAGGAGAGATAGCCCTGTATTCTGTACATGAATAATTATTCTTCTATATTCTCCTTTACTTTTTTTGCATTTATCTTCATATATACTCAAAATTCTTTATCATTGCCTCTTATACAGTTTATTGCAATTTTTTAATTATATTTCCTTCTTTATTTTGCTTACAATTTCAACTGTCCTGAAGTCTTCATCAGAGCTACAAAAACAAAGTTAAAGTTAAATATGATTGTGAATGATAATATAAAATATGTATATTAATATGTACATAAAATAATGGTTATATGATTATGTTTAAATATTGTAGCTCTGATGAAGACTGCAGAATAATCAAAACTGTAAGCAAAATAAAGCAAGAAATATAAAAAAAAGATTGCATTAAAGTGTTTAAGAGGAGATGATAATGAATTTTGAGTATACGTGAATAATTGCCTACTTTGTGACCTGGTCATCCTCAGATATCATTTAACTGTTTTTTATTGGGAAATGAAAATAGTTATCTGCATGCAATATTAAATATTGTGTGATGCCAGATAAATTTTCATCATAATATATATATGTATTTGAGAAATAGTTTAAAACACTCCCTATCACAAATTTATTTAATTAATCAATATTTTCACATCATTTGAATAAAATAATTTGATAAATAATTTATCAATAAATTTAGTTTTATATTTTCTGCTTTTTATTCATTATTTTTAAAATAAATATTATTTTTTAATCGCTTTACCATAATGATCTTTGCCAGGAGACTCTTTTCAAAGTCTCAAAATATTAATATGTAACCATTTTAACAATGCAGTTTTAATTCTAGCTTAAATATAAACAGACTTACAGGTAGGCAACAGACGATGATCAACTTTGATTGATGAATTATTATTTAGACAGTAAGATTTGTGTCTTTTTAAAGTAAAAATTTAAAAACTTTAATTTTATAAATGAGTATATATATCTTTAAACTGATGTTCTGGTGAACTATATTTACTTTAGACTATAGAATTTAATTGATAATTAAATTACGACCATGATAATTTGTACATTATTTCTACCAGGTACATTAAAATATTTTACCTTAAAAAACAAATCCTTTTGTTTGTTTATATATAATAGCCCCTCTCTCTCTAATACAAGAAATCTAACTATTCACTATTTTTAGTAGTGAATTTATCACCTATCTCTTCCTTAAATAAATTTCTCATCATTTATGAGATTTAATCAAAAACACAACAACAAATGTTCAAGTTCATAACATCAGCAAAGGTATAAAATTAAATGCCAATTTTGGTATGCCTCAGGAGTCTGCAAACTGCAGTTCGAGAGCCACATTTTGATCTCCACCTTTTGGTTCTTTTTATCATAATAAACATATTTTTTTAATTTCCTCTTGTATTTGGAAATATTTTGATGACTCTAGAAGAAGAAAAATATACTTTACAATGTTGTTTTTTGAATTCAGCCTTATTAACAGAATAATAATTATTGTACATGATGAACATTTAAATAAAGATTTCTGAATAAATCAAACTGTTAAAATAACATTTTGTTTTTGCTTGTCTATTTTTAAGAGAATTTTTATTTTCTTTAGGACATATAGGGATTCTATTATATTTTATTATGAAAATAAATAATCAAATATATCCACAGCCATTTAGAAATTCGTATTTGTTATGAACCTATTTTTCACCTTTTTCCTTGCAGCTCTTTTGGGGGAGGGGGGGGGACAAAATGGCTCTTTATCTATTAAAAAGATTGCCAAATCGTGTTCTAGCTTATATATAATTTGATTATTTCTATACATAAAAAAAACTGAAATGATGGCGCTTATCTCCTGCGGATGAGATAATAGGAGCACGTACATATGTATACACATGGCCAATGAGTTGGCCTAAAATAAGAGCAAAATATTTGAACACATTAAAAATATATCTCACCAATTCTCCTATGTCGTAATTTAGACAATTTATCTTTATAGAAGAATAACATTATTTTTTGACTGGATTTTGCCATTATTTAATAAAAATAATTGCCATAGATTTTAATCTATTATACAGAATATATATATAATGTGTGAATCTTATTGAAAATTAGCAAAAACTAGAGGAGTTACTTTTAAAATGTGGCACTTTGTTATAAAAGTTATTAAACGATTCAACTTTTATAGGATATTTCCTCAAATTTCTGTAATAAATTTAAATTTGAGCAGCATATTTTTTCAAAGTGAAATAAATCTTTATATTCTTATATCCATTCATTATAAAATATTAATAATAAACTACAGAAAATTATATTTATACTTTTTAAGATAGAAAATTGTCAGGATTTCATTTTATTGTAACGATCACAATTTAAAAAAATACTCATGTGTTGTCTTTTTTTTTTTAAAAAAAAAAAAACTACCATTCAATCATCTATTGCAATGTGAAAAAACTTGATCAACAAATTATGTAAGAGAATATCAAATTTTCAAACTGCAACTTTAGGAACCATAAACAAATATCTTTTAGTTTTGGACGTGCCTGCATCTTTGCCAATGGTAAAGGTGTGTCTGTGCGCTAAGCTGGGGCTGGCAGTAGCTATTCCCGACAGACCTGCAGCTGCGGCGGCACTTTCTTGACGTAAAGCTTCAATAGTCGACCGAAGTTCACTCAGTTCAGAATCCTAAAAATATATACATAATTAATTTAATGAGAAAAAATAAAAATATATTTTTGAAGAAATATTAGTTAAATAATATACTAAACCACTACGAGAAAGTTAATTATATTACTTTTTATAAAAACTGTGGAGATATTAATTTCTAAAATAAGTTCTGCTTCCAAAATTATAATGTAAATGATGTAAAACTTAAAGTTTCTTATACATATGATATAATGGAATGAGCAGAAAGCTAAATAAAGCAAATTAAGTAGCATTAAGTAATCTAATAGTGGTAAATAATCCACACTCTCATTAGCATTAAATTCCATAAATATGTAATGATAATAAATAAATAATTAGGCCAGTCATGAGAATTAATATATATATATAATATCAAACAAAATAAATATAATAATCAACATATTATAGAATAACACTACAAAATTGAATATATCTATATAAAATAAAAAATAAAATCTTCATTATAGCCAACTTATGGCATTTTTCTACTGAAGATGGCATAGAATGCCGTAAGCTAGCTATAGGAAATATTTTATCTTTAATTTTATAGAGGCATATTCAATTTTGTAGTTTTATTCTAAATATATTCATTATATATATATATATAGTTATACATTGAATAGTTAAATTATTATATAGAGGAACAACCAGAGATGATAGTAAACAAATCTGTACAGTCACATGTTGGTGGGCCAAAAGGTTTTGTGAAAAAAATTATTACACTATTATATCATTTTAAAACTATTGAAAAAAATTTGCTTTAATATATTTTCAGAATAGAAATCATTCCAGACATGACACAATCTAAACTATTAGATTGACTAACTTTATTTCAATATAAAAATACCACTAGATACATTTCTTCCTAAATACTAATCTGTTTCAATGAAAAAAATAAAGAGAAAAACAAATTTTCTCAATGCCAAAACAGTTTTAGTAATAATATTCTTTAACAGTAAAAATAAATAAATAACTACCATTATAAAATACATAATATATAAATACAAGTATAGTATATACACCTGGGTCTCTTTTTACGCGGACTTATTTAACACGATTTTGAAGTTACGCGATTCGTGTTTCACCGGAAGTCGAACTCCGATATTGCGCTATTACTTTAAATAATAAAATTCGCACACTTACGTTATATTGAAAGTAATAGTAGCACATTATTGAAATTCGACTTTCAACTTAGTAATTTCAATATTTTCAGTGCTTTATAATAGTAAGATTTTATGCAATAATGAAATTAAAATCATGATTTCCACATTTTATGTATACACACATTAAATTTTACAAGATTATAATGTAGATTTGTTCAAACATTGTGCGTGTTAATTTTGCATTTTAAATCACATTCTGTTTTTGCTTTTTAAAAAAGAACGTAATTTTATTTTTAAAAGGTGAGTAATAGCAGTGGGCACAATTAAAATTGAAAATTAAAGACAAAAATAAGAATTTAATTTTTAGTTGTTAGATTAATTACTAATTACGTTGTCACCAGAAAACCATTAATTAACACAACATGAGAGTGACGTTGGCGCTAGTTGTATTTAATCTTTTGAAGAATCTGAGTTTTTTATCAGTTTGCAAACGAACCTTTTTACCGGCAAATAGCGATAATAATTAAAACGTGTATAAAAAAATATAAATTACTGTAAATTATGCATAAAAATATATTGTTTGAATAAAATTAAATATTATAGTTAAAAAAAGTTTGTCTTGTATCAATTTTTTTCAAATTTGAAATTTTTTATTAGTCATATTTTATGTCCTTATTTTTTTTTTGCGCGAATTATAAAGTAATTTTACGTTGGTGCTTTGCTTTTACGTGATTTTTGAAAAATCACAGTCCGTATCCCCCTTTTTCAAGGTAAGTTATGTCTATTTTTGCACGATTCGTTTTGCGCGTGTTTTCTGAGGAACCTATCTATCGCGTAAAATGAGACCCAGGTGTATACTTAAACTAGATGTAATTAGAGGATATTTGAACTCAGACTTTCAAGTTCCCTTTGGGCATCCATTCCATCTCATACAACCAATGCACATGACCACATATATGTGGAAAAGATAAATAATCTCCAATACATGTATTTCATGTTGGAGCAACACATAACAGTTGGTCCAGATCTTAATATAAACTGAGTATTTGACTAATTTGTTCTAAAAAGTTACAAAAATTCAATAAAATCAAAACATGACACATACATATTTAGATATGCAATAGACAGGGCATGAGCACAGATGCTCACATGACCCATCACTCTCCACACCATCTCATAACACTAACACACCCTAACACACGCATGCTGAAAAGATAAATAATCACCAACACATGTATTTCATGCTAAACCAGCAATTATCAGTTGGTCCAGATTACCATCTCCACACATATATGCTAAAAGTGCTTATATATATATTAAGATAGCAAATCCTCCTACTTTAATGGACAGGCTTCAATCCACTCCACACTGCAACTCTTCAACCGTCCATCCAATTGAAAATCTGATGATGGAACACTCAAAGGCCACCCCGAGGCCAAGATTATTGTCACCCCCATGTTGACCTAAGGTCAATCTGACCCCACATGTACAGGACATAATCCATTAAATACATATGCAAGGGATAGACAGACATCTCTAATATGTAATAGCTGAAATACACAGGCTTATATATACCTGTGTCTATATATGCAATAGACAGGGCATGAGCACAGACCCTCACATGACCCACCACTCTCCACACCATATCATAACACTGACACACCCGAACACATACATGCTGAAAAGATAAATAATCACCAACACACGTATTTCATGCTAAACCAGCAATTATCAGTTGGTCCAGATTACCATCTCCACACATATATGCTAAAAGTGCTCAGATATATATTAAGATAGCAAATCCACCTACTTTAGTTGACCTTAGGTCAACATGGGTGTCACAATAATCTCGGCCTCAGGGTGGCCTTTAAGCGTTCCATCATCAGATTTTCAATTAGATGGACGGTTGAAGAGTTGCAGTGTGGAGTGGATTGAAGCCTGTCCATTAAAGTAGGAGGATTTGCTATCTTAATATATATCTGAGCACTTGTAGCATATATGTGTGGAGATGGTAATCTGGACCAACTGATGATTGCTGGTTTAGCATGAAATACGTGTGTTGGTGATTATTTATCTTTTCAGCATGTGTGTTCGGGTGTGTCAGTTTATGAGATGGTGTGTAGAGTGGTGGGTCATGTGAGGGTCTGTGCTCGTGCCCTGTCTATTGCATATATAGACACAGGTATATATAAGCCTGTGTATTTCAGCTAATACATATTTAGAATTTAATAATGTTATATAAAAAAAAATTATAAAGAGATTTTATATAAAATTATTTTGTTTTCACATTATAAATGATAATCACATGATCACTATTTCTTATGCTTGCTCATAACTGTTATTAAAACAAGCAAAACTCTTCATACAGTAATGCTACTCAGTGCAAGCCAGAGTAATCAATAGATGCCAGAGGCTTGTGCATAAAAATCCCTATCTAGTACCTATTCATCCAATATCCCCAGACTAGTTTCTGGCTTGTGGCCTAATAGGATAGTGGTGGTTATGGTTATTAAAAAACCAAAATGTATAGGTACTGAACTGAGTTCAAACCTAAGCTAATAAGCTTAAATTGAAAATATTGTGTTTTCAATTTTATTCTCATAGTTTTGTAGTTAAGTAGAGATAAAAGTGGCTGCTGGAGGGTTGCATTAGATCCTAAGATCTAGCTGCAGTGCTCTCAGATTCAAGGATCCTCACTGACAAAGGCTACAAACTAGAAACTAGTCTGGGGATATTGAATAAGTGGGCACTAGATAGAGATTTTATGCACAAGCCTTCTGGCAACGATTGATTATTCTGGCTTGTACTGAGTGCCATTACTCTATGGAGAGTTTTGTCTGTTTATAAACGATAATGCAGCACAAGCATGCTATTGTCCTTTCTCTTCTGATCCATGTGATTAGGTCACACCTCATTAATTTTTATTAGTTAAAAATACTATTTCTTTTTTAAAATTGTATCCACAGTAGCTCCTGACATTTAATTATTATAGTTGTAACTAATAATTCACAAAAACTCAAATTTTAGTTAAAATATCTACTGTTAAAAGTTGAAAATGGAATCTATCCATTAATAGCAGATATTGTATCTGGACTTGCACACTAAGTTTCTGAGATTAATGGCAAGGATGTTCAATGTAAATAACTTTTAGGATGAATTGATGGATGCATTTGGTTATGTATAATTTCAATTATTATATTAACATTCTTCAACAATGGAAAAAATTTTAATCCATTACGCTGCTTTTACCTATATTTAAATGAATCATATGATATAAAATAAAATAGAACTAGAACGTATTATACAAATAATACAATATGTGCAAAGGAGAAAAAAAAAAGATGATATGAAATATAAAAAAGGAATTGTGTATAAAATTACTTCTGGAAATTGTAATATGATTTACTATGGACATACAGGGAAACAATTAGATGAAAGAGCAAAAGAACATAATAATACAATTAATAAAAGAGATGATAAATCTGCCTTATATATTCATTATTTAAAATATTGACATAAAATAGAATAAACAAAAAATATAAAACCTTTAAACTATAGTAAAGAGCCTAATAAAAAGAAGATATATGAAACCAATTATATTAATTACAACAATCATAATTGTATCAATATATGTAAAACATCAATTAATTTAATTAATATTTCACTAATGATAAATGAATGGCAAATTATATAATATACATTTATAAGTTTTTTTTATAGTATTATTGTTATAATAGATTTTAATTAGATCTATATAAAAAAAGATAGATGATACTATGTATGTAATATAGTGTAACGATCCGGAGAAAGATAGACTTACGTAAACTGCACTACAGGGCACCATCTAGGCATTTGAACCTAGAAAAATTTATAAAATAGGCAGATACGTAAGTAAAAAAAAAATTTTTTTTTTTTTTTAAATATTTTGATTCCGGTCGTTAGCCTAAGTCACAAGCTCAGTGGAATAGCAGAGATTAAATAATATAATCTAAGAGTATATAAAAAAAGAATAAAATAAGCCACTGCCAGTAATTAGCATACAAACATTTATTTATGCACATATATATAAGATTGAAAATTGTTTTAGTATCAGTTTACATTTTAACATTTAACATTATTTTTAACTTTACTTTAGATGTTAATTTACATTTTAATTTCTATTATATTATAAGTTTACATTTTAATTAAGTTCGCACAGATGGAATTATAAAAATTTGTTTTAATAATGTTGAGTATAGATCGGTTACATAGATTACAATGGTTAAAAACATTTCAAAATAAACATAAACGATCAAAATATAAAATCATTGATACTGACAATTGCAGAGGGAAATTTATAAGTAACCCAATAGTATTCACCATAAGATACTTGCATTGACACCAATAACTCAAAAGGCATCCGAATAAATACATTTTAGATACTCACCGTAAGGTATCATTATTTATCGGATGTCTATATATTTTGATCAAATATGAAAACCCAAAACATACTTAACCGATAACCAATCCATGCAAGCGTCTATAAACAACTTAAATTTAATGCATTTTTATTTAGTGTCGAGTATGAATAGACTACATAGATTTGCATTTGAAAATAAAACATTCTATCCATATTTAACCTTAGGCTAAAGGTTCGCAGCCAAAACTGGCGTCAATTTATCTGATATATCGATGTATTCAATGTAATAACAAAATACGGCAGCACCAAAAAGTTAAGAGAAGAAATTGCCTCTCGTCAAATAGGAATATTACATCTATCTGACAAGAAGAGCTATAAAAAAAAAAAACTCCATAGAAAGGAACTGCGTTCTCCGTCTTATAATTCCTTCCATAGGCAAACGGGTGAGTGCGGCGTATGAAACGATTCTGCCCGTAGCGAATCTGATATTACATCTACTAATCACACCAATATATTCCATCCATTGACCCAATTCAACTACGACACAAATAACCTAAGATTACCCTCCCCTAATATAACTTTACAAATCTATACAGCCATTCACGCCCGACTTAAGTTTAACATTTATAATAATTAATTTAACGAAAAACAAAAATCATGATAAAACTTAAAGAACAAAAAATAAATAAATAAATAAATAAATGGAAATGATTTTACAAAAGAAACACATCAAATAAAATTATAACTAATTAATAAATATTTTAGTTTGGTCAGATAGGATTCTATTGCAGTATTTACCAAAAAGTTTTAAAATTTAGAGTTCTTATTGTTCAAATGAATATAAAGTTCTTACGATTTTTTAAAACATCCAATTTTATCCATTGCTTGCCATGAACGTGAATTCCCACGCCGTCCTAAGATTGGTATTCTGTTGGCCGATTTATTTATCCATCCGGAGGTTTTTGCTTTAACTAGTCCTCAATGTAGAAAACGATAGTTCATTTCTCCTTCTTTCTTAGCAGAACTGAAGGGATTGAAGAATGCGTCTTTTCAATCCCTTCTCCTTCACCTCCGCACTAACACATATCTGTTACATCTCTCAATAATAATCCATCAATAATTTTCAAACTTGTCCTTTTATATTAATTTTGTGGATTGAATTGACATTACGTCATCGATGTGATGGTCCTTTCGCTGAGGTCCAATTCCATTGTTTTTCTCTCCTACCTGACAGCTGTTTATACATATAAATGCCCAAGGCTAGTTTACTAATTAAAATAATCATTTCCATTTTCTGATTACTTAATGTGTTTTCCAAAATTAGATATATTTTTATCTCTAAATCTTTCTAAGATTTAGTTTTAAAATACTTTTTCTTTAATAAAGTTTTATTTTAATAATTTTTCATCTGCGCGATTTTATATATATATACGAGTTTAAGGTTTTCAATTTTTATGTCTAACAAAAAAAAAAAAAAAAGTTTTTAAATGCGAACTTTTTATTTTAACTTTATGTTTAATAATAAAAAACAATGTAACGATGTCTGTGCTCGTTACAAAAGATTGTAATTGTAAAATAGTTTCAACACACTGAAAAGGGCAAAAGTTAATATTTGTCCAAAAAGAGCCTTTATGTATTATTATTATATATAGAATTACTACTGTTATATAAAAATAAATTTTATATTACATAGTATGATTTATTTAATTACATAAACATTATAATGAATCCATTATTTTTATGCAAAATTGCTTTCAATTATAAAAGGAATAGACCAAATAATATGAAAGATATATGTTTTTGCTTTCATTGTATATGCAAAGTTACATAAGTTCATGTGCTTATAATCAATAATTCAAGTATTATCTTTTATTTTCATTTTCTTCATTGTCAATGTTGTTATTAAAATAAAAAAAAAATGAAAACAAAGTTTATCAAAAATATTTATTTTGTTAGTGGGTAAAAGAGATACTCTGAAAGAAGCCCTTCTAGCTATATTTAAAAGCTTCCTATCTTAATAAAATAAATCCCATTATTAATAATCAATGATCTGTATTTTTATACCTCCTTTTGTACTTGTATCTAAATTAATTTTAAAATATTAAAAATGTTCTAACTTTAAAACTAATATACCAAAATATACAATATATGACTGAATTTTCAATTATTATTTTTTTCCATTTTTTTCTCATAATTATTACATTTTATTCATTTTAATAAAAGTACCAAACTCTCCACACAAGTGCAAGCCTTTGCAATCAATGGATGCAGGAAGGTTTGAGCATAAAATCTCCATCTAGTACCTAATCATCCAAAATCCCCAAACTAGTTTCTAGCTTTCATCAGTGAGGAGCTTGGATTTGAGAGCATTGCACCTAGATCTTAGAATTTAATGCAACCCTCTAGCCGCCACCTTATACCTATTTGGTTAGCATAAAGCTAGGAGTCCAAGATGAAAACATGATGTTTCCAACCCAAGCTTGTTCGCTTGTATAGTCATATAGATCTAAACTCAGTTTAGCATCTACACATTTTGGTCTTTTTGGTTTTTCAAAAAAAAAACACAGTCGCGATTATCCTATGGTGTTTTCATTTTGGGTTCCTACCTTTATAGTTAACCAAATAGATAAACGGTGGCTGCTGGAGGGTTGCATTAGATCCTAAGATCTAGGTGCAGTGCTTTTAAATCTACTGATGAAAGCTACAAGCTAGAAACTAGTCTGAGGATGTTGGATGAGTAGGCACTAGATAGGGATTTTAGGCACAAATTTTCCTGCATTTATGGATTACAAAGGCTTTCATTTGATGGCACTAAAGTATGGAGTTGCTACTTATTAACAGCATATGTAAACATATGAAATGGTGATCATGTGATGGTTTTATTGGTTTTTATGATATGTTAGCTTTTAAGGAGCATCTAATATATATTGTATACTTTTATGATGAATTATGAAATTATGGTGAAAATTGCAATCCCAATAAATGCATAAAAAATTCAATATGGTATTGGTTAGTAAAAAGTTCTTTCAGCTCATTTATATTGATACTGGATGGACAAATCTATTAAAATATATAAAATTTTAAATAATACATTCCTATATAAATATTTCTAATTTGTAAACTAGTTTCACAATATATCATTTTAAATGCATTCATTAAAATTTACACCCAGTGTAATTATCTCCATACACTGGCAGAAATATCTTAACATTTGGCTAACTCTCTCAGTCGTGCTTTGACAAAAATACTCTGTATCAAAAGCCTGGCTTAACAGATTAATAAATTTACTTTGTGCTTATTTTGCCTTACTGTAATTATTATTTACTCACTAATTTATATAAATTACTTGCATCTACGTACCATACCAATGGTGAGACCAAAATAGTATAACATAATTTTTCCCTCAGAGAGATATTATACTCTAACTTCTTTTCCTTCCTTGATGATCTCCCTTTTTTATATGCTATTGTATAAATCTCAACAAATCTTTTACAGATATTTTTACTCTGCTTTCTAAATGGTTTATTCCATGGCTAGCAGCTATTTTAAGCAAGCAGTTCCAGCTATTAAAATTCAAATATCCCTTTGCAATGTTTAACCTGCCCTTTCTTCTCATCACACATTATTGTGTTATTTGTGTAATAACATGTATTACGATAATGGTATCTTGATAAAAATAAAAATTTATTTTGCGGATATTAATGAATACTACCTAATTAGCTAAATGCATTTGTAGCTTAATGTAACATTTTATCATGAGTCTCCAGACACAAATGATAAAATTTTCATTATAGTGGAAAAATTAGCAAACTCCTGATAGAATATTTTTGGCATTGTGTGCAAACAATAAAACATAACTAATATCAATTTAACTATACTGTCACTTTATTTTTCTTATTGCATTGCCAAATCCATATAATATTAACATCATCTATGTTCTTTATTACTTTTTATAATGCTTTTTTACAACCCACTGACAGTTTCGATTGCCCCAGCAACCTTCTTCAGTACTATAACAAACCCAATACAAAGATGAATGCAAATATACATGAACACATAATTTTACATTTTATATATTCAGAAGATTGCTGGGGCAATCGAAACTATCAATAGTGGGTTGTAAAAAAGCATTGTAAAAAGTAATAAAAAATGTAGATGATAATATTATGCAATTTAACTGTAGATGATTAGGTCAGGAACAAGTGGAGAGAATTACCCTTGTTGCAAAAATAAGATTCAGAAATATAAAGACATTATTTCATTTATTGAAAAAAAGATGCAAAACAACTAATATTAAACACCTGAATTTGAATCAGAGATGCAGCCTCTAATTACTCTCTCTACAAACCAGGTTTTATCCATCTGGCAGAGCAAAACCAAGAATTATCTGACTGGTTAAAGAAAAGTATTTGAAAATTCAGACATTGATCAATTAGTAAAATAAGGAATGAATTATCTGCTACTATAATTGATACAGAAGCACAGAAATTATTTGTGCAAAAAAAGAAAATTAACACAATAAGCATGACCAGTGCAGACTCATGACATTATGGCTTTCAGTGCATGTATACATCACACACACACCCTCCTACCTTACTATATAGCTTCCTCAACTGTATGTATTTTTCACTTCAGTTCATTTTTTGATGGACATTCTGAGGACAGAGAAGACTAGAATTTCTGTCTTTAATAAGTCACATATTGTTTTTAATTAACACATTTAAATTGCCAAAATTCTAAATTTCTAGTTTCTTTTATGAAAAAAATCTATTCAGAACTTTGATAGATATGATCTTATTGGATGAGAGTTGAGATATAATTTAATTTTCTATCTTTTCATTTGCTCAACACATGTTCTTAGAAAATGGGGGAGGGGGGTAATCAATTAATAAAACAATAAAGATAAGTTACTTTATTAAATAATGTATTTATTGAACTATTTCAGATATAAACTTAGTTTTTTAACTTTTTTTATATATAAATCATACGTATAATATTTTAATCTTTTGATTCTGTAATAATATTTCATAAATATATTTGGTAGTTTTCTATTCTATCGTGTCAGCCGTTTGATGGCGTTGATGCTAATCAAAAACACATACATATTACATCCGGGCTGGGCCAGTGATTCTATCTATATAAATATCAGCTTTTTTAGTTTTGTAATAGGAAATTAGAGCAACTAATAGTAAATAATATTACTATTTAAAAAACCAAAATTTAGAAATTCACATTAAATTTAAAAATGGTACCCAAATAATTGATGTTTTTTGGACAGTAATTAATCATAAAATGGGTTGTTTTTGTTTGTGTGAATCTATAAAAAGTTACTGTATTTTTTTAATAGAAAATAATACGCAATTATACATTTTTCAATTTACACAAAATTTCTACATTCACACTAAATTTAAAAATGATACCCGAGTAATTTGCTTAATTTTTTTTTTTTTTTGACAGTAATTAATCAGAAAGTGGGTTCTATTTGTTAGTGTGTATATATAAAAAGTACCATTCTTTAAATACTACATTTAAAAATGATACCCGTCTATTTTGCATTGTTTTGAACAGTAATGAAGCAGAAAGTGGATTGTTTTTGTTAGTGTGTAGATAACAAAAGCCATAATATTATTTAAATACTAAATTTAAAAATTATACCGGAATAACTTTTTTTTTTGGTATTGACAGTAATTAATCAGAAAGTGGGTTTTATTTTCTTTGTGTGTATATATACAGAAAAAGTTACGGTATTTTTTGAATAGAAAATAATACGCAATTCTACATTATTCGATTTACCCACAACATTTAAAAATTCACATTAAATTTTCAAATGATACCCAACTAATTTGCTTTTTTTTTTTTGAGGACAGTAATTAATCAGAAAGTGGTTTTTTTTTTTGTTAGCGTGTGTGTATATATATATATAAACGTCATTGAAATATTCAATTTACAAATGATACCTGACTAATTTGCTTTTTTTTTTTTTGACAGTAAAGTTCTTTTTGTTATTGTGTATATATAAAAAGTACTGTAATTCAAATACTACATTTAAAAATCAAACCAGACTAACTTGCTTTTCTTTTTTTGGATGGTAATTAATCAGAAATTGGGTTGTTTTTGTTAATGTGCACATATAAAAACTAATCTTATTTAAATAGTAAATGTAAAAATAATACCCAACTAATTTTCTTTTTTTTGGACTGTAATTAATAATCCGACACTGGGTTGTTTTTGTTTGTGTGTATATATCAAAAGTAATTTGTCATGGACGAATTCTCACGAAAACGTTACTTTTCGCGCGATCATCAAAATACTGCTCTACCGCACCCTTAAAAGCAATTTTTGAGAGTTACCTATTCGTAATGGAACTTTCACGACATCATTAATAAAGTTATAATGTAACAGTAGGTTAGAGCACTTGAAAAAAAAAAACCTTTGTAATGAAATTTTAAATAATTATGACAGGCTAAAATCCACACACTCTCACACGAAAGTATAGAGAAAATAGACATTCTAGCATTATGATAAAGTTAATAACACAACCAACTATGGCAGTCAATAAAGCATTTGTCTGTGCTTTTAGCATAAAAAAAAACCAGACCGGCGGTGACTCTTTCTGTGTTTTATCATAGAAAGAAGCCTCTTAGGTTGGCTGAGGCTACCACGAGAACTCTTTCCGTGTTTTATAGTAGAAAGAAGCCTCTTAGGTTGGGTGTAGGCTGCTGAAACAGTATATTTCTAGGAATTGATCTAGAAATAGCGCCATCATGCGGCTGACACAAGAGAATAAAAAACAACCATATATTTTATATTTTCTTTATATTGAAATATTTGTTTTTCCAATGTACATTTTTATTTCGAATGTAGAATGACTTCAAAAGCTTGGAGACTTCAGCTTATGTATATTCTACACTTTCATATTTTTCAAGATTTCAAAATGTTGCCTTTTAGATATTATATATATATTTCATAAGTTATATATATATATAGTTAGGATTTCTATTTTATATATTAAAAGATATTTGATATTTATTTTATATACATTGCACAGAAATACTCCCTCCCCCTGGTATGGTTTTGATATATATATCATATAAAAATAATTAAGATTTTTAACTAAATACAATGAAAGTTTTCAACCTTCTATTTTATAAATGTTAGACGATATACTTAGCACTTTTTTGTTAGATAAAAATGTCATCAACTATTGTAACAACAAATATTACTAATGAGCGCATACCTGGAATGAATTTGATTGTGCTAATTCAGAATGTGAATTTAACTGTTTTGACAGTGATGATAACATAAGTAAAAAAGTTCCAATTATGGATGCTAAAATACTAATGATTAGAAAAAAGGAATCTGACTTTTAATGCTAAATCTTAATATCCAATAGATATGCCAAATATTTCACCCCTATTCCCAATGTTTTCCATCACTGAAATATCAAGGGTCACTACTGAATTTAGACACGAGTATTTTGAATGAATTTTTGAGGACACATTATCCCAAAAGATTGTTATGAAAACAACTAATGACACATATCAGATAATGATGTTGCAAAGAATAACAAAATGCCATATCAGGATTGGGATGCTAGTTAGAAATAAAAATTCCTCAAAGCTCCATATTTTCTGATCAAACAATATTTTTTTTTTACTTTTCTGATAATGAAAACTTCAATGGAAATGATGATATACATCCAAAGCTCTAAAAATTCGATGAACTTTCAGCGTATTTGAGACAATGCTTTAGCTTTTATATATTTCAAGATAGATCTCTTAGTTTGGTTAAAAGCTCGTCAAAGGATACCTAAACCAGAAAGTATATATTGCTAAGAGAGTCCATTTTGTGAAAAATAAATAGCTTTTTTTTTTGCTTCTATAGATCCCATTTTGTCGGAAATAAGCTACTTTTTATAATTATATAGATTACATTAAGTAAAATTGCACAATTAAAAGGTTCAATCTTCTTATCACCGATAGGTTCCTAACAATAATTCGTACACAAATTTTCCATCGCCATTTTTTTTTTATGGTTTCACTAAGTTAATATTTTTTGGCTTTTAAATATTTGATTGGTTTGAATTAATTCTTAAAAAAACACTTCAAACTCTGGGCATCATAAGTTTTACTGACTCCTTTTATCATTTTCAGTTGGAAAACATTTTTTCCATGATAAATACCTTCATAGAAGTTGCAAAATTTCTTATAAATGAACTGACCTGGGAGTCTGCCAGAGAACTTTATAAATACCCAATCACTTATGTTAAACATGAGAAGTTATGATTTGCTAATAAAAATTTTCTCTTTTCATTCCTTTTAATTAAATTCAATAGAACTTTTTCCTCATCCAGCAGTATATTTACAGGGAATAATTTTTTTTTTTTAGTAAAATGAGGTCATGCTTTCCAAATTACAAATGGTAGCATATTATTCCTGTTAATTCATTTAACACATGTCTGACTTGATCAATTCATTTTCTATAATTAGAGATAATGTACAATAGGAATCACTGGCTTAGTTCCTTCCTGACACATTTGCATGGGTTCAACAGATTCTTAATTGAAATTAAGATGCGCTTAATATCCATCTTTTTTTAAAATTCAATTTCCATTCATCTGATATAAATAAAGTGTTGTGGCTTAAAAAAAATTGATCTAAGCTTCCCTACAATAGAGAACTACTAGATGTCTAAAATGTACATAGTACTTCTAGCATTAGATTTTTTAACTGGTTAGACTGATACAACCTTGATGAATATATACATTATTACAAATGACATTTTCATATATGAAGGAAATGGTTCACAATAATCAATCATCAATAATTTCATTTGACTGGCTTAGTTTAATTGGGTGCTATAAAGAAGCACATGGATGATTTATTGGCTTTAGCTTTTGTACAAATTTCACAATTCGCAAAAATAATAGCTGATCGACGTTCTTGGGTCTAGTGTCCATATGGACAATAAACAGGTGTAATCAATTTGTTATAGAGTTGCCACCACAACCATTCTCTGGACATCATGCTGCTCCTTTGGCTGTTTACATCAAGATATTTTAACTTATTTTACAGCTGTGGTGAATTTTACTTGTTTTGTTCCAAGATAACTGAATACTTTTATTTTCCAATAAATGGAAATATTTTCACATACAGACCTTGTTTTTGCAACGAGGACAATTGAATAATCTCTGTTTAAAAATATAGTATCATTTCTACACAAATGTTACTGAGTAGGCTGCATATAATTGTGATTCGGGATGTCTGCAACAATATTTACAGATCCTGCATAGAGATGAATGGAGTAATCAAATGTCTACAGAAAAGAACTAACCAAACAACTGTTGATTGATTACCTTTAATTATGGAAATTCAATATTCCTATGATCTGTTATTATAATAACTTTTGATCACAGTAGCAACAAACATCACCTTTTTAATGTTTATATGATAGCTAGGATCTTTTTTTTTTTTTTTCCTATGATGATGTAATTTGGTTCTAGATCAGTCAAAATTCTACTAATAAAATAAAGCATTCTCCATGTTCGATCATTCTGAATTTGGAACATCATCACTTCCAAACCCAAAGCTGCCTCTAAGAGTTGACCAAATATCTGCACACTTTCATAATGTCAGATTTGCTTATATCATCATACCTTTGAATGTTGAAGGCCTCAAAATGAAGCACTTCATACCAAGGTCTTTTGCTGTTTAATATCATATAGTACTCTATTTTGAGGAGACAATTTGATTTAGATTATAATCACGAATTTATTAGAAATAATATATTTAATAAAAATATCTATAGGCATGATAATAATAAAAAATTAACTGCTAATGAAAATAAGTTTATTTCTTTACCATTTAAATCGTCAATTTATAAATTGGTTTATTGAATGATATGAAAGTGGCCTGATAGAAAGACTTTGATTTAAATTCATTATTAATAGTTCAAAACAATCAATTCCGATAGCAAATCTATTCCTGGTAGTTTACAAGTTTCCTTGCAGTTGTCATAAAATTTATATAGATCAAAGTAAATTGTCTTAATGAAAGAGTTAAAAATAGTTATCATAACTCAGCTTTGTATATTCATAAATTGAATACAGATCATAAAATATTATTTGACAATGCAGAGATTATCTTTTAAGAAAAGAATGAATTAAAAATAACAGTCTAAGAAATACCGATGATAAATCTCCTTGAATTTGAGGCCATCAATCTCATGAAGACATCCTTTGATCTAAAAAATAATTGGATATAGTGTATTATAAAAAAGCTGTATTATTTTGAATATATATGTTGTTTGTAGCTAGTTGAATTTCACTTGAGAAAATCAATTTTTGTTAATAGATGAAAACATGGTCATGAGAGAATTTCACTAAAATTTTATATTTTGTGCTAGAATGTTAATGTTACATAATTTTCTATTTTATTTTACTACTTTAATTATATGCTATCAAAAATAAATGTAAATAAATAAAAATAAAAACATTAAAATTTTACAAATTCTATATCATTAATAAAACGGCAGCAGCATTTTTTCATTCTGTGGTAGCATCATTAAATTGAATATATTCAAATGTTACAATCTAAGACTTACCTCACCTTTTTAATGAATTACTGTGAAAGTGCATGCACTTTTTCTTTGCTTTTTTCTTCCAAAAGTTTGATTAGTACAATATTTCATTGAATTCTCTATTTAATTTTACTAGCACAGTATTCATATGTAATATTAATCAAAAGGGCATAACACACTATATACATGCACTGTAATATTGTTTTAATATGTCAACTGTATTTTGTTGAGTATGAAGGATACTCTCAAACCAAATCATAAGATAGAGACTTTAAAGAGATAAGAGCACTCATCTTATTTTTGTATCTAAATTCATTTATATAGGCCAATCTAAAGCATCTTGGAATGAGATGAAGATCTTCACTTATTCACTTTACATCCATTAAATTTATTCCATCCATTAACAATCACAAAATTTTCCAATCTACTGCCTGTTAATATTCTGAAATATTAGAATCCATATAATTCTGTATTTAATTTTACTAGCGCAGTATTCATTTGTAATATTAATCAGAAGAGGATTACATTCTATACATGTGCGCTGTAATATTGTTTTAATATCTCAATGATGTTTTGTTGAGTACAAAGGATACTATCAAACCAAAGTCTCTATCTTGTGCTTTGGTTTGAGAGTATCCTTCATACTCAACAAAACATAGTTGAGATATTAAAATAATATTACAGTGCATGTATATAGGGTGTAATTGCCTTCTGATTAATATTTCATTTAATAAAATGTTTTAGAAGCCCAAAAGCTAGAAGCTCTCAAACTATGATAATTCATTAAATGCTTTTTTTAAGTGATAAAACAAAAATTATTGATTTAATTGTGAAAGAAAATAGAACTGGAGAAAACGTTTCTGTAGATAGTTTTGTATTGTATCAGAAACCTTAAAAATCCATATGAAGAGTTTAGTTGAGAATCTGAAATATTTAATACCAAGCCATTTAATTGCAAGTAAGCAGTGATTGTACAAATTTCAAAGTTGAGGTGGACTTAAGAGCACCAAACCAACTAGACTATCCATTGATAATAAGGTTATTACTACTCTCTTATAAAAAGAAAAAACAAATATTACAATCCAGAATAAATAACCGAATGCAATGAAATTGGGGTTTTCTGATACATCAAACAGCTTCAGAAAGTCAATAATCAGTCACTTTTTATTATCTATTTTATATTTAAAAAAATTTCCAACCCATCTAGTCTTATTGGTATTTTTCTGAGTGAATATGAATGAGTGAAAATACATAAAAACATATTTAAAAATGTGCTCTCTAATTTTACTATTGATAACTACATCATTTTTTAAAAAAAAATTGTTTATATTATAATCTTAATTTGCATATGCATACTGTACATATAATAAAGCATCTGTATTATATATATATGTGTGTGTTTTGAAAATTACTATACCTACAAGAAGGTACAGTAAATAAACAAAGTGTGTTATTATGCACTATATGTAATACACATTAGGAGGCTTGGAACAATACAATTCCAAACTTTCAATTTAGCAAATTCAATCACTGTCTAATTTATTTCACGGATATCTTCAAATCAACAATTATATAAGCAAAAGAATCACATAAGTATATTTGTTATATAATTTATTAATTTTGAATGCTTAGCAATATATATATACACAACATTTCCCCTTGTATAAGATGCATTACCATTTAGCAAATATTATTTTATATTTAAAAACAAGTATATTGCATATACTTTTACGTTAGATGTAATTAGAGTGGATTTGAACCCAGACTCCCAAACTTTTTTGTCATTCGTTCCATCTCATACAATCCACACACATGACAAAGGGATTGAAGCCTGTCCATTAATGTTTGAAGATTTGCTATATTAATACAAACCAAGCACTGATTATATATATGTGTGGGAAATGATGATCTGGACCAACTAATGAATGCTGGTTCAGCACGAAATATGTATATTTGAAGATCATTTATTTTTTCTGCATATATGAGGTCATGTGTATGGGTTGTATGAAATGGAGTGAATGACAAAAGGGAATTTGAAAGTCTGGGTTCAAATCCCCTATAATTATTAATATTATTATATAAATATAAGAAAGCAATATCTATTAAGAATTAAATGCAGTATCTTCATCACATAAAAAATCAAAACTGCATGTACAAAATTTATAATATATTTCAGCAAAATCTCCCAACCTTATGATATATCTAAAATTCATAAGGACTACATTCTATTAAGACATATTGTTAGTTCTAGAAATTCATCTTGTCAAAACTTGTCAACATTTCTTCTTGAGGTGCTTAGTCATTTGGCATATAAGACACAATATTTTGTCAAATATTTTAAGCACTTTATAGAAATAATCAAGAACATGAATATTGAAAAAAACTGACATATTGGCAAGCTATAATGAAGAAAGCTTATTCACAAATGCACCCTGTGATGAAGCATTGTCTACTGTCAGGAAAAGATTAAATGATGGTAATAGCTTTATTACAACACCAAATTCTTCTAAAAAAATCAAGGATGGCTATGTGTTTACAAATATCATTCCTGATTAGCAACATTTATATGGAAGAACTTGAAACCACAGCTATAAATTCTAGTCTATATCCATTTAAAGTCAGGATTCGTTATAGTGGTGATACATTTGTTGCAGAGTGAAAAACTATTAATAACAGTCTGGACACACATAAGTAACATATTCATTCAATTAATTCCTATAAAAGAATCAAAAACAAAAATTGGCATTCTTAAATGTTCTTGTGACAAAATTCTCATGGAAACATCAAACTATAGTTTATAAAAACCACACTTAGAAAAATACATAGCATAATATCAAATCATGACAGAAACATAAAATTATACTATTACTATGAAAGAAAGAAAATGTATAAACTTTTAAGAAAAATTTTTTCTCAGCTGTCATTAGAAAACCATTAAATAGACAACAACAAAAAAACAAACAAAAGGAAAAAACAATTATAGGTACTGTAGTGCATCCATATATATTAGGAATAGCAGACAAAGAAAACCTGCAATCAATATAACAACAGAGTAGCTTCCCAAAGCTATGACCCTCTATGAGGCATTCTGATCTCTACAAAATCTAAACTTGAAAATGTAGAACACAAAAATGGCATCTTCAAAATATCTTGTGAATGTGAAAAAATGTATATTAGCAAAACTAGTTACCTCATTGAAAAGTTATTTAAAGCACACAAACTAATGATGAACATATTATTCAATTAGGAATAGACAAAAAATAGTGGAAAGATAGAAAAAAAAGCATCAAGGATATTTAAAGAAACTACTCACATAATGATGGCAAACAAACCTGTAAGTCAACTTAGTGCGATAATTCATATATCTCTCATTAATAAAAAGAGGAGGAAACAGACAGACTTTTAGAAATAAGAATAATAAATTTCTACTAATTCTCAACTTTGATAAAAATAGTCTATTAACTTTCACCTTTGGTTAGAATATTGTCTTAAATTTAATATTCACGAATCTAATCCCAGGTTCGATTCCTTTACTAGTACTGCCATTAGTCAGGTCAACAACATCTGAAGATAAAAGGAAAATAATACCAAATCAAAATGTTCTGATAGTATAATCTGTGTGTTGCTATAACAGTTGAATATATTTGAAAAATTTAAAAAAAAAGTTTGAATTTTTTTTTAAAGCATTCAACAATTAATATCAGGTGATGGAAGACCAATATATGCTTACAATTATGATACCATCATCATAACCATTCAGACAAAAAATAAACATATATATAAACATTTTGCAAATAATTTAATTTAAAAATAACTATTAAGGGAATATAATTTTTAGTTGCAGATTAATTTCATTTCTTTATCTGCATTGAAAAATAAGAAGAAAGAGTGTAGGATAAATAAACCTCTATCAATTGTTAACTGGAAAAAATAAAGACATTGAAACATAAATAACTATATTAATTATAAAATTCTTTTTGAAGTATTATTATTATCCTTTCTTCTTTTTTTATTCACTATGCATTGATTAACTTTCTTTTTTCACTTTATACAATGGAAACATATTTCCTTCAAATAATTTTAATTATAATCATAAAATTATTAACTATACTTCATTCATTGAAATAATATATTATAAATATTAAAGGTCAAATAATATAAACTTTTTTTAAAAAAATAATAATATAGATTTTAACCGCTTATCCCCACCCCACACCCCGGGCATAAATTGTTTATGAAAAAAAAAAAAGGAAAAGTAAAAAACGTAATTTTGTCTATAGTCAACAAACTGAAACACTATTGTCTTTTATTATTTGTTACATGTTTTTAACACTATTGTCTTTTAAATTTTGTTTATAAATAATGTATTAATAAAATAAACAATGAAATACAGCTGCGTTAATAAAATAAAATAGTCAAGTAATATTATAACCATCTGCATGCTCAGTTTTTTTTTTTAAAAAAGCTTAATTCATATAATGATGAATTTTTTTTTAATATTGGAGTCTTGTTACTATAAAGGTGCTACTATATTTCACTCTACTCTAAACAAGTTAAAAAACAGAGTGAAAAAATGGGATTATTCTTATATCTTCTTTACTTTCTTTGCATTTCTTCATATATTCATATTTTTTTTATAAATCTCCTCATATACACTCTCTAATGCAATTTTTATAACTCCTCATTTTTCATTTATTTTTCTACAAGCTCTTGGAATACAATTTAAAATTTTAAGTGACCATCGATTCTATTCCTTTCTAGTAAATGACCAGTCAGTTCCATTTTAGTTTCTTAATTCTTTCAATGATGTCTATGATATAAGTTTATTCTTTCATGCATATATTTCATTTGCAAGTCATTCATTATAGTTCCACCTGTATTAAAAATCTTAAGATATTTATAGTTATTAACTTCTAATTCACTAGTATTAATCTTTTTTTTTTCTTCTTTTGAAAAGTTACTGAATATTATTTTTTTATTTTGTAGCATTTATCTTGAATTCTACTTTCTTTCATCAGATGACTTTCGCAACATCTCCTGAAGCTCTAAAGCAGTGTTTGCAAAAACAACCCCATTCTCTATAAAATCTAGATGACTTAAGCAATCTCCATTTTATTATTTTAGCTTCCTAATGTTAGTCCACAAAATAGTAAAACGGTTGCAAAAAGTTTTGGAGATATGGAACCACCCTGTCATATACCCTTCCTCAATGATAATCTTTTTAATATCATAATATAATATAATCACTACTCTTCCTTTTGATAAATATTCTTCAAAATATGATATTAGAATAAAATACCTTTTCATAACCTACAATTCCAAGGCATAATGGCAACTGTTCACTTCTTCCAATATTCATTGCACTAAATCCAGCTTGTGTGCTTTTGTTTTGGTCTGAATCCAAAGTTCACTGTAGATGAGTTATAATTATCTTGGTAAGGATTACCGATTTTTGTGAGCAGTGATAAAAGAGATGATTAGATCTGTAATTTCTAATATCTTCTTTATCATTTTTCTTAAAAAATCATTATCACTACAGCATTCTTCCAATCGTTTAGTACATCTTCGTTATTTAGTCATCTAGTATATAACTTGCCAACAAATTTTTCCATTTCTCTACTTGCTTCTGTTAAGATATTAATAATCTTTCCATCATATACCGGAACTTGGAGCTTTTCTCCATACACCATCTCACTTTATCATTTAAATTGTTTGGCATTTCAAAGACATAAAAGCAGTAAGATATATTTTGTTTTCTTGTTTTTTATTACTATATAATTCTTAAAAGAACTATGCCATACATGTCATGTCATTATAGGGATTTGAACACAGACTTTCAAGCTCCCTTAAGCTATCCACTCTATCTCAAACCACCAATACCCATGCCCACACACACATGTGAAAAAGATAAATGATCTCCAATATATATATTTCATGCTGAACCAGCACTCATCAGTTGGTCCAGATCATCATCTCCCACAAATATATATACAACCAGTGCTCAGTTTATATTAAGATAGCAACTCTTCAAACTTTAATGGACAGGCTTCAATCTACTCTCATCCTCCAACTCTTCAGCCATCCATACCATTGAAAATCTGACGATGGAATGCCCAAATCCCATGCTGATGCCAATATTATTGTCATACCCATGTTGATCTTAAGCGACTCTGACCCCTTGTGTACTTAAATGAACAAGATCTTATAGATGAAGAATCAGAGTGACAAGATCAACATGGCCATGACAATAATATTGGCATCAGCATGGGATTTGGGCATTCAATCATCAGATTTCCAATAATATGGATGACTGAAGAGTTGGAGGATGGAGTAAATTGAAGCCTGTTCATTAAAGTTTGAAGATTTGCTACCTTGATATAAACTGAGCACTGATTATATATATGTATGATGATACAGACCAACTGATGAATGCTGGTTCAGTACGAAATACGTATATTGGAAATCATTTAACTTTTTCACATGTTTGTGGTCATATGTATCGCTGGTTTGAGATAGAGTGGATAACTGAAGGGAGCTTGAAAGTCTGTGTTCAAATTCTCTATAATTACAATTATATATTTTTTATATCATTACTAAGTCTTTTTTATATTATTTCACAAAACTCTGGATATTTTATTCTTCTTTTTTCATACCCTGTCTTCTGACAGTAGAAAATTTATTGGAAAATGGCTGCTTTTTTGTACCAGTACTTCTTAATAGAATATCCATTTTCTTCTTAAATTTCAGTCAAGTATGAACTATTGTCAAAGTCTGTTAATATTTTAAAATGATTTACAAGTTTTAATTTAAAATTCATTGGAGTCTTTCTGAAGGATAGGAATATCTTCTATTAATACTGTTTTCCTTAATAGTTTTCATATCTAGTTTTGAATTAACACATATCTTGCGGCTCATTAATTGATAATCATTTCCTGTGTTGAATCTATTTAAAACATTACATTCTTGAAATGTATAGTTTTTGCTAATTAAAGAATAATCCAATTGTACTGTATTTTACTTTTATCCTCTAATTCTTTATCTCAATGAGAACTTACTGGGCATAAATCTGAATTATTTGCATTTGATATCTTCCATTAATTTGAATAACTAATCTTGCCATTCTGATTTATCATCAATATCCACAATGTTGTTTGTTCACTTTTTATTTATAATGAATTCCACTGCATTTGCATTTGATATCTTCCATTAATTTGAATAACTAATCTTGCCATTCTGATTTATCATCAATATCCACAATGTTGTTTGTTCACTTTTTATTTATAATGAATTCCACTGCATTTGTGCTTCCAATATTTATGTCTTCAGAATAAAGTTCATGTCCACTTTTTAAATCAATGGTCTTTTCACTTTTTTCTTCTAACTTCACAAAGTTCAACAATGTTTCATTTATTATTAGACATATTTGTTTCAATTCACACAATATCACTTCATGTGAAAGGATTTGCAGTTACAAATACTTAAATAAAAGATTGACATTGAATGTTGGCCAGAATATTCTTAGCACCCGCTGCTTTCAGCCTAGGAACAAGGCTATAATTCAGTTTAGTCTGTCATGATTATAAATACCTACATATATATAAATAGAGGGATTGGAACTCAGGATTTTTCAGTCTAATCATCTTCCTCTACATTCATGCAAAAAAGATACATGATCCTCAATATACGTATTTTGTGCAGAATCAGTACTCATTAGTTGGACTAGATCATAATCTCCTACATATATACAATCAGTGCTCGGTTTATATTAAGATAGTAATTCCTCAAACTTTAATGGACAGGCATCAAATCTTCTCACCCTTCCAACTATTCAACCCTCTATTTCATTGAAGAACATGATGGAATGTTCAAAGCCCTTATTGGATTTGATATTGTAATCATACCTATGTAGACATTATGTCAATCTAAGTCCTCATATTATCGGACTATTATGTATCTATTTATATTAATAGAAAAGGGATAGGCTGAACTTATACTAAGATGTAATGTATTTTCCAAGAATATGTAATTCTAAGGCAGAATGTAACTTGCATATACTGACTCTTTCTTATATGCAAATAGAGGGATTTGAATGCAGAATTTTTCAGTCTATTTGTCCTCTCCATCTCAAGCAACTGAATCACATGACTACACCCATGTGAAAAAAGATACATGATCCCCAATATAGATATTTTGTGCAGAACAGTGGAGATCATGTATCTTTTTCACATGTGTGTGGTCATGTGTATCGGTTGCTTGAAATAGAGAGGATGAAAAGATAGGATGAGTTCAAATCCCTTTATTTATATATAAAAAACATTCAGTATAAGCCAGTTACATTCTGCCTAAGAATTATACATATATCATTTTCATCATATCTCCACTTAAACTCAACAGATTCATTCAGTTAAGAACTATTAGGCAATTAAGAAGACTATGATCTTTCTTAATCTTAAGCTCAGAGCTGAAAACCTAGTAAACTCACCATGCTGATGGATGTATTGTGAACAGCCCATTCATGTTCGTTTATTATATGAATGAATAATCACACAATAATATGGAGGAGATATTAAAAATTTGCCCTGCCTGATTCTTTTAAGACCTCAAAGAGGAATCAAAAGGATCCCTTATGCAATTTTATATTAAAATATTGCTGTTTTTTTCTTGCTTAAATAATTGTTTGTGATAGTAAGTTTATCTTCGGTCATGATTCTAGAATAGTGTCCCTAAATGCATATCTTTTAAAGTAAGCTACAACAAACTGATGGTATAGTGAGAGAACAAACAAGTGTTGCTGATATCATTGAAAGAATTAAGATACTGAAGTGGAGTTGAGCTGGACATATTCCAGGTTCCAAGAGTTGTGAAAGACCTAGAAAGAGACCATATAAGAGATGCATGGCTGTTTGTTTACTGACATCATTGAAAGAATTAAGATACTGGAGTTGGGCTGGACATATTGCTAGAAGAGATGAATGGATAAAATAAGGAACTGTATTGGGGTGATGTGGAGAAGGGCTACACTTGGAAAGAACTTTATCTTGTAGTGTATTGATAATGGTTAAAAATGATGATAAAGGTGATAGTAAATAAGTTTTTGGAACCAATTAATTCATGGTATTAGATATTACTACATACATGAAAGAAAAGCAGCCATCACTACACATGTTTAAAGAACACTGAAAGAAAAAGAGCATAGTTTTTATTTTGATTATGACCTGATAAAATAGTTTTTTAATTTCAGAGATGGATATTGGCATAAAAGTATGGCTTAAATAATAATAATAAAAACATTTCTTTGGTCCTAATTTCACAAATATATGCATTAACTTAATTTGAATCTAGATAATGAAAAAAAGTATCCGGCACAATAGAGAGTTTATAGTTTTCATCATTTTGAAATTATTCAGATGCCATGAAATAATGTGTAAGAAGAAATAGAATTGAACTGTATAACATTTATTTAGAAGGATCTACAAAAAACTGATCATACATATGGAATATATTAAAAAAAAAAAAAATCATAGATGAAATTGATATTTAAAATAAATGTTCCATTTTTTCTATATATACACATTATGTATCCATAACAATGGTCAAACATAATTTGTCCGTAACTTGTCAATTGAATTAGAATCATTATTATGCATTATGTAAGTAATAAACTTCACATTATGTATGTAATAAACTTAGAGCCTACGTATATCAATATACTTCGTAAGTTAATTCCCCCAATTTTATTTACCTTCTTATAAAACTTCAAAAATTATTTAAAGTTTTGTAAAAAGGTAAATAAAACTGGGAGAATTTATTATTTTATTTCTTGTAAAGCATATCTATATAAGTATGCTTGAAGTTTATTACAACTATATTAACAAAGGTTTTCATAATTAATGCATGTATATATATGTATAAATAGATTACATTTATTTTTAAATTTATATAGTTTTTAAAATTCTGTTATAGTTTCTTATTTTAATTAGAAATAGTTAAAAGAGCACCTCCGTCTTTTCTTTACTTGTCCAAATTTGACTATTTGATTTTTCCAAAATTTAAGTGTCTGTCGAATACAGTCTTATATTCCAGATATGTGGATGATACTTTTGTATGTGCTAATGAAGAAACTATTAATAAAATTCATATTAAATTAGCATCTGCAACCACTCTAACTTGGACTATAAAATTTTTAGACATAGATATCATCAGACAGGCCAATGTTTTAGACTATAGGACGATTTTAAAACTATTAAATGTAAAAGATACCATACACCTTGGGTCTAATACTCCCTTCTCCTTGAAATATGCTGGTCTAAAAGGTTTTCTCCATGGAAACTTAAAGCTATGCAAATTCGAGGCTGATCGGAGAAGAAACATTGAGATATATATTAAAGATCTAATAAACATTGTACAATTCTAAAAAAATAACTGCAATTATTGCAAATTTTTATAACAAAATCTTGCACCCTATAAACATTCAACCTGATAATAAAAAATGGTATAGTCTCTCTAATATTTCAAAACTTGCACACAAATTAAAAGAACATTTATACCAATAAATACAATATCAGTTTTCGCTCACCTCCATCTTTAAATAAATTATTAAATAATCCAAAAGACAAAATACCTAGAAAGGATTCACATCAAATTGAGTACAAAATTAATTGCATAGAACCCGAGCTAACCCATCTACAAAACTTGCCCAGCATAGATATGTATACAACCAGGCCAAGTAAAGCAATGAATACTCTTCCATTTTCTTCGATCATGAGTTGCAACCAGGCCATAACTTTGAACTCTTTGCGGCTGAGATCGTTATGTTCAGAGAGAGATGACAGAAAGAGAAGGTGAAAGAGACATGGTCAACAGCTAAAGATCATCATGCCATTAATAAAAAAGGACTCCAGCATCCCTCTTTCTAAAAAATGGCACTTGCAGCAATCACTTTCATCATTAGTATGTACACCTACTCCTAAAAATTCAGTTTAATGATAATCTATTATTTAATATTCAAAAGTAACTTTAAATCTACATCTCGACTTCCTTTAGTCACATAATGCTATGATTATGATACGACTCAGTATTAAAAGCCCTCAGCTTTAAATAAATTTTCTTTATTATAAATTCAAACTTGTTATGATAAAAATGTTTTAACATTTTTTGAACCCTTACAATAATGACTGTTATAAATAAGCAACTATTCCAGTATTAATAAAAGAAAAATGTAAATCTTACCTTCTGTTCAGCAGTTGCTGTCAAAGCTTGAAGGCGACTCGTCATATTGGCTAAGCTCTGTTCAAACGCAGCAACAACATGAGCCTAGAACAAAAGTACAACAATATTAGTAAAAGTGTTTACTCTTCCAGCTTCTATTATAAACCGAGTTGCATTTTTTTTTACTATCTCCTATAACTGTACTACAACTATTAGCTAAAAATGCCCATTTACTACCAATACAATATGAACACATACAAATTAAATGATTGTTATTAATCAAAGTTGAAAAGTGATTAATGGTGACCAAATGGGTAACCTTTCTCCAGAATGACCTATCATGTTTGGTTTTTCCAGATGCTCAAAAGAATCATGGCCATAACGATGGAACCATCTGCTGTATTGCTGGTTGAACTGTTCTTTCACTATCAACCTTTCTAAGCATTATGTGATTGTAATGAATTAGATTTCCTCATGATATGATGAAATCTAATCATTTGTGATTTAAGTCAGGGGTCATGTCTAATCAGATCAAATATTCATTTCTTTGTTGTCCGCTGTGACAAACTTCTACATATACATATAATCACAAAAAAAAAAAAAAAAAGACAAATATAAAAGAATAACACTTTAACATTGTTTAGATTCCCTTTTATTTTCAATACTTTAAGCATATTTCATAGCGTAAAGTCAATTAAGATAATTGCCTGATTTTAAGAAGAATCAACGGATTTCACATGTGAAACACAACATTACTGCTATAACATTAAACACACACAAAATGTGACCTTTGTAAAGCAAATATTATTTATTATCTGCTTCTAATTCTACGGCTTCAAGAAAAAATATGAATATTATACATTTTTGTTAAATAGGATAACAAGTGATGACGACAATCAAATGCTATCCCTTGATCATAATACTTTACTGAGAACTCAACAATATTCATACACGGGGCTCAAAAACTGTTCCACTCAGAAAGAAACTTCCATGTATTTAAAGAAACATAAGAATAATACAAAAATTATCTCTGTCCCGTCACTTATTAGTCATGTTCTTCTGCGAAAGTATGCTGAAGAGATGCAATCCCATTAATTATTACTATTATTATTTAGCTTATAAAGACAATTATCAAGTGAATTAATAGGAGATTGAAACAAAATCACATAACTCACTAAAATCTATCATAAGACGCATAACATATTTTTATTCTGCTTACTTTATGGTCTAAATTAGTAAAAACATTAGAAGAAATTATATGCTATTTCTTCACTGTACTTTAAACATTTCTTAGCAAAAACCTTTTATTGTACGTATACGCAGACACAATCTTATGTTTCGACAGTCTTCTTCAAAACCACTTTCTCTGAAGAAGACTGCAGGATAGTCGATACATAAGATTGGTATGTGTATATGTATAGTAAAAGATTTTTGTTAAGAAGTGCTTAAAGTACAGTGAAGAAATTGCATTTATATAAGATATTATAGCAAAATAAAGGAAATGATGAATTTGTTAATATTTTTGAAGAAAATATTATCTTTGTAATTCAAAAGCATGCCTTTTCTGTTTTTTTTTTATGCCCAAATTTAAAATAATATATAAACTTAAGTTATTTACATATAAAGTTACTAAAATAATCACAAAATTATTATGATTTTTAAAAATATATATATACAATATACTAAAAAAATTATTAAAACAAAAATAGCATTTTTTTTTTACTTTTCAAAAAGTAGCACACATTAAAGTCATAACAAATGTAGATTGGATGGTTGTAGCATACTACTGTTAACAATACAGTTTTAAAATGCACTTAATGCTTCCAAATCTATTAAATTAAAGTTAAAATATAATCCTAAAAATAAATAAATAATAGGAGTAAATAAATGATAGCCTTCACATGGTTCACCATGTAGAATTAATTAATATGTGAAACTGAGTCGCCAAATAGAAATTAAACTACGAGTAAAGAGAGGAAATTATGCAATATTATTATTAATATGAATTCCAGTAATATTATGGAAGCTAATCATACCAGGACTAGATAATGAGAGTCTTAGGCTCTCACATGGTGTTGGTAACCATGAAGTACCTCAAGTACCATATATACTTTATACACAGCATGAACTCAGGTAATATTACAGAAGCTAACTATACCAGGACTAGAGAATGAGGGTCTTAGGCTGTCACATGGTATTGGCAACCATGAAGTACCTCAAGTGCCATGTATACTTTCTACAGATCAAATTATGAAATTAAGCAATATTATGGAAACTAATCATACCAGGACTAGATAATGACAATTTTAAACTCTCACATGGTATTGGTAACCATGATGTAACTCAAGTACCACATATACTTTATACAAAATAAATTATGAAATCGTGCAATATTATTATTAATATGAACTCTGGTAATATTACAAAAAAATTAAACATATCCAGACTAGAGAAAGAGGGTCTTAGGCTCTCATATGGTATTGGAAACCACTTTCTACAGAGAAAATTACGAAATTACGCAATATTATTATTAATATGAACTCCGGTAATATTACAGAAGCTAAACAAACAAGAACTAGAGAATGAGGGTCTTAGGCTCTCATATGGTATTGTCAACCACAAAGTACCTCAAGTGCCATATATACTTTCTATAGAGCAAATTATGAAATTACGCAATATTATTATTAATAAGAATTCTGGTAATATTATAGAAGCTAACTATATCAGGACTAGAAAATAAGGGTCTTAAGCTCTCAAAAGAAAAAAAGATGACTCACATGGTATTGGAAACTATGAAATTACCTCAGTATGTATACTACTCTCTATAGAACAATCTTCTTTTCAATTAGAAAATATAATATACAGTGAGAATATATTTAAATAAAAAATGGAAATCTTCCCAACCCTCCTCATCTTCCAGATCTTACTACATCTGCATTTATAAAATTTTTTGCCTCAATCAAGCAGGTTGCCAATTTTTAGAATGAACAAATTTAAATAACATGCACTTACCTATCATTCATGTAGATGGTGATTAGAAGCAATTGCTGTAATTAGTTTTGTATAGTTTACCATGACCTGCTGAATTACTGATATTGTACTATATTCCTCATAGTCAACATAAACCAAGTCGAATCCATTTTGTAATCCATATTCCTATAATTATAAGTTATCCTGCTCTAAGATGGAATTTAAAAAAGATTAGCTTGAATCAGTATACTGAATATCCTGAAAAGAAATATTAATACAATCTCTCTTCAACTGCCTTTGTTGTGATAGGTTTAAGCAATGCATAATAACAACTACCAGAGCCCAATCCTCATAGACATTCTTGGCAAAATTATTCAGTAACCTTATTTATACATAAAGTACTACAAAAATTTGGCGTAGAAGCAAAACTATAAGTATTAAATCAAAAACTGATAATGATTCAAAAAATTATTGCCCAATATCATTACTAGATGTTACCTACAAGCTTTATGAAAAAATCATATGAGTAAGAATTTTGCCAATAGCTGAGAGTCATCTATCTATAGAGCAAGCTAGACTTAGGATAGGAAGGTGCTGTGAACAAGTTTTATCTTTAACAAGTCATATTGAAAAAGCTCTCAAAAAAAATTAAAAACTGCTGTGACCTTTATTGGACTAACCTCAGCTTATTATTCTGTGTTTGGAAAAATGGTCTTCTAAAAGTTTGTAATCTTTATGAAAGCAGGAAAACCATTAATTTCCACAAACTTCATTCCCCTCACTTCCTTTATTTAATATATTCATCAGAGATTTTCCAGAAATAGAATGCAGGAATTTAACTTATATTGGTAATATTGCTTTGACTTTTCTAAAAAAAAATTCTTTCCTGAAATAGAAAAGTCTCTCAATAAAAATAAATAAAAATCGAACATCTTTTCCAAAAATTGGATTCCTGTTCCTAATCTAATGAAGTTAGTATATGCTTGGGTTTTCATTTAATCAATATACTTTTGCAATTAATAGACTGAAACATAATCTACCCAAGATATGGAAAAGTAAACTTGAATTGTAGTCTGACTTATTTTCCTGATTTAGCTAAGGTTAGATCAAAATTCATTTCTAGGAATAATCAATCTCCTTGGAAAGTTATCCAGTCTTATTTTGAGATTAGGATGCAAACATTTTATGGACAGCTTTCTTAGAATTAACATATTCTTTTGATGATTATTGTACTTCATTTTCGACAAATTTCCATACTAAACATCTGGATATTCAATTAATTATTACCATGAGACAATCTCAAGTCTACTCCTTGACAGTGGCTTCCTGTTCTTTCACAATTTTCTCCAATAGACATTAAAAGTTATCTCACAGAAAATGTATAAAAGGCTGTTTGGCAGATCAGATTTGCCAATATCTGAAGATATAATTTCATCTTAAAAAAACTCTCATCTCAAACAAAGATTCCCTTTTAGACATTTAACCAAGAATCTACAATTGAACAAGTATAGTAGCGTAATAAACAGAATTCTTGTGATGTTGCAAATAAATTTCTTCCCCCCAAATCCAATAGTAGAGCCAGCTGAATTTGATTTTCTTAAGGGTAATTATGAGCTCCATCAATAGACTGAGGACAACCTATGGTTATTGCACTCATCAGCTTCATAAATGGAATTGAACTGCCACCGATCAATGTAAATGTGGACCATATGGTTAAAGTTTACCTAACCATGATTATAATGATAGAATTGAAAATCTTAATAAATCTATCAGTAAATTTATCTCCTGATTGAAATCTCTACATGTTTCTTTATAATATTATGTTAATAGTTGTAAAAAATAAAATCCATTTTCTGTATAAAAATAATAATTAAAGATCAAACAATATAATAGTAATTTTTTCTGGTTTGCGATGATGGTGTTCTAGTTGTATTTTTATATTGAACTATTTCTGTCATCTAATATGCATATTGAATGTCTTTGGAAAAAATTAACTTTATTTAAATATTACAAATACATTCAACTGTTAGTAATAGCACATCAAACAGGTTAATATATGCACTGGATATATTTATAGCCAACCCACCTAGAATTTATTTGAAATACGTTTCCTCCCTTCTCTGTTATAAATTGAAAAACCTTACACACTAAATTCAATTCAAGAAATATAGATAAGCTTCTGAGAATAAGTAAATTATTTTTAACTGATTGTCCATATTTAAATTAACCTTTAATTGCCATTATTTATGAATAAAGATTTAAAATAACAGTGAAGATAATTTGTTCATTTTTAATTAATATCAAAGTAAGCTATCTATATTTATCTAAATAAAAAGAGTGCATACCTATATTACTTGTAATAAATATCTTTTGATATAGTTAATTCCTTAATTAATCTCAGAAATACCTTTTGGTATAAATATCTTTTGATATAATTAATTCCTTAATTGATGTCAGAAATACACCTTGGTATAAATAATTTTTGATATAGTTAACTCCTTAATTGACATCAGAAATACATTTTGGTATAAATACCTTTTAAAATAATTAATTCCTTAATTAATTTCAGAAATACGTTTTGGTATAAATGTCTTTTGAGATTGTTAATTCTTTAATTAATGTCAGAAATACCTTTTGACATAGTTAATTCCTTAATTATCATCAGAAATACTGGTATCAATATCTTTTGATATAGTTAATTCCTTAATTAAAGTCAGAAATACCTTTTGATATAGTTAATTCATTAATTAACATCAGAAATACATTTTGGTACTATGAGTTCTTTAATTAATGAGATGTTAGCAATTACAATAATATCTTGGTATTTTTATCTTTACCATTTAAGGAAGATCACGAATATCTAATTTATTTTATTAATAATATACAGTTAGCTTTGGTTTCATTAATTCAATAATAATTTTTGGTTAATTGAGAATCTCCCATTAACATTTCATGATGTTTGTTTTGAGAACTCGTTATTTAATAATTTTCAATTTGGTCACGAGGACTAATTATGATACTTATTTAATTATAATTATCAAATTATGACATGTTAATTATCAGATGCAGTTAATGCTGGCACAGTTCTTACAGCTATTCTAAATTTTTGTTATAATTAAAAAAAAAATTCACACTTTATTTGATTACTAAAAAAAAATACATTTCAACTACAATGCATAAATGATAGATCCATAACCTAGAAAAAGGATTTTTACTAGTAAATGATCCTAAATTCAAATCCCAATGAAAATGAAATACTTCAGTGTTCACTCCTTAGTTATCTAAAACTTAAATGAACAAATTTTTGGTGGGAAAAAAAATTCTATTTATGATATTATCTTGTGCATTTATAGATTATAAAATTAAAAATTCACTCTCAATCCATAAAGCTTAATAACTTTTTACAAGGCAGTGTTTGCCATACAAAATACATAAGATTTATATTAATATGTTATATCTCACCTTGCCTTCAAATAAGGTACTAGTCCAGCTTTTATCATATCTTGATTGGATTGAGCATTCGTCACCCATGGATCAATGTATATATAAATAAATATAAAATGTCTAATGGCAAGAATGGGCCAATAGGTGATGATGCTCAGTGAATCCAATTATTTCCAATATGGATGGGGATCTGTCCATAAATAGTCAATCCATTTTAAGGTAAGGGATACAACAACTCTCAAAGCTGAATAGCAGTAGGCTGTTTCCGATTATATAGTTAATGCGATGAGGGAAGTCCATGTTCAGGATTGAAAGCTGCTAGAACCAAAACAGAAATGAAACAATCTGTCAAAGTACAGAGAGAAGTGGTAGGCAAACTTATAAGGGCAACTGGAAATTCCTTCTTTCTATAGTTTGCACAGTAACTAGAAGCTATACATCACTAACAGTATCAGGCAAAGGTATAATATTAATATATATTTTGTAAATAAGCATTTTATATTTGTTGTTTAACAAATACGTATTATAAACATATTTTACTTCCTGGGTTTATATTAATTCACGAGTAAACACAACATGCAATAAAAACAGAGAATAACACTTCTTACTTGAACATAAGCATGTTTGGTATGTTTAAAATACTGCAACATTTATTATTCATTATTGTAAATGAAATTGTATAATATTATTTATTTAAAAATATTATCCAATGAACTTATTTTTTTATCACTGGAAAAATTGAAGTGAATTCAAATGAAACAAATCACAGGATTACATCAATTATGAATACACCATTGATGAAGAGCTAATTTTTAATGCTTAGGTCCTTCACAAAAGTAAGCTGTAATAGTGCTATCATATTTGACATTTTAGGCGATATGATAGTGTGACAACTGCTATTTTTCTATGTTGTTTTAAAGCATTGTATATGTTAAATTACGGTGTGTGACAGGCTGTAATTCTTGCTATGAAACTTCCATTTTTAATGTATTAATTTTAAAAAATTCCAAAAGATGACAGCAGTATATAGACTTTTACAAACCTCTGTTTGTGATTGACAGCACATTCTATTATTCTGACAAAACTATGAAGGAAGTGGAAATTTGTGATTAGCTGATGCTTTAGATTCATATGATTTTCAGCAACTGTTAATGATTATGAAAACAGTCATTACAGGCTAAAAAGAAAATCGTTTTTGTAAAAACTCTAAGTGAAACATTTTAATAATAATTAATAATTTATTAACTTTTAGAATTTTTTTTGTTTCTTTGATGATAACTAATTCTAAATATATATTTTTAATAACTTAAAATTCTAATATCTAATATTTCATTCTTCTAACGTTTTGAATAGATATTGTGAAGTCAATAATGAAGTATTCCTTTGTTATCGGTAAGATTTTCAGTTAGATACTTATTTTCACAATTTTAAAAGATTAATTTATTTTAATTATTAGAAGTTTAAATATTTATAATGTAGTATATAAATTAATTTTGTAATATATGTGAAAAAGATTTAATTGTAGAAAAAAACAAACAGTATGATATTAAAAATATTAGTCACTAGAATCTATTCAATAATTTGCCGGGCAGAGTTGACACTGTTTAAACAAAAGTACCGACAAAAAAGTTTCTCCAGTCAACAAAATCCTTTTTCCAATTTGACTATAATAATTAATAATTAATAAATATTTAAGTGTGTTAAACATACTTAATTATGTTATAAAGTCAAATCTTGCATTTAGATTTGTAGAAGTCTCTCTTGTAATAAATTAAGCATTCAAGCCGCATGTACTAAGGTTATAGCCTTATTTAAGTATTAATTACATTATTGTAAAATTTTGATACACAAAAATTGAAAGAAAGGACATATTTCCTCGAGAATAGTTTAGCTTTTTATGGATTTTTAAAAAAAATCAGCATAATTAAAATTAGTGGATATAATAACATAGATTGAATAGCTTTATTTCAAAACCCTTGGCTTTTGATCACTTTAAATTAAAAAATTGGGAGGAGAGTCTAAAGGACAAGTTAGATAACAAAAGTTAATGGATGCAAAATGATATACAAGTTTTGTTTCTTGATCCTTTTTGGATTAGAAAATTAAAGATTTCAATAACCCAAATAATTATAATAGTAAAAAGAGGAAAATGCCAAAAGTATTTCTGTACCTGTTGCTTCAAAGTTTAATTTAATTTATTAACAAAATACTGCTTAAAATTATTAATTAGAAAAAAAAAGTATTACAGTGTGATATGTCAAACGGACAGTTAATGGTTTGAAAAATTCATTAATTTCAGTTCAAAATATCTGCTCATTTGTGCCTTTCAATGAATCAATAGGATTCTGTCCTGTGGACAGATACAGAGAGCAGTCACTTCACAAATTCATCCATTTATCCACTCGGTTCTTTTCATTGCTCAGCTCTTTAAATCTACATATCACTTCCCATCTCTTATATCACCCAGCAAGATCAATATTTCCTATCTTATTGTTTCCACTTGACATTCCCTCTGAAATATTTTTAATTATTCTTTCTTCTTAATATATATATCTCACCCAGTGTCTCTATTTATTTCCAATTTCCTCAATTAATCTTTTTTATTTATTTACCCTTTTCAAAACTTCCTCATTTTATTCATCCAATCAATTTTTAAGATCCTTTTCCATGACGACATCTCAAAAGCTTCCAATCTGTTCCTAATTTTTTTTACTAATAGTCCACATTTCACAACTATACATTAGTACACTCTACACTTAGCATTTAATTAATCTTTTCCATAATTCTCTTTTCAAAGGTTAAAGCACTAATCATCACCTGATCACCATTTCTTATGCTTGCTCATAACTGTTATTAAAACAGACAAAACTCTCCATACAGTTGTGCCACTCAGTGCAAGCCAGAGTAATCAATGGATGCCAGAAGACTTGTGCATAAAATCCCTATCTAATGCCTAATCATTCAATATCCCTAAACTAGTTTCTAGATTTTGTCAGCGAGAAGCTACTCTATCAAATGCTTTTCCCAAATTTACAAAACATATACCAATTCCTTTATCTTTTGCAATATATCCTGCATTTATTTTAACAACATCAATAGCATTTCTTGTATATTCCCCCTCTGATAACCAAACTGTTCTCCACTGTAATATTCTACCTTCCCATAAATTTTTTGAGTTAAAATCCTCAATAAACTTTAAAAGCATGAGATAACAAACTTATTGTCCTGTTCACTTCACATTTAACAGCTTTCTTCTTTTTAGCCATTGGAATGATTATAATCCTCAAAAAAATCTTCAGGCTAAACCTCATCATTATATATCAAAATGCAAAGTCTAACAATTTCTTTCAAAGTAATTTCTTCCATTTCTTTCAAAAATTCTATAAGTACTGTATCAATTCAGACAGCTTTACTATTTCTCATTTATTCAATGACTTTATTATTTCATCTGCCAATATGTCATACCTTTATCACTTACTTCAACATCCAATTCATTTCCAAGTTCATAATTAATTGAATTATTCTCTTTTCTAAATAGACATTGAAAACATTCTATTTTTTCAATATATCATTGCTTTCAGTTAAGCTCTTTTTATTCTTATCAGTTATTTCACTTGTTAATCATTTCCTTTTTTCCCAAGTGACATTTCTAATTCTATCAAATACGAAATCATTTGTGCCTTAAACAATGAAATTATTATTTTTTTAGCCATGTATTTTGAAACATATGGAATTTTAGCTATCCACTAGCAAATGAAATATAAAAACTTATTAATGTAGACATTAAAAAAGATTATTTATACTGTTTATGTGTACAATTTTTTTTCTGTACTCACAGATAATCCTGGACACTAAGGTTAATTATGAATATTTAAAAAAATATTTAATAAATGAATTATAAATTCTCACAAACTTTAAAAATAGCAATAAATGTTTTATAAATAAGGTTTAGGGTTAAAGTTAATCTTTCATTCATTAAGGTCACAGATTCAATCAATATATAAAAAAATCCATGTGGATGTTTGTACGAAAGACCAACGTGGGTGAATTCACAACCAAGTAAAAAAAAAACCTTTTATATTTGTTCGTAATGCTGTCAAATTCACAACTGAAAAATAGTGGGGGAAGGGGGATTTAAATTTGATTTTATAAATAGCTAACAAAGCTAATTTATATTATAAGCATTTTAGACAAAGGAAGTAATTCTGCCATTAATAAAAAAAATGCTTGAAAAAAAATCATTACACGTGCTTTTAACTACAGAAATATAGTATTTAAATCACAAAGAAAATGGGATTACAGTACATAAATTCATGTTTGAAATATGATATTTATTTGGGGGGGGGGGGGTACACAACATGTTATAATACTATATTTACATTTAGTTTTGGCTAGCATGTAATTAAAGTTGAAATGCTGGTCTTTCAGTCATGTGTACAATTCTCACATTTATTTACATAATATTAATTTACATTAAATATTAAAAAAAAATTGTTAAAGCAACCAATTAAAAAAAAACTATAGGAATTTAGGCTGGATACATCGGATATTTAAATAAAATGATTGGAAGTTCATAATAAATATATAATATCATCACCATACATTTTTAATACCCATAATCAACCTTGTGCCCAAGATTATCCAGAAGCATCTTTTTTCTTATGAAAAGTTCAATCAATAGTTTTTTTTTCATATGTCATAGCATCGGCCAGGACGCGAACCCACAACCGTCTGCAACCAACTACTTGCTTGCAAGGTGGCTGCGATGACCTCTCGGCTAACAACGCTTGACAATAGTTTTCATTGGAGATTTTTTATGCTTTTCAAATTTCAATATACTATAAAAATAAAATAAAATAATTTAATAATATTTTTACACTTGTATAATTTTGTATTATATTTTTCCTATTTAAATAATTTGTTGGAAATTAATTATGCTTTAGATTGCAAATCTAGAATGTATTACCTCTAAATATATATATTTCAATATACGCTAAATGAACTAGAACCAATTATAATTATTCTACCACATTCAAAATTACTTTTTTACAGTGTTTTAAAAAATTTGATGATTAAAATAAGTTGTGTTTTTGTGTATGTCCTATATATAAAATCTACACAGAGGCAAAACTCTCCATACAGTAGCATCACTCAAGGCAAGCCATAGTAATCAGTGGATGTATGAAGGTTTGTGCATAAAATCCCTATCTAGTGCCTATTCATCCAATATCTCCAGACTAGTTTCTAGCTTGTGACTTCATCAGTGAGGAGCCTTGGAACTGAGAGCCACTGCATCTAGATCTTAGGATCCAAAGCAACCCTCCAGCAGCTACCTTTTACTTTTTTAGCTAACTATAAAGCTTTGAGTTCAAAATGAAAACACAATAATGTTTTCAAGCTAAGCTTGTACAGTTTTATAGATTTGAACTCAGTTTAGCACCCATACTTTTTGGTGTCTTTGATTCTTTAATATAAAATTTATATGAATGCATGTTTGTCCGTAATACTGTCAAATTCACAATTGAAAAAAAAAATGTTTTTATAAATAAATAATTATAACTGATTATTAAACCGTAATTTATATTACAAGTATTTTATGAAAAGGGCATTCATGAAACATTTTATGCAAAGGAAGTAATTCTTTCCTTATATTTAAGAGGCTTAATTTGATTAGGAACATTTTATTCAAAGCAAGTAATTCCACAAAGCAAAAAAAAAAAAAGTTGTTTAAGCAACCAATTGAAAAAAAAACTATTACAAAACTATGGCCTTTTCATAGGCTGGATACATTTATGAATCTAAAAAAATATGTATTTAACATAAGACATATGGAACAAAATGTTTTGAAGGGAAAAACTCTCAGAAAAAAAATTAGTACATGTGCTTTTGACTATAGTACAGAAGTGAATAGGTATAGTATTTAAATTGTGAAGTGATTAACTTTTTTATTGCCCAAATTCTGGTTGGTCGAGTGAGTTAAAACTCTAAACTTCTGATTTGTCAATTACAGAATCAGCAGTAAAAATATATTCATCTTTTAATATTATATTCATTTTAGTTTCATTTGTAAAAAGTATATTAATAATTTGCCATATTACGAAATTGAACGAAAGTTTTTTCAAAAATAAATTTCTATTTATAATTTAAAAATATTCGATAATGGAGAACCTAAAAAGAACGTTCGTAACCTATTAGAAAATGTTGAGTATGTCAGTGATTTTCTTTCTCAATTTATGTTCATGTAAAAGTAAAGAATTTTTATTAAAATCTTAACTATTTTTGTAAAATAATTTTATTTTCACCATATTTTAGCAAAATAATTTATATGTAAAAAAAAAACATTAAAAAACCATTCTAAAACATTTTCATTTTCAAAATCAAAACAAAAAAGTTAGAGCAGTAAAAATTATTGATAAGCGCTCTTCCTTTCTTTGAAATGAGAACCAACCAATCAGAATCTAGAAAAGCCTGCCTTCTCCCATTGTTGTAGTTTCTTACGTCAATATTATTGATTTTTTACTTGTAAAATAATTCTAGGGAGGGCAGCATCTTATGGTACTTTTTAATCTTTAAAATTAGCCTAAATTCACTGATAACGTAAAAATTGTCAGTTTTAGATCGTGTTGAAGCCATGTTCGAGTTGATTTGTATCTTTCTTTAAAAGCGTTAAGGCATAAATTCATGTTTGAAATTTGTTATTTAGTGAGGGGAAAAATAAATGCTATAGTATCATATTTACATTTAGTTTTGATTAGTTTATAATTAAGTCAGGTAGTTTGATATCACATGGTTGACGGCTCCACAGAAATACCATGCATGATTGAAATTTGTTAAGCAACCAATTAAAAAACGATTACAAAAATGACAGCTTTTCCATAAGCCAGGTACATGTGCTTGTTGTTTACATTGTAATTTTGGAGGCATATATGGGTATTTGCAAGTCATTGGGTATTAAACAATTCATCACCATCATTTTCTAGTTGCCATTTTGAAGATAAATTCTTTCTAATGTAATTCATACATAATTTCAAATGCTTACCACATCCTGAAGACAGGTGTAAAAGTCACTAGATATTAAATGATTACTGTTTTTGTTTTGTATTGTCATAATTTGAGAAAGTTAGAACGACATTAAAAGTAATTATGTAACATAACAGAAAAATGTATTCAGACCTGTACATTTTTGTCATGCCATAATGGCCTCTTAAAAGTTTTCAAATTCATAGTTTTGTAGGAAATATTCTAAGCAATTATTTATTTATCTAGCATGGTGTTTTATTTGCAATGATCATAAACAAATCATTTCAACAAGACACATGTATTGTACGATTGTATGAATTTATAAAGCTGAGGAATAATCTCACTTCATAAATGTAAAACAGTCAAACAAATGTTTTCATGAAGGTTTGCAATGATGGTATTTTAGATGTATTTATATATTGGATTATTTACATAATCTAATATTAAGTGTTGCATGTCTTTACAAAAATTAATACTTTATTTAAATTTTCTAATTACGTTCAACTGTTAGTAATAGCACACAGCCTAGTAGAATATGCACAAAGGTTCAAGGTGTTATTCTCCTCTCTTCTTCAAATGTGGCCTGTTTGACCAGTGACAGTATTAGCATAGGAATCAAACCTAGACCTTTAGATTCTTGAATATTGAATTTTAACTAAATGAGGCGACATCTGAAGAAGAATGGAGAAAAATACGTCTAGAAACATTGTGCATATACTAACCTGTTTGATGTGCTGTTACTAACACTAGGCTGTGTACTATTACTAACAGTTGAATGTAATTGGAAAATTTAAATAGGAAGTTAAATTTGTCTAAAGACATTCAATACTTAATATTAAATGATGGAAATAGCCCAATATATAATTTGCAAGAGTCAAATAAATATTCTAATAATTAAAAAAATAAACTGGATTAAATAAGTTCATAGAAGTAATCCCAATTAGGCATATATCAATTGGGGGAGGGATGGGGATAACGATGAATGTTTAAAAAAAGTGAATTGTTTTTTGTTGTTTTAAAAATAAATTTGGTATATTAATATTGTATTTGTATATTAACGACTCTGATGATACATTCTTCAATGTTTCAAATGAAATAAAAATAGTATGAAATTGTTTCATAATTATAAAAAGATGAGTAAATTTCATTTACACTGAGAATATTTTCATTTTAATAAGTGTAAATAAATAAATGTTTAAAAAGTTTAAAATATAACCAGCAATCCCTGTTTTAACTATTGCAAGTTTATCCAAACAATTAATAAATCAAAACAAATCACTTAATGGTCTCCTGGTGCGTATAGTAAGTGGCGGTGGGGGATACTCTTGACAGATAAAATCATGGAAAAAAATTTGATAAAAACCAGGATAAAAATCTAAATTTAACTGCTATTGAATTCTAACCCTTGAGATAAAGAAGTCTACCAGATGGAGCTCTTACTGCTAATGACCCAATCAAAATCTAACATGAATATGCTTTTCAATTACTTTTTACAAATGTAGAAAATAACATTTTTCTTCTTGCTAATAATTTTACTAATACAGATTATGCAGATATAAATAATATCTTATTTCTAATCCCTGTCTTGAGTATACAATATTATTTAGCACAATTTTAACCACCTTTAAAAAAAAATTTCTTATCATTTACTGATTATATATATTACACCGATCATATTTGTATGTTCATTAAACAAGACCTAGGATGTGAGCAAAAGTACCTCAAATCCAGTCATGCTCAAGATACACAGGTCAGGAGCAATCATGAATTCTAACCTATTTGCCTATTCCTAAAATCTATAACAACACGAATAACATCTCTGGTGATACAGATGAATTTTTTAATTCATTCCAGGACCGGAGACACATGATTTCTTATGACTACCAATGATTATCTAACTAGACAATGAAACTATGTTACAGACTAACACCTTGGTGGTACTTAAAGATGTGTAGATTAAGTAATGATGAGATCAATGTGATTGATAAACAACCAATAATGAGATATAAGAATGAGCAACTTATACTAAAATAGGCCTACACATGATGAGCATGATCTCAGGTAACTCAGTATAATGAATTCTTAAGGTATGAATTATCTTAACAAAGCTAGGGACTAAATTAAATAATGATTTGAACAAGTGAATAATTTGATACATAAACTTTAATTACAGGATGACATAATCATTTATACTACAGCTATAAGTTTCATGCATGGAATGTTGGATTATCAATTTATAGTTATGTAATCCAACATTAATGGAATCTGATATTGATGCAAATATTATTTATAGGAAATGATACCTATAAATATATAATTAATATAATGCAGTCATAATATGCCACCAATAATAATTAAATAAACTTTTTACATAATAATTTGACAATATTAACGCTATTTAGAATTGAGAAAATGAGTAATTAATGACCATCACGAAATGTACTTAATGAGTTAGACTCTTAGTTGTTTACATTTATCACCAAATTAATACACCTAATTGTAATACGACTTACGACTGATGCCATTTCTAGCACACGTGAATTATACTTAATGAGAGACAGTAATATAATTTCCAATAAATGGTATGAATATGCGGTTCCCACATATTTAAATGAACAAGCTTTTATTCATCTAACTTTCATGGAATTTATCAATATTAAATAGTAGAAAGAGAATTACGAACATAATTGGGAGTCACTCATTTTAAAAGGGTAAATGGCTTACTCTAAGCTTGACCTGTGATATTTTGATCATTGGTTCATTACATATTCATTTTGTGTAATGAACTACACGTCCTTTATTTTATGTTTGCAATTGTTTCTTTCTTCACAAATAGCCTTGACAACATTTGGAACACAACTATGGCCATGCTCTATTTCATGATCATGAAAGACGAATGAATTAAGAGAATCGGGTTTAATCTTAGATTTTTTATAATTTTACCAAAACAATAATTATTTCCAATTTTATATCATTATTAAAAACTTGTTTTCTAATTAAACATAATTTCTTAGACAATGTCCTAAAAGGTTGCAAGCTGACTATACTTTGTTCACTTTTTATCTTTTGGGTAAATTTAGAAATAAAACAATTTCTGTAACACAGGTTATCCTAACTTCTTTGGGAGCTCTCAATTTTTCAAAGCCAAATCAATGATATAGAAAAATTTCCCAAATAGTTACAGAACTACAATGTTAAAAATATTCTAGAAATTAAACAGGTATTATAAAATCATTGTCTCCAATAAATGAGTTCCGATCAATAGTGGATGACAAATAATCCACAAAATATTCAAATAAATCATTTATAAAAGTGATTTACCTTTTTTAGATGATTGAATATAGTGAGCTTATTAATTAGATCTTATTCAAACTTTGTATAAAATTATTACTATGATTCACAAGTATAATAAACCACTGTAAAGTATTAAATAATGAGCATGAATCCCTATCCCCAGACCGGTTTCTAGCTGTTGACTGTTATCCTAGTGCCTCACTGATGATAGCCAACAGCTAGAAACTGGTCTGGGAATTGGGATATCTGGAAAATTTGTTAAGAGCTATTCATGCTCATTATATAACATTTGTAGTGCAAGCTTATTAAATTAAGTCATGTGATGTATGACTTGATTTCCTTCCAATCACAGTAAAGTGTATCCTCTCACATATAAACATAAACTAAAAATCTTTATTTAGAAAGTATATAAAAAAATTATTATAAGATGTAGTTTGCCATATAATATTTAAAATGACCCCATGAGGGCAATAGTCATTTTAAATAAACTGTGTGCATACATGTGAAAATGTTTTGATATCTGAAATGTTCAAATAAGATAGTCAGATTCATAGGGACCGCACCTTAGAATTAATATTATTATAAATAGTAAATAAGTTTGAGTAAATACAGACTTATCAGGAGTTACACCAAAGATGTACTTGGTTGACAAATTTCATTTTAGGCATAGACATATACATGTTGGCTATGAAGCTGAATATAGCTGAATGAATTATATTTGTGAGTCAGCAACACATGGGATTGTATCCGTGATTCATTAAAGACTTGAGAACTTATTTAATGAAAGTGTATTTGATCGTGTAATTATATTTATAGGATAAGCTGTGATTAAAAGATTAACACTTAAGGTTAATCAGAGTAAACATTGAGACTTGTTTTATATTTATATATCTCATGTGCTTGTGAAACCTAAATTAAACAATAAAGTATAAGTGACTATTAATCAAATTCAGCTATATTAAATCATAACAATATACAACCATAAAGGGCAGTTGAATTAGAAATAATAATTTCAAGTATTAATAGTATTTAACTAATATCTGATCAATAAACAATTGGAAATGAAAGTCTGTTTATTATAGAAGAAAATAATGTATTTTATGACAATTATATTACAAACAATTTGTAAATAAATAAATTGATTTTTACTTTATTTGTTTAATAATGAATGATTTAACTTATTATATATAAAATTGTCTGGTCTGTATATTAAGTCTATGTTTCATTTCAACTGGAGTACGATTAGCCTAATGTATTGATCAATTTCATCATCTCATATTAAAGAAAAATATTTCCTAATCATACTGATATAGAAATAAGAGTCTGCAATTAAAATAGATCACTGAGGTATTTCCTGAAGATGATGTTAATTAATGCCCTAGTTAATAAGCTGACCATTACAATGTATATATTGTCTGCTGAAGATAATAGCAATGACACAAAAATTTATTCAACACTTACTTTATATTAAGTTATCAGCATCTTAATATAATTAAATAGTACTTGTTAGTTTTCTGGTAAACCAAGATGGCAGCCAGTATTTTGATAAATATACAGTTTCAGGGGCCCACAAAAATGATTAACAAAAAAAGGCTGCTAGGAAATATATTTAATATTTACATTTTATTTTTTATTATTACTGTTATTTCAAGAAAAGAAATCATTGTGGAAAAAAAATAATTACAATATTAATGCTTTATTTTTTTTTGTTTGCATTAATTTATTAACAGAAAAATGAATAATAAAAAAATACAAACACAATATTTACACTTTATGAAGAGATATTCTGTTTAACAAGATTTCACATTGCATTGCCATTGTGGGAATGTTTTAAATGTAAAGTTCATATTGTAACCATTAATGCACACTTTTCCAGAGAGCAGGATCTCATATCTTTGGAAATACTCCACTGTATCACATTCTGTGACAAGAAGTTCCCAAATTTTGATCATGATGACAATTTACCAACAAAAAAAAAAAAATGCTGCCAAAAAGAAACATGCTGAATTGAAAAACAAAATACAACAATGTTAAAAGTGTCTTGTCACTTCCATGTTGTAATATAGGTAAATAGAAAAAAATTGAAATAAAGATTCTTAATGAAATTTATTGGAATTTATTATTATTATTTTTTAAAAACAAAACTACTAAAAGAGATGGTCAGCAGTTGAAATTGTATATTTATCAAAAACCTGGGCTGCCATCTTGGTTTACCAAAAAACTCGTGAGTACTAATTAAAATATAATGAAAATTTATTTTCTATCCTTTTACATTTTAATTTGCATTTTATAAACAAGACTTTTAACACATGTATATGATATATAAGGACGAACAATATGTACATACTATATAAGTGATCTCCAAGAAAGCAAGTTTTCTGTCTCTGAACATATTTTATTGTTAAAAACCCCATAATATCAATGGTATTTTGTTCCTGCTCTACATTATTATTAATTCAAATTATTATTTTATCTAGCATTGACGTGAACTATAAACAAAGATTTAAACATTTTTTTAATATGCAAAAAAGTAGTAATAGAAGAAAAAAATAAATTACAAAACATTTCTATATCAGTAGATTTACAGATAAAAATTCATACACACACACAAAAGGCACAAAAAATATAGTATTATACAAAAAAAATCCATTAGTGTGGATTAACCATTAGCCTATTTCTAACACATTTTCACTGAGGACCTTTATATCATCAAGGTCTATTCTACAACACATGCCCTATCAAAAAAACTAATATCTAGTTTAAATATGTGTATACAGGTATCATAAGACAGATGAAAGCATTTTCCTATTCTTTTATATATAATTTCTGAGTGTTGTAAAAACAAGTGAACATTCTTGTTTTTTTTAAAAAACACTTATGTAAATATTTTCCTGAAATTTTTAATAAATCTAACTCTTATAACCCTGACATAGTTTTTTTTTTTTTAAAAAAAAAGAATGCTTTTAGGAGATATGTTAAACTCTTAGTAATTCTTCAATATGATTTATGCATGAGTTAATTATCTTAGAAATGGAAGAAATCTAGATCCTAGTTTAGGTGACTCACCATTTTGGTTACTAAGTGGAGTCCCAAAACCACCAATGACACAATCAAACAATAAAGAATGTCAATAACACCCTAAGCCGATGACACAAAGTGTTCCAGTTATTTTGTTCAATAGTTAAAAAAATTGCAAATTTTCATCCCTAAACCCACATAACTGTCATAGAAATAAACATAATCACATGATCAAAAAACACTCAAAATCAAATATCAAAAATATTAGTCATTAGGAAATGCCCTCAAAATTAGTGTAATAAAAAATGTAAAACAATATTAAAGTATTCTATTTTTAAAATAGTATATCGAATGTATGACAGCATAAATTAATAAACAAAAGGTTTAAAAAAATATTAGTACAATCAACAAAACACAAATTAGCTAATAATATTTAACAAAATAAATAATTGAATTACATGGGAAAACATATTAAACATAATTTAAAAATTATCCAATGAATCTATGAAAGAATAAAACATAGGCTTATGGTGACAAAGTAAAATTTGATACTTCATCAAAACTATCTTATTAAATGATATGTTACTTGTAATTATAAAATATTAAAACCCAAACATTACAGATATTTTATGCACAAAAAAAAAAAAAAAAAATAAAGAACTTTAGCAGAACAAAAAAAAAATGCAGGAAGTAAAACATGGAGTGTTATGTGACATCCTTTAGTATTTGATTGTGGTAGCAGTGGTTTTGGGGCTTCCCTTAGAAACTAAAATGGTGGAGAACACCTTCTAAACTAGTCCCAATTTTTTTTTATTTTAAATAAACACTCTTAAAGTGTTTTTGGACATTATGGATCAAAATATATAAAAAAAAGTCAAGATTTTATACAAAAGCATACACATATTTACAAATACCAATACAATTTGAAAAAGTAGTGTGTATTGTATACTATTTGTTTTTCTTTTTTGATAGTTAAAACATCAGATTTACTACTTGGATTACCTTTAATTATTAAGACATTTATGTATTTTTTGAAATTCAAATTGTCTTCTTTGTTAATCTGATCTTGCAAACGTTTATAATCAACTATTATCGTTGATCAGTTTTGCTCAAAGGAGTATTTTTGAAGCTATTTTTATTGTCTACAATAATGAAGCATCTGGCAATATTCTTTGTTTATAATTGGTTTTTTTTTTTTTGTTACATTCTATTTATTCCAAAGTGAACCTTATTTAATTAACCTGAAATTTAAATTAAAAATCAGTATGACCAGAAATAATTTGTCTCTTTTTCTGATTATTAAAATATATGGCTTCCTTATTTAGTACAATGGCTTCTTTACTGTTTTCATGTTCTATGTTTGCTTTCTATAGACAATTTCTGGAAAAATGGGGGAAAATCCAAAGAATCAATTTACAAAAAAGTTTCAAAGCTACTATTTTTAGTTATAATAAACGATGATTGTTCAAAAGTTTTTAAACTATATTAATAGCCCTTGTTAATTATTAAAAAGTATTTTGATTTAATAAGGTTTGATTGCAGTATTATCCTCTTTTTTTTTTTCTCTCTCTCTCTATGTATATATACGTCAAAATGACCCCAAATTGACAACTCAACCAGAGTAGCCAAAAAAAATATAAACTCTAAAACACAACCAATGGTTTCACAGCTGCAAGGAGACTTCTCAAGTGTAAAGAACTAAAACATAACATCAAATTTATGAAACATTACCCACAATTCCACTTACACCCTGCACACCCTTAATATTAAAAGAACTTTTAAATAAATTAATCACTTCAGAATCATACATTTTTAATTATTATAAATTTTTATTATTAAAAAAATTTATAATTTTGAAGCAATTAATTTGGTTAAAAGCTCTTTTAATATTAAGGGGAGTATAGGGTGTAAGTGGAATTATGGGTAACATTTAGTTTAAATATGTTGTTATTTTATAGTTCTTTACACTTGAGATGTCTGCTTGTAGCAGTGAAACCATTGGTTGTGTTTTAGAGTTGTTGTTTTTTTGGCTAGTCTGATTGAGTTGTGAATTTGGGGGGTAATTTTGACTATTTTATTGACTAGTTTAGCTTAGGCTTTTAATGTTTATATATATTTAAATGGCACTATGTTTACAAATATATTATATTTAATATGTATATATATTGTAGCCATTTGCCTACATACCTACATTAAAAAATAAACAGGTAGTTGGCAGCATGCTCTTCAAGTTTAATTTAGAATTATTTAATAAATGGGGAAATTTTCTTATAATAATAATGGGTAATTGATTCAATTAAAAATTTTACTTTTCTTCTCACATGATAATATGAAGATTTTAGACCATTTTCTTTAAATAATTTTAAAACATTTTTTTTATTACCATAATATGTAATATAAATAGTATAAAAAGTTTAAATGTAGTGTTTGTATGTATATGCCCCCTAACCAGAACACTATTGCTAGAATTATTCAAACATAAATTTATTATTTGCTACCTCCTCACAGCCACTCATGCTAGTGGGAGACTTTAACATGTCATATTCTACATTTGTGAATAAATGACTGCAGCTCATCAATAATAGTCATCCACTTATGAGTAAAAAATTTCTGACGAACAATTCTGTTTCATTCAATAATGACAGATATTCATCTCCTATAGATCTAGTATTTTACTTACCATCACTTCACCACACACTAAAAATTCACTTAGTCCCCTCTTCTCTTTTAGACCATGCAGTAATAATGAACTTTCTTGATTTAAATTATACATTCCATGTAGTAATACTACACAAAAGAATAATAAGAATCCTATTATGTACAAGAACAACAAAATTTTTATTCACAGAAATTTACATTTTATTAGCTAAAGTAAACAGTTTAAAAATAAACCCAGTACAAAAATGGATATTGTTCACACAAATAATATCGCATATTATAAACTATGTCATCCACTACACCACCAACAAAATTCTTAGCCCTTATTGATGAATTACATAAAAGGATAATACAAAGTACTCCAACTGCAGAAAATAATCATCTATTAATTAAACTAAAAAAAAACTTACAAATTCACATGTGATATGTTAAAGGAATACGTTACTACAAAAAAAAAAGTTTTTTATCACAATCACATATCTGGTCCAGACAATACATTCGATGGGCACTAGGTCCACCACCTGCAGCAAGAGTTTCTTCAGCACTAGTGACTGGAGTTGTGGTTGTCATAGGTGATAATATGCTAACATCAGTCTATAAACACTTCAAAAAAATACTTCAAAATGAGCCAGTATTCAAACCATCATTTAGCTACTTTGGAATGTCAGTTGATCCAGAAATATTCAAACCTAAAGATTTTATACAAAATTTGGAGATGCCAGATTCATGTGATCCAGGATGATAGGTATACCAAAGTTTGTTTTTGCACACTTAGGCCAGTTCACTTCTAGTTATCTTGCAAACATGGCTAACTTTCTGTCAAAAGGGATATATCATATTCAGGATATATACCCTATAGCAATCATTCAATTTATGAAAAAACAAACTTCACTGTGTACTTGCAAAACATAAAGCAAATATCTATGGGCCCATTGGATATCAAATTACAAGAAACAATAATAAAAAACAAAATTGAACCATACCTATTATTGCAGACACCATTTGCTAAAAAAAGCTCATTAACAGGGCAAGTAGCTTTTGTATTCAAAACTGACATTGATACAATGCGAAATGCAAAAATGTACAGCCTGATGGCAGTACAATTGGATATAAGGACTGCTTTTGGTTCGGCACCAATTGATGTACTCGTAAAAACAATAGAAAAAACAACAATACCAAAATCAAATTATATTTACTCACAACATGCTAATAAATAGAGAAATATATATAACTCTAAATGGGCAAATGTATCTTCCTTTTAATCTATATCAATCAATCCCACAAGGGTCTCCACTTAGTGCATAGCTATTCACCATGTATATAAATCCACTACTTAATAACATTGAAAAATGACTCCCAAGGATCTATATACCCATACTTGATCATAATATAACCTGCAAAGCCTACATGGATGATATAAGTTTTTCTAACAACTAAAAAAAACATTAACCGATATATTACATGAATACACTTGCACCTATAAACTAGAATTTAACTTTGATAAAACATGTGCATGGTATATGTATATATACAGGAAAAACCCCTATAAATGTATTTGTCTGAAGGTTTGTAATGATGGTATATTATAAGATGTGATATGTTGGACTATTTCCATCATTTATGACTGAATGTTGAATGTATAGAAAATTTTAAACTTTCCAAATACAAACAACTTGTTAGTAATAACACACAAATAGACAATACTAACCTGTATTGTCTATTTGTGTGTTATTACTAATAAGTTGTTTGTATTTGGAAAGTTTAAATAAAGTTTAAAATTTTCTATACATTCAACATTCTCACATAAATGATGGAAGTAGTCCAATATATCACAACCTACAAATGTATTTCAGAATAAACTTACAGTTTATTTAGGATTCCCCTTTCACTTGAGTTATATGATTATGGGAAGGCAAATACAAAACAAACTAATTGAAACAACAGAATGAATTATATCCTCCCTCTCAAAAACATATCTTTCTCTATACTCAAAAGAATCACTTATAAACATACTGACTATTACAAAAATTACTTATTATACACCGATTATAGTCATTACAAAATCCTTTACATCAAAGATTTATTCACTTTGTAGAAAACTTTATGGGGAAGACAAATACAGGCCATCTCATTCAGGCAAATGCAGTATCATAGCAATCTAAATGAATTAGGACTATATTCTATTCATGTATTTACAATACAAAATACTATTAATCTTTTATCATCCATGACAAAAATAATACCCACATTTAGAAGTCACTCTTAAAATAACACCTACAGACAAACCTCCTCCATGCACAAAATATCTGCATACAATCTTAGAACCTATTATATCAATATCTAATCCCACCATAACTTTCCCATAAGACAAATGATGCTACTGGACTACCTATGTACTTCTACACACAAACACAAAATATAACTAAGACTTGCCAATACTAGGCATTAATATTAACCTGCTAATATATAGATTTAAATATTGGACACATTGACGCTATATGTGAGTTGTGCCACAGATCAGAAAAGAACTAAAAGCATGTATTCTTTGAGTGTAGTAGCCTACAATACAATCAATCTTATATTATAAAAATTTATCAGAAAAAAAATCCCACTATAAGTTCAATTATAGTCTTTTCCAAATGCTTGCTCTGCAGAAATAAGTACATCATTTATACTATATACATTATGAACAAGGTGCACTCATCTTTATAATAGTAATGCAAGAAATTTTAACACTTTTAAAAACAAATTAAGAGACAATAAAACAAAAAGATAAAAAAATCATCCATCAGACATTTTCGCAGACACTAGGTCAATTGTCCATCAGTGCTCTAACCTCTAGTGAGATGTACTTTCTGTTTCCTATTTTATTGTAAATGTTTTTAATAATAGTATAATTCACTAAATGCTATTGAAAATACTTATTGTAGTAGTCTTTGATTAGTTCTGTATTAATTTTTTTTCTTTTAAACTGAAATATCTGTGGTGTGTAAATATATATATTCCCTTTAAACTGAAATATCTGCAGTTACATATTTCCTCCAATAAAGTTCCTTCTAAAACTAAATGTTTGTAAAAGACAAAGTATGAAATCAGACAAAAAATTTCTTTTGTTCCTTTCTTCAGTAATTATAATTAATTACTAGTTTTAATTTTTATCTTTGAAAATGTATTAAGAGAATTTGTTTTTTCTTCAGTAAATTACTTCATAAATTTTAATTCTAAGTTTGAAGAGAGATAAAGCAAATAAAATTTTATGTTTAGCAAATTTAAAAATAAATAAATATGATTTTAACATATTCTTAAAATTTTACTTTAATTAATCAAATTATTTTTTGCTTTCTTTTCATTTTCTCTTTCCAAAAGAAAAGATAGTGTTTATCAAATCAGTCTAATTATCTGGTTTTCTTTTGGAAAGAATATTTTTTAATTAAAAAAAAGGAATATCATAATTTTTATGATTTTAATTTTTGATTTGTTTTTCAATGTCAATGTTGAAGGCGGAAAATAACTGAACCATTGTATTTGTAAAAATTGATCTAATTGGTTATTACTAATTGTATCATGTTGAAGATATATTACAATTGGCTTGAAGCAGGGTTGTTCCAAAATTATAAAAAAAAGAGTATGGGTAAATCATTAGATCTAAGTGTCTTGTGAGAAGCAATCAGTCTTGCTTGGGCTACCTGTTGAAGAGGACAGGAGAAAAGTCTTGATCAAGCTGCTGAAGACAGGAGAAAAAAGTATTGGATTGAGCTGCTGAAGGAAACAGTAAGAGAAAAGAAATTCCCGACTTAGCTGCTAAAGAAAAAGCAGAAATCTTGACCAAGCTTTTGAGTAGAACAGCAGAAGTTTTAAGCAAGCTGTTAGCACATGGATTTTAGAAAATGTTTTCTACAATGAAAACTATGTGCTAAGACATCTACAAGCTAGACATCATCTTCTTTCAAGTACTTACATCTCTAGAAAATATAAAGTAGTTACCCCTGAAGTAATCTGCAACATTGTCTCCAGCTAAGAATAAGAGCTTTGAATGTTAGCCTCACTAAAAAAAATTTATTGGAAAGTGGATATATTTTTGCTATTTGTTAACATAAAATACAGCACATTAAAAAGAGACAAATTATCCATGTACATTGTGTAGAAGCCTTCAAGAAAACACACCTACAAAAACTGGAAGTTATAATTGCCAAAGAAGGACTCCAAAGAAAAACAAAACCATGACTAAAGTTATTTTTTATGTCCATATTGTATTTTTTCATTTATATAAAAAAGGATTTTTTTTTTTTTATAAAAGTAATAATTTAACATTAAATTAAACATAGCTCAATGTATAGGCAAACAAAAGGAGTAAATTACCCTTCCCCAGTCTATGACTTAAAAGCATTGAACAAAGGATCAAGAATAGAATGAATCTACCTATTCCTGGTTGGTCTGATGTTTATGAGCATATGTTTGTCAATACTGTTGATAATTCAGAGTAAAATTAATTTATCAACCAGATGGAATATGGCACTTAAGAATTATTAAACTCACAATTAATTATACAAGGCGGGAAATCACCTTTAATAATTTCATAACCGTTATAATTGATAATTTTGAATAATTTCATTATTTAATATTTTTTATGAAACGTCTTTTTTAATGCATTCAGTTTTCTTCTTTTGGGAAAATTTAATTTTTTTAAATTATTACTTTTTTTTTTTTAAACATGTTTTTCTTTTCTTTCATTTACCCCCCCCCCCCAACTTAACAAATGACTAATTAAGCTATGTTAAAAATTGTTACAACTGATTTAAAAATGTTGATTTTCCAACTTTTGTTATTTAAAGAAATAAATCAATCAAAGCAAAAGTTAATTAATTTAATGAATAGAAATCAAATGGTTAATTATAATTTTTACAAACTATATATTTTTTTGATAATATGAATAAATTTAAATTTTCACATCACATCATTTTCTAATTTTTTTTATTGTTAATCAATTAGTGTAGTAAAGAATCTTTTAAAATCTATTGTTAATAATTTTATTCCTCCAGCTATTTGTTACATGGATTGGCAAGTGTATGATTTGAGTTCAATCTCAGTAAAGCTATTTAATTATAGTAGAGTAAAACTATAAATTATTTAAAATTAATTTTTTCATTTCCAGACCAATAAAACATTGTTGTAAAAAACATATAAGTTAAACTTTATTAATCTATGCTTGGTTCAAGATGAAAAATTTGTATTATTAATTTAAAGAATAATAAAAATTACCAATATATTTTTAAATATATGGGTGTACATATTTTGATATATATAATATATGCAACCCAAATTAAAAGAAATGCAACTCAAATGACATGATTTAGTTAAAAATTGATAATAAAGATGCAATGTAGGAGAGATAGAAGGCCTTTTCACACCCACAATAAATGCGTAATGGTGCGGTGATGTCAAATTGAAAAAAGATAATTCCTGTGAGTATACATGAAAACATATTTTTTTTTATCAATGTGATCTTTTTTTTAGTAATACTTTGACATTTTCAGTTATTGTCTACATTTCTTTCTAACAAAAGTCAGGATAAATAACAACAATAAAAGCCTAATAATTAATATGTATTTTTTTTTTCTTTTGTAATTTTGGTTTAATTTCTTTATAAAAAAAACGTTTATATATAAAAAAAGACATTTATTAGCACTTCTCTAAAAATACCAGCATACTTTGCAATCACGTGGTACATTTTTGGAGCAAAATTTTTTACTGTAGATCTCCATTTTTTGTGGTAATAGTATATGTAAAAACTTTGGTTTTGACACAAATTCCTGTTATATATTACACGGTAAGTATCGTAGGAATATAGTTAATGTATTTTTATCCCAATTATTTAAAAATCAAAATCATTTACTATTTGTTTGGAGTATATTTAAACTAACTGTTTTTTTGATTAATGGCGTCATTATTCTAATATCACAAATCACATTTTATTTTTTATTTTAAATGTCGTTCTTAAAAGTTGTTAGTGTTGAAAGTCGTACATATTTATGAAAGTCGACTTGTTAATGTTGAAAGTTGTACATATTTGTGAAAGTCACATTTTTTTTTTTTTTGAAAACTTGTTCATGTTGAAATTTGATTTTAAATGTCATTGTTAAAAAGTTGTTAGTGTTGAAAGTCACATTTTTTTTTTTTGAAACTTGTTAATGTTGAAAGTCTTACATATTTATGAAAGTCATATATTTTTTTTTAAACTTGTTAATATTGAAAGTAGTACATATTTGTGAAAATCAAATTTTTTTTTTTGGAAACTCAGTGTTGAAAGTCGTACATATTTGAATGCATTTGTTATTGAAAATGATCTATATATTTATTATGTTTTACTATTTTTTTACTTTTACTTATTTTTAGTTCTGCAACATGGAGCATGTATTAGACCTACTGCGCATGTTCACATTCATATCAACTTGCCGGTAACATTGTAATTCTTGTCAAAATACGATGTACAAGATCCGTGTACACGTTCTTTTTTTTTTTTTTTGCTGAAAAAAGTCATGTACAAGATCCATGCACACATTATTTTGGTCAGATCACAGGATTACAAAGTTATCAGCAGATTGATACAAATGTGAACAAGTGCAATAGGTCTAATACATGCTCCGTGTTGCAGCTTTAATACTAAAATACCGTATTTTGATAATATAAACTATGATTTTTGATCATAGACTAAAATGAGCTAATTTAGTTTTTTTTTTTTTTACATACAAACTCTTTTATCTCACTAAAACAATATTATTCTTAATGACTAAAAATAATTCATGAATAAATGATATGTAATGTAATAATTTCAAGCAGCTAAAATTAACATACACATAAATCCATGCATATAATGTTTATATAAAATTGTAGACACATTCACTAATAAATTAAATTTTATTGATATTAGCCATAAAAATTTGTACAGATGTAAGATATTTAATTTTCAGATTTGTAATATCTGAAATTAACTGTCAAATATATATATATGCATGAACTTTGCCTGAAGATATCTCTTGATTATCATCAGCAACAGTTTACCATTGCCTGCGGTTATTTATAACTAATTAATTGGGAAGACATAACAACTTCCCACCACTCCAACAACATAGCTTTGAATCTGGACCAGTTAAAATTTTACTTGTTTATTTATTTTCACTTCTCATTCAAGCTTATGATTGGTTTTTCAGGTATCCAGTTCGCCTATTTTTATTTCATTAACCATTCAATATACATCAGTAAATGGGTATCTAATTATTTTTAGCTAAAGAGCAAAACATTCATGGGAAAATGCTTAAAAAATCATCATATCCCAGAAAGTGACAATTCTGATGTCTTCTCCTTCACTGTTAAAAAATTGCAGAAACTTTTGTCTTCAGTAATGTTCATTTATCTAATATTTAAAGTTACACACACAGAAAATGAATTTTATTATACTATCATGGTAAACCTAAAGAATGCATGTAAATATGACTTTATATTTATTTATTTCATAATTATTTTAGCAAATAAATAAAAAATTAGATTTTAAAAATTAAATAAGGTGATAGATTAATAAGAAATTATATAGTATATAAAAGACACAACAAATAAACCAATGCCATTTTGAAAAATGTTTCCTTGAAAAATAGGAGTAGTGAAAGTCCATTATTCTTAAAATAGAATAAACTAATTTATAAATTAATGCCAGCACAAAAATTCAGTTCAAAATAGAAAAACTGATGCTAACACACCTGCTTTCTGTTGCACAAAGAAACCCACTGACCATTAGAGATCTTTGTAATACGGCAGCTGACCGACTCTGAGATCCCCCCCCCCCCCCAATTCTTTTTAATTATTATTTCTAGTTTACTTTTTTTCTTCTAGTTTATTTTCATTTTTTCAGTAAGAAAACGTATTCGAGGTGCAACAATTGATATTTATAACAATAATTAGATGGAGTTTATTTAATAATAATGTCAATAACCAGAGCAATGATATAAATTCTTTAAATAATTAATAACAAAAACAATAGCGATAATAATAATTTGGCTGTCAAATATATAAAAAAAACAACAACATTGTCAGTAATTAAAATACCTCAATAATATACCAATATAATAACAATACTGAAGATAATAAATAATAGCTAACTGAAAAATGCTCGTAAATACTAAGAATGAATATAATAGTCATCTCAGTTAAAATGATAGAATTCCAATTTCCAGAAATATTGATCATAAAAATATAACACTATTCTATCCCTATTTACATAATTATATTCACTTGTTACAGAAGTGGTCTATTATTGTGATTCCACACCAGTTCACATCTACTGCAGCTGCTGCTACTATAAACAGCATTTTCATTGAGGAAAAAAATGTTCTTTTTGTTTCGAAATAAATACTTTCTTTATATGATATTAATAGTCAAATAGAAGAAAATTTTCAATATAGAACAACGGGTACAATCCCTGCCATTAATTTGGAAAATCAGTGATCTTCCTGGCAATTAATCACCAGAAAAGAATAGGATTAATGCAGGAAATTGTTAATCTCCTCACACCCTAAAAACAAGCCAGACATCGTCAAAAATTGTTTTTTTTTTTTTTTAAATTATTCCATCTAACTTTTGACTTTTAAATAAAAAAGAAAACTACTTGCCTGGAAAGGGAACGGACAGGATCTACATTTCAGTTTCCTCTGGTCTCTATCAAGTCTAGATTTATCAAAAGTTCTATAAAGCACACTTCCATGTTCAACTTCATATAAAGGTTCCATTTGACATCGCAGGTCCATGCGATATCCTGAATTATTTCTCTCAGCTCTCATTTCAAAGAAAAAAAATAAACAAACCGCAGTTATATAAAATAACTTAAAAGTTTTAACGCCATTTCTCAGCCTACAACTTAAGGCAATCAGTAAACTTTAATGCGAGGAGCCGGGGAGGTTCAAGCTGGTGGAGGTAAGTAAGGGAGAACAGCAAAGAACTGTGGGTAAATAAATTCATCACATTACTTTGTTTATGAAAGAAAAATAAACTTTGGAAAAAAAAAAATAATTGAAACTTATTAGCCAGGTCAATGTTCACTGTAAAAGATTAAAAAAGAATTATAGCAATAAATTCGGTAAAATTCTAATTGTCTGCCTATCCGATTGTCTGTATACACAAGGCAGTATATGTGTATAAATATTTCACTTTTTTAAAAACAACAACAACTGAAAGTATGAGAGAATGCAGGAGAGAAAAAACTCATTCACTCGCACAAATACACAAACAGATATAGCAAACTATCTATTTTCAATTCCTTGGTCATACTTAAACACAAGTATGGTATATATACTTAAGCTAGATGTAATTAGAGGGAATTTGAACCCAGACATTCAAGTTCCCTTCAGTCATCCATTCCATCTTATACAACTAATACATATAACCCACATACATGCGAAAAAGATAAATCTCCAATACAAGTATTTCGTGCTGAACCAGCACCCATCAGCTACTCCGGATCATCTCCCATATATATACAATCATTAAGATAGCAAATCTTCAAACTTTAATGGATAAAGCTTCAATCTCTTTCACAAAGAAGACTGATAAAGGGTGAAGCTAAAAACACAAAAGATAAAAATTTCATATAAACTCAACATGTCAAATTGGTTATATATATACACCTTTGGAAAAAATAAACCAATCAATAAAATTTTGGAATGTTTTTGGAAAGCATTGGGATCTTAGCTTTATAGGGATTCTTGAAGAGAAAGTGCTACCATAATTTTTGTTAAAGATTGATGCCGACCATGATAAATCAGCATTGATCGTGACCAGAATATTTTCTTGATTACATTATCAAAAAATTCTTTAGTCATAACCACAATAAAAAGATGCACAAATAAAATTAGAAAGAATTAATTATAACCACAAGCAAAAACACACACCACGAACAGAGATGGATTACAAAAATACTGGAATGAATTTGAACTCTGCAATATTTGCAACAGTAATTTACTGTGGTTTAAATTAGCCCACAATTCTCTTTTTTAAAAACCTGGATGGAATATTTTTGATCATTCTCTTCGAGCATTTTCCATAGTTATCAAAGATATTTAGCTTAATACCAATCTTCCCTTTCAGAAAAAAAAGGTAATGTAATCCAAACTATATTGAACACAACACGCTTAATCAGTTGATGATATTACAACACTGCTCCCAAAAGAAGCCCACTAGCTTTAGGTCCTAACAGAATATGTACAAGTTTCAGACGATTGCAATCTCCACTAAATATTTCAGTTTCCAGAAAACTAGTGATCTCAAAAGCATTAAAAGCTGTCTCTGAAGAACAAGAGCCAAAAACAAAACAAACCACTATTATATATAATAAAATGTATGTTTCTGCTATATATCCATTGAAAATTAACATTTAGGCTAAAATCTTGCTTGCTATAAGCCACTGTAATTAAAAATACATCAGTGCCAATATTTGTTTTTGAGTATCATTTGACTATGCCAAATTTAGCAGTTGTACTTTACTTTGGTGCAATTGTTTGGTTATCTTAACAGCCTAGGTCAAGAAGTTCTAGCCATATACCACAACAGCCAAAAAGATATACTTCACATAATGCTATTACGATCCGAACTTTAAAAATCTTCCTCACCAAAGATTAAAACTTCAAAAGGAGTGGATTTAAGGTAATTAGATCGGAGTTAACTTTTGACTAACTAAATAATAATTATCAAAATGATCTTATACTTTTAGAGTTTGATGGAATTTCGGTTTCTCATTAATATAATTATTTTTGTCAAGCATGGTTTATTTAGATCCTAATTTTTTTAGAAACTCTGAAAGTATACTATCTGCCACTGGGATCTTTCCTGGTTTGTGACTATCAAAAATAAGTTGAATTTCATTAATATCTATAGGTTCTAAGCAGATTGATATTGGTGGAACATTGCAAAAGAAACGCTTTCCATTCACTTTAATGATGCTTTTTCTCATTCTATCAATCTTGAGTTTAGTAAACTAATAGTAAACTAACATATACCTTTGTATTAAGTAAACTTTTGTAAAAGTGATTAGACCTTACAACTAGATCTTGTAATGTTTTGCTTCTCCATGGACTCTCTCCACTTTTCTTTTCTGATATCATCCAATGATTTTATGATTTTATAAGCAATTTTTGGATCACTGGTAGACCAAAACTGATTTAAAAACCATTGCTACTTCAACCTGGAATAGATTGCTTTCAATATTCACAAGGATTGGAAACTCTGCCATCTACTATTTTGTGTTTGTTAAAACTTTCATAGCAAGAGGGAACTGGGAGAGATTCTATTAATATTCTTTTCAAGATATCCAATGTATTGACCCCAATAGCTTTTCTTAAATTCCATCTTATGGAAATGTGATTAATCAAGTATTGTTACTTGATCACAGTAGTTTGTTAACTAGGACCAACATTTCATATGATAATCCTCACCGATGAAAGCCAGAAGCTAGAAACTAGTCTGTGGATATTGGATGAGTAGGGACTAGATAGGGATTATATGCACAAACCTTTCTGCATCCATTGATACTCTGGCTTGCTCTGAGTGGCACTACTGTATGAAGAGTTTTGCTTCTGTATAAACAGCTTGGGTAAGCATAAAGAACGATGATCATGTGATGTTTAGTGGTTTGGTACCAATTCTGCCCAATAGAATTATGGCGACTGTAGTTATTAAAAAACCAAAGACACCAAAAAGTATGGATGCTGGACTGAGTTCAGATCTATGTGACTATACAAGCTAATGAGCTTGAATTGAAAACGTTCATCAGTTTTCATTTTGGACTCAAAGCTTTATATAGTTAGCTAATAAGGTAAAAAGTGGCTGCTGGAAGATTGCATTAGATCCTAAGATCTAGGTGCAATGATCTCAGATCCAAGGCTCCTCACTGATAAAAACCACAAGCCAGAAACTAGTCTGGGGATATTGCATGAGTAGGCACTAGATAGGGATTTTATGCAGTCCTTCTTGCATCCATTGATTTATTCTGGCTTGAAGTGAGTGGTGCTACTTTATGGAGAGTTTTACCTCTATGTGTGACCAACATTTCTACAATCAGCTGGTACAAAAACTGCATTTCTTGTATATGTATAAATTTCACTTCATTATTTTCACAACTTCAATAAACATTCTTTTTATAAAGTTATTTTTCATAAGTATATATTTACAGTAAAAAAATACAGATAGTTCAGTTTTTTTTAAAAAAGAAGAGATTTCTAATTAAATTCTGGAAAAATGTAAATGAAAAATTATTTTGTTCATGAATTTATTTCAATTTTTATCATTATTAAAAGTTTTTGTTTAGCTTCATTGTTGCTAGAAATAAAAACATACATCCACATACTATATAACTGTATGTGTTCATTCATGCTTACTATTTTATTTACTTATCACTTATAAATATATTTTAATCTGTACTAGTGTTTGTAAAGAATTTATTGGCACAAGAATAAACTTACACGTTTTATTATTGATAGATCCAATAATAAAATAATTATTCCACAATTCTATCTTATAAATAAACAAAAAATCACTAATCATCAAATGATCATCATTGATTACTCTATCTTGCACCAGGTGACAGTGCTGTATGGAGAGCTTTGCCTCTGTTTTAACAAACAAATCATAGTAAACATATATCTCCAGAGCAACAAATAAATAATTGGCTGACAATAACAAATTTGTCATTTTTTATTTAGAAAGATACCCAGACAGAATTATGCAAATGAAGTAGATAAGATAAAGTGGAAAGTATATGAATAAAATATTATTTAATTCCAAAGTATGACATGATGTAATATAAAGAGATAAAGATATTTGGGTTACATGCATAATTTTATGCTTATTAAAAAAAGATATGAATAAAATATTGGTCACTATCCACTTGATCTATTAAAAGCATTTGGTAAGTAGCATGTAGTAGAACTTTGTTTGTGCACCACAAAATACAATTAATCACAGAGATTTGAACACAGATTCAGGCTTGAATTGGACAGTTTAGCTTGAAGATAATCTAATTCAATATCTGGATTTAAATTTAAAGCAGACCCACAATGCACTCCAATTTAATATGGTTACCCCCCCTCCCATAATAGAGGATACAGATATAAAATCTAAAGTACGTATGTTTCATAAATTTGCAGGACTTAAAAACTTTTTATCCCGCAATTATTATTTATGTCAATGTGAAGCAGATAGAATTGAGAACATTCAACATTAGGTGGCTGACTTGAAAAAAGCAGACTATTATAGATCATCCATATATAAATATAAAGAGCAATTCAAAAATCAAAATAATTAATAAAATGACCAATTGTAGAAATAATAAAAATTGGATTGCTGTACCATAATTATCGCGTATGGCTAATTAAACAGCACAAATATGCTCAAATAAATTTAATGATGGATTCAGAACTCCCACAAATATAAACAAGCTCATTAGCAATACAAAGGACAAGATTTTAACACTGGACTGCCTCAATGTGGTCTATGCTGCGAACTGCACCCAAAAAGACTGTCCATATGTATATTATGGTGAGATCAAGGCAAATCTTAGAACTACAATGATTCAACCACTCATTAATGTATAAAAAAATCTATGATTAAGCCTGAAGCATTTCGTTTTTCAGATGAGAAAATACGACCACAAATGTGATCTGAGTGCTGCTAAAATTACGTGCAAAGAAACAAATGATCATAAACGTAAAATAAAAGAGGTATGGTTCATTACACAAAATGAATATGTAACGAACAGTAAAACTAATAGCATTCAAATGAACAAAAAATTAATGTTCTCAGCAGACTGATCATGAATATGACGTGAAAGCATCGAAAGTATATTTGGCACAATAAATATTATTACATTTTATATTTAAACTCTGAATGAGTATTTTTTCACATTAATATATATAACCATTAGAAACCAGTCAATAATAAGATATATATATATTATTAATAAACAAATGGCTATAGAATCATCATTCTTAAAACAAGAGCAAATTGCTGAGATAATAATAGATATGATAACGTGAAGGGTATTATGAGAATACCTTATGCAAGAATGGGTGGGTTACTTAATAATAACAGAATCAATCTTGATGCCATATTGCTGCCATAAGCAACTCAATGTCTGAGTAAAATCATTGGTAGTGAATAGGACATATCAATACTATGGCAATCCAACTCTGTTACTATACTATAATTACCTTTAGCTTAGTCAAATTTTTATGAATTCCTGCAAGAATTATAAGAAGTTCTAGCAAAAATATCATTGCAGTAGATTGGGCTACGCATCTATAAGTTTGTATGATCTTGTTGAAACAAATGCTACCTTCTTGTAATGCTGAACACACCCATGTTCTTAAAATTTGATATATTTAGACTGTAATTCAATACATGGATCAATAAATTATAAAGCTGTAGGCCTACACTTATATTTCTCTGAAACAATTATTGTTCACGTTGGTTTATCAAATTTTATTTGCTTTGCCACTCTTGTAGCTCACATTTATTGACTACTGACTTTGATGAGTTGTACATATCTTGTTTCTCCAAAAATATAACCTAACCAGAAAATAAGCCCTAGCAGGGTTTTTTAAGATATTTGTAATATAAGCCCTACCCAAAAAAATAAGCCCTTGTTAAAAAGAGAAAGAAAATACTGTAGTAATGTTATTTCACTATCTCACAAATGTGTTTTGATAAAATCATAGCAGTGCTGTTCTGGCAATGTAAAGAAGCTCTAAGATTGTCCAATCGTAAGCCTGTCAAATAATTAATCAGAAAGCAGACACAACACGTGTGAATCTCTGGTGATAGAAAAATAACTCTTCATTACAATAGACTATAGAAAATAAAGATATGATTAAAATTTCTGGACTTATATATTCGGCATGAAGGCGGTCAATTAAATTACAAAATAATGATTAAGCATGTTCATGTGCGAGACATAATATGGTCTGAATCATTAATGCCTACTGCTCACAAATTTGCTGGTCTCAAAGTGTTTTTACATAGAAATTTAAAAAAATACATTAAAGATTTGTGCAATATTGGATAAAATTTTTCAGTGATCATTCACATTGTTGAAACATGCTATGCCAAAATCAAGAACAGACTTACACTAGCTGACCAAAATCCTTGGATATGTTTACTCTATATACTGAGTGCAAAATGCTAAGCTAAGAAGATCTGACATAGTACTAATAATATAAATGCCGTTACCAAGAATCTTATGTCCCTCTGTCTAAAAAATGGCTTCTTTAAATAAATTGATTTGTTATTCAAATTTATGTAAATCGCCACTGTTGTAAAATACCGAATCTATAAAGCTCATAATTCTTTTGGTCATTCATTACTATGACTATGACTATCAATTAGTCAAAAGCATGGCTCAGTATATTATTTAGATGTACTTAGCATATATGTTCTCAGAGCGTAAACAAGCTTTTATTAAAATACGCTGTGTATGTATTATCATTTATTGAATTAAAATATTTTATCTCACTTATTTTTAAATAAACCACTGCTTTTAAAAACTCTAGATAGATATAGAGCGTAAAAAATGTAATATCTTTGCCGTTGAACTTCATGGGACACTGTTATGCTTACAATGAACTTAAGGTGCAGGAAATTGTTGTTCACAGTTTGGGGATAAAAAAAGTATTCATATAGAGAAGATGGCAGAATTGGATGAATGAATAATACTTAATCCTTTATGAATATTGATTAGTTGTTCGTGAAATGGAGAAGAATTCTCAAAGCACCAAGTATTAATAAAATGAAGTGTTGAAATATATATTGGAAGTTATTAGTGCAAAAGAAAATAAGAGCAATTTTTTTATTATAAAAATTTAAAATACAAAAAAATAAAAGCCCACTAGAAGTATTTGTGTTAAATTTATTTTGTATTTAACATATATAACATCAAATTATTAATAATCCCCCCCCCCCTCCAAATTGAGGGGAATTTTGTTTTTCCATCATATATGAGGCATTACAATTTAATACCTGGAATGGCGTGTGGTGTCACCCATGATGTAATGGTAACGAAATAACACGAATATTGAACATTTGTGTTTAAACATGTTTAAGCTAACACGTGTGTACATTTTAAGTTGATAGAGCTAGTTATTAGGTAGCTATTATAATAATATCCATGTGCATGCTGTGGCATAAAAATGGGTGATCAGACAATCACCATGCACTCACTGTGAAAGACTTTTTGGCTAAAAAATCAATTACACAACTAGACTATTAATTTAAAAACTCCTATTAACCAAACCAAGTTATGAAGTATTATTTTGATTTATTGTTTTAATTACTTGTTATATAATAATTTTGTGATGATATAAATATAAACATACTCCCCCCCCCCCCGTGTCTAATAAATCCCTATCATGAGTTGTTCTATCCAATATCTCCAGATTAGTTTCAAAATTAAGGTTTTCTTAAATGACAAACTTTAGAATTTGGACAGTGTATCTGGACCTTTAGAATCAAATGCACTTTCCTGAGCTCCTCCCGGATGAAAGCCATTAGCTAAAAACAAGTCCAGTGTTATAGGAAAGGACAGGATAGGAATTTATTAAATACTATTATCTAGTATTATTATTTACTAAAGCTTATAATAAGTGGGATAGAGATGATGAAAAATAATGTATGCTACTATTATAGCAATGTGATATTTTAAAGTGTTTTACAAATAAGAGAAAATGTACCTGACCTATGTAAAGGCCATCACCTTTTTTAATTGGTTACTTTAACAATTTTTTTTTAAAGATTTAATGTAAATTAAACAAAAGCTTTTAATATTACAGAAATAAATATGATAAATGTAGCTAGCTTTTTGGCAACATTATGGACAACTATTAATGGTGAAATTAGTATGAACTATGCATATCAAATTACATGACTTCAATTATAGCTAACCAAAACTAAATGTAAATATGGTACTAAAGCATCTAATTTTTAAATATCACATTTCAAACATGAATTTATTTACTGTAATCACATTTTCTTTGCAATTTAAATACTAAACCTAGTCAGTTCTGTACTGTAGTTAAAAGCATATGTACTGATTTTTTTCAGTGTTTTTTATTAATGGTAATATTATTTCCTTTGCATAAAATATGCTTAGTAATTTCATATTATTTAATATAAAGGGTGGAATTACTTCCTTTGCATAAAGTGCTTATAATATAAAATATAATTTAGTCAAATATAGTTACTTATTAAGTTTTCATCGTTTTTGTAATTTGGTAAATCAACCAATTAAAAAAAAAAGTAATTTGATAAACCAACCAATCAAACAGTGTTGCGAATCATTTAAACAACAGCCAAAATGGGGATTTTATATGAGATAATCTTAAACAATATATTAGAATATATACAAGTATGGATAATGAATTTAATATTTATTTAATTTTTCAGCTGAGTTTAGGTTTATAATGAGGAGCAGGGGTAGTAATTTATTATTGAAATAAGAGAAATTGACAAACTAAAAAAAAAAAAACCTGGAACCAGAGATTTGCGAATTAATAGTAATCTCTTATCTGCATAAAAAAACAACGCTCATCTCACAAATTCATCTCACGTGATCTACAATATTTCAAAGAAAAATATTTAATTTTTTGATAGTCTACAATGGTGAGGAGGCCAATCAATATGGCCGTGAAGAAGTGGTACTTGCATTTATTATTAAAAATTTTAATATATTGTACATTCTTAATAACAATAAAAATTGCTTCTTTTTTTTAAAAAAAAAAAAAAAAGAAGTTTCCAGTTGTTATTTTTGAATTACTTATGCAATGAACAGATCAATAACTAACAACGAATGTAATGGAAGAGCTTTTATAATAAACACAATAAAATTTGAATTCTGAATAAGATAAAAGCTAATGGAAATAATTATTTTATAAATGGTTAAAATTTCAGTTGAAAATTTAATCAAAAAGATTTTTTTTTTAAAAAAAAAAAAAAGGGAAAAGCAAATAAATAAATAAAAAAACTAATTTGAAACTACTTCTGACCCGAATTATGCGTACAAGCATATCTGTCTATGTATTCCCAAATATTATATAATGTGCATGCTAATAGCTCTTAACAAGCTTTTCTGAATATCCCTATCCTCAGACCAATGAGGTGCTACAACATACAGGTATTAGATTTAAAAATACCAGGTCAAACCCTCAGCATTTATCTAATAATAGTTACCTAATAAGTAGAAAATTTTGAAATTTTCAGACATCCATATGTCTTCAAATCCAGCCATCTAACTTAAATAGCCACATGGGACCGAAAATAAGTTCAGATACACCATATATTAACAGCTTTATTAATATAAAATCGTCAAAGCCTCAAGAGCAAAACAATAATTGCAAGGAAATAAAGTCATATATCACGTGACTTAATTTAATAAGCTTGTACTACAAATGTTATACATATTCCTAAATATATCTGGGCATGCATTTAATTTGCTATAGAAGTATCATATGTTAGATAGCCATTCTAAAAAATAGAGGGGGGTGGTGGTGAAACAAAAGGTATTTGTTTGTAGCATCAGAACAGAATATTTATGGTATATATTACAAAGACTTTACAACTAGACCCATGTATCTAACATTATTAATTTGCGATAGTAGTGTCTTTCTGTGAAGAATCATGACAAATATTACAACTAACCACTCAAACGGAATAGAAAGCCTTTTCAGAAGAGAGAAAATGATTAAAGATAACGATGAACTTAAAAAAAAAAAAAGAAGATAATGCGCGTAAACGTTTCTACATTTGAGATTATACTATTGGTAGTTTACAAGCGGCAGATAGCTTTAAAAAACTAAAATAAAAACAAGATTCTTATTTTTCAACTCCACTTATTTATTTGATAACTTTTTTTTTTTTTCAACAATAAACTGATTACCTTCAATTAACATTAAAATAAACTTAAATATTTAAAATCTAATAAAAAGCAATAAAGTAATTATAAAACTTGAAACAGTTTTATTAAATCTAATCGTTTAATAATTATTAATATTTAATACAACCTATATACTACATTTTTGTATTATGGCTTGAGAATAGATAACTATAGATGGATATTGTTGATAAACTTCTCACAGGAATATAAGTATAATAATAATTTTTATTAGTCATTCGTTAGACTAAAGATTATTAAATAATGAATAATATTTCTGTAGTGTAATTTTCACTACGCCACTCTCATGCAAGGTAGAGACTAGTTTCTATTCATTTTCAACACCTTGTGGAGGGATGTAATCATAAACATATAACCGAATAAATATGAAAAAGATATATGATTTCCAAAGATGCATATTTCTAAGCCAAACTACAATCACTTATTTAAAATAAGAGATTTTAAATAATTAAATAACTACAATCTCTTGTACATATTTTTATCATTGTTCAGTATATATATAGATAGCAAATTAAATCACTAAACATCACATGAACGCCATTCTTTATGCTTACACAAGCTGTTTAACACAGAGGCAAACGTTCCTACATCCATTGATTAATCTAGCTTGCACTGAATGGCGCTACTATGTGGATAATTTTGCCCCTGAGTTAGATAGCAAATTACTAGTTTAATTGATTGGTCAAAGTTACTGCCCTCTCAACTTTGACACAAATCACTTAATGAAAGTACATTAATAAATTTTATTAATCATTCATTAGATTAGAGATTATCCAATAATGAAAAATAATTCTGTAGTGTAATTTTCACTACACCACTCTCATGCAAAGTAGGGGCTGGTTTCTACCTGTTCTTAACACCTTGTAGAGAGATGTAATCATAAATAATATATGACCAATGACGTAAAAGATCAATGATCATCAAGATGCACATTATGTGCTGAACCAGCACTCATCAGTTGGCTCAGATAACAATCTCTTACACATATTTTTATCATTGTTCAGTATATATAGAGATGGCAAATTACTATAGTCTAATTGATGTGTCAAACATGCTGCCCTCACAACTTTGATACAAACCACTTAATGAAAATATATTAATAATTTTCATTAGTCATTCATTAGATATACATCTTTGGTCATATGTTAATGATTATATCCCTTTACAAGGTGCTAAAGTGGATAGAAACCAGTCCCAACTTTGCATAAGATTGGTATAATGAACTATTTCTTGCTTTATATTTCATGATGCTTTATATTTCATGATACACTGTTTAGATGTGAAATGATATACTTGTCAGATTAACTGTTTAAATACATAAAATATTAATACCAAGACATAAAATCAAACAAAAAAAAAGGTGATAAACAGAGAAAAAATAATGAATCTGTTATAGAAAAAGCGAAATATATAGAGAAGAAATTCTTAACAATGCCTTCAATTTTTCTACTTCTGGTAATGGTAAAGGTTGAACTTATAAGTGAATTATACAATCATTTTTATTATCACTATTAAATTAATTTCATTTTACATTTCTCTTAAGATAAAGATAATTATGGACTTGGTGAACAATTAATAATAATGAACTCATATCAATAAACACATTAAAACAATGTATCTCAAAATGTCTCATAATTGGCTTAAAGCTAAAATCTTCATTGGTATCAGCAACCCTCCACCCAATATGATCATCTATGTAGACATAATTAACCAATAAGCACTAGATAGCAGGACCAACCAGATTAGATAGGTTTTTCCTACTGGCTTTCACCAATGAAGAGCAATGATTGCAAATAATGATTAAGCAGCCATCATTTTTAAAATATTATGTTAATCAAGCTAATGATTTGAAAATATTCAATCTATTTACTCTGGAGACAAACCAGCAGGGGTAAAATATCTTCATTGTTAACTTTTCGCAGGAATTTGTAGCTACATAACAATGAAAGAATCTTGGTTTTACTGATAAATAAATAGAGTGTACATTAGGATTTAATATTATTTACTTAAATATAGCTGATAACAGAGCAAAACATCAAAGAAAAAAATGTATTACTAGCTTAAATAAAAGATTTTTATTTCTCTAAATATGTAAACTTATTTAAAGTATTATAATCATCATCAACCATTATCAATCCACTGTAGGATGAAGATCTCTCCATGTTCAACCCATCTTTTCCAATCTTTAGCTTCTCTTCTCCACATCACCCCTGCACACTTTGATTTCACCTATCCATCTCACATGTGGTCTTTTTTTGATTCTTTTACGATGTCTTGGAATCCAGTTTAAGATTTCAATTGTCCATCTATTATCATCTCTTCTTTTAATTTTTTCAATGAGGTCAGTAACACCTGTTTATTCTCTTACCCATATATTGCGTTTTCAATCCCTTCTTTTTACTCTCAACATGCATCTCTCCATACTTCTTTGAGTGATCTGAAGTCTCTGTATTGCTTTTCAAGTCTCAGATTCATAAGTAAGAATTGGTAAAACATTTATTAAAAACCTTCCTTTTCAAACACATAGGCATATTTCCTTTTAGTATTAAGTTATTTCTACCAAAAGCACTCCAACCAAATTTAATTCTATGATTAATTTCATCCATTATGTTTCCATCTGTATTAATAATCTGACCGAGGAATTTGTAATTGTTACCTGCTTCTAACTCATCATAATCAATCTTTATTTTCATATTTTGAGAAAATCCATTAAACATTACTTTAAATTATCCTATTTTCATCTGATAATCTCTGCAACATTTCCTGCAACTCTGAAACATTATTTGCAAAAACAACTACATCATCTGCAAAAACTAAATGACTTAAATAATCTCCATTTACTTTAACTCCTTTAGCTTCCCATTTTAATCCACAAAATACTTCTTGCAGCACTGCTGTAAAAAGTTTTGGAGATATGGAGTCACTCTATCTTACATCCTTCTCAATGTTGATTTTCCTAGTATCATTATGTAATCTAATTGTTGCTGTTGCATTTTTATAAATATGCTTTAAAATATGACAATAACCTGGATCTATACCTTGATGATCCAATGCTTTAATCACTGAAGAAATGTTTATAGAATCAAATGCCTTTTCATAATCTACAAATCCAAAACATAATGACAACTCATATTCATTTGTCCTTTCTATAACTTCTCTCAATACTCTGGATATGATCTACTGTACTAAAACCACTTTTAAATCCATATTTTCTTAGTTTATTGGAAATCCAATGTTCTCTGTAAAGTATTCTAATAAAAGAATATATTTAAAAGAGTAATTATCCATCAAAAATATTATTTAAAAAAGCCATTTACAAATCTATGAGAAAAAAACATATAGCATTAATGTTTGGGAGTTCATAAGAAGTTTGAATAACAAAATCGAACCTGGAATCTTCCCATCCCAAATAGGAAGTTCTAGAAACTGCTAAACTGTACAGAACAAAAAAAAAAAAACATGCTCGGAAGTTCATAAGAAGTTTGAGCACTAGAATCGATCCTGGGACCTCCGATCCCGAATCGAACATTCTATCAACTACGTCAAAACGCACAAAGCTTCAAATCTATAATAACATGGCAACTTTCAAAGTAGAATCATTATCATTTTCAGATAAGAGTTGAAATTATTTTTGAACAATTATACAAAATGAAAATAAAATACTTGTGACTTTTTTTTTTTCCAAAAAAAAAAAAAAAAATTCTAATTTTTCGGAATGCTAATTACATTTGAGATGAAAAGAAAAAATATATATTTTTAAATCTTATAAACTTATGTGGTATGTGGTCTATCATTAGAAAGATAAGATACTCTTTAATTATTATTATTATTATTAATAATAATAATAATAATAATAATAATAATAATAAGAATAATAATAATAAGAATAAGAATAATAATAATAAGAATAATAAGAATAAGAAGAATAAGGAGAATAATAATAAGAATAAGAAGAATAAGGAGGAGGAGGAGAAGAAGAAGAAGAAAGAGTTGTTTTGCTTAGTTTTTTAATATTTATTACATAAACTATTCAGTAAAGTCATTATGCATAAAATAATTAAGACTTCATGTATTACGACACACAATGACATTTCCATGTACACAGAGAGTAACATGTTTCGCAAACTATTGTAAACAAGCTCAGTATGACTATGAACTGTAAAATTTACATTCTAATATATCTTGTCATGAAAGACTTCCATTTCCCAAGGATTTGCTGATTTAAACATAATCATTGGAACAAATTCCAAGATCACTTGAAGATGATATAAAACTGATTCAAAAAAGACTAATCCTTAACATTACACAACTGTTTCACATACTACATATATATGACCATTACATGTGCTGGAGATATAAAAATCTATAACCATGTTCGAATAGTGAATGAGCTCATTGTATTAATAGATATATTTGATCTTTTTAACCTTATAACATTTATAAATATTCAATCATAATTAAATACAATCACACCTGTTGCGCAACATTAAACATACAACGTCGAAAGCAGAGACAACCTCTATCTCATTTACAGTGAACATGCAGAGATTAAGCACATAACTAATAATTACATTCCAGATGGTACGTAATTATGAGAATGAATCTCAGCACTGTCTAACAGGTGGAATTAAAAATATATTACCGTATAATTGTTTCACACAATACATACAATTAAAACGGAGGCAAAACTCTCTTTACGTAGTGCCACCCAGTGCAATCCAGAGTAATCAATGGATGCAAGGTTTGTGCACAAAATCCTTGTCTAGTACCTACTTATCCAATATTCTCAGACTAGTTTCTAACTTGTGGCTTTCATCAATGAAGAGCTTTAGATCTTAGGATCTAATGCAACCCTGGTCGGAGGATATTGGAAGAGTAGGCACCAGATAGAGATTTTATGCACAAACCTTTTTCAATCCATTGATCACTCTGGGTGGCACTACTGTATAGAGAGTTTTTGCCTCTGTTTTAACAGCTTGTGAAAGCATAGGAAATGGTGATCATGTGATGTTTAATGGTTAAATATTTATGAATGTCGGTTGTACTAGAGATCAGAATACTTGTAATTTTGCTGGAATATACAGTATTTCTAAATGATAGTTTAAAGCCGTATTTAAATTAAATGCATTAGTTCTTAATTCTTAACAAATTTAAATATTTTTGATGGCAAACAAAACTGATCAAATAAAAGTTAATAACAATAATTAGATGATGCATACAGTGATAGAGATATAATGTGATGTTTCATTATATCTCATACAATAAAAAATGAATATTATTAAAGTTAATTAATAAAACTGAAAAAGGTTATGCAACAAATAACAACAATGTTTCATTGTCACCATCCTGCCCCTCCCCATCATAAAAGTGGGTAACATCTTACTATTTCCAACACATTAACGAACTATACACTACTATTTATTGGAATGACTTCTATTTGCTCAACATGTATGTTAATATTTAACAAAAAAAAAATCTGTTAAGATGAAGACCAAGGTGAATTCAAAATTGGTAGTAAAAGATATCAATAATCTTAGATTTGCAGATGACACTATGCACAATAATAGAGAAGAATTGAAGATTATCATTGGGAAAGTTAAAACATATATAAATTTTAATTTCTGTTTAAAGTAATATATTAAAATGACTGTTTTTTTTTAACATTAATTATATGTATATATCCTTATGTAAAATATTACACTGCTTTTTCTTTTTCTTTCAAAATCTCTAACAACATATATATGAAAAATTCTGAAAATTAAACCAATATTCACAAATGACTTCCTTCTACAAAGACACTAGTATATTTATATATCATTACCACTGTGAAAAATAACACGCCAAAAGATAAGTCTCACTCACCAAACTATTTGAAGGTAGAACTTTCTTTTCATCTTGCAGATCCTCTGAAAAATGACTCTTATTTTTTCAAGCTTGTGAGCATTTTGAATATCTGACATTTTATGATAATATTGCAACTCATAACAGTTAAAAAACCAGAACTAATTAAAATGATTTCATATTAAATACAATGTAAAAAAAAAAGGTATCTTTTCATTTTGATATGTCAGTGCATTTTTGCAAACAATTATTTTTACAAATTGAAATAAGACAACCAAAACATCACATGATTACCATGTCATATGCTTATACATGCCGTTAATAAGAGTATCAAACTCTCCATACAGTGGCACCACCATGTGCAAGTCTTTGTAATCAAAGAATGCAGGAAGATTTGTGCATAAAATTCCTATCCAGTGCCTACTCATGCAACATCCCCATACTAGTTTCTAATTTGTGGCTTTCATCTGTGAGGAGCCTTGGATTTGAGAGCACTGCACCTAGATCTTAGGTGGCACTATTGTAAGGAGAGCATGTGTAAGCATAAGTAATGGTAATCAAGTGATATTTTGAAGGTTTTATATCTATTCTTCCCACACAATAATGATGACTGGTTTTAATGACTGGTTTTTGAAAAACCCAAGACACCCAAAATGTATGGATGCTGACCAGAGTTCAGATCCATATGACTATATAAGTGAATGAGCTTGAGTTGGAAACATTATGGTGTATTCATGTTGGGCTCCTAGCTGTATGGTTAACCAAATAGGTAAAAGGTGGCTGTTGGAGGGTTGCATTAGATCCTAAGGTCTAGGTGCAATGATCTCAAATCCGAGGCTCCTCACTGATGAAAGACACAAGCTAGAAACTAGTCTAGGGATATTGAATTAACAAACAGATAGTTGTATTTCATATACTTATTTTAAAAAATCTGATTATTATATATGAAGGATCTATTCTGAAGCAGTTGATCTCAAAATGTAAATATAAAATATAATTAAGATTTGAATACATTAATAAATATTTTTATTTTTATACAGCACAGTATTTATTGTAATATCTTCAGAGCAAATGATTCTCCATATACACACTATTTTAATCAATTGATGCACACTCCTGTAAACAAAGATTTAAAAGGACAAATGAATTCACTTGTTCTTCAAGATTATCTGTGTATAAGCCAACCTTTTACTTACAGTGCATATTCAGCATATTCAGGGCTTCCTATTATATCTTCTATCCAAACGTTATAATAAATACTGTGTTGTATAAAAATAAAAATATTTATTATAATATTTACATTCTAAATTATTATACAATAATTGCACATGGTTAAAAATGAGATAAAATTCTCTCCACTATAATACTTAAATTTTATTTGCATAATTTGAACATCAATTAAAAATCATGCATGTAACAGACTGAAGCCCTGAATATGCAAGGTAAGCAGAAGATTGGCTTATATATAGGTAAACTTGAAGTAGAAGTGAATTCTTGTCCTTTTAAATCTTTGCTTAAGAGAGAATGGATGTCACTTGGTTAAAACAGCATAAGAGTGGAGAGTGATTTGCTCCGAAGATATTAAAATTAAGACGTAAATAAATTATTTAATTTATGCTACATTTGAAAAGGTTTTAATGCCAATTTACTTTCTTAACATGGAAATGATACAATAAGGCCACCATATCCTTTATCTTGTGTTCTAGGTTCTCGAATGATATAATTTAGCAGTTTGCTTTTCAATTCATATTATTTGCAGTAATTACATTATATGTACAAAACAGATTAAGTATTTTAAAAAAGATAGAATAATACAAATACGAAAAAGACAAAGAAATAATTGACTCAGAGCACACTATAGTATGTGTATGTTCATATTCCCTCAAAAAAAAAAAAAAACTTAACTATATTCTTTTTTTAAAATAATTTTTAAAAATTTTTCCAGATTTGTTTATCTATTATTGTTATTAATGAACAGATAATTTCTTCTTCATAGTAACACAAATTGCAGATTTCAGAAAATGATTTTTTTTTTTCTCTTTTAGAAATAAATTCCAAATTTCATTTTAAAATTAAAAGAAAAACATAACAATTTTGTTAAGCTTGGCAGAAATGTTATAATCACTAACTAAATTTATGCTTTAAAGTTATTTCCAATGAAATTATAGTTTTTTGGGGGAAAAAGTGAAGAAATATAATGAGACAAAATGAATACATGCAACTATGTGAGAAAGAATGAAACATAGTGCAAGATAAGAAAAGAGCTTCAACCCATCATAAAATAATATTTATTGTTTTTTTAGATAGCATATAATTGAAATAATAAATGTACTAAGTGTGCTTATACGCAACTATAAAGAAGCTTGTTAATTCTATAATTACATAGAGCTTAGCACTTTCAATGACTTACGGCATTTCTCATCTTGCGATGAATATGGAATGCCATAAGCTCTCAAAAGCGCTAAGCCATATTTCATTTATAGAAATAACAAGCTTCTCTATAGTTGCATATAAGCGCACTTAATACATTTATTACATTCTATATAGAAGAAGTATAAACAGTTAATGTCATTATATAATTGAAATAGTAAGTATCAAGCTAACGGATATGGCAATTCCACTGCATATCAAAAAATATGTAACATAATGGATGTCAGCAGATTCTCAATTTAAATAAGTAGTCTGATGAACCTTTTTGCAGTATTCAAAAAAAATATATATATAAAATGTTATTGCTTTGACATGATAATATTTACAGAATTTTTGCAATGAAATATTTTTATAAAGCACATAATTTTTGAAGCATTATATTTCTAATAATATTTCAAGTAATGGTTCCTCTGAAACTAACAATTATGTAATTAATCAAGTTTATTCTGTTAATAAGGTATAAAAAAAAAAAATCACTCTTTTCAAATTTTGATTAGTATAATAAAAAAGTGAAGTCAGTTTGCTAATTAATCAATAAAATAAAAATATCCTCCCATTTCTTTTTTTGTACCAATTAAATGGAAAAGAGTAATGTATTTACGTTCTAATAACTGTATTTTTGTAGATGTCAATTTTTTATTTATAATGTAAATAGATTTATCCATATGGGCCTTATGTAAGCAAGGAGATGCTGTATATAATTTTTAAAAGTTTTTAAATTCATTCAAAGGATTTTATGTTTACATTTGGCTTTTTAATTTGAACAAACATAAAATGAAAGGCTTTTGGTAATAGTCATACAATGTTCAGTTGTTAATTAGGCATGATTTTGAATTGGTTTTTAATCTAATGTTGTTTTTCTTTTTTCAAATAAAAACAAGATAATCAAACTAAATTACATATATGCTAAAGACATTAATTACTGAATTACAGCAAGTCTAAGCACATATGTCAACTTCATATATTTAATAATTATCATTTTCAGTTACTGGCAGTTTACTTTCGAACAAAGATTTTTCTAATAATTTTTTACAAAAATTTGTCACAAGCATTCCTTCCAACAATGAATCATCAAGTTTCTTTATTTCATTCTGCTTTTTTATCTTTTAGTATACAGGCAAGAATTGATCTAATCCATCATCTGCCATCTTCTGCATCTATATGCGCACTTCACTTCCACTTAAGTTGATGAATTTTTACAATTATGTCAATAAGATCAGTCTGGATTTGAATGCGTTCATTTTTTTGTTTCCTCATTCAAAGTTATTTCCAATTCAATCAGTTTTCAATTCTTTGTGAATAACCTGTTATCTTTGTTATATTTTAGAACCCAGAGTTTATGTTTCGTAATCATGATCTAAAATAAGTGAGACATATGAAATAAAAGTTTCTGTTTGAGCATAAGAGCATGTTTTTTTTTAAATATAATATTACATCTATCAAATAAATTATATGCTATTTTAATTTATTTTTTCCATTTAATCTGCTTTAATTGATATTAAAAGATCTGATAAACTATAATTTATTTTCATTTATTTTCAAACTAGTTAAATATAGTTAGCAAATGTTCAGTCGTAAGTCATCGGCTGCATAACGCAGATAATTTCTTGAGATCAGCCATATTCCAACCTAAATTTTTAAAAACTTGTAAAATTGCTGAAAACAATTTTGACGAAGTATGAATCTAATTGACAATGCAGTGAAGCTGTGGTATGTGCTATATAAATGAATATACATTATCCAAAAAAAATAAATAAATACATTAAAGACTTGTGTATATAATAAATTTTACAATACGACAGCGGACACTTTTTCATTTCAGAATGCCATATGCAATCACATTTATTACGCTGAAGCCACATACATTTTATTCATTTTCTAAACATAAAGCTAGAAGTTTACAAAATTAAGGACATTTGTAAAATATTTTTCTTAAGTAATAAATCAAAAGTTATTAACTTAGTAATGACAATGAAAAAAAAAAAATTGGTAAAACATTCTTGTATTGTGTCAAGAAGCTTAAAGTTTATATTCAAAAATCAGAAATGGATAACTGCAAGTAAGTGATGACTGTATAGATTCTGAAACTGATATGGACTTAAAAACATCAAATCAACTGGAAAGATTATGACCATTACTAACAAGACTGCTACTATGTTTCCATAGAAAAAAATAAATTATTAAAGAAAAAGGCTATTTACCAGAGCAGATCCAATGGCAATGATACTGAGTTTATCAATGCCTTTGGAAGGCCAAAGTCTGATATTTCGCTATTTCAATTTATTAAAAAAGAAAATCAATAAGATTTTTTTATTTTTTGAATAAATGTGAATGAGTGAATACATGCACACACACACAGTAAGTAAATATGTGAATGTGCTTTCTCAATTTATTAATAAATACATTATAATTTCTTTTAGAAATGTTGTTTATGCCATGATCTTAATTTATATGCACATATTATACACATAAAAAAAGCATCTTTATTTTAAGTGTGTGTGTTGAAAAATGCTGTACATTTACAATGCAGTAAATAATACATATTATATTGTAATCAAAGCTTATTAACCCAATATGAGTTAGGACACATGATGTAATGAGGTAAGGGGGTTTGGAAAAAATATATAGTGGATATCATGGTTACATTGTACACTTCTATTTTTGAATTTCAGCAGTTTCATGCAATTTTATTAATTAAATGACATTTAGTGTTAATCATAGTGAATACGCATATTGAATGAAGCGTTAAATATTTTTTCTATTGTATCCTGGTTTAGATCAATATATTTTAATATTTTAAAACATAATTGTAATTATAACTTAAAAAAAAAAAAAAAGACAATATGACCAACAGTTATAAAAGAAAATAATGTATAATTTTATATAATCTAATCTACAAAAATCGATATGAAAATAATATTTAATATTTTGAATAATATACTGAAATCCTTCACTCTAAATAACATTGTATTTTAGTAAAACTGATATATTCCCGATCTCAAAACTTGTAAATTCATTTATCCATAATTCAAAAATATAGGGGGAAAAAAGGAAAAACTTTCAAGTGCTCTTATCTATGAAATAGCAACCATTTTGATTGTCTCATGCACCTTAGTGATACATTATGATTTGCAATCGTAAAATTTCTATTCCAAAAAGAACAAAAATTTTAATTCACAGTGTGACGGTTGACATTACCATCACAAAATGTCATAAGAAAATAGTTGTTGCTATCGGTATTAGCAATCATGCTTGAAATTTATGAATGTCACATCATTAAACATTGAATCTTTTACATTTCATTATCATCTTCAATTTTCATCAGAAAAAAAAAAAAATCAAATTTTACTTTATTCGAGACAGTGATAAAATGAATAAACCTAGATTTGAATATTCTATCAAATTATTTATTCATATTACCTTTTTTATAAATGCAATATTCTATGTTTTTTTTTTTTTTGGGGGGGTACTTATATTTTATTGATATCTTAATGTATAAAAACAGGCAAAACTCACTATACATATTGCCACACACAGCACGCTAGAGTAATCAATGGATGCCAGAAGTCTTGTGCATAAAATCCCCATCTGCCTACTCATCCAATATCCCCAGACTAGTTTATGGCTTGTGGCCTTCATCAGCGAGGAGCCTTGGATCAGAGAGCACTGCACCTAGATCTTAGGATCTAATGCAAGCCTCCAGCAGCCACCTTTTAACTCTATTAGCTACAAAACTATGAGAATGAAATTAAAAATATGATAATTGAAAATATGATAATATTTTCAATCTAAGCTCAATAGCTTATATAGTCATATAGGTCTGAACTCAGCTCAGTACCTATCCATTTTGATGTCTTTGGTTCTTTAATAACCATAGCCACCACTATGCTATTAGGTAGGATTATTTTTAAGCTAATAAACATCACATGATCACTATTTCTTATGCTTGCTTATAACAGTTGTTAAAACAGGCAAAACTCACTATACGTATTGCCACACACTGACGAAGGCCACAAGCCAGAAACTAGTCTGGGGATATTGGATGAGTAGGCACTAGATGGAGATTTTATGCACAAGCCTTCTGGCATCCATTGATTACTCTAGCTTGCTGTGTGTGGCAATACGTACAGTGAGTTTTGCCTGTTTTAACAACAGTTATAAGCAAGCATAAGAAATGGTGATCATGTGACGTTTATTATCTTAATGTGTGTGTATACAGTTTTTAAATAAAATTATAATGTAGTTATAATACATATGTTAAAAGTGTACCATATTTATGGATTATATAGATTTTGCTATTCATAATTTTCAATATCAACATGAATGCTTGGGATTACATAGCATGAAGACAGAAATCATACCATGTAAAAAATTCAAATACAGTACAATATAAATATTAAAAAAAAACGTATCTAGAGATGGCACATCTTATATAAATTCATCTATTTCTAAAATGCAAAGAAAAAATGAGTCAGAAAGTTTATGCAAACTTTCACAAACACTATGCAACAATAAGAATAAAAAAATAAAACAAAAAATATTCTTATGTTAAAAAATGATAAACAAATAAAATATAGAAGTAGAACAATATATAACTGTAATCTCTTTAATGATCAATAAATTATTATAAGTAATGAATTCCTTCATTTAGAGGAAGTGTGAGGTCACATTATTATAAGATTTTTTTTAATGGTCAGGTTTCTACACTAACTGTGATATAATGGAGTCATGTAATTCATATTTCTATACTTTTCTGGAATTAAAATGGCTTAACCTTTTATGAGAGCATAATAATGAATAACAATTACTTTATTAATTTAAGTTAAAAATCTCAATAATAATCTTATATATATATATATAATTCCTATTTTTCTGTTATCTGATTGGTGAATGTATGTTTTTTTATAAGTCTATCATGTGTCAAATTAAAAAAAAACAACTACTACATTTGTGCGCTTTATAAAGAATATTTTATGCAAAGCAAGTAATTCTGCCATTAATAGTTTTCAGTAATGCTGTTAAATTCACATATCAAATATAACAAGTATATTTTAAAATGTAAATTTTAATTTAGAGCTTTAATTTGATTGTGAGCATTTTATTCGAAGCAAGTAATTTCGCAAAGCGAAAAAAATTTATTAAAGCAATCGATTAAAAAAAAAACTATTACAAAAATGATGGCCTTTCAGGCCGGTTAGGAAGTAATTCTACTGTTAATAAACTGTAGTACAAAAATAACCAAGTACATTTATTTATATAATATTAAATTTTTTTGTTTAATTTACATTAAATCTTTAAAAAAATGTTTATAGCAACAGAATGCTGGCCTTTCAGGTCAGCTAGGAAGGAATTATGCCATTGTAGTACAAAAGCCACCGGGTACATTTATCACATTTACTTATATAATATTAAAAAGTTTTGTTTAATTTACATTAAATCAAAAAAAAAAAATTTGTCAAAGCAATCAATTAAAAAAAAAACATGGCTTTTATAGGCAGGGTACATTTGGTAATAATAATAATAATAAAAGTAATTTTTAAAAAAAGTAAAATTAAAAATAAAATCCAGCTACATCACATAATCACTTAAATAAATAACTGAAAAATAAATTTTCAAAATAAATATTGTACCCCTAGAAAAGGAGGAGGATCTGTAGAATGTCTGTAGTATCCTGATTATTATATTAAATAATTGATATCATTTGCCTTCTAAAATTTTATAAATAGCCTCACATATTACATGTTCTATTTTTTTAAAATAAGATTCCTTTGTTGTTATTTTATTGATTGTTATTTTTTTAAAGAAAAAGTTAAGTAACAAGGGGTGAGGCATACTCTGCTAAGCATTGCTTACGTTATCTGATCAGATGGCCACTTAATGCCATTTCTGCAGATGTTTTGCTTTTAAGAAGACTATCACCCTTTTCATCTCAAATCACCAGAGGTCACTTGCATTATTTTATATAAATACATGTCTTCATTTACTTCAAGACACTAAGAAAAGCATCTCAAGTGTTTAGTTTTTCAGTGTGGCTAATTTCTGAGGAGATAGTCAACATTTTAAAAAAAATAATAACATGCATATGTCTTCAGTTTTATCAGTTTTTTTTTAAAAAAAATATAAACATTCAAAGAACTGCTTCTTTTAAAAAAAAAAGTAAAAATAGAAAATCTTATTTAAGTAGGATTAATTGATATGCTAACAGACACAAAACACACACTAAATGTATTCTTATACAAACTATTATTGTAAGTAGAAGGGACTTGAATTCAGATTCTTAAGCTTTCTACACTATGCACTCCATCATATACAACGAATACACATGTGAAAAAAATAAATAATCTCTTAATATACATATTTTATGCTGAACCAGCACTCTTCAATTCATCCAGATCACCATCTCCCACACATATGTACAATCAGTTTATATATAAATGGATGGAAGATAATGATCTGGACCAACTGATGAGTGCTGATTCAGCAAGAAGTACATAGATTGGAGATCATTTATCTTTTTCAAATGTACGTGGTCATGTGTATTGGTTGTATAAGATAGAGTACATAGTGTAGGGAGCTTGAAAGTCTGAGTTCAAGTCCCTTCTAGTTAGATTTAGTATAGAGAATATACTTATATTTGAAAACTAACCTAATGTAAAATTTATTTATGAACATGTGAATATCTGATAAATTTGTTGTATGTGCTACAAGGAAAGTGAAACTAACTCTATAAGATATCTAGTATTCAATTATTAATTATATACATAAATATTAAATTATAATTTGCTTTTGGAGTGTCTCATCATTCAACAAAATAAAATAACATTTAAACTACGTTTTATATACATAAAACATGATTTGTTATAAAAAAGAATATTACATTTGAAAAAATATAAAATCATATTATTTCAACACTAGCCAAAACAACAAAATTTTGCTAAAACTCTTCCACAAACATAGTTTGTTGTTTTGTCTAGTACTGTAATGATATATGATTTTCTATTTTATTTATAATTAGTAGTATAGCAGAAGTATTTAATTTGGAAAAACATATATGGAAACACTGGAACTTATGGCTTTACTTTTAAATAAACTAGTCCTAAAGATAAAATTAAGGAACATTTAATTTCTTGGTTTATAAGGGAGATTTATCTATATGTTTAGATAGATTGTTGTAATTTTAAAAGACTGCGTCTTAAATTTATTGTCTTGAAAATTTACAAAGAATAAAATTATGAAAGAATTATATAACAGTGTTTCTTAATAATATTTATTCTTTGTCTAGAATAAAATTGATAAAAAATTGTATTATCTACTGAATGGAGATAATATTAGAGTATTTATAACTGCTTTTGAACTTCATGATAAATTTTGCATAATCTGTTTATTTTTTCTTTAAGAATACACTCTGGACCAAAGTTGCATTTGATAATGATCTTTTCTTTAGATACTTAAACTAGAGTATACTTTCAAGTGAATGAAATTGCACAAATTGGAAGAACTATCTCATATTAAACGAAACAGTATCGGACTTTGTGAAGACAGAAGAAAAAGTGAAGAAACGATTTAAAAAGTGGACGCATACCTTATTACAAAGGCACAAATATTGGAAGGACAATTGGAGTGGGATCTATTATAAATGAAATTGAAAGAACAACAAACATTGTGGAATTGATGTGATATCAGATGAAGTGGCAAGCTTAGTTATTCAACTTAATTAAAGATATTAAATGCAGATGATATAAGTTTACTCCCCACCAAATTCTCACTGTTATGAAAAAGAAGAGAATTTTTACATGGATGTACAAAATACTTACTTTTGATCAGATGGAACAATATTTTAAAATTGTCATGAAAGAATTTAATGCCAAAATTGGTAAATGATCGGCAAATAAAAATGGTGTGTAAATATAGTTTTGGTGTTAGAAATGAAAAAGAACACACAGCTTGTGAAATTTCTGCCACTGCACCACCCCCAATAATATGAATTCTTTCTTTGTGAAAAATATTAAACAGAAATGGACAAGGAAGCATCCAAATGAAGTTATAGCAAAATTGAATTATATTTTGACTAAAGAAAATATATATTTCAAGATTATAATATTCTTCATAGATTCAACACAGGAAGTGATCATCGATTAATGAGATGTAATATACATGTTTATGCAAAACTAGAATAACAAAAGTTCTTAAGAAAAACAATTTAAGTAATTGATATTCCTAAATTTCAAAAATAATCCTATGAATTTAAATTAGAATTTGCAAATCATTTGAAAATATTAACAGATTTTGAAGATGGTTCAGATTTGAAAGAAACCAATAAAAAGTTAAGTGATAGACTATTAGAAACTGGAACAAAAAAAGTTGTAAAAAAGCAGTAATTTACCACTAAATTTTATGCTGAGACAAGACAATGTATGTCAAAAAAAAATGAATATGAAAATATATAAGAATAAACCATTAAAGAGAATTGAATATTGAGAGTTTTGTAAAATAACATTAAAAAGAATTAATAATGTTACAAAAAAATATAATTGTGAATTAGCAAGAAAAAGTATCGAAAAGAATAAAAGACATATGGAAAAAAAAAAAAGAATAAAAGTTTCAAAAGTGTAAAACAACATCAAGCTACTGGAAGAAAAGTTATTTCTGCAATAAGAAAAAGATTACTAAAAAGAGAAATGACATCATCAAATGGATGGAAGAGTTCTTTAAGAAATCATATAGTAATGATGAAGAACAAAACAAATTATTCCCTACAATTACTACATCATATTAAATTTATTAATAATTTTGTTAATAATTTTATTTATATTCTTTATTATATTGTTGATTTGAGTTTTTATATTTATTTTTATTACATATATCTTTTTTATCATTATTAAATTTATATTGTAGCAATTTTAAATTATCTTATATATATAAAATCCCTACTTTCTTTTATGACTGACTGGTAAATGTATGAATGTTTCTATGTAAGACTGTCATGTATCAAATTCACAATTAGTATTTTTCAATACAAAAATTATTTGTTCCGCCATTAATAACCAAACCATTTTATGCAAAGGAAGTAACTCGTTAAAGCATCCAATAAAAGAAAAGTACCACAAAAACAACAGTTGGCTACGTTTCTGGATTCTAAAAAAATATGGTATTGGAATAAAACTTTTTGAAAGAAAAATGCTTGGAAAAAATCAGTACATGTGCTTTTAACTAGAACTGAATAGATATAAAATTTAAATTGCAAAGAAAATGTGATTACAGTACATAAGTTCATCAAACAGGCAAAACTCTCCATACGTATTGCCGCTCAATAAGAAATAGTGATCACATGATATAAGTTCATGTTTGAAATGTGATATTTAATGAGGGAAAAAAATAGATGCTATAGTACGGTATTACATTTAATTTTGGTTAGTGTATGATTGAAATCATATAGTTTGATATCACATAATTCATGCTATAATTCCGCCATTAATAGTTGGGTTGGCTAATTTATAGGCTTAATTTGATTAAGAGCATTTTATTCAAAGCAAATAATTCCGCAAAGCAAAAAAAAATTTGTTAAAGTAACTAATTACAATGGTCTTTCAGGCTGACTACATTTCTCACATTTATTTCTATAATATTAAAATCTTTTGTTTAAATTACTAAACCTTAACAAAAATTTGTTAAAGCAACCAATTAAAAAAACAACAACCGGCCTTTACATAGGTTGGGTACAGTCTGCTTTTTTATAATTTTTATTGGATAATCATTATTTTTAAATTCTTTAATTACTACATCTACTTGTTTATTATAATCTTCTTTATTTGAGTGATGATTTATAGCTCTATATATTCTTGAATTTGTATTATTTATTTTTATATTTTTTGTCTCTATTTAAATAAAAAATAATATTATTATCAATGTTAGCAGGACTTTTTTTGTCAGGTAACACTATGGAATGGTGTTCTGGCACCTTTTTTAGTACATTTTTAATGTTTCAAACATAATTAGATGAAACAGTATCATTACGTACATAATTACAATCCATATTTATATAATTTTCTTTAGTAAAAAGCTTGATAAAAAGTGAGTTCCGGCATCTTTTTTATTTAAAAAAAGCCCTGATATTAGTATTTTAATACAAACATGTTTGTATTTCATATTTATCCTTTATATATGATTTGATTAATATAATATCTTAGTATGCTAACTTATTATCTTTTTCTCTTTTTTGTTGTAAATTTTAAGTTAATGTCTAATTTATTAATATCCCTTAGAGAAAAAAATCATTCGGCTTTTATTAAAAATTAATACATAATTATCAACATATCTTTTATAAAAATTGGAGCATTTTTATTATTTGTCATTAATATACTTCTAGTTACTTCCTCTCCAGTTTTTGTTTATTTTTAATTAGAAAAGTATCCTAAAATAGAATTCACGAGATCTTTATACAAGCTTGTAAATCAAGATGAGAATTTATTGCTTAGTTACAACATTTGAAAACTGGTATTCAATTTGCTGTCACTTGATAAAAGAAAAATGTCATGAAACATACTCGCTCATATAGCAAAAGTGGTAATCCCGGACACCAAGTTTGATTACAAATATTAAAAAAAAAAAAAAAATCAATCAATAAATCGATTAGAAATTCGTGTGAACTTTTAAAAATAGCAATAAATGTATTATAAATCAGAGTTAGTATTAGAGCTAATCTTTCATTTATTAAAAGGTCACAAATTCAATATTTAAACAAAATGGTTGGAAGACCATAATAAATGTGTAATATCAATCATCCTCGTACTTTTTTAATATCCGTAATCAACCTTGGTGTCTGGGATTATCTGTAATTATTGCAAAAGGTATATCAGAATATTCTGAAAAAAGTTCTTTTTATTTTTTAAAATTAAATGACTTATTTTTATGCCATTTCTATAATAATTCATTTGTTTTGAAAAAAGACCAATTATTTATGGTACAATTGTTAAATTATTATTATCTTTATTGACATACACTAGCAAACACTTCTAAATGAGACTGTAGATGAAAAGTTAAAGGTGAATTTTATGGTAAGTATACAAATGAATATGTGAACCAAATGTATTAAGCATTGCCATTTATTTGACATCTTATAATTTTGGATTAATTTCTGCAGAAAACTTTTGTTTCTAAAAAATAATTCTGGATGCCAACTGATGAGTGTTAGTTCAGGATGAAATATGTATATTGGAGATTTTATCTTTTTCACGTGTGGTCATGTGTATTGGTTGTATGAGACATATTGGATAGCTGAAGAGAGCTTGAATATCTGGGATCAAATCCCCTATAATTATATATATCAATGGGTGTGTGCATGCACTTGAATATGTGTATTAGCATAATATATGTGTGAAAACAGTTTCAAAATAAAGAAATAACTTCTTAGTTAGTAATCAATTTCTTTTCAGTATCATTATAATATTCTATTTCCAGCCATATATTCTTAAAGAAAGCAAACAATATTTGTATCTCTTTAGATTGCCTTTGCGATGCACTTAATTATGTATATGGGCTTGAAAACCACACTCGAGTACATCATAAAATAATTTTTTTAGCAGATCTTTTACTCTAACATTTAATTCATGTCCCCAATCCAATAACAATACACCCTTACAATTGTAGATTTAGTATTATCACATCCAGTGAGCTGAAGAACACAATCAATGATCTTGAAAGAATTTGAGATTATATTTTAAAAATCTTACGAGGCATTCTTAAATAAATTTTTTAATCATGTTACATTGATAGGGATCCATGTATTGCTTCCATGCAATAAATTTGGGAGAATAATAGATTCTGTGCCAATACTTCAGTTGAAGTAATTGTATTACCAGATAAAAGACCCTATCTTTTAACTTGTTAAATACAACATTAGTACATTGGAATCCATACATCAAATAACCAATTTTAAAATAAAATATTTTATCCAATAATGCATTGGGAAAGAAATATATTTGTATATCTATAATCATGTCCAAACATACAATTAAGATATTAATCATTGATCCTTCATCTTCTACATTTCCTTTTTTCTCAATCTAAGCACTGGTGGACATCTCTCTTGATTCAAGAAGGCTATTCTTGATATTGTGTAATTAAGTAGATCCTGTTTAGATTAATGATCATAAAAACAGAGTCTAGTTCATTCTATTATAGTGCCCCAAGACTTATCAATGCCATGTAGTGACCATTTGGTGTACATAAATAATAGTGTTATTAGCCAATTTTATTTTAAGAAATGTTTCTCTATTGGGTAAATAGCTAACCATAAACTCTGAGATTGTCCAACTTGGGTCACTCTAATAGTAAATAAGTCAATGATGGCTTTGTTTTCATTAAGCTACATTCATTTGAATAGACTGGAATTTTATTTTTTCACAAAAAACAAACCAACAAAAAAAGTGGTCATATTTAGCACCTCCTTTACTTCTACCACCTATTTATACTCTTCACATGTAACTTGGGTAGAACATTATTATTAATCAAATGATTGGCTTTGGCGAGGCTAAATGCTATTAAAAAATGAGCAAATTTGATATTCAAATTAAACAAAACAAAACAAAAAAATCGTAATTTTATTTAGACAAATATTTCAGCAATAGAATGTGTAATAAGATAAACATTAAAAATACATCCAGCTTAAAAACAAGCCACAAAGCTTACTAAAAGATATGTGAATATAGAGTCAGTCAGTTTTTTTTTTTTTAAACTAACAGTATACTAAATCAATATATCAATCTAACTGCAACCTTCTTTCAATAAGTTATAGAAAGTGCCCATTTAAGGTGTATATGAAGATGGTAAAAAGAATAAGACTATAAAAAAAATGGGGGTTAATTGGAACAATCAATTTTTTTCCCTAATATAAATAATATTTTATTTTTCTAAATAATTTGTGGCAGAATTTTGGAACTATGTTTGGCAGAACAATTCAGCAATATCATTAATTTAAAAATTATTCCAAAAATTTGATCAAAAAAAAACAAAAAAAAAAACGTAGCAATTATAAATAAAATAAACTCAAGCAATGAACCAAAAAAATGATCACCCAGTAGTATTAATATGTGCTCTCTACAAAAGTTTTGAAAAAAAAATATTAATAAAAAATTTTGCAATAGTTGAGAATAAGCTTCCTATAAAGCAGGCTGGTTTTAGTCGAGGAAAAGGCTGTGGTGAAAATGTTTTATCTTTAATAACTTAGCACTAAAAAAAGGTTTTCAAAATAATATATTAAAACACTAGTGTGATCTTTATTGATATGATATCAGCTTTTTGGAAAAGTAGTTTTCTTCCAGAAATTTCTAAAATTCTTAATTGCAGAGAAAACGTTAATTTACTGGACGAACTGCCCTCCCATCGGAAATTCAAGTTCACCTATTTTTCAAAAATATTACCAAAGTCACCACTTTCTTTATTTTGCAATAATATCTTATATAAATGCAATTTATCCACTATTTTGAATACTTTTTAGCAAAAACCTTTTATTGCAACTATATGCATACACAATTACGTTTTGACTGTCCTGCAGTCTTCTTCATAGCCAATTTTACTTTAAATTTTTTAATACATTGGTCAATGATCTTCCCAAAACAGAATGCAGGAAATTTACTTATGCAGTGATGTTATTTTGACTTCCCATCAAAACAATTTTTTCCTGAAAAGTGTCTCAATTAAAATATGAAAAAATTGGAAAACTCTTTTATTCTTCACCTAATGAAGACAGTAAACTGAATTTTTCATCTTTCAGCGGGGATCAGATATCTAGTAATTTGAAAATAAGCTTTTGCAATAATAGTCTAAAAAGCAATATTCTACCCCATAATATTTAAGAGTAACCTTAGATCATAGCCCAACTTATTTTTTTTGTTTAGCTAAAGTTAGATCAAGTTTAATTTCTAGGAATAATATCCTTGGAAAACTGTCTGGCACTGCTGTGATGTAAATATATTTATGAATAATTGCTGGTGAATAGTATGCTCTGTTTAGAGACAAAGGTTTACATTAAACTTCTCGATACTAAATTAAATATTATTGTAAATAATAGTACAAGTATAGTCAAGTATTCTCCTTTGCAATGGCTTCCTGTTCTTTCACATATGTCTCCAACAGATATCAAAAAAGGAGCTTCATGGAAAGTGTTTAAAAAACTATTATCCAAATCAGACTTTGTCAATAACTTGTGATATAGTTTTATTGCCTAACAATCATCACAAATCATGATCTTCCTTTTGGAGATTCAATTAAGAATCTACATTTGAAGAATTATATGTAAAAATTGAAATTCTTATGATGTTCAAAAAAATTTCCTTTTTTCAGATCCAATAATAAAGCCACCTGGATTGATCTTCCTGGATTTAAAACGAGTCTCATCAATAACTATAGTTATTGTGTTCATCTGTTTCGTAAATGCAATTTATCAATCCCAGACCTATTTAATTGTGAGAAATACAAACTTTGACCACATAGTTGATGACAATCAATCTAGGATCATAATGGCGGAATTGAAAGATTTGATAAAACTACTGGTGAATCTATATTCTGCTTAGAATTTCTGCAAATTCCTTTACGATACTTCATTAATAGTTAAACTGTCAAAAAAAAAAAAAATGTTCCTGCACTAAATAAATAATAGCTTAAATTCTAATTTTTTTTTAAAATTATATATCAAAATATACATGAAAAGACATAATAACGTATAGATTTTATGCTGAAATAATCATTTTATGAATCAGATTTTTGTTTGAAAGTTTGTGATGACTATATTTTATATGTAATTATATATTGGACTATTCCACCATATAATTTTAATAGTTAAACCACTAAGTATCACATGATCACCATTCTTTATGCTTACACAAGCTATTTACACAAAGGTAAACTCTCCATATAGTAACACCACTCAGTGCAAGCCAGACTAATCAATGGATGTAGGCACTAGATAGGGATTTTATGCACAAACCTTCATATATCCATCGATTATTCTGGCTTGCACTGAATGGCTCTACTACATGGTGAGTTTTCCCTCTGTGTAATTTTAATATTTGAATGTATTTAGTGTAGCTGGTTAAAGTGTCACTTTAAACCAAGTATACCTAAATCTAAAGGTCCCTGGTTCAACTCCCATGATAATATTGGCACTGATCAGACAGAAAAATCTGAGCAAGACAGGAGAATAATAGCATTCAAAATGTTGTTCTCTACGTTATTAATAATAGTTGAATAAACTTGAAAAAGAAAAAAAAAATTAACAATATAACTAAACCAGCCTATGTACCTTGCCTATGGAAAGGCCATCATTATTGTAATAGCTTTCTTTAATTGGTTACTTTAGCAAATTTCAATCATGCATGGTATTACTGTGGAGCCGCGAACTACATGATGCCAAACTACATGATTTCAATTATAGACTAACCAAAATTAAATGTAAATACTGCACTATAGCACCTATTTTTTTTCTTCACTAAATATCCCATTTCAAACATTTTATATACTGTAATCACATTTTATTCATAATTTAAATACTATATCTATTCAGTTCTATACTGTAGTTAAAAGCACATGTACTGATTTTTTATCCGAACATTTTTTTCCTTCAAAAAGTTTTATTCCAATACCATATTTTTTTAAATTTGGTTGCTTTAACAAATTACTTCCTTTGCATAAAATGCTTCATAAAAAAATTACGGTTTACTAATGGCAGAATATTTTTTTTTTCCTTGAAAAATACACCCTCTAACAAAAAAATATTTAACTTGAATATCATGTGACACATTATGGATAAAAATTTAGGGATTTTATATATAAGATGATGGGAATAGCACAATGCATAACTATAAATATATTTCCTTCAAATCTTTTTCCCCACCTATTTACAAAAAGAAATGAACGGAATATTTTTCATTACACAATAAGGGGATGTTTTGCTGCTTGGGTATTTGAGCACTAGACATGATAGTAGAATTATAAGTCTAAAATTTATTCTTTAAAAGTGTATTTGCAGCTTAAATACTAATTTTATAATGATAAAAAAGAATCATCATAGTTATTTGATTATATTTCTCAAATATTATATTTTATTATTAAAACAAAATGACTTACATTGGTATTTAACTGTGAGGAAAGGGTAGACACTTTGTCTTGGGCTGCCTCTAACTCTCTCCGTAACTTACGGTTTTCATGTGCTTGTTTTTCTTCCAACTGAAAAATAAATATGCACATAGTTAATACAGAAATATTATGTATCCAAATATAATATTGAAAAAATATATAAAAAATATTAATAAAAAATAATTTAAGTTAGAGGTTTCTCTAGAAATAATGCATATATGAAGTAGAATTGTAACATGTTCTATATGGATTGCTTGACAAAGAGTATATACTTAATGTATCTATAGTGTGAGAGATTGGTCTGCCTTCTGGATGGCTATGATAGTATTGCAAACATGATATAACTCATTGGAAGCTTTAGTCACTTCCTGTTCAGTTAAAAATTATTATTTAATTATAAGGTATTTGAATACAAACATTCAAACTTCCTTAGACTATCCATTCTATCTCATACAATGATACACATGACCATACACATGAAAAAGGTTAATATTCTCCAATATATGTATTTCATGCTAAACCAGCACTGATTTTAATCTGGATCAACTGATGAATGCTGGTTCAGCATGATATACATATATTAGAGATCATTTATCTTTTTCAAATATGTGTAGTCATGTGTATTGGTTGTAGGAGATAGAGTGGTTACTTGAAGGGAGCTTGAAAGTCTGTGTTCAAATCCCTTATAATTACATCTAAACTCCAAGCATATAAAATATACTTGCATTCAAATTACTGCTTAATAAAAATATATCATTATATAATCAAAGTAAAGGAATTCATACATACACAGCAAATGTGATATTTAATGAATGATAATCCTAAATTAATGATTTAAATATTTAAAAATAATAAAAAATACAATAATTAAAATTTTATGGCCAAATTACAATAGTTCAGACATAGGACAGAAAAATAATAATAAAAAAAACCCCGATAGGACTGATTTATTAATGCTAAAATTAAATATCCTTAATATAAATAATATTTATCAAATTTCAATCATTAGAAGCTCAAACTGAAATAAGCAAAATTACTGCTTTAGGAAAAAAAAAAAAAAAACAGTACAAAGTAATATTTAAAAAAGATTTCAATTAGAATAAAGATAATAAACAAATTAGAACAAAAGCAATAAGCAAAACTCAAGTCACAATTCGGCTTAATAGATTGAAATAAAAGATAATAACTCAGCATAATATGCTTATATATAAAATATCATATATTCCTTAATTAAACACTTTACAATGCAATGTATAATATAAAATAGAATTTATTCTTTCTTGCTTACAGTTTCAACTGTACAACAGTCATCACCAGAGCTACAATATATATATATTAATTGTAATATTTTCATGGATGAATTTATAGTATTATTTAGATATTATATTTTTATTACATGGAAGATCCGGAAATAATAGTATGAATATATATATATTTGAATATTGCAGCTCTGATGATGACTGCTGAACAGTTGAAACTGTAAGCAAGAAAGAATAAATTCTATTTTATATTATACATTGCATTGTAAAGTGGTTAATTAAGAAGTATATGGTATTTTATATATATCAACACATAATAGGATAAGAAATGGAAAGAAATTATATTTCCATAATATATCTAGCTAGCAGAATTAATGACTAACCTATGATTAAGATAAAGAAATCAATTTTATAAAATTGACAGAATAAACAAGCCAGAAAACTTTTCCATTAAGAGAGGCATTATTCAAAGAACTTATAAGGCAAAAAGTTGTTCTAGCATTGTATATAAAAAATCTTAGACATGTAAAATTAGCTTACACAAAGAATATACAATAAAATTTCATGAAATTATAGAAAAATTCAAAATAGCAATTAAGTACAAAGACATCGATTTAAAAAAATATATATATATATACATTTTTTTTTGTCAGCATTAGAAGTTTTTCATAATTTTTCAATCGCTATTGATCCATTACAGGGTGAAGGTATCTTCAAGTTTGAGTCTATTTCCCCATCTCTAGTTTCTCTTCTCCAGTCATACCAGAAAGCTTCTTTATATCATCAATCCATTCTGCACATGGTCCTCTTTCTATATCTTTTACAATCTCTTGGGGATCTGGTTTCAAAATTTTAACTGTCCATCAATTATCATCCTTTATAAAAACAAGGTCTAGGCCAACTCCATTTCAGTGCCTTCATTATTTCAATGACATCACTGATATCTGTTTGCCTTTCACACATGTATTTCATTTTCAACATTTTCTTGTTTTTCCTAACATTTATCTTTTCATACTTTGTTGAGAGATCTTAAGTCTCAGAAATATTCTTCTGTTAAGTGTCCAAGTCTCAAATCCTTTAACATATTTATTAAAAACCTTTCTTTTCAAACACAAAGGCACATTTCCTTGAAACACCACATCCAAGTTTAATTCTATGATTAATTTCATCAACTATATTTCCATCTGTATTAATGTTCCGACCAAAGCATCTATATCTCTAGCTCTGAAACATTATTTGCAAAAAAAAAAAACAACAACTATATCAGTAAAATCCAAATGATTTAAACAATTTCCATTTACTTTTACTTCTTTAGCTCCCTGTTTCATCCACAAAATACTTCTAGTAAACCTGCTGTAAAAAGATTTGGATGTATGGAATCATCTTTGTGCATCTGTCTTAATGTTAATATTTCTGGTATCATCATATAATCTAATCATAGCTGTTTTACTTTGATACAAATTTTTCTGAATATGACAAAATTCAGAATCCATATCTTGATAATCTAATTTAATCACAGCAGAATATAATCTACAAGTCCTAAGCATAATGGTAACTCATATTCAATAATCCTTTCTATAACTTTTCTCAATACTTGGATGTGATGTGCTGTGCTAAAACTTCTTTTAAATGCAGTTTGTTCTTTTGATTGATGAGAATCAAGTTCACTGTAGATGAATTGTAATTACTTTAGTAAAGATTTTTGTGTAGAATTGATGAAAGACTGACAGGTCTATAGTTTCGAATATCTTCTTTGGTGATATCACCTTTCTTAAATGTCAATATTACTACTGCATTCTTCCAATCATCTGGTACATGTTTATCATTTAGACATTTTCTAGCAATTTTTCTATTTCTTCATCTGATTAAGACATAAATTATAATGAGTCATTATTTCCTGGAGCTTTACCCTTCTTTAAGGATTTAATTTCATGGTTTGCATCTTTATTTAAAATGCTCGACAATTCAAAATATGTAATAACTGCAGGGGATATTTGTTTTCTTATTCTTTATTACTACAAAATTCTTTATAGAATTCTTCCCCACATTTCATGAAGTCATCTCTCTTTTTAATAACAGTTCCATCTTTTCTTCTTTATTGTGGAAATAACTTTTCGATAGCAAAATGTTGTTTTACACTTTTAAGACATTCTCTTCTATAGCTTTACTTGCCAATTCATAGTTATATTATCTTATATTGTTACACATTTTTCTGTACCATTTACAAAATTCTAGATATTATAATTCTTCTCAATGAGACATTTTTAAAAACTTTCATATTGCTTATTTTCTTCATACATTCTTTTGTTTCAGTAGAAAATTTAGTGATAAATTGTTATACCAGCATCATAGTTCTTAATAGTATATCAATTATCTTACTGATTTCATTCAAATCCCTTTCAAATCTGTTAATATTTTAAAATAATCTGTAAGTTCTAATTAAAATTCATTGGCCATATTTCTGAAGATTGTGACTATCAGTTATTAATACTGTCTTTCTTAAAAGTTTCTGTCTCTTTAGTTTTACATTAATATATATCTGACATCTTGATAATTGATGATCACTTTCTGTGTAAAATCTATTGAAAACACTACAATCTTGAAATACTTATTTTCTATAAGTTAAAATATAATCCAATCCTGCTATCCCTTCATTTGGATGCTTCCATGTTCATTTAACATTTTTCTCAATGAAAAAAAATCATAATATTCAGTTTTTCTGCAAGCTCTACAAGTCTGTGTTTTATCTTATTTCTATTATCATAACCAAATTTGTCCAAAGCACTTTTATCTTTCAATGTTTGATCAATCCTAGCATTAAAGTATCCCACGACAAATTTAAAATGTTGTTTAGTCAGATGAAAAGTACATTGTACATTCATATAAAAATTTTCTACTTCATCATCACAATGAACACTTGTTGTGGCATAATTCTAAATAAGCTGCAATTGATATCTTCTATTAATTTAAATAACTAAACTTGCTACTCTGTCTGATATACACCAATCTCCATAATATTGTTCCATTTTTTTTCATTTATAATGAAATCCACTCCAACTGTTCTTCCAATATTTGTACCATTTCTTTTAGCTTAAACAAAATCCAATAATATTTCATTTAATATTGCAGTTCTTTTTCCAATTCATACAATCTTTCTTCACTTGAAAGTGATCTGCAGTTGTAAGTATCTAAATAAAAGGCTGCCATCAAATAGCAGTCTGGTTTCATAATCAGAGAATTCTTAGTGCTCTTCATTTTCAGTCGCAAAACACTGTCTTGGCTGGTGGCTTTACAACCACCCAAAAATAAGAACTACAATTTAGTTTTGTCTATCATGATTGTAAATATCTAGTAAAATAAAAGTTCATTCATACATACATTGATTCTCCTTAAAACATTCACCTGATATTTCAGTTAAAAATTATTAGGCAAATAAGGGGGAAAACCATAAAGTTTCTTGAACCTAAAAAGTCAATAAATTCATTGTACTGGTCAATGCACATTGGTGAGCAACCCATTCATGTTATTTAATATATGAATAATCATATAATAATAACAGCTGCAATGACAGGATCATGAGTGAACATTAGGAATTTTCTCTGCTCAGTTACTTTCAGTTATTAGAAAACTTCTTTGTTGTCACTTAAAAGATTTAGATTGGAATATGTTAAGCCTTTCTCATATATTTCACTTTTTATCCATTATTATTTCCAGGAAGCATATCTTCAAACTTTATTGAGTGATCAGAAATCTCTGTAATGCTTTTCTATCAATTGTCCGAATCTCACGTCCATATGTAAGAATTAGCAAAATGTAACTATTAAAACCTTCCTTTTTGAACCATACAGATATATTTTCTTTTAATATTGCATTCCATTCAATATTTTATTCATTACATTTTCATCTGCTTTCACTATCAGTTCAATGCATTTGTATTCATTAACTTTTTTATAGTTCATAATTATCTATCTTCATTTTCTTTTGAGAAAATCCATTGTGTATTATTTTGGTCTTTGTAGTATGTATCTTTATTTCTATTTTCTTACTTTCATCTGATAACTCTTGCAACAACTCCTAAAACATGTAAGTATTATTTTACAAAGACAATTATATCATTTGCAAAATAAGATAATTTAAATAGGATCCATATATTTTTACTAATTTGGCCCCCATTTTAATCTGTAAAATACTTCTTGTGAAATTGCTATAAAATTTTTTTGTAGATACGAAACCAATCCAATATGTTGTACACCCTTCACAATTTTAATCTTCTTAGTATCACCATGTAATCTAATGGCTGCTGTTGCACTTTGATAAATATTCTTCAGAGTATGATAACATCTTGGACCTGTTTCTTGATATCAAAGTCTTTAATCACTATGGGAATATGTTTACAGAATCAAATGCTTTTCATAATCTCCTTTATCTTTTCTATAATTTTTCTCAAATCCTTGAATGTGATGTATTGTGCTAAAACCACTTACATAAGGCCAGCTTACTTTTCTTATTGGTTTTTTTGCAGTTGTCTTGGTGAAGACCTAATATGGAATTGGGGTGAGGCTGATAGGTCTTTATTTTCTAATAACCTTTTTTCATCTTTCTTCTTTCATTCACCTACTACATCTTTATCATTTGAATATTTGGTACATAAAGTTATCAACAATTTCTCTTTCTTTGAGATATGGATAAAAATTCAATCATTTCCAGGAACTGTTCATTTCCTCGTAATTTAATTGCACGTTTCATCTCTTCATTTAAATTGAGAATTCAGTACAATTATAAAGGATTATAATACAAAAAAAAAAAAAATTACATAATCTTTGCATACACAGTTGTTCTAGTTCTTCTCCCCTTATATAAGCTCGAATAATTAATAAATGCCAGATAATACTGTTTAAGAAATCTCTATCTTATGTTGTCCTACCAAAATCTCCAGACGACTTTCTTCCATATGGGTTTCATCAGTGAGGAGTTTTTGACTGGATCTAATACACCCGGATTTTTCAAATCTAATGCGCTTTTCCTCCAGCAATTATCAATTTCCTTTTTTTTAACTATCAAGCTATCTGTCTGAAATTGAAAAATAAGTTTAAGTTTTGAATCTAAGCCAATTTATTTCCATAGTTATATAAATTTGACAGCCATTTAGCATCTATCTATTTCAATATCTTCAGTTTTTTAATAACTGTAGACATCTATATTTCTTGGCCAGGATTGTTATAATACCAAAAAAACTATGCAAGCAAGTTAGTTGAGATTTAAAAGCAATTAAGAAATTGAAAACAGTAGAATGGTGATAATAGTGTTAGTTTTTTTTTTATATTTATCTGTATAAAATGTAGATTCCAAGTAAGTAATTATTTTTCTTTGCTTTTTAAACAAAGATATTTTAAAACACAACCTTTTTTTAATTAAAAAACAATTTCTGAAAAATATAAATCTTATACTGCAGGCAAATTTTTTTTTTATCTACTTATTTATGCTGATAAATTATTCATGGTTATGAAGAATATTTTAAAAATGAAATCAAATCTATTTCTCTCACACACAAAATTAACTGATTAATAATAATAAACAGTCACTCATAAACGAGTATAGCCATTCTAACTCAAAAAAAAAAAAAAAAAAGGTGGAGGAGAGGGAGAGAAAAAAACTGTTCTAGAAATGAGTTTTAAGATTCACATATAGACCACGCTAGTCCATTTTGCTGTTTAATTGATATTTACAACGTTGTCCTTTAATTTCTTCAATAAATAATATTTCTTTCTGAAATACTTCAACACCAAGGCAATTATAGGTCTCCAACATATTTTATTCTCTGCCATATCTTCTTAATAGAAATAATCAATTTTGTGTTTCATCAGAAGGTTTCCAAGATAATCCTCATTATATAAATGGGGTTTACCGCTACAACCATGCTCAAAAATTCACCGTAACACATCATTTTAGAAAGTGTTGCATTATTTACTCATTTTAATCACTAAACATCACATGATTCTTTATGCTTACACATGCTGTTTACAGAGGCAAAACTCTCCTAACAGTAGCGCCACTCAGTTTAAGCCAGAGTAATCAATGAACGCAGGAAGGTTTGTGCATAAAATCCCTATCTAGAGCCTACTCATCCAATATTCCCAGACTAGTTTATTCTCACTTGTGACATTCATCAGTGAGGAGCCTTGGATCTGAGAGCACTACACCTAGATCTTAGAATCTAATGCAACTCTCCATCAGCTATCTTTTACGTTATTAGCTAACTATAAAGTTTTATGAAAACCGAATAATGTTTTCAATTCAAGCTCATTAGCTTGTATAGTCATATAGACTTGAACTCAGTTCAGCATTCATACTTTTTTGGTGGTCTTTGGTTCTTTAATAACCACTGTCCCCATAATCCTATTTGGCAGAATTGGTATTAAACCAATAAACATCACACAATCAGCATTCCTTATGCTTATGCAAGCAGTTTACACAGAGCAAAACTCTCCATACAGTAGCACCACTCAATGCAAGCCAGAGTAATCAGTGGATGCAGGAAGGTTTGAGCTAGATGAGTAGGCACTAGATAGAGACTTTATGCACAAACATTCCTGCATCCATTGTTTACTCTGGCTTGCACTGAGGGGTGCTACTGTATAAAAATTTTTACCTCTGCATAAACAGCTTGTGTAAGCATAAAGAGTTGTGATCATGTGATGTTTTAATAACAATACTGCCAAATAGGATTATGGGGACTGTGGTTATTAAAGAACTAAAGATACCAAAAAGTATGAATGCTGAACTGAGTTCAGATCTGTACAACTATACAAGCTAATGAGCTTGATTTTAAAACATTATTGTGTTTTTATTTTGTACTCAAAGCTTTATAGTTAGCTTAATAAGATAAAAGGTGGCTTCTGGAGGGTTGCATTAGATCCTAAGATTTAGGTGCAGTACTCTCAGATACAAGGCTCCTCATTGATGAAAGCCACAAGCTAGAAACTAGTCTGGGGATATTGAATGAGTAGACACTAAATAGGCATTTTATGCACGAACTTTCCTGCATTCAGTGATTACTCTAGCTTGCAGTGAATGACACTACTGTATGGAGAGTTTTGCCTCTGTGTCTTACTCATTTTACATGCCCAATATAATAAAAGTTTTATTTTGCAATAATGGATTCTACAGTATTACACCCAACAAATTGAAGAACACATAATGATTGGTTTTTCAATTATATTTTTAAAATTTTATAGAGCTTCCTTAAATGTAACTCTTCTAACAGATTTATATTGCTCTGATAGGGCATCAAAGTCTAAATTTAGGTAAAATAACTGCTCTATACAACTAACAGCTGCAGTAGTTTTTTCCCCCTGATGAAATTATTCTATCTTTTTTAACTTGTTAAAAGTATCACATTGGAGACTGTGTTTTACATTTAAATCCACCTTTCTGTTTATAAAACTACAAAGATATTAAATTGGTTTACATTCTCAAATTAATAACTATCCAAGATAAAAATTGCTGAGGAGTTTTCTTCCAGCACTGGCTGATAAAGAATTTGAGTTTCTTGCATTAATTAATAAACCCAAACCATTACACATTAAATACAAAGCATTAAGTACGGTCTGTATATTGTCTTTTTGAAATGGCAAAAATAACACAATCATTAGCATACTGTAAATCCAGAATCCAAAAAGTTCTTGTTTTCACTTTTAATTGATTCAAATTAAAAATTCAACCATCAAAGGTGTATCATATCTCAATCCTTATTTGATTAGGCAATTTATAAACAATTCCAAAGCTCAGTGTCATAAAAATTTAAAACAATGTTGGAATGAGTATATACATCCTTGCTTAACACCAGTTTTCATTTCAAATGCCTCAGATTTTCCATTTATAGTAATAACGCTGCTCATTCCACTATTATAGAAATTGTATAATATAAAGAAATTTTATAGAACTAACTAATTTTAATCAATGCCATTAACATGTCCTATTAACTGAATCAAATGCTTTGATCAAATCAATAAAAGCAATATATAAATCATTACTTTGTTTCAGGTTCATTTCTTGCACTTAACTTGACAAAATTTCACTGATTACCATTATTAATAGTTTACTAACATGAATTATTTTCATATGATCTGATATTTATTATAAAGCTAGAACAATAACTTTAATTAAAATGCAATAAATTGTTATTACTTTTTAAATAAAAAAAATATCAATGGTATTTTTAAATAATATACTTTCAAATAGATGTGTTAATTGTTAAAAAGTAAATTAAAAGTTTAATTCAAAAACATTTTTTAACTTAATAAAATGCATTTTTAATATCTAGTGAGAAAAATAAAATGATCAAATGCCAATTTAAAACAGTGAAATTTCTATTATTTTCAATGGGTCAAAAAAAAAAAAATGTTACAGAAAAACAAATAAAATCAAACATTTTTATTACATTCTCAGTTTTGGGATCAAAAAAAAAAAACTAGCAAATGTAAGAAAGCAATAGGTATGAAAAAGATGGTTAGAAATTTCACTATATTAATGACTAAAAAAATCTCTTAAGTTTTCAGAAAAAATGTCTTACAAAAACTAAATTTTGATTTACCACACACAAGCATATGTGGATGTGTGCAATTAAACAATTTTGATAATCTAATAAGCTTTCAGAATTTATTGCAATCATTAATAAAATAAAGCATGATATCCCCCTTGCCCCCTATAACTTTTCCATCTATTAGAACCAGGTGAGCATTGAACTTAATGGTGAGTTTCAGAGCACAGATGTCTGAATCATTTCCAAATGAATAAAAGATGAAAATCTCATTTTTAGTTAAATAAATGAAACTGTTGCTCTGACAATTGGTGTTGAAAGGTAACAAGCGACACAAAGTCAAAACATAATATGCTCTTATATATATATATCTTGCATACAAAAATAATTCCAATGCAATTTCTTAACAAGTGAAGTGATTTGATATATATTTTATATCATCATCATAATCATTGTCAACCATTTTCAATCCATTGCAGGATAAGGTCTTTCCAAGTTCAATCAATCTTCTCTGATCACTAGCCATTCTTCTCCACATCATCCCTGCACATGTTCTTACTTCACCATCCGATCCATCTTACATGTGGTCACTTTCTGGGTCTTTTACAATCTCTTGGAATCCAGTAAGATTTCAATCGTTCATTTATGATCATCTCTTCTAGCAATATGTCCAGACTCCATTTCAGTATTTTAATTCTTTCAATGTTGTCAGTAACATCTGTTTATTCTCTTACCCATATATTGCATTTTTGATCTCTTCTTGTTACTCCTAACATACATCTCTCCATAACTTCTTTGCCTGATGTCTCTGTATTACTCTTTTATTATGAGTTCAAGCCTCAGATCCATAAATAAGATCTGGTAAAACACATTTATTAAAACCTTCCTTTTCAAACACAAAGGCATATTTCCTTTAAATATTAAGTTATTTTTACCATAAGCATTCCAAACAAGTTTAATTCTATGATTAATGCCATCCATTATGTTTCCATCTGTAGTAATATTCTGACCAAAGTATTTGCAGTTGTTAACTTTTTCTAATTCATCATAATCAATCTTTATTTTCATCTTTTGAGAAAATCCATTGAACATTACTTTGGTCTTTTTAACATTATTTACCTTTAGTTCTACTTTCTTACTTTTATCTGATAACTCTTGCAATTTTGTGAATTAAATTCCAAACAATAAAATATACATAAAACCGGCTTATACTGCTGTAATCATTTTAATTATAACAATAGTGTTTAAAATATTATCAGAAATAAACTGAAAATTATTAAAAGAGGTAATAATACAGAGAATTATTATAAAGTACAAATGATAATATTAGTAATGATTAAAAATAAGAATGGATTTAATTATATAGAAAATAGAAAGAGAGGATCACTAAATATAACTGTAAAATTTAAGTTTGAAGTTAGCCATTAAGATCTGAAAGTCAAAGTAGAAGGTAGGTATAAAATATGTTAAAAAATATATATTATAAGTTAAAGAAAATTATACATATTGAATGTTAATATAATTAATAATAATAATAATGTAAAATATAAAAATATAACATTAGAGTTAAATATTTAAAAAAAAAAGAAAAAAAATTAATAAGAATAAAAAAAATAATAAATGAAATAAAAATAATATATATATGATTATAGGAAGTAGTGATTGATAAATATAAAAAAGGTTAAGATATAAAAAGGTAATAATTATATAAAGAGGTATATAAAGATATATGTGGATATATAAATAATGATTATATAAAATGTAAAATTGTATGCTCATGTATATTTATATTCATGTATTTGTATTGTGTTTGTTATAATTCTGAAGAAGATTGCAAAAAACCATCAGTGGTGGGTTGTAATTATATGAAGCATTGTAAAAGTAATAAAGAACATAAATGATATTAATATTAATTAATATGGAGAAGGTATAAAAGTTCCTACAAAAATCAATGTCTGTATATCTATATACACACACACACACACACACAATGTCAAAAATTTATTACCAAAATGAATGTTTAAAAAGTGACCAAAAAAGAAAATTCACTATTAATATCTAGATAATTTAATCAGTTCTTCCTGGAAACTGCTCAATATATGCTTCCTGCTATTTCTCAAACAGAAGTTCTCAAAAATCATCTTACAGTTGATGTAGCAAGCTAAATGTGAGAAAAAAATTGCTAACAGCAATTGAGAAAATAGCTTTAATTTCTAATATAATTAAATAATATGAACACAATGTTCTAAAAAAATTTCAAGTATAATAAAATCAACTCATGTCTAATGATACATATATATACACTCACACAGGTAAAATATGAGGCACAATAAATAAACAAATATTAATAATAATAATGTAAATTAAGTTGTTACCTAGGCAACTGAGAATCTTAAAATAATCACTGTTGTTAGAATTTCTAACAATGATTAATGTTAAAACAAATATAAGCAAGAATTTGCCATTGTACTTAATATTATTTAACATCTCCAATTTAAATCTGATAATAAAACCATTAGTAATCAAAATAATAATAAATAATTTTTTTTTAGAGAACTACTAATATGAAAAAAAAAGGAGGGCCGGGGACCAAAGGAATTTTAAAAAAATTATAAAAGTAGAAATATTCAAAATCACAATGGGAAAAATTTCTGGATTAGAAAGAAAATTAAATAATAGTATTGTTTGCAATACGGTATTACTTAGAATATAAGATACTTTCTTCCCAAATTTTGGACCCATAAAAGAGAGTTGCATCTTGAATTCGAAACAGAAATTTTCAACGTTATTTCAGCGGATCTTTGCTTTACACTATATATGCACATAGTATTATGATCATTACCTGTGTAGAATAGCATGTTAAATCTTTTTTAATCAATATTTTTTGGATTAATTTCATAAACAGCTTTAACACTTTCTCAAACTGCTATTTTTAATATTATTTTGCTGATTTTATCATTATTTCATTAAGAAAACTCTACCGAATAACCTTTATAATTTTTTTACAACAAACAAATCAAAATAAGATAGCAGCCTGCCCTACACAAGAGAGTGCTCATCAAAATTTTGACAGATCCAATAGCTTTGTTTTGATTTTTGAAGTGAAAAGTGTTTTAGAATCTTTTAACATTATTTTGCCAATTTTGATAGTTCTGATATTTTCATTTTGATTCTTAAAGTAAAAACGTATGTTTTAGAATCTTTTTTACACATTTATTTTTTTCAGAAAATATTTGTAAAAATATAAAATATTTTAGAATGATTCAGATTTTAATAGAAAAGTGTACTAAATAAATTATAACATTCACTGCAATTTAAATGATCTGAAAATGAAGTACCCGGTGGAATAGTGAAGATGAGAACTCTAGTTCTGAAAGTGAAGATCTAGAAATTGAAAGTACCGTATAACTAAAGATGTGCAATAAATTAGGTGAGGTTATTGTATTTACAATAGTTTCCTATTTAAGTACATATATGCATCTTAAATTCAGATTATTTTTTTTCCCAATTTTAAATACTTAAAATCATACTGTATATTAAATTAAGGGACATCTTATATTTGAAATAATATGATAATAATAATAAAAGATTATAAGATAATTTGAGTAGTTAATGTTATTTGGAAATATGTATCTGATTACCATTGGCAGGTGGTTGTATGTTATTAGAGTTTATCACATCTTTTTGAAAACAAAAGTTGGTAAAAATATTTTGAGGATTTTAAATAAATATATTATTTATAATCATTTATCTTGGGGATACTACACTTTTTTACTGACAAATATGAAGTTAAAGCTGGATGTCCAAATTGTTTGAGTGCATAAAGAACTACATTACTAACTGCAATGAATATATTTTATATGTTTAATAATTGGAATTTCAAATTAATTGTATACCAAAAATAAATGTTCTGACTTTACTACCTTTCTTTAATGTATAGACCACATATTGCTATCAGGTAGGAAAGACTGAAATGGGGTGAGATTTAATGGGAACTATTGAGTGAAAATAAATAAAATTTTCAACAGAATTTTTAATTTTCTTAAGAGAAATATTATTTAAAGCGTTGGCATTATATATCATCTTTATGAGATCTTATATGGGAAAGTTACTTAAAAAAGAATGATCTGAGAATGATATCTATAAAAAAAAAAAAAAGAAGAATTAGGCAATGAAGGGAATAATTTTAGATTGGGATCAATAAAAATTCTGATGTGGAATCATGCTTCAATCAAGTGTAGGAATTCATAAACGATTGATAATTGTGAAGTGAGGTATGAAGCTATTCTCCAAGTTTATTTTTTATTATGTGAGGTATTAAGATTTTTCATTTATGGTGTATGCACATTGGTTTAATTTCAGACTCTGGTGACCTTATAATGACAAAGGGGTGAATATTTTCAACTTAAGATTTTCTAGTAGAAATTTATTTATAAAATGACCAATATTTTTGTTTTGGAAGTGATTAAATGTTTATCAAAAAATAAAATGAGCACTGCTTGAAATGAAAGGATATTTTTCTGCCTGTTTCTTGTTCATGGACAACTTGTTTCATCTGGAAATTTGCAAGAGACTGATAATGTTATATACATTTTTGTAGATCTCAAATGATAATCAAAATGTCAACTGCAAATGAAATTATTTGGAGAGTTTTATCTGTAATAACTCCCATGCTACCAACAAGTGTTCCATTATCAAAATATTTAAATTAGTCATTTACATAATATCTGCCTTACTTTAATCTCACAATGCACCCTGCTGATTAAAAATGCAATGATTCTGGCCTAAGTGGTCAAATGCAAGTTTTAAAGATTTCAATATTGAATAATCTTTTTTTTTTTTCAAACATTGATATATATATACATTACAATTAGCAGAAGAAAATAACAAAACTATTTGAATTACAATAACAAAATATAAATGCATTGTATGGTGTTTTTAAGTGCATTCTTTAGTTGATCCATGCAGACCCTGAATAGACAAATAGCTATGGATGAACCTTGAAATAGTCCCCTGGAAGGACAAAAAGAAACACAAAATTATTAAGAGTGATTCTTCAGTTTGCAAAGATTGGATGTTTATGGAGAAGTATAAGATTTTTTAAAGGTTAAAAAACAGAAGTTCCAGTTGATTAGATTAAATGCTGATTTGAAATCTAATTAAACCACAAAATAATCGTTTAATTAGAAAAGGCTTACTGTTCTATTAAAAGTTGATGAGGATGAAAGGGTGGTATAGTGCTATTATTTAACGTTCTGAAAATGTTTTGCAAAAGTCTCAAATCAATGGCCTCCAGAATAATAGTTCTCATCTTCTAGCTTCAAAGATAATTGGATTATATATTAAATTATTACTGATGTTCAATTTGTTTCATATCCATAAATAATACTGTACTATAAACTTACTGAAGTTAAGATGATACAGCTGAACATTTTTATGCTAAAGCAGTAATGAAATCTGTAGCTTGTTTAGAAATATTTGGATTAAAACATATGCTTTTAATCTAAATATTTCTAAAATTATTTACTCTTAGGTGATGAAGGCTATTTCTTTATGATATAGTTATTGACTTTGATAGGAAGTTGGGCTATTGCGTGATTCTTCAATTTTTTTTTGACTACCAGCATTGAGATCTGCTATTTCCAAATCTCACGGTATCATTTTTTTTATTAATTCCTTAACAATTTGATTTAAGGCATGAGAGGTGTAAAGTATTGGAGAGATTTTTGGATCTCAGCTTATAAGTAAAGTGATGAATTGGGTTGTAGGGAATAAAAGAACAATGTTTAAATATACGAAGACTTAAGTTTGAAATCAGCAAAGAATGAACGTTTGGACATAGATGTGTAAAAATATAATGAGGTTTGAGCAATGATCTATTTTATTTTTAATTCAAATTAGTACGATGTAAAAGACTATTTGAGTAAGTAGTTAGTTGATCTTGCAACTGTTTCATGAATGATGAGAATGTGAGTTACACTAACTTATAACTTTATAAAGGATAATGAAGTTTATTAAAGATTTTTCACGCATTAAAAATGTGATACATTGTCACAATACATATAGTTAATGTTAGACATAGCTTTGTAAGTACAACTGAAATCACAAATAGTGCAAAGGCTAGAGATTAGAGAGTGAATGTTATAAAGTGTATATGGCATATGAAGAAACTAATAATTTATTTGATATTTGTGAGAGAAAAAGGAGAAGAAATAAAAGCCTCTTACAACTCCTTCCACTGACTATTATTGGCTTATAAATTATGATGTATTGGTTATTTAAGTAATAGAATAATTTATTATGCATTCTTGTTAATTTTGAATTCTATTAAAGTACATAAATATAACCACACCATGATTTTAGGAAGTGAAATATATGATAAACTGTTAATATTTCCAACATATAATTATGAAAGAGCATTTTCTTTATGATTTTCACTATTTATGTGAGTTATATTTCATACGGACTGATGTGATTATTAAAATTGTTCTCTGTTATCAGATGGTAAGACACTCAAATTTGTAATACTAAAATTTCATAGGAAAAAAGGTAGGCTGTTTATTTATTTGGAATGAAAAATTGAGAGTGCGAATTTATAGGACTATATTAATCTGGCAATTTTAGTTATTAGAGTAGGGCAGTTTGATACCAATTTTTATTTAAGATAATATCATGTGATATCTGAGATGAAGTAATGCTATGTGGAAATGATTTGTGGAAATGGTTTGTCAGTTATCAAGTTAGGCCATTTAAATTGAGTTTGGTGAAAAAGATCAATTGTGATAATGTGACAATTATATTAATCCATTCTGTTGCATTGTTGTGTTGCTAAGTATTATAAGTCCATGATTTTACTAAAGAAAAAGGGATCTTACCCATTATAATAATCAATACAATTAATTGATATACTGTGAAGACATTTACTCTAACATTATGCCCTTTTTAAAACTTTCGTGTTAATTTTTAACAAATGGATGCTGTATTGAATGTTCTGTCTGTTCATTGTCTACATAAAGAAGTTAGTATAGTTAGCAACTTTCTGTTGTAATTAAAATGAAATCATTGAAGAATCATGATTTATAATAATTGCACACTTTTGTTAAGTAGTATATTTTAAACATTAAATAAATTTGTGTGTGTCTATGGTTAAATTTTTCTGTTCCTCTGCATTAAGTTCAATGGAGACCAAATTGTCCTAAAAGAAAATACAGCAAGGTAACATTTATATAATGTTTCATCATAATTGTCTACTGATCTGCTTTATCTATATAATGAATTAAATTAAAAATGGAAGATGACAGAGGCACTGGTAGAATACCCCCCCCCCCAAAGAATTGATCTTAAAATAAGTTTAGATATTTTAATTTTCTTAAATGCATCTTTGAGAAAAGTGATGATGAAATCTAACATTGCTATTAGTATAGGGGGAATATTTGACAAAATGTGATTGGTTGTTTTTTATAGGTGTAATTGTGTGCTGTATGGAATTTCACATGATTGTTTCTTTGCTAAAATATGAACAGTTCTCTGATTTAGGCTGCAGATAAGCTGCAACAGAAAATAAACAAAATTACTTTAGAAAGTGCAAAAAAAAAAAAAAGAACAGTGTATTTTATTATATCATATGGAATTGAGCAATTAAAAGAGAAGACATTAATTCATACATAACTATTGAGATAAATCTTAGCAAGAAAGTAAATATAAGAAAGTACTTTAAAAGATCTGTTTAAAAAATTGAATGTATGGACTGTTGTAATATGGAGTAAAAAATAATTAACAGACAGCAAAGGCAATAATCGATAAAATGGCAAAAAAAAAAAACTGTACAAGAAAATAATGTCAACCAAAATTTCTATATCTTAAATTATTGTTCACATTTTGTTAGTGCAGTAATAATGGAGGAATATTTTAATAATCTAATCTGTTGTAAGATTTTTGGTTTTTATAAGGACTCTTTGAAATTCAATTATTAAACTATGCATATTATTGAGTGTTAGATTAATGACACTTTTTAAGATTGTGGCATGATCTTCAGGTACAATTAAAAAGCAGTCATTGTCTACTCTAGGTTCTTTCTTTCACATCCTTTGTTTTATTTTATGGTTGTTAATCATTCATGTTTGCACAGAAATTGGTCATGCGATCACATCTCAGCACTAATGAGATGATGAGATTATAGTTTGTGCAATCACATTTTCACTGGGTATACATTCTGATTCTAATCTTTTTCCTTTTTTTGTATCCAACTATGTAAGTTAGTTTAATTTTTTGTTGCTTTGGCATCTCTTAGTTTTTGAAATAGAATAAATATATTTGCTTATTAGCAGCTGCTTATAATTAGCAGTTAATATATATTACATATTGAGACAATATATCCAAATATTGTGTGTAACATTAAAAAAAATATTTACAATAATAATGATGGAAAAAACAGCTAATTAAAACTAGCAGGATCAGAAATTACAAAGAAATACACAAAAATAATAAGAAAAATGTAGTAACAGATTGTATTTGAAAAAAAAAAAAAGTTCATTAAATATTCTACAAAATTATCAATTATTAAACATTTTAGGATTTGGTTATTCTGAAAGTATATGTTATCATTATGCTTTGGATTTGTGGATTATGAAAAGGCACTTGATTATATAAACATTTCTTCAGTGATTAAACTATGGGTTCATCAAGGTATAGACTCAGGATATTATCATAATCTGAAGAATATTTATAAAAATACAACAGCAACAATTAGATTACATGATACTAAGACAATTAATATTGAGATGGGTGTAAGACAGGGTGACTCAATATCTCCAAAAATTTTTACAGCAGTGCTGCAAGAAGTATCTTGTAAATTAAAATGAAAGCTAAAGAAGTAAAAGTAAATGGAGATTATTTAAAATCAGTTAGATTTTGCAGATGCTGTAGTTGTTTTTGAAAAAAATACTTCAGAGCTTCAGGAAATATTGCAAGAGTTATCAGATGAAAGTAAGAAAGTAGGATTAAGGGTAAATGTTAAAAAGACTAAAGTAATGTTTATGGATTTTTGCTAAAGAAGAAAGTAAAGATTATGATGAATTAGAAGAAGTTAACAACTACATATATCTTGATCAGATTATTACTATAGATGGAAAAATAATGGATGAAATTAATCATAGAATTAAACTTGGATGGAATGCTTTTGGTAGAAATAACTTAATAATAAAAGGAAATATGTCTATGTTTTGAAAAGATAGGTTTTTAATAAATATGTTTGGCCAGTTCTTACTTATGGATCTGAGACTTGGACACTTAATAGAAGAGCAATACAGAGACTTCTGACCACTCAAAGAAGGATGGAGAGATGCATATGCATATTAGGAGTAACAAGAAGAGATCGAAAATGCAATACATGGATAAGAGAACAAACAGGTGTTACTGATATCATTGAAAGAATTAAAATACTGAAGTGGAGTTATGCTGGACATATTGCTAAAAAAGATTATAATAGATGGACAATTGAAATCTTAAACCGGATTCGAAGAGTTTGTAAAAAAGACCCAGAAAGAGCCCACATATAAGATGGATGGATGAAATAAGAAAGTGTGCACGGGTGATGTGGAGAAGAGACACTAGAGATCAGAGAAGATAGATTGAACTTGGAGAGATCTTCATCATGCAGTGGATTAATAATGGTGGTTGATAATGAGGTTATTAACAATAAAGCCTGCTTTCAAAAAACAAAAATGTAATTAATGATTCAAGTACATAAAAAATAATCTACTTGAAAAACATATTGTAAATTGATAAAAAATATATCTTAATCATGATTAGTCATTTGTTTTCCATCAGTGCATCTGAACTTTCACTGCATCATTTTCAGGCAAGATAGAGACAAGTGTCTATCCACTTTTTTTAATATCTCGTAGGGAGGTGTACAATCATTACACGATAATATACATTGTAATGTTTTGACTTTGACAGTGCTACATTTATCTTTAACTCAATCCTATAACAGCCATTCATCAACCCAACATCCTACTCTATAGATACATCAGGAACATATGCTTGTCAAGTAAGTCATAAAGCATGTTGCAATTTAACTTCAAGCACACATTATTTTTAGATACTTAAACTTAATTATATATATTTAAATAGATTTTAAACTTCTATTCCATCACACATTATTGAAACATATTTGACAACCCCCAAGATGTGCATTTCCTGCTGAACTAGCACTCATCGGTTGGCTCAGATCGCTATCTCTTACATATATTTTCATCACTGGTTCAGTATATATATAGAAAACAAATTGACAGGTATTTTCTGCAGGCACAACCATTTAACAGAAATTTATTAATAAAGGCAGTTTTACTTCTTGTTATTATGTAAACAAACACATACTTATAAATTAAGTTTAATGGAGAAGATATAATTTAATTAATAGATACAGATAGGTTTAACGTTTTCGAGGATCCATGCATCATAATCATAGCCATAATACTTTTACTTAATGAATAATATATCTGCAGTGTCACAGAGGTATCAACCCTTGATTTTCTTGCCCATGTTGACAGTTATGATATCTTTTACTATATCACTCTCAAACAAGGTAGGTCTAGTTTACTTTTAATATCTTGTGGATGTTGACCAATCATTGCACTGTAATATCTATAAGTCATTTATTTTTATCAATGCATCTCAATTTTCACTACATCACTCTCAGGCAAGATGGGGACAAGTTTCTATCCACTTTTTTTAATACCTTGTGGACAAAGATACTATCATTGCACAATAATATGCATCGTAAGTTTTTGATTGCATCAGTGTGTCATTCACATTTAGCTCAACCTCTCACACTATGGATACATTAGGAACGCACACTTTTTCAAGTAAGCCATATAGCACATTACAATTATTTTTACATACTTAAACATGACATCATATGATTATTTAACTATACACTCTTTTCATGTCCTAATGAAAGACTCCAAAAACTTGAGCTGAGACAAGCCATCATGAAAAGGTATTTTTAAACTAAATATATATATTGTAATTTAATAGCATTGAGTTAATTTTTGGCGACTTCTCGCCAGAACCATAGTGCAAAATTAATTAACTAACAATGGTGAGATATGTTTGGTTTAAAAATATGTTTTCATAGTGGCTTGACTCGGCTCAAATTATTGGAGATTTCACATATATATATATGCTTAAATAGATGTGTAACTTCTATCAGACATTATTAAAGCATATGATCCAAGACATGAGAAAAAGATAAATACCCAAGATATGCACTAAGTGCTGAACAACTTCCACACCCACAAATTCATATATAATTTTAAACCGTGTAAACATTTATGGTCATTATATATTATACAATCAAATAATTAAAAATAAATGATTATAGTTTTATAAACAAAGTTATACACTAAAATTAATAGCATTTCATCAGAAAAAAAAACATATTTCCACACAATTTGATCAATAAATTGATATGAAAAATATAAAATTAAAAATATTTAATATAAAAGAATACTTACAGAAGAATATAATGATGATGATGTAGATACTAGAGATAATGATGAACCATGGGCTGTATATAAAAAAAAATGCATTTAATTGTTTACATTTGTATATATAAAAAAGATTATAATCTTTTAATAAAATAAAAGACTATAAAAAACAATTGTAATAAATCTTTACCAAAGTAATTAAATATATAACTAATTCAATGTCATTATTTAAAGCATTAAGACGATTATTGAAATTAAGTTTTCATTATATATTTATTATTAAATATTATTTTTTTATACATTACTATTTATTATACACTTTACAGAAGTATTAAGAAAATCTATATACAGTGATTATTTGGTCAAAAATAAATCGATTAGGTTGTAGCCGACATTAAAATACATGCATGTATTTAGCGGTAATCTGTTCCAGATCCACGGCCTAAACCAAAATTACTATCAATACAACCATTTAAACAAGAAAAATAAAATAAAACACATAAAATTAACACATATGTACTATATACTTAGATTCTAAAATGTAATCAAAACTTCATATGCTAACAAACATTCACAGATCACTGATTTGAGAAATTTCATTATTTTCGCAAGACAGTGATTAGCATCAGACCTATTTGTGATACCAATCTCATTTTACAATCCAGTTTTTCTTCTTCTAAGGATGATGAAGTACAATCTACTGACAATAAAGTCTGGAAAAAAGCACTATACTAGGAATTCTTTGACAACAGATTGACCTTTTAACAAATTACCTCATTGATGCTACCATTTTCCATTTGCTTTTGATTAATTAACATTACAAAAAATTTCCACTGGATCTGTGATGTTACAATGTAAACTGCTCGACCTGAAAATCTCTTTTACTAGACGTAGTAATTTTAACACTTGTTTGAACCAAAAGTAATATTTGATTGCCTTGATAGCAAATAATCACTTTACTGTGAGGATGCAGGTGATAATTATTTTTTCTATTAATGATAGCCGACATATTTTTTGACACAATGGGCACTGTAGGCCCAATATCCAGTTCCATTGTCATTAGCATATTGATAATAAAAATTTTGCATTTGAAAGCCGAATTAATACCTCTCACATTATTTATAAAGGCATTGATCTAGTTGATTTTACATTACCTTTTGGCTTTTTTCTGAATGACTTGATTTTTTCCTTTTAAAAAAAAAGCAGCTTATATGTGTCTGACCCACGGTATCTATACACTGTATTCCAATATAGACAGTATGTGTTTGCATTTAGGTTTATCACATCCATAATCAATTAACAATATTATAATCAATAGTAAATCTCATAAGTTTCTTCTGATCGAGAAAATCTTTAAACAATATGACTTTCTGATCTACAGCTTTAATGCTGGGAGGACATCCATTTAATAGAGCAGTCTATATCACTGTGGACTCAGAATAATCTACAAGACCGAATTCAAACATGATATCAGGGTTAATCAACAGCCTGATTCTAGGGTCATAGTTCATTTCATAAATAAAACAGTCTCTCAGAGCTTAATTAAAAAATTCCCAAATTCGTAGCTAAATCAAGTTTCTTGAACTTAGCAGCAAAATTTCTCGCTTTCTCCCCATCCCAGAAAAAATTTAATAGTACAGATAGGGCTCTGTAAAAAACCAATCTCAGCCAAAAATACAAGAGTGGCTTGGACATGTAATAAGTCTGAGGATCACAGATAACCACAAATATGGTTAATTTTAAGCCAGGCTTTTTAATTTGATTAGCTTACATATATAAAAATACTCAATCAAGATACGTTGGCCAATTTTCAAGATAGGCTAGATCAAACTTTTCTAATAAGCTAATTTTGGGCATTTTGATTTTTCTTTCTGCGGTGGGAGAAAAAGACTTTTCTTTATAATTAATGAGTAATCATTTACGTTTGAATCTTTAATGCCTGGATTAAAAACATTATTGTGTTTTCATTTTGGATTCATAATTTTATAGTTAAGTAAAAAGTAAAGATTCGCAGATCTAAGTGCAATGCTCCCAGATCTTAAGCTCCTCATTGATGAAGGCCACAAGCTAGAAACTAGACTGGGATATTAGAAGAATATGCACTACATAGGGATTTTGATGCCCAAACCTTTTAACATCCAATAATGACTATGGCTTACAATGGGTGGCACTATTGTATGGAGAGAATTACTGTTTAACAGTTTACATAAGGACAAAAAATAATGATCCCATGATATTTTAATGGTTTAATACTGATATTGGCTAAAGGAGGATGGTAATAAGACATCAAAATGTATAGATACTGAACTGGATTCAGATTTGTAGACTATACAAGCGAATGAGCTTGGATTGAAAATATGATTGTGTTTTTGTTTTGGATTCATAGCTTTACAGTTAACTAAAAAGATAAAAAATAGCTGCGGAGGGATCCAGATACGATACCATGCTGATGAAGTCTTAAAAAAAACCAGCTTTGCCAAAGTAATGTTGTAAAAGCTGAAACATACTGATACATTGCTGAGATGTCAGCAAGTGAAGAATGGCAATTATTATATAAAATATCTCATAAAGATGATAAGTATCAGATTGTATTCATTTGAACTATCCATGATGTAATGATCAAGTAATAAGAGAGCATCCTAATATTGCCCTGTAATGTAATAAAATTCTAAAAGTAAGACCACTTTTAATAAAATATTTGCTGTCATCCACAACATCCATCTACCAGAAGCTAATCTGCTAAAAATAATATGATTTTTAAAAAAAAATGTACGTGTAGGATACCAGAAACGAGAGTAACATCAGATCTCTGACCAGATGGCATTGAAGCTATGCAAAATTAATCCAGCCTTAGCTATTCAATCTTCCAGAGCATATGAATTAAAACTGGACCAAGAAGCTAACAAAAGTGAAGGATTTTAGTTCAAAGTTAGATGAAATCCTTTAAGAGTTTATCATAATTATTCCATTTTCTAATACTTCTGAACCAGGAGCTCGAAGAAAAAATCCTGAAGAATGCAAATGTGATTGCAAAATAATTAAGACTTTTTTCCATATTATTATTATTAGACCTAAACATTATTATTAGACCTAAATTATAAAATATTATCACTAAAAATAACAAAATATATAAAATATTATAATTAACTAAGGTCGAGAGTCAAATAATTTTTTTTATTTTTATGTATTTTTTTTTTTAATTAAATTTTTTTAATATGGCATGGGTTAGACCCAGGCTTCTTAAACTTTTTTATATAGCGACCCCCTTCAAGCTTAGGAAATTTTAAACGACCCCCTCCTCCATATAATGAAATATATATTAACCGTAGATGTAATATCGCACTATTTTACAATGTAAATAAAATAAGGATTAAAGAATACGTACCCATTCATTTCACATATATATAATTGGAAACGTTGACGGGATATCGGTCGTAATAAAACACAATAAATAGAATGACATAAAACTATATATAAATTTATTCAATAGAAAAAATAAACTTTTGTAACAATTTTTTTATAAGAAAACATAAAACTATATCTATATATTCAATAGAAAAAATAAACTTTTGTAACAATTTTTTTAATAAAAGCATATTATTAACATCAAACAATATTAATGTGACGGATGTGATTGTTTATTTTTACACAAATAATTAAATCCAGGCTCAATTTGAGTTAGTGCAGATCGTAATAAATTTTCAACATTTATTAAAGTTGAACGGTATTTTGATTTTATGTAAGTTAATGTGGAAAAGGCTGATTCACATAAATATGTTGTACAAAATGGCAGTAATTTGTTCATTGCCATTTCCGATAGTAGGGGATATTCTGATTTGATTTCTATCCAAAATTCATGCACAGGCACTTGAGAAAATCTGAGTCGCAAGGTAGTATCACTTGTTAATTCGGCAAATTCTTCTTGTGCTTTTAAGTTTAAAAAATTAATTTCTTCCATTTCAATTGAAAATGGATTGCAAATCCATTGTTGTGTATCGATATCATTGGGAAAATACCTATGCATGTAAACTTCCATATCCTTCAAATGATTAACTATAATTTTTGTTATAGGAGTATCTTTTTTTGAAATATTGTTACTAATTATATACTCGTCAGTAAATGGAAACATTTCGAGCGATCCACTTTCCACTCTGTTCTTCCATATAAGAATTTTTTTAACAAAGGCCTCAAGTTTATTTTTTAACATAAACATATTAACGCAGACTCCCTGCATTGATAAATTCATATCATTGATTTTATCAAAAATATCTGCCAAATAGCATAGCTTGAGAAGCCATAAATTATCGTGAAAATAATCGGCCAAATTAGAATTTTGCTCTGTTAGAAATATAAGAACTTCATCTTTTAAAGTTAATAATCGTTTCAAACTTCGACCTCTTGATAGCCACCTAACTTCAGCATGTAGCAATAAACTTGTATAATCCGAATCCATATCAATGCACAAATTTTTAAACAATCGACTATTAAGTGCTCGACTTTTAATAAAGTTGATGATTTTGACTGCATCAAAAAACACAGTGTTTAATTCTGGTGCAATTTTTTTAACAACAAGTGCCTCTCGGTGAATCATACAATGTGTAAATGTAATATGATCATTTCCAGCTTGTCCGGTCATTGCTGCAGCACCATCCGTGCACACACCAACACAATTTTTCCAATTTAATCCTTCTTTTTCAAAAAACTCATTTACTTTTTTATATATATCTTTTCCACGAGTATGACCTTCCAGAGGACGACAAAACAGTATATCTTCATGAATGCTTCCCTCATAAATATATCTTACAAAAAGTAACAACTGTGCCATTTTTGAAATGTCTGTTGACTCGTCCAGTTGTATTGCAAACTTTGAGCTGTCTTTAAGCCTCATAAGAAGCTGTTGAAATTGATCATTGCTAATGTCTGAAATTCTTTTGGACACAGTGTCATTTGATAATGGAATTTTACTAATTTCAGCAGCATACTGTTTTCCATGAACAATTTCAGACATTCTTATAGCTGCAGGTAGTAAAAGTTGCTCTCCAATAGTAAAAGGCTTTTTCGTTTTTGCTATCAAATACGAAACTTCATACGATGCCAATAGATATTTATCATTCAAAGTAATATACTTCTCCAAAGTGTTCTTTTCTTTATTTGATGTTTGCAAAAGACGCTCAAAATATTCTATTGGCTTTTTTGATAACGTTGCATGTTTAGTATTCAAATGTCGTTGCAGTTTTGACGGTTTCATGCTTTCTGCAGCCAAAACTTCTTTGCAAATTAAGCACACTGGTTGTTCTTCATTGTTGTGAGAAGAGCATGTGAAGCCATACTGCAAATATGATTCGTCATATTTTCTTTTTTTTGTTTTGCTAGAAGTCGGATTTGAAGCACTGCAACTTGGTTGTGACGGCATGGCAGACTTATTAGTTGGAATTTTAATTAGCCATTTATCCATGATGGTTAAATAATAATAAATAATTAAACAAAATGTAGTTGAACTTTAACGTAATAATTAAAAACACCAACTGAAAATTACACAGTAAATACACACATGTCACTACGAAGACAAAGCTGAGTCCAAACTGAAGTACAAACAGAAAAATAACTACACTCGAATCTTTACCAGTGCAATGACAACAAACTACGATCAGATCAACCCCGACGCATGGCGTGTTCAAAGTGTGCAGCGCACAAAGGCACCGTATCACAAAGACGCCGAAAAAGAAGCTTTCATTTAATTTTTTTTATTATTATTTTATAAAAATAATATGCCGATTCGCCTAGCCTAGCTTGATTATGCTTCCATATTGTATGTGTAAGCTGTAAGGCGACGCGGCGTCTGGGTACTTATAATCACTAAGTTATCTTGCAAACACTGACGCCGGCAGCCAGACATCAATGTCGAACGTTCAGTTGAAAATCGAGGAGCGCGTTGTATTTATTATTTTAAATGCTACTTCCATATTTTCATTTATAGGCCCTACATAACAGTTTTGCATTGCCACTTTTTTCAAAAAATAGTTATAATAAAACTACAATAGTATTTTGTATGATTTTTATTTGTATTTATATTTGTACGTAGTGTGTATACTAATTTTAAAATTTTATTTATAATGATTGAAAAGTATCAGATCTTTGCGACCCCCTTTCAGTAGTCTCGCGACCCCCCTGGGGGTCGCGACCCACAGTTTAAGAAGCCAGGGGTTAGACTATCCTTGGTGTCAGGATGCTAGTTTAGTTGATTCAAATATAGCCAATTACTGTCATAAAAGGGGGAAGCTATACAGAAACCCTGACTGATAGATACATTGATTTCCTTTAGGGAATAATGATTATATTGTAAAAGATTTATGTAAATATTCAGAAGAGATCAAATTATGATAGTACAATAAATTTAGTTTGTTAATTTATTACAAATAGCCTCTAGTCCTTATTCCATAATGTTCTTGCACAACGTCTATATAGTAGCAATATAGAGATAGGTATTAGTTTTTTTTATATTTTATTTGATTGAAGATAAACAATTAACATAAATGCAATTTATCCACTGTACTTTAAACACTTTTGAGCAAAAACCTTTTATTTTTACATAATAAAAATAAAATTATTAAGTATTTTATTAAGGTGGAGCTAATAAAACTAAAGTTTAATTTTATAGGAAATAGAAATAATTAGGAGATTATTTAAAAAAAAATAAAAATGAATAATATTTTTAAAATTAAAAGTTGTTCATGTATATATACAGTTAGGATTACACATGGATAATTTATATTTATTTTACATTTATAATGTATATTTTATTTTGTATAAACTGGATTATTTTATTTGGGTTTGATTATATTTATTTTATTTTTATTATGTTTTGTTATATTTTACAGTTTATTTTACTGTTTACAATTTTTAGCTCTGAAGAAGACTGCAGAACAGTCGAAACATAATTGTGTATGCATATATGTACAATAAAATGTTTTTGCTAAAAAGTGTTTAAAGTACAGTGGATAAATTGCATTTACATAAGATATTACATTCCAATATCAGCCTTTCAAGCTAATTGAGCACGCGCCGACGTCATTCAGCCAAAAAACATCGTAAATAAGTAATTTAAAGTGTGAATCTACTCACGCTCTCTTTAACAGTTCTTCAGATTTGCTCATATAAAAGAATTTAAGTCGTAGGAATAAGAGGGATTCTTTTTATTCCTGCATAAATACTATATCTTGGATTGAAGAGGAGAGTATTCATTTATTTAACACTCAAAAGGCGCGTGCTCAATTAGCTTGAAAGGCTGATATTGGAATGAAATATAATTGCAAGCACGGCGCTAGATAAAATATTTGCTTATTTACTCATAAGATATTACAGCAAAATAAAGGAAATGGTAAATTTGGTAATATTTCTGATAAACAATTAATCATATTCATTGTATCAATAGAAATGATTGACTTTGTAAATTATTATCATGTTTAACTGATGAAAAAATTGAGAGACTTAGCATAAAAAATGCCCATTGTAATGTTGCTCATCATTATAAAGATGCTGCTCTAGTGAACTTATTATAAATAAAAAGTATCTACGTGACTGGTGATAGTGTTGAGAATAAATAAATTTAAGGAAACCCAGTCTGATCATCATGTGTGGTTAAAATGTTCCAACTAAATATATCCAGCATGATCAATCCAAACACCCATTAACCCCAGCATATAAATGTCATAGATTATAGAAAGTCTACAGGATTACATGAATTCCATTACATTTGTTGCCTTCAACCTGATCTTTGGTAAAATAACCCTATATATTTGGTTATAGTTGATAGAGTAAATGTAATGAATTTAATTGCTACAGAATATAATTAAGATAGGGAATAATTTGTTGCTCTAATTGTAGTAATAAAATATATAGGGAGAAATGCAAGAACAGAGAAGAGGCTACTTTTGTTTAAAAATAAATATATAAAATAATAATAACAGTGAAAGGAGAAGGACAATGGTAAATATAAGTAGAGAGGATTGATTTGACCAATTACAAAAATATTTTATAAAAAAAATAATATACAGAATAATATGATTATGAGATCAAAAGCTAAAATGCAAGCCAAAAAAGAAATAAAAAATATTTCTACTTGACATCAAATTTAAAAAAATATATAGAAAAATATTGAAAAAAAAGTCTAGTCACACATGTATAATGATAAATTTGTTCGGCAAACTAAAAAGCCATATGGAAAATAAGTTATAAAAATGGGAAGTTTAATTATTGAAATAAAAGATTTCAAAAGTCAAAGAGACGGTTTAACTGTAGATACTAAAAGTCAAAATAGAAGGTTCAAGTGTAGATGCCAAAAGTCAAATAGAAAGTTTAACTGTAGAAGAAGCCAGATAGAAAGTTTAGCTACAGATATCAAAAGCCACGTAGAAAAAGCTTATCTTAAGATAGAAAAAAAAAAACAAATAGAAAAATTACATATAGAAATTAAAAATAGTTAGGATCAATTGAGGGAAGAAATTATTAAGAGGCTGGAAAAAGGACTATTATATTTAGAAAATAAGCTATGTTACAAATTTCATAAAAATAAAGAAAAACAAGTAAAAAAAAAAATAGAGACTTTGAGAAGTGAACTAACAAAGCACTGGCACAAGTTTGTGAAAAAATGAATAGTTTGGCTCAGCACATTGAAAAAATCAAAATAAAGATGTGAAGGCCAGAACGAACATAGTGGAAGATGATGAGGTCAATCTAGACAATAAAGGCGGAGCAAAAAAAAATGGGGATAATGTAAAAAATAATTTTCAAAGAAAAATATTAATAGAAATACACATGAGGTAGAGCAAGAAAGGGTTAACTTGGATGCAAACAATCTTCACGATCCATCAAGTATAGTTAACTAATTCTTAACGATAAGAATGTTTTCAGGGTATGCCGGTGAAGCTCCACTTGAGTATCCCAGCAGTATAGAGATATTTTAGCACTTAACTGAAGAGATAAAATAACCATAGCATGTAGTCATTTATAAAATGTATCCCAAGCCTGGTGGGATTCTTTATTTAAGAAGAAGCCTTAGCGCTTTAATGAATTTAAGCAGGCTATATTAATCTGTTACTAGAGCAAAGATTATCAAAATGGTATTAAACATCAATTATCACAAAAAGATGCGATTTGCAGATGTATACACTTAGAACAAGTGGCAAAGCTAAAGTTTTTGATAGATGACCCACTATCCGAAAATCAAATCATTACAACAGGGAGACATATCCTTTCAAGTCATATAGAGCAAATGATTATTGGAAAGGATAGGAAAACCGTAAAACAGATAGCTGAATTGTTAAATAGGTTTTATCGCAATAAGCCTGCAAATGAGAAAGATGGTTTAAACTCCAGCTGAAAGAAATATATAGAAAAAAAAAAAGAACCACACATAAATAATATGGGATAAAAGATCAACATGGGGAAACAAATGAAAAAGAAAATTTACTGGCAGCTCTGACAGGAAAAGAATCATTCAATGACTCAGAAATAGATCTAACCTGAACACAGACAAAAATTCTAGCAATAAATGTAATTCAGTTATCTTGATCTAGTAGGACTGCAGTAAAAAATTTAGAAAACCATCAAAATTAAAAAAAGGGAATTGGGACTCAATAAGTTTTTCCTCATCATGGGGTCCAAAGATGATACAGAGGAATATCATATTAAAAAATAAAAATATCTACAATGTGGCAAATTTGACGTGGTTGGAAAGAGGATGAGCTTCAACTTCCACCCCAGAAACTGACCAAAAACAAAAATTAATATTAAAAGAAGTCATAGTGAGAAGTGTTATTAGACTGAAACAGTCAAATATCAGTAATGTTGGAGGAAGTATATGTGCAAATTATTCAGCTCAACTTTCATATTAGAACATTCCCATTAAAAAGTGGTGCAGATCACTTTGGCAAATGACAAAAAAGTTAAAGTGGCCAAGTGTCAGCCCAGATAAGGATAAGAAAAAAAGTCGCTATCAATTCTTAATGAACTTATTCATGAAATTATCCTCAGATCTGATTTTATGCATAGGGCAAGATGCTTCCTATATTATCATAATCAATGATGATATAATATCATTCTTGGCTAAAAGGTAGTATCAATGGCCAGAAATCCAATTAAAATTCCAATAATCTCCACTTATTAATAATGAATATCAAGATCAGTCTGAACAATTATTTCACAACTAACACATCCAGAATAATAAAAACTGTGAAAGTATGATCTAAGTGTTCATTGATAACCCTATTGTGGTAGTGAAAAAAAAAGATGAATTCATTCTTTTGTGCTTAGATGCACACAATTAAACAAGATTATACTACCAAATCGCAAAATTCACTGATCTATTTATGAAGTATTAAATTTCTCAACATTTCATTTGACTGCCGATTACTGACAGATAAAACTACATTCTGCCAACTGGGGATATACTTCTTTTAGATATAAGGTGTACTCTTATCATATTAACCTAATCCTTTTCGACCTTAAAAATAGGTGTGCAGGAATACTGCAATATCCCAATCAAATACTACCTGATAATGTAGTAATAACATTAGATGATATGGTAGAGCATTTCAGATATTTGGAATTGCTTTTCCTGGGTTTTAGAAAAAGGAAATTGAAAAAAGTAAAAGTCCAAGTACTATAAACCAGAAGGGAATTAAAGTTTTTAAGCTACTTAATTGGGAAAAGCGTTCGACCCCATCATGAAAAGATATAGCCAATTCATGATTTCGCTATCCAGAAAACTAAAAAGAATATAAAGTCATTTCTAGTATTATATAATGTCTACATAGTCAAAATGAAGCCACTATTACAGTTATTAAAGAAAGACATGGACATCTCAAAACATTAAAAATTTTTCAAATTGTAAAAATAAATTTCTAAACAAAATTACGCTATCATACTCTGACTTTAAAAAACTCTTTTAAGTACAGACTGATAATAGCGATTACAAACTAGAACCTATATTATTCCAAATGCAGAAACATGACCAATTGAAAGTTAACTAATAGAAACCAGTCCCCTATCTTGTAGGAGAATGGTGTTATGAAAATTACACTACAAAAATATTATTCACAGTTTTGTCAGCTTTCCTTTCTTGGATTAAATCACCGTTTTATGATACTTTTTTAAATTTTATTATTCTTGAGTATATATTTCTAGGAATGATTTAATCATATAGTTAAAAAATCAATATTAATAATACATATTTTTATATGCATTTACCGATGTATATAAAATAATTTTTTTGCGTGATGTAAATAGGGTATTTTTTCTCCCATTTGATATAAATTTTTGAAGGACAAAATTACAGTACTATTTGCTTCAAATCTGTTGTTATTGACACACTATAATAGGATTTATTAGGAAACAGAAATAGTTAAAAAAATTAAACTGTAAAATTATTTATAATTAATTACTGCTAAAAATATTGTACATTAATTCCTGATTATTAAAATTGTAATTTCATATAGTCAGATGTTATGTTCTTTCAATTATCACATGATCACCATTTCATACGCTTACACATGCTGTTAATAAGAATATGTGATGTGATGCATTGTGACTTTTTTGGAGTCAGGAATCTCTCAGCCACTATGCCCAGAAAAACCTGTTAGCCACTTTACCTTCATTTTCCATTCCCCACCCTAAGTATTTCCCATATTCTTCTCTATCCTGCTCCATCCCATTTCCACAACATAATCTTTATCAACTCCATAGTCTTTATATCTAAATCCCCCTTATCTTTTCCCAAATCCAGCAAAAAATCCAAGAATGCACTTTCTGTATAATCACTTTGTTTATATTTATTCTTCCACAACTTCATTATTTATACCTTTTCTGCTAGCAGGCATTTACATTCAATTAACAGATGCCTAATAATTTCTATGCATTCCTTACACAACTTGCAGACTAAATCACCCACATTTTTCCATTTACGTGTATATTCCCTTGTAGCTAAAGATCCTGTTTGAGCCTTAACCAGTAAACTACTTTCCTTGCTATTATCATAAATTAATTCGCATCCAATATTCAGTTTACTTCTATAAATATTTAAACTCATTTTACTCTCCATACTAGTTCTCCATCTCCCTATTCTTTATTAATGCACATTTATTCTTCTACCACCTTCCTTACCACTATAACACTCTAAACAATTCTCATAACACAATCATCCCACCTTTTGTATAAATATACTGAGGATAAATTCTTTACCCAAATCTTCTGCATACCATACTGCCTTTCTCACCCATCTTGTTGCCTGCCCTTTTAATCATAACCCAATTAAATACTCTTTTGACTATTCTCTTATTATCCGTAAACTAACAAACTCTCCATACAGTAGTGCCACCTAGGTGCAATGCAAATCCAAGGCTCATCACTGATTAAACCCAAAAGCTAGAAACTAGTCTGGGGATGTTGGATGAGTAGACATATTAGATAAGGATTTTATGCACAAACATTCTTGCCTCCATTGATTATGAAAGCTTGCACTAGATGGCTCTATGGTATAAAGAGCTTGGTACTCTTACTTAGTCCTCTCAATTATATTTGGCATTTTCAATTACTTTTATCACTGAACAACAACATATCAAAAGGACTTTCAAATATCAATGGAAGAGGGAAAAAAGTAATATCTTTACATAGAAGCACACATTTACGATACCTAAAATGGTAAAGTTTGCATTTGCTATGTAAGTAGATTCATTTTCACAAGACATTTGAATAATTGAAGCTCCCTTCATTTTCCTAAAGTGTCGCCACTTACTTAAAATACTCTCCAACAGAGTTTAGATAAGCAGCCCAATATGTACAGATAATTGTCTAATGATTCTAAATTAACCTTTGGTATATATAAATATCAAAAATATTAGCAATTATAGGTAATTTAATTTCATAATATTCACTTTCTGGTGTATTCTTGAAAAAGCTTTTCAGTAGGTTTAACTCTTTTAGAAAAACTATACATACTTATTCATAGCTTATTAAAATTGCTGCAAACATAAATATTTAATAGTAATAGACATGCCTAAATGTTTGATAATAAATTTATCACCAAAAAAAAAAGAAGACAATTTATGGTTATAAAAAAAAAAAAAAAATTAAAGAATTTTTGTAAAAAAAAACACTGTATTTAATTATTAGTAAGTTTAACTTAAAATTTTTATAGAAAAATATGATATTTCATTTTTAGTAAAAAATACAAACTTATTTAATAGCACACAGGTTAGTATATTCACGTTTCGAGAGGTATTACACTCCTCTTTTCTTCAGGTGTTGCTGGCCTGATCAGTGAAAGCACTAGCTTGGGAATCGAACCCGGACTATTAGATTCTTGAATATTAAATTTTACTGTAAAGCTCTAACCTCATCTCTTCTTCAGGTGTCACTGGCCTGACCAGTGACAACACTAGCAATGGGAATCGAATCGGGACCCTTAGGTGATGCTCAGTTGATTAGAGCTTTACCTGCTGAAGAAGAGAGGCAAATAATATTTTTCAAAATGTTGTGCATATACAAACGTGTGCTATTACTGACTTATTTCTATGATATATAAAGCGATTCCTTCTGATTAATTATATGTATTCTTGAAGCAAAACTTAATTTGAAACCGTTTAATAAAATATCCTATTTTAAACATTGTGTTGCAATTAGTAGAGTTTAAAATAAATTTAAATGATAAAAGAAATGGATGTCGTAATTAAAAGTAATGAAAAGAATGCAGTTTTTTTAAAAAATGATAATGCTGATATTTTCTCTTTTGTGAGTCCTATATAATTTCCAGGGTCAGTTTCTCTATCTTTTCAATAACTTCTTATTGATTTAATAATATCGAATTTGTTTTTGTTCTTAACTGTTTCACAAGTATTATTTACTATTTTCCTGAAATTATTTCCTTCAAAGAGAAATCCTGTAGTTGATATCTGTTCATTGCTATTAACTTATTCAAATATACTTTTTAATATATTTATGTAAGCTTCAAATCGGTGTGCTGAAATTAACGTTTCTTATACAATCATAACTCTGCCAAAACTGTAACTAAAATTTCACTTCCAACAATAATTTATTTAGAATCTAGAAGATTACATACCTACCACATAAATACCTATGTGGAAGAGAAAATGCCAAAGTAATCCTTTCACTTCATAAAGTTCTAGTTCATTTGCAGTGAGTTTTCTGCCATTATTATATCTTAATTAACACAATTTAAATGTAAACTGAGAACAGTGAATTATGCGCAATATGCGTATTCTTTTTAATGAAGAAACCAAACTACAGTCTTATCTACTTCCATTTTTCCAGGTGCATAATTTATGGCATCGTAGATGCTATCCTTCAAGGAAATAATTCGCATTCCGTGATATAGCAACCTCCAATGATACAAGAGATGGCACAATCAGATTTCAAATATAAAAATAAGTTAATATAAAGCATTAAAAATATGAAAGAAATTATGAAACAAGGGAATAAAAAGTCAAGTGCATGAAGCATGACAGCAACTGGCCAAATATCAGGCAGATACAGTACCAATGTCCAGTATTATTACAGATCAAATTGTGAATCATATTTATAAATGAAATAAGAAGGTATTAGAAAATTTAAAGCTCTAAATAATCAACATATAAAAATCAAACAAACGGTTTACTATAAAGAGGCACTCATGAAAACAGCATCACACTAATGAGTTTGTTAATAAAATATAATTAAACTCCTAGTACAAAGGGTTCAAATTGTTTTGTTACTTTTAAAAAGAGGGGTGATGTATCGGTAGCAATATGTAAATTAATAATTAAAAAAAAGGTAGACCAATACAGTTTTATAATCGAGCCAAAAGACAAAAAGCATAAAAACTGAAATAGTAAAAATCGCACATTAGAAGTTCTTGCCAATTTTATAAAATAACTAGATATGAGATGTAATATTATAAAATAAAAAACCCCATAATATTAGCAAGTACATAATATTTAAAAAAATATAAGTGCATTTATGAAAAATCATTTAGATATGTTAAGATACAATAAAAGGTCCTAACATTTAAGTAACTTTTTCAGAAATTCTGAATTATTTGAATACTGCAAGAATTTTAATTCAAAATTTTTGCTGTAATTGAATGAGAAATGATTATATTTACTGTGATATAAAGTAAAAATGACACATCTGATTGGATTTTTCAAGGCAAATTGAAATTGTCAGTGACAAAATAAGAACTTGACCATTGATAAAATTTTTAAGTACTTCAAGACACAGTTCTATGTAATTATGGTTGTTAAAATTAATATGAATTTAAAAAAATGATATTAAGAACCAAATTTTGTTTGTTAATAATAATTAATTTATTAGAAATATTTGTAAGATTTAAAGATAATTTTACATTTTAATATTTATAAGATTCAAATGTTAATCAGTCAAGAAACAAAATGTAATTATAGTTATTTTCTTTCATGGCAAGTTTATTAATTAAATGAGTCATTAACCAAAGACTGGTGATACATGCCATACGTTAAACAAATCTACATTTTTTTTTTTTAAATAATATTTAATAATTTTTATTAGTCACTCATTAGACTACTGATTATTGTGCAATTTTCACTACATCACTCTCACACAAGTTAGGGATTTGTTTCTATCCACTCTTAACATATTATAGAGGGGGTGTAATCATAAACATGACTAAAGACATCAAAAAGATATATAATCCCTAAGATACACATTTTGTGCTGAACCAGCACTCATCAGTTGACCCAAATCACAATCTCTTATAAATATCTTTATCATTGTTCAGTATACCGAATACATATATATATAAATAACCAATTACTACAGTTTAATTAATAAGTATCAAACTTTCTCACAACTTTGCCACAAACCACTTGGTAGAAGTATATTAATGATCTTTATTAGTCATTTATTAGACTAGACATTATCCATTTAATAAATAATATTTCTGTAGTGTAATTTTCATTACACCACTCCCACATAAGATATTGTTTTTGATTTCAGGCAGATATAAATTATCATTGTAGAGGACAGAAAATATATAGAGATAAAAAAACAATTCCAGCCAATTCCCTTTAGATCCATTGAATTGCAGTTATTGATACAAGTTAGTTCTGCCAAGTTAAAATTGAATCAGTTAAAGTAAAATACAATTTCTAGTCTATTGTTTGAAGACATCAAGTATATAACTAGCCCTAAAAACTAGTAGAAAAGTCATTTTCACAACAACAAAAAAATTTAATATGGAATTTACTACGAAACAAAGTTAAACCAGCACTGTCAATTATCATTTTCAATTGTAGCTGAATTGAAATACAAACATAGTATATATACTTAAATTAGATGTAATTAAAAGGATTTAAACCCAGACTTTCAAGCTCCCTTCAGTCATCCACTCTAATATAACTGATAAATATGACCACATAATGTGAAAAAGATAATGATCTTCCAATTATGTACTTTGTGCTCAACCAGCACTCATCAATAGGTCCAGATCATCTTTCACACACATATAATCAGTGCTCAGCTTATATTAAGATAGTAAACCATATTTTAATTGAAAGGCTTCAATCTATTCCAACTCTTTAGCCATCCATATCATTGAAAATCTGATGATGGAATGCTCAAAGCTCTAGTTGATGCCAATATTATTGTCATACCCATGTTGATTTTAAGTCAATCTGATCCTTCATATACATAACATGAAAAAATGTCAGAAAATCCCTATCAAACTGGGGAAGAGTCATTAGAACTTGTTAATGATATTTCTTTAATAACATTTTTTAATACAGAGTCAACTGAAATATAGAGCTTTTTATTTAGTAATAGTGTGGGTGTAAAATCATACACAAACTTCTTTTAGGTTAAGGTTTTAATATAAAGCAGTGCAAGATACAGAGTTACATATATAGATACAGAGTTACATATATAGACACAGAATAAAACAATCTAATATATACCACTTATACTATAGAGTTTAATTCGAATATATTTTTGTAAAGTGTAAAACATAAACATATGAATATATTTTTGTAAAGTGTAAAACATAAACATATGTATATTTTCTCTTTATATACAGTAGTTTTTAATTTAAATCTATACTCATGTGAACATGCATACAAATATTGGACCTCTTAACATTAGAGGCTTGAACTCTGAACAGAAAATCGATCAATTAATTAAATGGTACACCAGCCACATATACTTGGCATGTCAGAGACAAAAATATATATTGCAAATCACTTACAGATCCTTTGAATTATCTCCATAATCAAGGATTCTCAAATTTTTTGGAAAAATCTCTTAGGCCATCTGTAGGCATGGGTATTATAATATCTAAAACTTGTCAGTTCAGGTCTTTTAATATTCTATACTTGATTCTCGCTTATTAATTATTTCATTCCATCATCAAGCTTTTGTTCTAAATATTGTATTTGCATATATACCTCCAGGACCAACAATAATAAATAGATTAATATCAAACAGTTAATTCAATCCTAGCTTCATCTCCCTATCCATGTTTGCTTTTGAGTGATTTTAACATGTCCTACAGTAAATTTTTATCTAAATGGCTATATAAGTTTACTTTCTTCCTTATGAGTGAAGAGGGACTTCCATCAAATAATTCTGTATCATTTTACAATGGTAGATACTCCTCACTAATAGATCTAGTATTCTACTCACCAATACTGCATCATCTAATCAGGTCATCTCTAAAAAATTCAACCCTATCGGAACATTTAGCATTGTTTGTAATCCTAGCTCTAGCTCTTACATATAGAAAAATACTGTCAGCTGGAAAGACAATAAGAGTATTATTCTCTAGCAGAACTAATAAATTCTTATTTTCACAATTTATATAGAACTTTTCAAAATGAATAAAATCCAAGATAGACCATGCATAAACCTGGTTAGCATTTGTAAATGTTCTTTCTTTTAACAGTGACAACTTAACCTGAACATCCATACCCCCAACTAAATTATTAGCACTTGCAGATGACATTCATAAAAAAAAATATTCATTTCCAGTCTACTGAAGACAACTGCAGTAAAGTAGCTGCCTTAAAAAAACGTATACAAATACTAATTAAAAAAAAAAGGCTTTTTCTCGATCATACATATTCATTTTCTAAACTTTTCATCCGCTGGGCATTAGCTCAACTCCCCATAAATAAAATATCCTCAGCAATTAGAATCAATAACAAAATAATTATTGGAGACACTTAACCCAAACATCCACACCCCCAACTAAATTATTAACATGTGCAGATGACATTCATAAAAAAATTATAAATTTCCAGCCTACTGAAAACAACTGCAGTCAAGTAGCTGCCTTAAAAAATTTATACAACAATACCCGTTAAACCCTTAAAGAATACATACTATTTAGAAAGAAGAGGCTTTTTCTGGATCATACACTTTCAATCTCTAAACCCTCTGTAAATAAAACACCATCAGCAATTAGAATTAATAATGAAATAATTATTGGAGACAACATGCTAACTCCATTCTATGTGTTTTTTAAAAATAGTTTGCAAAACAATAAAATGTTCTGTCCTACTACTTTATTTCTGGGAAACATAGAGGATAATATCTTTAAAACAGATGATTTCAGCAAAAAATTGCTAAAGTCCCAAACACACCCATGGTATTCATGTAATTCCAAAATTTGTCTACGAACACCTAAGCTTTTTTACTACAATTTACTTAAGAAATCTAGCTAATTTATTGTCCAGACAAATCTATCATATACCTGGATCATACCCAATAATGTTTGTATCTTTTCTTAAGAAGTCTGAAGATATCACTACTATTAAAAATATACTTCCTTAACCCATGAATTCACTGGCATTAAGATACTTGAATTAAGTGTTCAAGGATACATGTGAACCCTTTATCTTAACAATAATGGTCAAAATGCAATTTGCAAAGAGGGGCACTTTTACTGGTTTAGCAGCAATTATAAGTCCATTGTTGAGACTATTAGAAAACCAAAAAAGTATAACCTATACCATTCAATTGGATATAAAAAAACATTTGAATCAGTTTTGATAGGCTAACTTAAAAACTTAACACTTTTATCTGTTCCTGAATCATTAATCTATATACTTACCAATCTATTGATAAAAAGAGAAATCCATGTGACAATAAATGGAAAATACCAGGCTTCAAACCTCAATGCTCTATCCCTCAGGGTTCCTCCTTTAGTGCCTTACTGTTTATAGTGTACATAAATCCCTCCTTAAAATGACTGATGAATAGATATCTGGAATTTTTATACCACCATTTAAAAGTAACATATATTGCTTATATGGATGACATTACTATTTTTTTATTATCAAAAAAAACATATTCCCAATCTATTACAAATTTTGGACAATTATTCAAAGGGATACAAACTAGAATTTAATTTAGACAAAACATTTAATTGACAGATATATACAGGCAAACATACACAATCTACATTTAAAGGAAACCCTGTCTCATTCCTTGGTTTCCCCTTTCATTTTAATAGTACCGGAATCAGAAACAAAAATACAAAGTTTTCTTAAAGAAAAGTACCTTTCAGTGAATTCTAGTCATATTATTTGACATGCTCATTATGATAAGAATAACTTATTATAGCCCTATAACCATTTACCCTAAAGCCTTTACTTCACATGTTTATTCCATGCTCAAAAAACTTCTGTGGGACAGACGAACTGCATCCATCTCTATTAAAAAGCTGCAAAATCCATTAATCCATAGATAACAGGTTTGTCTGCCCCATCACAATATATAAATAAAAACAGTACTTGTGAGTTTTCAAGTAAACCAAGATGGCAACCCGTATTTTTAATAAATGTATAGTTTAAGGGCTTATAATCTACAGAAGATATGCTAGTTGTTAAATTAAAAAAAAAAGAATAAATCAATTGTTAAATTTAGAAAAAAAAGAATCAATTCCAATAAATTTAATCAAGAAGCCTTATTTAAATTTTTTTTATTTTATTTATAACGTGGAAAATGATTAACGTTCTTAACAATGTTGTATTTTGATTCAATTCAGTGTGTTTTTTTTTTCCCAGCAGTTTTTATTTTTTTTGGTAAATTGTTATAATGATAAAATTTTGGGACCTTCTTGTTATAGAATGTGATGCAAGTACAGGATCCTGTCCCCCAAAAAGTGTGTGTTAATGGTCACGATACGAGCGCATGCCGATGACATGAATAAAGGGTAAATATTGTATTTATATATTTTCCCCCATTTTTCTGTTATTAAGTTAATCCAAAAAAAATAACTAATAAAAAATAAAATGTAATTATTAAATACATATCCTAGAAGGCATTTTTGGGGATTCCTACAACTGTACATTTATCAAAAATACAGGCTGCCATCTTGGTTTACTAGAAAATTCACAAGTAACAATCTTTATTATAAGGAAAGATGAAACAATAAACTTGAAAATTCAGACGGACTAGATTTTATTCTCTCAAACATATAATACAATTTCCATATTTTATCATAATTGTTTATATCTAATTATTTTAATCATTAAAAGAATATTATTATTAATTTATTCTTCATCAATCACTGTTCTATCATTAATATTTTCTATTTCCATCTTTACGCAATATGAATCTGCATGATCATTTCTGAAACTGTAACCCATGTTCGGAAATAAAAACTAACTAATGCTTTGGGAAAAATGATTACAGGGAAGTAGATCCAGAGATGTTTTTACATTGAAGTAAAGTTATTTCAATGTTAGAATTTGAAATTATGATACATTATGAACTGACTTAATATCATTCTGAAAATAAAGCAAATTTTACTTAGTGACATTTTTTAAATAAAATATTTAACTATTAATATTCAATACTGCTCACAATATTTAATATTACTCTTAGTTAAACACTTTTCTCGACTTCACAATCCAAACCACTCACATTTATTGCATAAAATTGGAATGACATTTCAAGTCTGAGAGTAAGAGCTGTTCATCATCATCATCAGATATTATATTTTATGACATGGCATTTATAAATATGACATCTGCTAGCCACTTATATTCTCCTTTTCAATTCATTCTATATATTCAAATACAAAATTTGGCTCATGAACGTAGATCATATATAAAGATTTTAAGGACTTTGTTTTGTGTTATTATGTAGGTCAATGCAATTGACAAAGATACAATCTTTGAGTGGTTGACTTCTAACATTAATGCCATATGTTCAAATAAACGTAACCATCAATTAATACCTTTATTCTTTACATAGTTAACAAAAATAATCCAATTTTCACAGGGCCAATAAAACAAGCACTAATTCTTTATTTCTCTGTGTATTTCTTAACAATAATCCTTATATTACCAATTGCTTTTTATCATCCTCTATATTTGCTACTGACAATTTCTTCATGATAAAAAGCTAAATAAGACGATTAAATATTAATACACTTATTATCAAAAACACAATTGAAGAAAAATCCATTGTCTGATCTACGAACTAAAATATATTTATTGATTATACCGCATACAGTACGAAATTACGTTTCAGACAATAAGTTTTTTATTTTATTTTATACTTTACTATATAATATTTTTTATATTTTCACCTATTAACAATCTCTTTAATATATATATATACACATTAATGGAATTTAATGGCAGTTAAAGACAGGTTTAAGAAATTTTCCAAAGTACTTCTGTGGATTGAAAGATTGTTTATAATAGTTTACTACCATTATATTTTATTGCTTTTATTATGATATATACACATTATTAAAAAATCTTGTTTAGATTTTTTGTTTTTTAATTCTATAAACTTTCTTATATAAACAATTTCAAAATTTATTTTTTAAAGGTTCAAGGAATTAAATTTAACAATAATAAAATCATAGTTAAATTCAATTTCCTAATATTTACTACTTTATATATGGAAACATGCTATTCTCCGAATGTTCTATATAATATAAGCAACATGGTAGCTAATATGGAGCATTTTAGAAACAATGTGAATATGTCATAAGCACTAGGAATGCTTAGATAAAAAAGCTTAAGTTTCAATATTTTTTATATTATGCTAAGCCACTTTTGATATCTTAGTCTGGTATCATATTCATTTATTATATCAGACTAAGATATCGAAAGCAGCTTAGCATAATACTATAACAAAGATTGAAACTTAAGCTTTTCTTATCTAAACATTCCTAGCACTTATAATTTAATTCAATTACAATATGTCAAAAAAAAGTTAACAACATATATATAATAATTATTATTATTAATTACTGCATGCATAATTAGGTGATAAAAAACTGTAAATGGTTTAAATTTTATTTTAAATACACTATTGTATTTTGAGCATATTTAAATTTTTTTTTATATATATATAATCCTAGTTCACTAAAATAGTGAGTGAGATATTCAACAGTGATGATCAAGTAGACAGTCAATGAAAAAAAAGCATTTTTGTAATTATCGGACTTAGCTGTATCACCTTTTCCTGCTTGTTCTTTTGCTTTGGTTTTAAAAGTTATGAAGCTTTTGTGATTATTTATAAAGAATTCTAATCACAAAACACTGGACGTTATATTACAACATCCGGGCAGAATTAAAAAAAAACAAAACATGTATGCTAAATATCATTTCCCCCAAAATCATGAGTATTTGGTGACAAATAAATATCATTTCCCCCAAAATCATGAGTGTTTGATTTGTCACCAAGCATGGGCAATGAAGATGCATAATGTGATGATTATAATTACTTATAATTACCAATAGAGATAATTTCTGTATGATCCTGGAGTTAAATAATTATTGCACTTATCTGTATCATCTTTTTATGCTTGTTCTTTTGCTTTGGTTTTAAAAGGATGAAGTTTTTGCGATTATTTATAGAGAATTCTAATTATAGAACACTGGACATTATATTCCATTTGGGCGGAATTTTTTTAAAAAAAGCAGCATATATGCTTAATGTCACCCCCCCCCCCCAACCTTGATTGTTTGATCTGTCACCAAGCATCAGGACAATAAAGATGCCTAATGTGATGATTATAATTATAATTACTTATAATTACCAACAGAGATTATTCTGTATGATCCTGGAGTTCTAAATCATAAGATCATATGATCAATTTTAGAGTAATGCTAAAAGAATGTGGACAAATTTAACCAAACCTGTAGCAGCATTCAGATCAGAGCAAAGCAATCGTAATGTACACATGAAAATAAATGCCATATATAAAGAAGGGGAGAAAACCATAATCATACTTTAATTAGATTTAAATGTTAAGATTCCAGTTTGTAACAACTAAAAGTAGTATATTATGGAGGCTGATAAGTTTGATAAGAAGCCATCACAGAGAAATCCTAATCTAAAAAGTAATTCTTCTCATTAAAGAGATTGTCCTCCTGTGAGAAAAATTGCTGATCTCCAAATCTAATTTGCCTTGAGATCAAAACAATAAAACTGATTGATCAAATAAGTATTAGTGAAAGAAAATTTAAGAAAAAATACTAGCCAATACAAATTGATGTAAGTTTACTTTTTTCAGAACTGTCATTCATTAATTAAAAAAATAAAATTTAAATATTCTTTTAGTTTTAAAAGAATTTTATTTAGGAAGAATATTGGGTTTTTTTTATACATTAACTTCTTAAAGGACATTGACTAAACAGGAATCTATAATGTTACTACAGGGTTGATAGTGGATGATTTATAGAGATATTAATCCTGTGGTTTATAGAACGTTGTCATCAGCTATCTGGAAAAGTATTGTGCTTTGGAATAGATTCCAGGTTTCTTCAAATAGAAACATGTCTTTATGCTTAATTTTCTTTAAAAGAGATATGAATAGACTGTCTGGGTCCGACGGAGGAGTTGTGAAGACTAATTTGCAACTTACATTCCAGATAGAGTGGGTGAGAAATACTGACATCGTTATAATTGGAAACTGCTTACTTTGTAAAGATTCTTTTAGAGAGAGTATTCTATAAATATCAATTTTTGTATTTTGAAAAATTAAAAGTTTGATTTTTCCAAGTCCGGTACATGAGCGAACTATGTGATCAAACATATCATCATGCCTCTTGCAGAATGGGCAGGTAGGGTCAATGTTGTTAAGAAATCTCTTGTGGTGGAGGAACCAGTTGGTATGCATGGCTCTCAGATTTACTTTTACTAGGTAGTTTAAAATTTTAGGCTCTAAAACTAAGAACTTGAAAATGGAAGTAATTCTATGATTAGTGATGCCAAGCATTGGCATAATTGAGATGATTTCAGGGTTGATTCTACGGTGAATTTCGCAGATGGTGATTTTTGTATTATATGGATTTTGTAGAGTAGATGTATGTTGATTGAGAAGCTGGAGAACCTGGTCTAACCAGCATTTTTGAGGAGGAGGTCTGTCTGTCAGTTGGACGGTTTCTGATATATTAAAGGAATCGTGTTTTTGTAAAAGATTTGTAAAAGATTATGAATTAATGTGTGACATTTTTGGAAGATAATTGAGGGGATGGAGTGAAAGGACTTCCCGTTAGATTTGCGATGGTATTGCATCCTTGTCATGCTTATAGACGTTGTGCTGTTTTTCCAAAAGAGTTTAGCACATAGACTACTGATTTTTTTGATAAAGGCTTTTGTTGCTGTCATGATGGGGAGGAAGTATGCTATCTTAGACATGACTTTCATGTTCAGTAGGGCTACTTTTCCCTGAATGGAGAGATACACCCTGGAAAGGGTCTGTATAATCTGAGATGTGGAATTGATTAAGGAGTTCTGTAGTTTTTTTGGCATGGCTGTTTGAGACAGGAGAAGGGAAGCCAAGAAAGTCCTGGGGTTCAGCTAGAAATCTAGATGAGACTTTCTTTCTCGATAAAATTTTCCAAGATGATGATTTGTTGGAGTTAAATCTGAGTTGTGAATTGAGGGAAAATTTATCCAAAATTTTGTAGAGTGCTGGGAGATGTTTTTGAGATGGTAGTATTACGAGGACATCATCCATATATGCAAATAACTTGAAGGATTTTTTGATGTGATGAATGAATACTCCGGTGAATGAGTTTTCTATATCTCTCAACAGGAGGTTGAGATAGCATATAAAAAGGACAGTACTTAGAGGAGATCCTTGAGGAATAGACAGGTCAGGGGAGAACCCATCTGTGTAGAATCCATCTAAGGAGATGTGAATTAGCCTATTGCAGAGAAGATTCTCCAGAATCTGAGTAATTTGAGAGGGAATGTTAAGGTCTTTTGAAGAGTAAGAAGTGTATGAATATTGATTGAGTCAAAAGCCTCTGTTATGTCTAACTAGACTGCAATGGATTTTGATAAGCGATTAGATCTAATGTGATCAAGGAGAATCTTGACTTCACCCATTGCTCTCAGGGCTGAAGATCCTTTTCTTGCATATTGTGATTGAACAATATTGTTTAAAATTTTCTGCTGGATTTTCTCTTTAATTACGCCTTCGATAACTTTGATTAAAATTGGTGTCATGGAAATAGGCCTTATGTTATGGATGTTGGTTGGATCTTTGTTCTTCTTGATGAATGGCACTAAGGGAATCAGGTAGAGGTAAATAATTTCTCTTCTTTTAGTGGACAGATGATTGACCATGTTCATCATGATCGGGATAGCAAAGTTACCAAGGTGGGAAATTAGGAACCTTGGGATAGCATGCATCCTGGGATGAACCCTGTCAGAAAGTGCCGATAGACGGTTTTTAAGATCAGCTGCTGTTATTTCATGGCTTATAGAACATGGGTGATCCAGCCATTTACTGATGGTCTTTGGAAAGTTATTTTGAAGGCGGTTTTTGAAGTGAAGACCAATGTGTTCAATCATGTGATGACCTGTGATACAGTTTCCATTGATAATGAGGGATGTTGGGGTGTTAAGTTTTTTCTTAGCACCCAATGCCCATCGCAAATATCCTCAAGTCCAGCAATGCTGGGTAGTTAGAAAGTTTTCCGATCTTTTAATAGAAATATACTCCACAATAGCCATCTGTTTTTCCTTATACTGAAGTTTTAGTGATAGAAGATGTTTGATATGATCTAGTTCAGTTGAGCATGTCTTTATTTTTCTATTGATTTGGTCAAGCTCATTGATAAGTGTAGATGGCCCTTTATTGTTTTTAGTATAGCGAACAATCAAGGATTGGATTATCCCGATGAAGGCGAACCAGACTTCTTCTGGGAGCCTTTTTAGTAAGTTGATTTTGTGGAAGAGGATGTAAGCTTCAGATAGGCATCTTCAGTCATGGAAGCTTTAGTTAACATTCTGATTGACCGGTTGAGAAAGAATGAGGAGTAGTTGATTAATTGTAGTGTGGTGATAATAGCATGATGGTCTGAGAAGGCAACAGGTTGAAGAGTAGCTTCCAGACCATGATGGAGTTCAGAGGTGTAGAACATCAGATTTATTAATGTTAAATATTCTTTTAATTCACTTTAAATGATATTTATCTTTAAAAGTATTCCATTCTTTGGAATACGTAATTATTACAAAAAATAAATGGGGTTTTATTGGAAAAATGTAGAGTGATTTTTAAAGTCAAATTTTTAAAATTAAATATGAAATGTAAATCATTTTTACAAATAATTTTTCAATGATTAAATTAAATGCTTTTTGTTATATATATAATCATGACTTACATGTATTTGCTTTTTTATAGCAAAATAATATTTTATTTGTAAAAAAGAATATCTGCTTTGTTGTTAAAAATAATCTCTTTTGCTATTAATTTGACATATAGTGACAGGTTGTAGATTTCAATAAAATATAAATCAAAAACACAACAAATACTTCGTAACATGGTGTTAGCAGTATAATCATGCAATTTTGCATATTGTTTCTAAATCTTTGCAAAGGCAATTTGATACTGATTTAGTTTGTGCTCTATATCATTTGGACATCAGGGCAGTCTCAAAACCATTGCTGATAACCAAATAATAAACAATCTTAGATGGTGCCAACAAAAAATTTGTGTTCCAGATATTTTGTCCAATGTACATTTAAAAAAAGATTCATTTTCATCGGAAAAAACCCTAGAAATTTTGTAGAAATAAGGGTTGTGTTCCGATCTATCATGTCAGCCGCCTGGTGGCGTTGATGCTAACTAAAAACACATTAATATAACGTTCCTGGGCTAGCAATTCTCTATTAATATTGACTTTTTTTTTTGTTTACAAATTTTACTTTCTTTTGTTTCTAAATTATTTTTCCCAATTAATATTTTAGACAATGGGACAATAATAGTTGTTTTTTAATTGTTATTGACAAGAGGGTCTTTTTTGGTGTATGTTCAAATAGTAATTTGGGTTATGTTTAAATAATAATTTACCTTACTTTTATTGGTTTACATTTGATTGACAATAATTAGTGGGAGGGGTGTTTTTGTTTATGTTTAAATAATAATTTACATTAATTTTATTTTACATTTGATTGTCAACAAATATTGGGAGAAGGGGCTTTCTTTTTGTATGTTTAAATAAAAATTTAAGTTACTTTTATTTTACATTTGATTGACAACACCAATTTTACTTTCTTTTGTTTATAAATTATTTTTCCCAAATAATATTTTTAACAATGGGACAACAATAGTTACTTTTTAATTTTTATTGAAAAGAGAGTCTTTTTTGGTATATGTTCAAATAGTAATTTGGGTTACTTTTATTGGTTTAATTGACAATAATTGGGGGGGAGGGGTGTTTTTGTGTATGTTTAAATAATAAGTTACTTTTATTTTACATTTGATTGACAACAAATTTTACTTTCTTTCATTTCTAAAGTATTTGGTTTTCCAAATAATATTTTTGACAATGAGACAATAAAAGTTGCTTTTTAATTTTTATTGACAAGAGGGTCTTTTTGGTGTATGTTCAAATAGTAATTTGGGTTATGTTTAAATAATAATTTATGTTACTTTTATTGTTTTACATTTGATTGACAATAATTAGTAGGAGGGGTGGGTTGTTTTTGTGTATGTTTAAATAATAATTTACTTTTATTTTACATTTGATTGGCAACAATTATTGGGAGAAGAGGTGTATGTTTAAATAAAAATTTAAGTTACTTTTATTTTACATTTGACGAAGGCCATTTGGAATTCCTCAAACAAGCTGCCCTTTACGAAGTGAACATTTCTGTTGGCAAGAACGAGACTTACAAATGAAAGTCTAAAGATGTTTATGGACTTCAAGTCGCATATATTCGCTGCACAAACATCTCTTTTCTTTCAACAGGATGTTTTTCTGCTGTAGAAATGTTATAGCGCCGGCTTACGTATCTGGCAATTCCCATATTTTCAAGTTTTCTGTGTGACAGCGTCATTCAGTACAGTTTTTCCTCAGGAAATTCAAAAAATAACATTAAAAATTGTGGTTAGAGAATGAGTTAAAGCCATGAACATATGGATGACACAAGAATGTGGTTCAAACTCACAAAAAATGAAAATACAATGTTTATGTAAAATTATTCGGTACTGATTTAGTATGCACTGCATACTATTTTGGATACTTGGGGAATCCTAAAACCAAAGCTGACACAACCAAATGATAAAGGATCTTAGATAATACTCCCAAAATTAACAATTTTATTCAATCTACATAAAAAATTTCAATTTTCATTGGAAAATAAAAATTTCGTAAAAATAAGCTATATTGTTCTGGATATTTTGTCACCAAAACACAATTGTTAACCTAACATAAAAAGTACTTGTCAAATGTATAGCAAAATAAATTATTATACCAAGATAAAAACATGACAAAAAAAAATTACTAGCATTTACTAAAATCAAAACACTAGATATTATATTAAACGAAAAAAAAAAATTTCAAAACAATATTTATAATTGGGAAAATATTTGTGAAATATTAATTATTTTAGAAAAATAATTCCAATTTTAATAGAAAATATTTATTTTTCCACAAAGGCAAATTGTCAAAAATCAATAACATATGGTTGCAAATTTATAATTGGATGACAAATATATTTTACGTTTACTACTATAGATTATTTTTGTCAATTATAAATAAAAATTAACTTCTTAAAAAATTTTCGTTTAAAAATCTAATGAATTATTAATTTGTATTTAAAAAACTAAACTAAAACAAATATAGTTTTAAAAGATAGACATATCAAAAGTTTGGAACTTTAATTCAAACTGCTAACAGGAATTTTGAATGTAGAAAGGATTAAAAAAACAATATTCTCAAAATAAATCCATCATACCTTTTTGAAATATTAAATATATAAATATAAAAAATTCTTATGAAAGTCATTTTCTTAAATAAAAAAATTACAGAATTAAAAAATATTTATACATAAATTTATGAAGTAATAATCTTCCAATACATTTTTATAAGAGTGATTAGTAAATTAGACTTATTAGAGATACTTTAATATATTTACAGAAGGTAAATTTTTCACCTAATTAGAAGATTGAATTAATATATAAAGCAATTAAATACAATTTATCCACTACTTTTAATATGTTTTAGCAAAAAGCATTTCCTGATCTATATTCATGCTCAATCTTATGTTTTGACTGTCCCGAAGTCTTCTTCAGAATCACTTTATTTTAATTTGGCTCGTCTCTGAAGAAGACTGCAGGACAGTTGAAATGTAAGATTGTGCATAAATATTGGTTAATAAATAGTTTTTGCTAAAACATGTTCAAAGTAGTGGATAAATTGTATTTATATATTACAATAAAATAAAGGAAGTGATGAATTTAGTAATATATAAAGCTATTATTTGCAATTTTATTAAAATGACTAGTAAGTCTGAATTGTAAAGGATTTTTATACTGTACACATTTGAATATTATTATTTCATATTATAGTTTCAGTGCTAAATTGACAGATCATTGTAAAATGTTTACCAAGATATAATTTGGATTTAAAAAAAAAGATACTTACTTTCATCCTCTTTGGACATGATCTTGGACAAGAGCCCTCCTACAAATGGAGAAACTGAGCTGGTGGATCGGATCATGTTTTGAGAGGTCCCACTAGGCAGATTAAAGATGAAACGTGAGGAACTGTGAGTACTAGGAGTAGGGGAGGTTGGCTGGCTATATGTATTGGTGTTTGGATAAGATGCTACTGACTGAATATCAATATCATCACAGCGTTGTAACATTGAAGGATAGACTTTTTCTGATTTGGTTGATTTGATCGAATTGCTACGAGATAACCGAGGACTTCCAGTTTCACGTTGGTGCATAATTAATCGTGCATGAGTAAGACTATTTGCCCGTGCATGTTGAATTTGAGCTTGAATACTAGAAGCGCTGGATGCAATAGATTCCATGCTTTCAGTTTCTGTCATACGAGATACAGGCATGCTTGCAACTGAGCTTACACTGCTAGGGCTATGCCTTAGCCATGCATAAGAGCTGCTGGGATTGGGTGGTAAGGCACTGGTATAAGGAGAGTGCATATCTTGCGAATAACCCACACTGTAAGGGGAATGATCAGAATGATAATCCTGGGGTTTAACCGGGACTGACAAACGAGTACTATGAGGACTAGGTGTGGATCGTTCACGACTGAGCGTTGCATGTGGATTAGATATTATAGTGGAATGGCACACGAGGTCGGAATTTTGAGTTGGTGATTTGTTCAGAGAGTTGCGGCTTCCAAAAACTCGGTCTCTAAGAGAACCCGTAGGTGACTGCATACTGTAATGTTTAACTTGCTTTCGATTTAATGAATTGCGTGGGTCTAAGTCATAATGTCCGCTTAATGACTGAAAGTCTTGTGTTGTCGTTTGAGATCCTGAACTCACTTTAATTTTTGTTTTCCTTTCCAAAGTATTTGAACCTGACTGACTAGATCCTGTTGAAGCATTGTGTGATCCAGGTCTTGGAATTCCAGAGATATGAGCGGTCACATGACCTTTTAACATCTCAGCACTCTGAGAGTTATTTTCAGAATAAAAATTTTGGGTTTTGCTCAAATCACTAAGAGTCTTTTCCCCTGAACTACTTTTTTCTGACCTTGTAGAAGCAGCAGAAACTTTGGAAGAACTTTGACTTCGGTTGCTTCCAGTAGAAGAAACACTAGAAGTACTAGTAGGTCGTTTGTAACCAAATCCTGCAGCTGTGCGTAAATTGATAATTTTTTTGGGATCTACAGAAGATCGGCTTATGACCTGACCTAATTGTTGGTTATTTCCATCGTTTTGTTTTAATCTAGGATTATTTTGATTTAATTTTGCAGCTTTTTCATTCAAAACAGCTAAACTTTCTTCTGATAATTTAATCCTATTTAAATCTTCCTGTTTTAAACCACCAGCAGAAAGTTTCTTTTTGGATTTGGGAGATCCACCACTTCCTCCTCCACTGCTAATGGACGTCTTTTTTGCTTCTAATGTTGTAGCATTTCGTCGCAAGGAACCAGTAGGATTGGCAAAAGAGCCTCCTGAATTATGACTACTACTTTTATCACTTTTATTGCGATTAACATCAGAAAGATCTGATTTACCACGTTTTAAATCACCTTTTTCGTTTACAGTTCTTAAGACATGAGAATTATCATTTAATTTGCTACGTATAAAATTTGTACTATCAGCACAATTGTCCTGATTATATTGTACATTTTCCTGCGAACTTTTCTTCCAATTTTGATGAAGATTTTGTTGCTGAAGAGTGCTATTATCTGTTTGCTGAGAGGTATCAGCCTTTTGTTTTCGTTGTCCACTTACAGATTTCTGACTAGTAGGTTTCTCATTACTTGCATGGCTGGTGAATCCACTGGCTCGATGTAAGTTCACATTTTTATCCTTATAGTCATTTCCTGGTAAATTGATGTTAGAAGATTTTCCAGTTACAGTTACAATATTGGTATCTTTTGGAGTTCGTTTCAGACTCCCAAATGGATTTGTCTGATCAGAACTAACAGAGGATCCTGTCAAATTATCGTCAGTACTGATTTCAGCAATAGTGTCACTAATGCCGCTGCTGATGGAGCTGCTATCATCAAAACTAAAAAAAGAAAAAAAAAACAATCAGAAAATAATATGTATAAACCTTAAAAGCATAAAGCTAAACTAGTCAATAAATAATCAAAATTATCCCAAATTCATAATTCAACCAGACAAACCAAAAAAAAAAAAAAACTAAAATAATATTAAGGGTGTATGGGAAGTAACTGGAATTGGGTAATGTTTAGTTTAAATATATTGTTATTTGGTAGTTCTTTACACTTGAGAAATCTGATAGCACTGAAACCATTGGTAGTGTTTTAGAGTTTATCTTCTTGGCTAGTCTGGTCCAGTTATGAATGTGGGACAATTTAATTATATATATATATATATAAGTAAGCACTAAATAAAATATATCTGTCTAAAAGTTTGTAATGATGGTACTTTAGTTGTAGGTATAAGTTGGACAATTTCTATTATCTAGAATTGACTGTTAAATATCTTTCGAAAAATTGAAACTTTATTCAACTTTCCAAATATATTAGATTGTTAGTAATAGCCCATAGATTATGATATCTATATGATATTACTAACAGTTGAATGTATTTGAATCATTTAAACAAAGTTCTAATTAATTCTAAATGATGGAAATAGTTCAATATACAATTATAACTAACTATAATAATGTTTAATGCATTACATCTCTGTAATTATGTTGTTTATCTGTATGTCAAATTCTTTGCCCAAAGATATTGATTAATTAGATAATAAAGTACTATATATCAGCTTCATGAACTTCAACTGAAACACTATGCTTTATTTACATCATAAAATATATAGATTAATCAAGAACAATATGATTGACCTTTCAATTATTTCCAATATACAGATAAAACTATAAAATATCTAAGTATATACTGAAAAACCATTATTAATATGAAAAAATATTCATACAGAATTTAAATATAAAATTTAATATATGTTGTACCAAATATACATTCAACTCTTTCATGTCATATTCATGATCAGTCTGATGAGGACAATATTTTTTTGCAGATTTGAATGCTATTATTTCTTTACTTTATTACATATTCACTTTATGTAATGAACCACACCTCTTTTATTTCATATTTGTGATTCAGTCTGATGAGGACAATATTTTTTTGCAGATTTGAATGCTATTATTTCTTTACTTTATTACATATTCACTTTATGTAATGAACCACACCTCTTTTATTTCATATTTGTGATTGTTTTTCTCTTCGCAAACAACTTTGACAGCACTCAGACCATAGTTATGGCTGTGTTCCCTCTCATGATTATGAAAGACAGATGAATTAAATGTTCCAGGGTTAATATTAGATTTTTTATATATTAATAAACATCGAGTCATTCTAGTTCTAAGCTTTTCCCTGATCTCACCATAATATACATACAGACAATCTTTTGGTCTGCAGTTTACAATGTAACTCACACTGGGCCAGTCCATTGTTAAAATGTTATCCTTAGTATTATTAATTAGCTTGTTTAAATTTATGCGAGTTCTGATTCTGACATTAAATTTGTCGAGCATATTTGTGCTTATTAGCTATATATGATAAAACATTATATATATATATGGTGCCATATTTTAAAAATGTAATGCATATTTATATTATTCTTTTAAAAATTATTTAATTATTAATATAATTAAAAAATGGAAGCACTTACAAATATAAAATAATTTGAATATATAAACAACATCCATTCATATGCCATTTAATAATATAATCATATGTATTAGCAATTGCCTGAAGGTTTGTGATGTTGGTATACTACTGAGGTGTGATATGTTGGACTATTTCCATCATTTATGAGAGAATGCTGAATGTATAGAAAATTTCAAACTTTATTTAAACTTTACAAATACAAACAACTCGTTAGTAACAATACACAAACAGACAACACAGATTAGTAATTACAAGCTTTAAGTAGTAATATTCTCCACTCTTCTTCAAGTGTTGCTTGCCTGATATGCACAGTGATAGTAATCACTTTGAAGTCAAACTAGCACCTTTAGATTCTTGAAAATCAAATGTAAGGCAAACACTCTAACCAACTGAGCTATTCTGTTAAAGGCAACAGATTATAAAAATTTGATATATCTATATATGGTGGTTGGTTCAAATCCTCCCGAGTCCTTCAATTTTTTTTGTGTTATTACTAACAAGTTATTTGTATATGAAAAGTTTAAATAAAGTTTAAAATTTTCTACACATTCAACATTCACTTTTGATGATGGAAATAGTCCAATATATCACATCTAATATGTGTTAGCAATTTTGCAATACTAAATTTTAGATCATACTAAGAATTTAAGAATACAAGTTTAGTAAATCTGTGATATATGCTGTATCAATCAATATACACTACTTCATTTAAATGATATCCCAACAAAAATGTAAACAAAAACAACACACACACACACAAAAAAAACAAATTCGTAAATTTAATAAATTTTATAATTCAGCAGCAGTCATTTTAATATCTCAGAATGTTGTACATGATCATGTTTAAAAAACAATATAAAATTCATAAGGTTAATAAATTTTGTGGTAATAGACATTTTTCCATCTCAGAGCACCACATGAAAATATACTTATGAATAATGTTTCTTACGTTAAAAGAACATGCATTTTACTTTTTGCATTATTATCCTTTCCAAATTTGATTTATAGTATTTTGCATAATAAAATATTTTCAAAGTGTAATGTAAAATTTTTCTGAAATTTAAGAACATGTGTAAAACTGATACAGCCTTAATAACATCAAAACAACTAGAAAGAGCACAGTCTGTTGATAATCAGAATGCTATTACGTTTCCATTAAAAAACTGAAAAAAATATATCACCCAGAGCATATTTAATTGTGCTGAAAGTTGGCTCTCATTACTTCCATTGTTTTGGCTCAATGAACTAACACACAATAAATATATATGTAAATGCCCCCCTCAATTTATTATTAATAATTACATTATTATTATTATTTAATTTTACTTACACTATATTCTTAATTTATATATGGATATTATACATACAAAAAAGTATTATATATATAACAATAAATATAATGGTAATTAACTATTATATAATTACCGTTATATTTATTATTTTTATTGCTATTATACTAGTTTTTAATTAACGGATATTTAATTTGTATTATATATATGAGTTCAGAAAAATGTTGTACCCTTGCAATACAATAACAATACATGTCCTATTGTAATCAAAGCTTATCAACCAAATGTTAACTATTACATACAATGTATAATGTAAACGAAGAGAGCTTGAAACAAAATAGTGAATATCATAACTTCCACTGCAGTCTTGATTCTAATTGTATGTTCAAATATTTAATAATAATTCAACAAATAATCAAAATATGACTCTGAAATATCTAGAAGAACAATACAAAAAGAAGCTAGACTCCAATTACTTAAGGGAGGTACTTTTTATTAATTCACTTTTTTGATTGATAGTTTCATTTTATAAAAATATGAAAGTTTATCAAGATTGCCAGTGTGATATACTACAAATATGTATAATTCAAAACTATATTTGTAGTTTGTGACCAGATTACAATAGGATGCAAAAAAAAAAAAAACATTTGAGTGGGGACAAGAAAATTGAAGGAAAGGTACTTTAAAACTCCAGATCACAAAAACAATACACACTATTTCTTTCTATAATTACACTATTTACATTTGTAGTCATATTTTAATATTAATATTTACCACCAAAACTATCAACATGGCTTCATCAACGTAGAGAACACATCCACAATCCACTCATCTTTCAAAAAAATTATAAAAAAACAACAAAATAATACATTACCAACCATATTATGAGATAGGGATATGAAATTCAAATATGGAAGTTATAGAAACTTTAGGTGCATATTCTTTTCCAATCCCAATAAACATTAAGATTATATGTTCACTTTTTATATAAATATTAAACATATATTTACATCATAAAGTATTAGCTATTTACAAGCATAAATAAACAAACGGATAACATTTCTGTAGTATCCCTACTCTACTCTTGTGCAAAGTAAGGATTGGTTTCTATCACTTTTAACACTTTGTGGAGGGATGTGATCATAAACATATGATCTCAAGACATGTGAAAAAAAAAGTATGATCACATGTCTCAAGTCTTATGTTTATGATTACATCTCCCCACAAGGTGTTAAAAGTGGAGTGAAACCAATCTCTACCTTGCATTGAGAGTGGTGTACTGAAACTTATACTACAGAAATATTATTTATTATTGGATAATCTCTAGTCTAATGAATGACTAATAAAAATTATTAATATAAATAAACAAAGTTTTTTCTTATAAAGTAAAACAAATCTGTGAATTAAGTAAAAGTGATGGATTATATTATTCTACTATTAATAGAATGACTTTTTAATTTAGTGCCAGAAATAATTAATTGGTCTCTAATTTGAGAGAATTGATGTAATAATATTAGGAGTTTTATTAGTAAATGAGTTTGGTCCTCTGACATTATTAGAATCAAAGCCATGAATTCTGGGGGGAAAAAATACATCTGTACACTAGCGACTTTTTTTATTTATCTTGATTCATATTCTTCTTGTTCATGAATATCATTGGCATTGCTGCCCTATAATAGTGTACTGAATTGTTTCAAATCACCAAACTTATGCAACAACTTCTCATTATTAAATGCCAATAATATGTCACTATCATGTAGTTCTGTAGACTTCTGAGTCAACTTTACAGCTTGAGCATTGGTTACTTGGCAACACTCAAAACTAAATTTTTTCCAATGATTGAACGTTCACAGTTGTTTCCTTTGATTTTTTTTTTAGTAATAATAAATTTACAATGCATGGGATCTATTCTAATCATGTTATCACTGTTACATGAGACAGGCAACATCTTACAACCTTTATAAGTTAAACATATAAAGTGAGCTAACAATCGCTCGATAGAGTTTGATAAAGATTATTTTATGCGATCTTTGTGTTAAAACGGTTTATTTTAATTTTAAAAGCGTATCCAAATCTTTCATCATCTTTGCCAAAAATGGTTGCATTCAGTGGTAAAAATGATCATTCTGTCATTATGATGGATTATTAGTTATATAAGTTTTAATTAGAGATTTGAACCCAGACTTTCGAGCTCCTTTGGCCATTCATTCCATCCTATTTTGTTTTATTTATAATTTTTAAATTGTTCTCAATTGATTTAGAAACAATTATCAGATACCTTTTTGATAACTCTTAAACAGAAAGATTGTGCAATGAAACCAATAGAATCTGTTAGGAAGACATGTATCCCTTAAATATAAATAATTAGTAAGAGGATAAAGTTACATACAAATTAAAATTTATAAAAGTAAAATATAGATGAGGACAAAAATAGAAGACAATAGTTATTCGATGTGACAAAAATAATAAGACATAATCACACAAGATCTAAAATAAGTTCTGAGTATTATCACTTGCATGAGGGACTTAGTATCTCTAGAGAAAGGCTATTAACTTCTAAAAATCTTTACACACATTTACTGAATATGCTGTTAATGTTATCTTTAATAAAGACACCATCCCCCTTCTCCTGCTGAATGTTAATGTTATTTTTATAGAGACTCCCTCACCTTCTCCCTTTAATGAATGATCTGTTGCACACAATTTAATCAAAATATTCATTTTTTAAACTAGCCTTTCTAAGTCTTTTCTACTTGTTTTGATAGGCAGCTGAGTCCTAAATTGTATTCCCAAAACAAAACACTATTTGCTAAGTTGGGTCCCTGTATAAATCCAGTTTCAACACTATTCGCTGAAGAATGTACTGACTTCAGTCAAGACAATAAGTAACAACTCGTGACTCTACTAGACTTTTCTCCAGAAATGTCTTCTTAGTATTTAATGTATTTTAAAAAAAAGAAAGAAAAAAATTGGAAACAGAATAGAATGGCTGCCCATGTAGTTAAAAAAGGGAAAAAAATAGTTGTGCAAAGAGACACTTCAACTACCATTCTAGCTTTAGATTTTTCATTCTAACAAGGAATAAGTAATCTGAATGGACATCCAATGATTATTTTCTGAACAATTATTTTTATTTTTTTATATAACGACATAGTGATCCATTCGTGGTAGCAGCTTTGCTACCTTTGTTATTTAATTTAATGATTTGAAAGTTTCACTATTTAAAGATTTGATGATGATGTAGAAATCTAAAACTATTTCAGCAGTTATATATATTTTAATGACCTCAGTTGCACAATATATGGTGGCAGTTTCTAATTTCTTTAATTTTAATTTTAGGGATTTGAACTCAGAAATTTTTCAGTCTATTCACCCTCCAATCCATCTCAATGAACCGATACACATGACCACATACATGTGAAAAAGATACATGATCTCCAATATATGTATTTCATGCAGAACTAGCACTCATCAGTTGGGCCAGATTATAATTTCCCACATATACAATCAATGCTCAGTTTATATTAAGGTAGCAATGCCTCAAACTTTAATGGATAGGGGCTTTAATTTTCTCACCCTTCCAACTACTCACCCAATCCATTCCATTGAAAAAACAACAATGGAATGCTCAAAGACCTTATTACAAAGAATAGCAAACCTAAGTATGCACCATTTACTACCAGTATTAACTGAACAACAATAAAATTGTCACTCCAGTGCCTAAGAAGGATTCATTACAAATTTTAATCAATCAATTATTGGATAACTACTAATAACAACAATAACAATAAAAAAAAAATTCAATGCTTTTTTATGTTGATCAAATGTAACCATCCATGCTTTTTACAACATAATAGGAGTTTCATTTATAAATTGCTAAAAAAACTGAGCTAAAAAAGCATCTACACATACATACGTTTAAAAACGAAAAACTGAATTAGTAATTAGAAGTAAATGATATACAGTCGTTCTACATATTTATAAATTATTGATAATTTTAATAACTAATAAATATATCCTCAATTTTAAATCTTACCATTAGTCTCAAAACTTTTTTTTAAACAATAAAATTGATGATCTCAACCATGGATAACTTGAATACAGAATAATTTGTGATCAAGAAGTGAAATATTTTTTGAAATTTCACAACAATGGCTTTAATTGTTCCGATGAAATACATCATGCATTAAAATCAGACTTCTCTTATCAACATTAGGTGAAGATATATCAATAATGAAAACACAACATACATGTTTCCTAGACAACATACAAATAGGATCCAATCCTTTTCATTTTTCAATAATGCTTGAGATTCTTGACGGTAAAAGAAAAAAAAAGTTGCATGATTTAGAAAAAAATGAATATTTTATAAGAAAAATAATTAAATTGTTACAATAATTAGCGCCCAAACTTTTAAAAGATTTAGTAAAACAAATTAATTATTGAATCAATATCACAGGTAATGAAAGAAATCATTGATCACTGAAGTTTCATACAAAGGACTTTTAAATGAAGGAAGCAGTATCTTTTATAAATTAAATCGAGAAAAAAAAAAAATTAGATTCACAAAACAAAATTTAAAAATTAGGAACAAATAAATAAACTGCTAAAAAGTTTAATGTTTTTCTAGAAATCATAAATCACCCCCCCTCCCCCAATGCCATAGCAAATCACTTTCTTAATTCGATATAGCTTATAATTTTCCAACAACATACTCATTAAAATTTATACAGTAGTTGAACTTTAAATCGATCTATAGAAAAGTGAGCTATAAACTCCATTATAAAGGTAAACAATGAGCATTGCCAATTGCTCAACAAGCTTTGTGATAAATGCTTAGCCAGAGAAAGTATTTCAAATATCTGTCAGGAACCCCCCAACCTCTGACCATGGTTTCATGCTTTGGCACTCCTCAGAAAGGTGCTAGGATAGTTTCAGACCTTAGATCTAAAAATATCAACCCAAAGCCAGCATTTAACTAAAAGTTATCTATTGAGTGGAAAATCTGAACTTTTCAGACACCTACATATCTTCAAACCCAGCTATCCAACTCAGTTATATGGGGCTGAGAAATCTTCAGCCATACCATATATTAGTAGTCTTAGCAATATAACCTTGCATAAGACTTAAAGCATAAAACCATGGTCAGAGGTTTGGGGAAGGGTTCCTGATAGAGATATTTTAAATGCTTTCTCTGGCTAAGCATTTATCACAAAGCTTGTTGAGCAATTGGCAATGCTCATTGTTTATATCTTACAAGCTTAAGAGAATTGGGTCATGTGATCTATGACTCTTATTTTGACTATTTATAGTCTCTGCTTTAACTCTTATGTGATGTTATATTGCTAAGACTACTAATATATGGTATGGCTGAAGATTTCTTAGCCACATACAGCTATTTGAGTTGGATAGCTGGATTTGAAGACATGTAGGTGTCTGAAAATTTCAGATTTTTCACTCAATAGATAATTTTTAGATAAATGCTGGCTTTGGATTGATATTTTTAGATCTAGGGTCTGAAGCTACCCTATCACCTTTCTGAGAAGTGCCAAAACACAAAACCATGGTCAGAGGTTTCGGGGGGGGGGGGCTGACAGAGATATTTTAAATGCTTTCCCTGGCTAAGCATTTTATCACAAAGCTTGTTGAGAAATTGGCAATGCTCACTGTTTATATCTTACAAGCTTAAGAGAATTGAGTCATGTGATCTATGACTCTTATTTTGACTATCCATATAAAGGTGTTTTGAATTTTTCATTTAAGAACACACCATAAGATTTTATAAGGGCAAAATTGCAAGACCAAACAATGTAGTCTTAGCTTGCTGGGTGTAGTAATATTGATTCTATTCATGCAAAGATACATTGTTGTTGGACTAGGCAAACAAATTATAACAGACTTCTTAAAATGCATTTTTATCATGAACTTGAATATTGTAGAATGTAGCTGAGGATAGAATACAATGAAAAGGTATAATTAAGGCATGGTGTTTTAAGTCTTTTAAAAATAAAATTTATTGCAGACGCAGTGATTAATGTCAAATAAATACACTAATGGACCATTATTTGAAATAGGTGAACATATTTGTAGCAAATCATAGAAAAACTGATCTTTAATTTTTTATATTTTGCTTTTTCCCTGGGCATAGTTTTACAAATGGTTTCTAATGATGAGGAATTTGAATTTTGTATATATAATTTCAACCCTTATTTGTTTAATTTAAACATACAATTTCTTCAAAATAACATTAAGAGATGACTAATTATTAAGTTAGACATTCTTCTTTTAGAATAATTTTTTAATAATTATCAAAGATTGTATAACTTTGAAGCAGAAGGGACACACATTGCTTCTTGCAATGATGCTAAGAACAATAAAACTATTTATTTTCTATTTTTTAACATTCTGCTTTCTTATTTTACCTTCAATATGGATATATTTAATATTTTGATAATCATCATCTTGCCTTATTGCCAATCAGAAGTTACTCATCAGAATTATCAATTGCATTATACAAAAATGACTTTTTTATGCCTGAAACTTTCAAGATTCTCACTATAAATGTTAATTTCATCATACTAATTACATGAGATATATTGAGCAAATTCTTAATTAATATAGTAAACTTTATAAGTCAATTAAATTATTTATTGCCTTAATTTGAATATAAAAATAAATAGTGAAGGTGCACTATTCTGGAAAGATAAATATTCTGGAAAGATAATAAATTTATTAAAAAATTTTTTACAGCTTAGTAATGCTTTCAACCAGGTTGGTCATATTCGTAGAACTAATATAAGTTTATATAAATAGAATTTATAACTTAAATAATTTATATATACCATTTACGTGATAATGCAAGATTAGTACAACACAAAAATATATGCTATTAATTCTTTCTCTAATGACATTTTTGAGATCAGTAAATGTGCATTCTTTTGATAAATGTCATAACTTCTAGAAGGTGGTTTATTGATCCAGAAGTCTCTTTACAAAAAAATATTCTGATAAATAGTTAAGAAATAGTAACATCATTAATATCATCACTTTCAATTATTATTGATCCACTGCAGAATGAAAGTATCTTTCAAGTTTAAGCCAATTTCTCCGATTCACATTTTTTCTTCATATTACAACAAGCAAGATTTCTTATTGATTCATCTCATGTAGTCTCTTCATTTTTTACAATCTCTTGGAATCCAGTAACCACTTCTTATTCAGATTCTTAATTCATTTAATGATGCCAATATAGCTGTTTATTCTTTTATCTATATATTTCAATTTTGATCATCTTTGTTATTTACATTAAACATTGCTTCAACTTCACTGTTATCTTCAAACTGCTCTGCAAACACATATGACTGAATGTTTTTACAATACAATGATCACTATAAAGTGAAATTATGGTCGGGTCATTTCATCGAACTTTAGAAGAAAAAAAAGTGGAAAGCCAAATAAATGTACTTTTTTAAAAAAATACAGTCAATATATCTAACTTAGCTATGTTATTTATGAATGATACCAGATAAAAGTAGCCCGTCTATGGAAAGGCTGTTGTTTTTGTAATAGTTTTTTTTTAAATAAATTACAACCATGTATAGTATTACTGTGGAGCTATGAACTACGCAATATCAAACTACATGACTTCAATTATAAACTAATCAAAACTAACTATAAATACGGTACAATAACATCTATTTTCTTTCCCTCACTAAATATCACATTTCAAACATGAATTTATTTCCTATAATTATATTTTCGTCAGGATTTAAATACTACTGCAGTTAAAAGTTTCATTCCATATGTCTTTTGTAAAATACCATATTTATAATTTTTTTTTTAATTGATTGCTTTAACAATTTTTTTTTTCCCTTTGTAAAAAAAAATATATATATTAATGGTGGAATTATTTCCTTCACATAAAATATGCTTCATAATAAAAATGATAGATTATTAAATATAAAGGGTGGAATTACTTCATTTGCATAAAATGCTTGTAATATAAATTATGGTCTAGTTATTTATAAAAACAAATTTATAGTTTTTTTTAAATTGGTTGTGAATTTGACAAGTTACAGCATTACTAATAAACATACATTCAGACGAGACAAAATAGAGATTTTATATATATAGATAGTGCATACTGATATAAAAAATTCAACAAAGTGCCTAACAAATATTTCTGGTATAAAGCATTATTTCTTGGCTTCATTAATATATTAAATATTCAAATAGTTAAGTTCATGAAAAGTTTAAGCACTGGATGTGACACCTGGTCAGTGGTCCATGAACTTTGAGCCCCAGAGTCTGTCATTCTACCAGTATTAAGGTTATTAAAATACTAATTGGTAACATTTAAAAATCACTAATAATTGTATAAAAAGTCTCAAGATAACAGATAATAATCTTATATACAAAATCCCTATTTTGTTTTTCCATAATGCTGTCACATTCACACTTGAAAAATAAAATAAAAAAACTTTAAATTTGTTTTTATAAATAACTATACTTAACTAAACCATAATTTATATTATGAGCATTTTATGCAAACGAAGAAATTCAACCTTTTATATTTAATAATCCATAATTTTAATTACGAAGTATATGAAAGAAGTAATTCCGCCATTAACGAAACCATAATTTTTATAGTTCTCCGTAATGCCATCAAATTCACATATCAAATATAAAAGGTGTATTTAAAAATTTTAATTTAGTTTTATTAATAGTTTTGTGTTGTTAAAGCAACCAATTAAAAATTTTTCTTACAAAAACAACACATTTATTTATATAATATTAAAATCTTTTATTTAATTTACATTGAATTTGTTAAAACAACCAATTAAAAAAACAATGACAGTTTTCTTGTATTTTAGCAAGTTAGAACTTATAAATCCAGTAGATCATAGCAGTTAAGCTACTTTTAAATAATCATTTTAGATAATCATGTTATGTTTATAAACACTTCGGGGATATGTTGAAAGCAACAATCTTATTTAATTGACCAAATAGAATTGAATTTTTTATTTACTCAGCTAAGAAGTGATCCCTAAACTATTGGCTTTGAATCAACCACTCCATCCCCGAGCTAAAACAAAGATCAGTATCTATAGATTAAAACGGTTACGTGTTATTAAGTGATATCATGGATTACTAAGTTTACAAACAATATCCAATTGTCATTAAGCATTTCTGAAATCAAGTTAGATAGTTATAAATGATATTTTGAGATTAGCGCTGCCATGATATATAATCTTCCAGCCATAATTATTCTATTAATGCTTTAGGTTTTCATAATGATTTTGGTGCCCGTGGTTGTGATGACAGAATGCCGTACCTTTCTCCAGTGGAGGAGGGGGGGTGTTTGCAAAAGCAGAAGGCTGTAGTTGTGGCTTCTTAATACAATCTGCAAAATTAGAATAATTAGGGCTGAATAATTAAGTCATGGTAGTGTTAATCCTAAAGTTCTTAACAATGATCAAACATAAATTTGTCCACAATATTGTTTTTAAATAATTAATGATTCCAACACAACTGAAATAAAACAACTATATAAAAATAAATATTTTCTTTATTATTCAAGTAAGTTTTCACCCAGGGAGAAAATCAGTTCAATAATAAAGAAAATATTTATTTTTATATAATTGTTTTATTTCAGTTGTGTTGGAATCATGATTAAATTTATAATTATTGCTATTTAAAATTCTGAAGGAATTTTGTTAACTTTCTACTTTTTGTAATACAATAAATAATACTACAATAATGCTTTAGATTTTAAGTATAAATTATAAAATTCTAAGATTTAAAAAAGATGTTATGGGATACATTTTAATTTTTAAAATAATCTTATCAATTCTAATCATATTTTTAGTAATTTAATAATAGATAATTAAGTGTAAGAAGTAAAAATTAAACTATAATTTTTACCCTAAATTATAAATATAAGAAACACCATGCTCTTATTAATTTTATATAAAGTATGTGGAATCATTAGAAAAAAGAACAGAATTATGGATAAAATGAATAAATGTTAAAAAAATTATATTTCAATAAAGATAAACATTTATGCATGCAAGCTTATAATATATGCTAAAAAAATTATACATCAATAAGATAAACATTTATGCATGCAAATTTATAATATATGCTATATTTAGAGATTCAATTACAAAGAAAAAAGTCTGTTAATTATCATGAAAATTATCTACCTATTAAACATTATAACTTTTACTGCAGGCAAATTTCTTTATGTAGATGAACATTACCAAAGCAATTAATTGCAAAAACTCTTTAATATATGAACTCTGATGAGAAATTTCTATTCTTAGCAGATTTTTTTTTTTCATTTAAAACAATAATTAATGATAAATATTGTTTATATATATTTCTTATTTAAAATCAAATCTTTATACACTGACAATTTTACTATAGTCTTTCAAAACATCATGTGATCACTACCCTTTAATATGCTTACATAGGCTTTATAATTAACTAAATAGGTAAAAGGTGGCTGCTAGAGGGTTGCATTAAATCCTAAGATCTAGGTGCAGTGCTCTCAAATCCAAGGCCCCACACTGATGAAAGCCACAAGATAGAAGCTAGTCTGGAGATATTGGATAAGTAGGCACGAGATAGGGATTTTATGCATAGATCTTCTGGCATCCACATTGATTACTAAAGCTTGCGCTTGGTGGCACTACTGTATGGAGAGAATGCTATTATTATATTCTTTCCTATCATTTGCAAATTTAAATAATAACTTCCTTCATAATATAATCTATCCCTTTTTATCTCTTTCTTTTTTCTAAACCTACTTATTTCATTAAACATTTTGTTAATTTTCTAGTTATTGATACTAAAGATCGATAATAGTAAATGTGATAAAACATAAAATAGATTACTTTACTTCCTAGTTTTTGCTCTTTGTAATCTTAAAAAATTAGAAAGGCTGCAGGTCTTGATAAAATAATACCTGGAGAAGTAATAAAATATGGCAGTGTTTTATTAGCTTTTTTGAATTTTTATAAATATCTGGACCCATGAAGTTGTACTACCTGATCTTAAAGATGTTTTAATTATTCCAATTTTTAAAAACAAATGGAATAAGCAAAGTTGTACTATTTATCATGAATTATTATTATTATCCACTAGAGCTCGAGCTGAATAAATACTTCCAGTTATAGAAGAATGATTACCAAAAAACAATGCAGTTTTAGGGAATCGAGATGCATTATAGATATGATTTTTGTTGCCAGGCAAATGCAAGAAAAAGATTGGAAAAAGGGAATGATTCATATATTGCTTTTATTGATTTGGTCAAGGTATTTGATTCAATTAATAGGACTGGTGTATGGAATTGTTTGAAATTACTTGGCTATCCTCCAAAATTTATTCATGTTATGCAGTTTCTGCATGGGGCAATGAAAAAAATTGTTATTACTATCAGTGGAAAATCTGAGGCATTTGAAATGAAAACTGGTGTTAAACAAGAATGAGAACTTGCTGCGACAATGTTTTCAATTATAGGTGGCTTAATCAGGCAAGGATCAAGATGTGATACAAGTTTGATGGGGGGGGATTTTCAATGTGAATCGGTTAAAAGCAGGCACGAACTTTATCTTTTTGTATTCTGGATTTACAGTATGATGATGATCATATTATTTTTGCCAGTGAAAAAGACAATTTACAGAATAACATTAAAAAAACTCATGTTCTTTATGAGCCAATGATGGAAGAGAAATCCTCAGCAACTTTCAGATTGGATGGTCATCAACTTGAGAATATAAACCTGTTTAAATACCTTGATAGTTTTATAAGTAAAAAGATGGACTTAGATGTTGAGATCCAATGCAGACTACAGTATGCTGACGCTGCTTTTTTTTAACAAGTTAAAAAATAATTTCATCATAGGTAAATAACTACTGCAAACTACATTAGCTATATATAAAGCTGTTATTTTACCTAATTTATTGTATGGATGTGAATAATGGTCACCCTATCAGCACAATATGAAGATATTAGAAAAGTTTCATTTAAGGATACCCTATAAAATCTTAAAAGTACAATGGCAAGATTCTAAAATCAATCAACATGTTATGTTCTTCAGCTTGCAGATTGTAAAATTACACCTTCATTGGATTGGACATGTAAAATGAATGAACAATGGAAGACTTCCTAAAAGAGTGTTTGTAGGAGAAGTAGAACCCATATATGTTATAAGGATTATCACAATGACATTCTAAAGAAGTGCAATGTCAGTTGTCTCTACTGGGAAGATATAGAAGAAAAGATAATACATTGGAGAGGTATTATCCAACATGGCATTGAAATATTTCAGAAAAAAAAGTTTTCTACTTAGGAAAGTAAAAAAAAACCGACATCATAAAATAACAAGTAAATGGAAATTTGGACCAGCATGTTTTATATGTAGGCGTATTTGTAATTCACAGATAGGGTTGTATAGTAACTCCAAAACTCTTAATTTTCTTTCTTCTTTTTTTATACGATGAAATGCTATATTCTTTATTGAGTGGCTGCTTATTATTTATTTAGGAGTAGCTGCTTGTGAATGAATAGACAGCACATTACAAGAACGAACCAATACAGAAAACAATATAATTTGCGAGAACTCAGTTTGTACTAGTAACTGGTTTAACACATTACAAGAACGAACTAATACAGAAAACAATATAATTTGCGAGAACTCAGTTTGTACTAGTAACTGGTTTAACATATTAGCAACAAATAATCAGCATATTAATGCCTTTATAATAGCAAATTCTCCTTGAAACTTTTAAATTGTAATACTATTTATATCAAGTGTCACTGAGAAAGATTTCTAAAATTGAGAATTGTGCAACTGTTTTCTTTATTTGCTTTTTATATTCAAGTTTAATACAATCCTGGTTAAACGCTTTTGGAGACGGATACTAAGAAAAGCTTAAAACGGAATTCTGGTAATTATTATATGTTTAATATAATAAGTTGAGCATGCTTTTGATATCTCTGTAACAATATCGTAATCATAGCAATATAGTAAATGGAATTTCTAATAATTATTATATATTTAATATAGTAAACTGATCATGCTTCCGATATCTGTGTAACGATATCATAATCATAGCAACATAGCAATACAGCTGTATCTATGATATATTGCTATGATTACGATATTGTTACAAAGATATCAAAAGCATGTTCAGCTTACTATATTAAATGTATAATAATTACAAGAATTTCATTTTAAATTTTTCTTAATTTCTACCTTCAAAGTATATAACCTGAATTATAATTATATAAGAAAAGTCATATAGGATAATTAAATTTAAATGCAATTCTATATACACATATGTTAAACAAAGAAATGTGTGGGGATATTTCCATATAATAACTAGAGAAATTAGAATGGTCTTGCTAATGATGGAAATGTTAATGAGGGAAACACAAAAAAGAAAATTTTGGAAAATCATTCAAATATATTTCATCATTAACGTCAGTCATAGCGATTCCTTTGTATTTCAAATAAACACACAAAATGTTAAGTTATTACCTATCAGTAGTCAAATCCACTGACAGATCTTAACAAGAAAGTGCTGAGAAATGAGCATGTTGCACACTATTAGAAAGTCAAGCATGCATCGGCAAAAATGTGTTGTGACTTGATTGTAAGATGGCACAAAAAATACGCAAAATTTATAAAATGTAATTTAGATTGTTCCTGAATTGTGCGACAAACAGTTAAGAACAGTGTAAAATACAAGTATTTAAAAATTTTACATCACATTCGATAACTTCGATCTTTATAAATTATTGATCACATGCAAAACAAACTTCAATAAAATATTGATTTACATTTTAGTATGTTTATACAATTTCTAACACATCTATCATATATTTCTGTTCCTTCTTGTGCCGGTGCAATGATATTTGAAAGGAACTGACAAGATATGTCATATTTTTAAATACATTAGTGCAATAAGGAGGATTAAACTTATAAAGAAAAAACTGTTAATCATTAACATTTATTTATAGCTATCAATGTGTGTTAAATGAAAAATAATGTTTGTTCTATAATTCATAAGGGAAAATTATTTAAATAAGGCAAACTGAATTAAAATTATTAAATAATTTTTAGTTGCATAATGATACATTTTTAAAAATTATTTCTTGATAAATTTAGTTTTGACATTTGACTATTTAATATCAGATATACATATATCTAATGCTGAACAAAGAACAAAACCCAGTACTCGTTTTATTAATATTTTAACTTATCAGATTATTGCTATTTTACACAAAAACCATGATTGATCTGGTGTTATGTTGGATATTTTAGTAACAATTATTACAAAAAATTTAAGTTCTTGCAATAGAAATTGCAGTATTTCAATTGTTTAAATTGTTATATCTGCTGATAATTTTATGCCCTTATTATAATAAACCCATAAATTTACTGTTTTACAGCTAACATCATAGCTGAAACTCAATGATTGAATATTTGAGTTACAACTTTATTCAACTACCTACAAACATTACTGATGTCCCTAATTTTCCAAAAAGTCGTCAAATGAAACTATGAAATCTTTAACTATAAGAACGTTTATCTAAAGTTCATGCTGACAAGAACGATGACGATTTATCATATTTTAAGCACTTAAAGAAAATTTTTGAAACAACCAACATTGGCAAAACAAGATCTTTTCAGTAGCATATAAATATAATGATGATGGGTTGTATGCTTTTCACAGCATTTCATAATTGAAAATTGGGAAAACAGCATATTTTTGAAAAATAATTCTACCTGCTGTGAGATAACATTTTGCTACATAAGCCAGTGCTTGAAATTGACTAGAAGATTTCTTTTAGCAGTAATACAGTGCAAAGAAAAATTGAAGAGATGATGAAAAATATTCCAATTTTCTAAAATGCTTACTAGACCATCTTTGCCAGAAAATGAAGCCTTACATTTAGCATACTTGTGATTCGTAAAGATGAAAAAATTTGCCAACAAAATATTGTTTATTAAAAATTTTTAAACTGACACTACAAAAAAAAATATATATATATATCAATATTTTACTCATTGGAAGAAATTTTTAAAGAATAGAAAACACCCAGAGTATTACTCTTGCTCCAGAAATAATAAAGCACCACAAGAGTTTTCTTGCACACTTAAAAAAGTGTTTCTGAATCTATTTGTTGTATCATTCATCATTAACATTTAGTTGCCAAAAATCTGAATGAATACCTACACAAATTATTATATTAAATCATCGAATAACAGATTATTTGGACAACCTTGCATTGAAAATGATAAAGGATTCAAATACTTTCTACTTTGAACAGAAGTTTGTTTGACTATTAAAAGATACTTGGTTTGAATTAGTTTTATATTTTGACCAACTATTTGAAATTCCTAGAAAACAAACATAATACTTTATAAGGCAACCTGATTGATTCCAAAAATAATGTAAATTATGTGAAAAACATGTTTATGTAATAATTAATAAATTTTATTAGTGCAATGTTTAGATTGTAATTATATGAAAGGTAATCATCCCCACCCCTCCACTAGTACCCTTAAAAGTGAAGTTAAGCTGCAAAAATACTCTCATTCCAGCTACAAGATAGACACTGAAAAAATAAAAATAACCATCTTATTTATGAGCCAACTTAAATGTCTAGAATTGGATTTAAAGTGAATGAGTTATATATTCAGGCTCTCACTTCTAGACTCTTAAGATTGGCTCATATAAGTGCATCTGAGTTTGAAAATAAAATGGTCATTCTTATTTTCTCAAAATTTCTATCTTGTGGCTAAGGTGACTGTATGCTAGCAGTTTAATATCACCATTTAATGATGCTAGTGAGAAGGGATAATTACCTTCCATATAATTAAACACTTGAGCGATACCTTTAATGAAACAAATATACAGTTCCATAGCCATAAGTTGAATTTGATCAAAATAAAATCTGCTAATTATTTCTATACAAATGAAATTTAGGGCAAGAGGATTCAGCCAGTTTCCAAATTTATCAACAGAAAAACATGATATTAAATCACTAAATATCACATGATCACCATTCCCTATGCTTACACAAACTGTTATCACAGATGCAAAACTCTCCATACAGTAGTGTTACTCAGTGCAAGTCAGAATAATGGATGCAAAAAGATTTGTGCATAAAATCGCTATCTAGTGCCTACTCATATCAATCTTACCCAATAGGATTATGGAGACTGTGGTTATTAAAAAAACCACAGACATCAAAATGCATAGATGTTGAACTGAGTTCAGGTCTATATGATTATACAAGCAAATGAGATTTAATTGGAAAATATTATAATTTTCATTTTGGACTCAAAAGCTTTACAGTTAATTAAAAAGGGTAAAAGGTGACTACTGGAAGGTTGCATTAAATCCTAAGATTTAGTTGCATTGCTCTCAGATTCAAGGCTCCTCACTGATGAAAGCCACAAGCTATTGGATGAGTAGCCACTAGATAGGGATTTTATACATAAACTTTCTTGCATCCATTGATTACTCTGGTTTGTACTGAGTGATGCTATTGTAGGAAGAGTTTTACCTCTGAGAAAAACATGATGAAGACTTAATTTATCAATAGAAAAAGATGATTTAAGACTTGAATTCAATTTATAATTTGAAGATATTCCTAAGATGACTAAATTCAAAGACTGCTACCAATAGTTCTGATTGTAAAAGTCAATATCTACACTTTATCCTGGATAACGTACTATAGCACAAAGTTTTTAAATGCAATTTTTCATAGTGCAATATGAATTCAGTGCGATCACAAATCTGTTACTAGAAAAAGAATCAGACTACAAATAGTTAATTGTGGTGATTTAGGAAATGCTACTGATAAAAATGGAGCCAAACATTAATAAATTGAAAGCAGCAAATCAGAATCACTCTTATCATGATAATTATTTATAATTTATATTTCAATATAGTGGAGCTTTTGCTATTTTAATTTTCTACGAGTAATGCAAATGTTACTAAGGTTTGATTTTAGCAAAGAATTTTATATTTTCAAACTTTAACGGTCTCATTTAAAATATTTTTCTTTTAAGTTGTTGTAAGCAATACTTAGGAATATATAAACCAACATAAATTTATCATTGCATTTTTCCATTTATTCATTTAAAGGTCAATTTTGATGAGGCTCTGTACCAATGGCATTATAGAAAGATTGGGTACGAAGATAGAAATTCATAAGGTATTGTTAAAAATTGTTTTCCAAGTGAATATATTATAATTGCCTTGCTACAGATTTTCAAGTTTACGGGTCCCTGAATCGCATGGGCCAGCAGGCATTGCCTTCCTTCGTGATTCGGTAGTTATGCCACCTGCACAGTTGCAGTTTCATAGTAGTCAAATTTTCTTTGATCTGTGCACCATAAGTTACATGTTACATAACAATCCAGTACACACACACACACATAAATATTAAGCATCAAAGATTTTACACACATCCAAAACAAACACATGATCACCATTTCCTAAGCTGAGAGTTTGCCACTGTATATACAAAACAATAAACCATCTGATATATTATTCATATTATACCCCAAAGTGTGCTCATTTGTTGCTGTAAGGATCACTGAAACTAATTACCCTATCAATTAACGGAGCATGAGTCACAATTTTAAAATACTGCTCGAGACGCTGTCATAATTTTATTATGGAATGATTAAAAATGCAGACTTTTATGACAGCTTGGCGATTGCCACTTGGTAGAATAATTTCTAGTGGCAATAAAGTTTTTCTAGACGGGCACGTATTTTAATTTCAATTGTAAATACGATGACTTTGAATATTTCATCAGATATATATTCGGTTCAAAAAGCAGACCATAATTAATTAAGAGGATGCTACGACGAAATATAACGATCACTCTGGCAAAGAATTGTCCATTTCTTTTTTTAGCAGTCTCTGTTACCATTTATTGCATTTGAAGCTGCTGGGAATGGGTGACATATATAAATGTATGTAACAAACAGTGAATGGTCGCATTACTGCATTTGAAGCTGCTGGAAATATGTGGCATATACAAATGTATGTAATAAACAAGGAATGGTCACGATTATATTAAAACTAAGTACAAATGAACTAATATTACATTTCAAAGAGCTTCCAAAAAAAAAAAAAAAAGACAAAGCACATACATATAAAGTAACACTCCAAAATGTTACATGTAATACTTCTTACTGACAGATTATAAAAGTAAATTATACATAAAAATGTAACACAATTAAAGTAACAGAAAGGAGACATTTATTCTATTGGTACATTCATATTTTCTAACCAATCAATTAAATCCTCGGCTCTTTTCTTTCTCAGCAAATCAGACAGTGATTTTAAATCTAGAGACAATAGCACAATCAATGGCTGAAGTCAAAGAAAGGCATTAAAATAAAAATATTAAATTATTACCAGCTCGGATAATTTAAATAAAAGAAGACGACAATGCAAGCCTACCCAGAGAGTTGATCTCCTCAGCTCTTCAGAACTCAACCAATGCTGGTGGACGAAGTCTGATGCTTTTGGCATTTAAAAGTCCAACAGTTAAATAAAATTACTCTTTTGTTTTGATTACAAAACGAGTCCTCACCAGCGACCTTCAGAAGAAAAGAATATAAACGGCTATAATTCATTGAAAATTAAAAAAAAAAAAAAATTGAAAAATATCCTAATGGAAACTGTAGTTGAATATTGGCTAAATAAACTTCAACATGGCTGAAAAATCTCATTCACAGCAGAAAAATGTCTGCAGAAACTAATGAATGGGTTCTAGTTATCATCATTAAAAACTTCATATGCAAAGAGAATTATTTATTTATTTTCTTTGGATTTAAAAAATCAAAGCAATAATAATTGCCCAGAAATTTGCTCCTACAGACAATAATCTTGACGGTCTCTCCCGCTTTAATCCAAACACCCCCTAACTCTCACTTGAAATAATCTTATCAAGATATTGCAAAAGGACGCTCAGCTCAATTTCATTATTAATAAAAGGGGTGTCTCAAACAAATTTTAGATTTAGCGCTTGACACTTGCTAAAACATAAACTTTTAACAAAATATCATATTTTAATGTTCGATTAATAAAATAACTTTAAAAAAAAAAAAAGTTGACGACAAATAGCATGATACTAAAATAATGGCGGGAGGGAGTAGTGGTGAATATTTGAATTAAAATTATAGTCAATAAAATCCCCCAACTTGGATCTATACATTAATAAAAATTTAACAGTATAAACAACCACTATGGTGATGCCGTAATTTTTTTTGTCGTTTGTTTTAAAAAAAGAAGTAATAAAATGGAATCAATTTCAATAATAAATACGAGGAGAAATGTCGCAAATACTAAGACTTACAACAATAAACGAGAGGGGAGGTTTTCAGAACTAACTAAAATAAAAAGATTGATTCATCACATATTAGAATTATTTATTAGCAGTATCATAAAATATTTGTAAAAATGAAATGGCCTTTCAGGAGAAAAGCATACAATATAAATATAAGATAGGGTTGTGATCATTTTCCTGTTTTGTACTTGTGAACGTGTACTGCCTTGATAAAATAGGAGAATGAAAACAAAAAAAAAGATTCATTGTTGGATATGATCCTATTTTCCAATAGTAAAGATGAAGTTAAAAGAATTAATAAAAGTTGAAGTATAATAATTAGGCAGGTGTTCTGGACCAACTTAATGCTTTTAATATTTGAAAAGTTGTAAATGATGTAAACAATGATAAAAAATATAGAATGCGAAATGTAATGATGAAATAGTTTTAAATAAGGCTTATTAAATTGTTCAATGGCCTTTGTTTTACATGAAATGAGATTTGAGAATTAAAGAAGAGAGTGTAACAGGTTGTAAATATAAGCATTTAGAGAAAAATGAGGAAAATAACTTATTGCAATAAGATTACATTGATGAAACAGAGATAGTGCAAATTAGGACTAAATTATTTGTTGTAAATATAAAAAAAAAACCTTAAAAAAAAAAAAGAGAGATAACTAAGAACTTTTGCAGAACAGACTTCAGGGAGAACGTGGTTCTAAATTGATCTTTTGGAAGACAGTTGATAAAATGTATTTTCTGGATAAATATCTTTTTTAAAAACAATAAAATAATAATCAGTCATTTGTAAATGAGGGTGACTGTTCAACTAAAAAAAAAAAATGAAAGAAAAAGAGAGAGAAAAAAAACTATTCTAGAAATGAGTGTTGCTATGACTACACATAACCAATCTGTAAACCATAAATATGTGCACATGTAGAAACACCAGTCTATTTTTCTGTTTATTTGATTTTTTACTATGATGTCCTTTAATTTATTTAACAGATCAACTTTTACTTCTCAAATACTTCAACACTATGTCTCTACAATGTATTCTATTCTGTGCCATATCTTCTCAATAGAAACAATTGGCATTGCACTACTTCAGAATGTCTTTAAAATAATTCTTATAATGTAGATGGAGTCTACCTTACCCATAAAAATCATACTCATTCACTTTAAAGGTTCAATCCAATGAAGATGAGATTTTACAATAGTCTTTTATCTAGCATGTTAATAAAATATTGGAACAACATCTAGCATGTTAAAGAACTTGCAGATTGGTTTTATGATCTTGTCATTATACTTTTAGAATCATGGAGCATCGTTAAATGAAACCTTTCTAATGCTTTTATATTGCACTGATAGTGTCCACATTTCCCATCCATACAATAAATTAGGTAAAATAACATCTCTATATACAGTTAACTTGGGTGCAGTAGTTATTTCTCTATGATGTAATACAGTAACGGAACACTGGAGTCTGTGTTACAAGTTCACCTATCTACTTATAAAACATACCAAGGTATTTGAACTGATTTACATTCTCAAGTTGATAATCATCCAAACTGATAATTCCTGGGGATTTTTCTTCCATCACTGACTAATAAAAAAGTCTTATGTTTTCTTTAACATTAATTAATAAACCAAAGTATTTATACATCACATTCAAAATATTAAGTACATTTTGTAAAATATCTTTTGAACTGGCAAAAATACCTTAATCAATAGTAATTAAACTGAGAGAGTGCAAACCTCTCAAGCGCTTAGCCAATCAGATCGCAAATACTGAGACAGAAAATTTAACAAGAAAAGAGTGGATCCACTCTCTTCTTTACTTGTCTTTCTATATATCCAAGCCAGTCCAAAGTACTTAGATCTGAAAGGGTGAATCTTAAATATCTTCACACTCAACTCACCGAGTTCTAATTATACACATACTGCGTGAAATCTTTCGATTTACTATGCAGTAGTTTTCGATGTTATAACTTGCAGCAATATATGTAAATAATATTTATTTTTGCAAAGTGCAGACGGTATTGAAATTAAACTGAGAGAGTGCAAACCTCTCAAGCGCTTAGCCAATCAGATCGCAAATACTGAGACAGAGAATTTAACAAGAAAAGAGTGGTTCCACTCTCCTTTACTTGTCTTTCTATATATCCAAGCCAGTCCAAAGTACTTAGATTTGAAAGTGTGAATCTTAAATTTCTTCACACTCAACTCACTGAGTTCTAATTATAAACATACTGCTTGAAATCTTTCGATTTACTATGCTGTAGTTTTTCGATGTTACAACTTGCAGCAATATATGTAAATAATATTTATTTTTACAAAGTGCATATGGTATTGAAATTAAACTGAGAGAGTGCAAAACTCTAATTAGAACTCAGTGAGTTGAGTGTGAAGATATTTAAGATTCACACTTTAAAATCTAAGTACTTTGGACTGGCTTGGATATATAGAAAGACAAGTAAAGAAGAGAGTGGAACCACTCTTTTCTTGTTAAATTCTCTGTCTCAGTATTTGCGATCTGATTGGCTAAGCGCTTGAGAGGTTTGCACTCTCTCAGCTTAATTTCAATACCGTCTGCGCTTTGTAAAAATAAATATTATTTACATATATTGCTGCAAGTTATAACATCGAAAAACTACTGTGTAGTAAATCGAAAGATTTCACACAGTATGTTTATAATTAGAACTCAGTGAGTTGAGTGTGAAGATATTTAAAATTCACGCTTTCAGATCTAAGTACCTTGGACTGGCTTGGATATATAGAAAGACAAGTAAAAAAGAGAGTGGAACCACTTTTTTCTTGTTAAATTCGCAGTCTCAGTATTTGCGATCTGATTGGCTAAGCGCTTGAGAGGTTTGCACTCTCTCAGTTATACCATCTGCACTTTGTAAAAATAAATATTATTTACTTAATCAATAGTGTAAATCCAGAATCAAAGATGAAGAAATTATCATTTTCACTTCTAATCATTCAAATTAAAAAATTCCACCACCACTCATGTATCATATCTTGATTCTAGTTTGATTAAGCCACACATAAAAAATTCCAAAGGCCACTGTCAGAAAAATTAAAATAACAATAGCAAACTCTCCATACAGCATTGCCACCAAGTGCAAGCTTTTGTAATCAATGGATGTAAGAAGGTTTGTGCATAAACTCCCTAAATAGTGCATACTCATCCAATATTCCCAGACTAAATTTTTGGTTTGTGACTTTCATCAGTGAGAAGCCTTGGATTTGAAAACACTGCATCTAGATCTTAGGATCCATAGTGAAACCCTCCCTATTTGGTTAATATAAAGTTGGGAGGTCAAGATGAAAACACAATAATATTTTCAATCCACGTTCATTCGCTTGTACAGTCATATAGATCTGAACTCAGTTCAGCATCTATATAGTTTGGTGGCCTTGGTTTTTCAAAATGTGCAGTTACCTTTATCCCATGGGCAGAATAGGTATAAAACCATCAAAAAAACACATGATCACAATTTCATGTGCTCACACGCGCTGTTAATAACAGTAGAAAATTCTACGTACAGTATGGCTACCAAATGTAATGGGCTACTCTTATTATCAGCCTGTGTACACATGTGATATGGTTATCATGTGGAAAAAACCCACATCTTTATTTAACAATAGTTTTCATTTCAAATGCCTCAGATTTTCCAGCTGTAGTAACAATATTTCCTCTCATTCTATCATGTGGAAACTTCATAATACAAATAAATTTTGGTGGACAATCAACTAATTTCATATAATTCAAAGATCTATCTTATTAACTGAAACATATGATTAGATCAAATCAATAAAAGCAAATCACTTCTTTGTTCCTGACACTTTTAGCCGAATTATAGTAATTATATGAAAGTAAATTAAGTCCCTGATAACTTATTAATCTATGAGTGGAAGCAAAGTAGTCAACAAAATTCTTGAAAGTATCTTTACTGCAGTGAATAATAATGATATTCCATGATAATACTGCAATCTTGTCTATTTCCCTTGTTTTTAAAAAGGGGAACAAAAGCTTCTTTAATTAAGGTCAGATGGCAATGACTTCATGGGTCTATATATTCTTAAAAAATTTCCAATATTTTTTAAGATAACATATTACCACTATATTTTAAAACTGCTCTAGATATTTTACCAGGGCCTACAACCTTTCCATTTTTAAAATTATTAAGAGCTGTTTTGACTATACTAAATTGAATTTTCTTGTCCAAGTCTACATGAATAGATAAAATGGATATATCATTAAAAATTTGTCATTTCAATTTTGATATCATTATTCAAAAGATAATCAAAAACTTCCTTCCACCTATTCAAAACATCATATGAGTGCTAGTTCTGGATTGTTATATTATTTCATAGGTTCATATATTGCTTTCGATGCATTGGAAAAAAAAAATCTAGAATGTCCTTTGGCAATTTTAATCCACTAATCATTTTCAAGCTTACTTATCAATCACTGAACTTCTGCCTTCAGATCCTTTATTATAAAATTTAATCCATTATTCTGCCAAGCAGAAAACAAGTTTCCTTTTATAATCAAATCACTAACAATAAGATCATGGTAAGAAAACTAGTTATGATTCTTCTTTTTAGTGAAGTGAATAATAGATTTACTTGTATCTATAATATATTCTTTAAGAGAATTCCATGCTTTAGTAATATGATCGTCCTGAAGATCCAAATTAACAATTTTAGTGTTTAATAGTTGGTTGAAATTTAGTATGAATAGGTGACTCTTCTAAAGAACTGACATCAGTTTTCTTATGAATATGATTGGAATATCTTTTTTTTTTAACACGACTATCATTTTAATCTTGGAGTATAATAATCTATAATCTATCCAATAATCTGTGCTTATGTAATATGAACTATTGTATTTTCATTCCTAATAATAATGTAATCTATTAATGCTATTGTTTTGAGTGTATGTGCATCCATATTTCCTTACAGCAGTTTTTCTGTCTAAACAAAGTACTTGAGATAATCAATTCATGTGTTAGAAAAAAAAAAATTTTTATACAATATATTCATCTATTGTATTTATTCACATCTTATAACATATTGTACCAGGTTCGATCTGATGAACTCTCACTTAGTCTGTAAACTGGTTTAGCTGGGTTTCAATTATATTTCTATGAATTTATAATCTTATTTAATTATAAATATTACGTGAATGAATGGGCACATTTGAGCAAAATGAAAAATATTATTGATAGCTTTAGCTGTCAATAATACCCACGATCAGATCGAGCTATGCAATGCTTAACACGATCACATTTCCAGATCGTGGCCCACCTCGGCTGCTAGATTCAAACCCCTACTATCCAAACACTTTATTTGTTTCGGAGTAAACCCTGGGTGCCAGCTAGTCTAAAACTAACATGTTCGGACAGTAGGCCCATAATCCAGCGCTCGAAAAATCCCTTAACTAGCTCAGTCTATTATTTTAATTCAATAACAAAATATAGTTTCAATTAGTGGTGAAAAGAATTGACCGACAAATAAAGCTTTAAGTTTAAAGACAATTTACTTTAATTAACATTTACTAAACTAATTTTAAATATTTTATAAATCTTATTTAACTAATATAACACACGCATATTTATAATTTACACACTATAATATCTTAAGAGAAAGCATTAAATAATATTTGAAATTTAAAATACAATGACATCAATATACTAATGCATGAACACACAACATTTTAAACACACATATTAATAGTTCATCTATGGGTGATATAGAGTTCTTAAACTTGACTCTTGAGGCTTTACGAATGTGATGGTTACTTTAGAAATGAGTATAAGAAAAATGTTATTACCTAGGATTTTGAACGTGGAGATTTCTTGCTGTTCGCTGCTTCTAATGAAGTATTTCTAACCGGTTAGATTTGAAGTTTTCTTGTGGAGATTTGATGTTTATTATTCCGAGGCATTTTCTTTAAGACAATTAGATATTGAGCGGCTTCAGGTTGTTACGCAAACATCACTTTTATCAGGTAGATTGGCTGTCTTCATCGGACTTCAGGCTGGAGAAAGTCGTATGTTTTCCGAGATTTTAACATTGCATTCTTGATTCTAATATAGCTCACTGATAGATTGTACTGAACTGTTATCTCAAACTCAACTCGAACTCAACTCAAACGTGACTAACTGGCCGATAAAAACACTGTCTATTTATACATGAGGCATGTTTTCATTTTGATATCCTCCAGCTATATCTGTTGTCGAAATTCCTTTGATAATCTTTTAATTATGTGTTTTTGAAGATCGTTTAATTAGTAGCCATGCAAATATGTTGTTTTTATATTTTTATTAGTAGCCACCGTTGAGTGTTTTTTTAATTTTTTAACTTTCATTTATTTTTCAATATAATTTTAACACACACATATACATGCACTTATCATTTCTTTGTTTACTCTCGCACATAAATTTTATTAACAAGCTTACATTTATGCACATGTACAATTTAAGATCAATTCATTATCTAGTTTTTAAGATTACTTTTTTTTAAAACTTGAATGAAAATAGATTTATATTTTTTAAACTTTACATTACATTTTAACTAATAATAATAAGAAAAAACTCTTAACTTCTTTTATAAAACCTTTAGACTTTTAATCTTACATTTTCTTTGACGAAAGATTTTTATTTTAATATTTTTTTTAAACAAAATTATTGTGCCAACACAATGTTGGTACAATATGTATCTTCATATGTAAGTAATTCTTCTCCAACAATTAATCAATGAATTCTACATGTCACCAAATAATTGAAATTATTTTGTTCATATATGTAGCAATTTTTTACTAACTCCTAAAAAAGATAGCATCACATCATCTAGATAAGATTTCATAAAGTACTTTTACTTTTTTAAAAAATTTTCTAAAGGTTTCTGCTACTACCTTTCATGTTATAAATGTATAGCTATCCAATCTGTTTCGCAATCACAAGTTTAAACCTCTATACATTGCATGATCACCATTTCCTATGCTTACCCAGGCTGTTAAAACAGAGGCAAAACTCTCCATACAGTAGTGCCATACAGTGCAAGCAAGAGTAATCAATGAATGTAAGGTTTGTGCATAAAATCCCTATCTGGTGCATTAGATCATAAGACCTAGGTGCAGTGCTCTCAAATCCAAAACTTCTCACTGATGAAAGCCACAAGCTAGAAACTATCCAATATTAATATCAATTCACTTTTCTTTATTCACTTTTTAACAATGCATTATACCCTTATTTTACTATCAAACGGTTTCAATTGCACCAGCAATCTTCTTCAGATTTTTTTCTAAATTAACCCAACAGTCCACTGGAAACTAGTCATGAATAGGCATTAGAGATAGTGATTTTATGCACAAACATTCTTGCATCCATTGATAACTCTGGCTTGAACTGTGTGGGACTGTTGTAGGAAGAGTTTTGCTTCTGTTTCAACCAAAGTTGTTTTGAAAATACCTAATTATTGTGGATATTAGTAATACTTTTGTTACTACATTTCCTAATGTTACTCTCTTAAATGAGATGTTATTAAAAAAAATTTAGTCAATTTTAATCTAGGTAAATTTTGTAATTTTAATAATAAGGTTGCTAAAAGATCCATTCTGCTTTTATTCTTTCTTGTTAATTACAGTACAACTGCTCATTTAACATGATTTCTCCTGTAACTTAATAAGGATTCCAAATTCAAAACGTGAATGAGCAATTAATATACTATCAAGTGTTGAATGGAAATGTTTCACATCTTGTAATCAAATATAAAATGTTTAGTATATGGGGAAAACTTGAAAAGGTCCAAATTTAAAAATGGGATCAATAATTCATGTTGGTGGTGCAAAAATACAGCTGCTATACTATTAATTTTGCAATTGATATGCAAATAAAATTATAATGGGGCCTTTCAAATTTTCACAACTATAAGACTTATTTTAGCATGTTTCATTTATTTTAACATGTTCTAATTTACTCTTGAATATATACCCATTAAAAAAAAAAAGAAAAATATATAAGCTAATTTAATATACTTGACATGTTTGTCCGAATGCTCTACTTAATTTATGACTGTTATTTTTTGCTATATCTTATAAAATATCAACTGAAAACTTCGAGGTCAAATTTTTTTAAAAAAATCAAGCAGAATTCTTACAAGAAAAATAAATTAAACGTAGCACATAACAACAACAACAAAAAAGATTGATTTTTTTAAATATTTATATAGACAGTACTTATTTGTATTTTATATATTGGACTATTTTCGTCATCTAGTATTGAATATCTTTAAAAAAATTAAACTTTATTTAAATATTCTAAATACATTCAACTGTTAGTAATAGCACACAGGTTAGTATATGCACAATGTTTTGAGAGATATTGTTCTCCTCTCTTCTTCAGGTCTTGCTGACCTGACCAGTGATAGTCCTAGCATTAAAATCGAATAGTACTCTAGTCAACTAAGCAGGATATGGAATTTTATGGTAATGCTCTAACTAATTGAGCAGGATGACTCAATTCGTTAGAGTGTCACCTTAAAATTCAATATTCAAGAATCTAAGAATGCAGGTTTGATTCCTATGCTAGTACTGTCATTGGTCAGGCCAGCAACACCCGAAGAAGAGATAATATCTCTCAAAACAATGTGCATATATTAACCTGTGTGCTATTACTAACGGTTGAATGTGTTTAGAATATTTAAATAAAGTTAAATTTTTCTAGACATTCAATACTCAATACTAGATGATGAAAATAATTCAAATATATAAATCCAATTAAAATACCATCATCACAAACCTTCAGGAAAACACAGTACTTATTTATCTGTAATTGATTTTGTTTAAAAAGATATGTTTTATTTTACAATATTGTTTCTAAAATAGTTTTACTATACATTTTAATTAAAAATAAGTAAATAAATCTAAAACTGGGATTGGGGTATAAGAGGATTGTTGCCGGCTCTGGGTTTTTCCTTCTCTGGATGGTGGGGATGACATTGTTCATTACAGTTTATCAACATTTACCTAGTATAATGAAGAGTTAAACTCTGTATAGTACATGATGTAAGCAATGGAAATTTATAAAATTATCACCCAATCCTGAAATGTTTAGAATGTTCAAAGCTAAAAATTTTTTTTAATTTAATCAATGATTATCTTATAAATTTTTTAACCATAAAGATAATTCATCGTTTGAAGAATAATATTGCAAAATTATTTGTAAGAATTAGTACCAATACATTTTCAAAATCTAAGTCTCTTTAGTGATTCAAAAATCAAGTCATTTTATGCATGGAGTAATAATTTAAAAAACCAATAATTTTACATGTTTATTTTTTTCTCCAATACTTAATTTCAAAATAGGCATGGGGTAGGTTTGCAAATAAAAAAAAAGTTTTTTTTTTTTTTTTAAGATAAAGACTTATGCTTGTCTTTACATAAAAGCTTACAACAGCAACAACAAACCATAACAACAATAATAATGATGATGATGATGATGATGAAAAGATAGGGGAGATAGCTTGTACATATTTTTAAATTTTAATTCTTATAAGATACATTAATGTGGAAGAGCCGCAAATCAAAACAAAAACTTGTCAAGTAAGATAAAGTAAACCATTTATGATAAAAATTTAAACCATCAAAATAAAATTTTAAAGATGGATCTAAGTAAAAAAAAATTTGGGACTTAATAAAAAATGAGTACAAATTGCAAATGTAAAGCTTTCTACACTAAATACGTGTACCTAATCAACTAAATTAATTAGCCACAAATTAATCAACTATGGAAGACTTCTAATTTAAAATTCTAAAAAAATTGTACGCTTTTTTTTTTACTCTATGATTTTATTTACAAGAAATAGAAATAATTTTCTTGTTTTATCAAAGCATTAGAAATAATCTTGCTGTATCACTCCAATGATTTTTTAAATATACAACTTTACTTAAATAACGTCTCATAAATCAAGGACCTCTTATAAAAAATAAATTATCATGGTTTATTTTATACACCACATTCAAAATATATAACATTAAGTATTAAAAAAAAAAAAAGCATAAAATTGCAATAAAAAAGAAGAAGCAATAATTAAAATATTTTATTACTAAATAAATGTTAATGAAAAAAAAGGATTAAACTCTGTGTAGGCAGAATATAAAAAGCACATGATTTTTTTTTTTTTTTAACGTATTTTTAAACAATATAGTGAAGATAATAAGAAAGCATTTCTTTCTAATTGGTGCACCATTCCTTAAGCTTTTAAACAAATTTATCCACAGATAAAAGGAAAAAAAAAAACACAGCTTGTTTCCTTCTAAAAAATCCAAAGAAACAAACCATTGCAGAAAATATATATTAATTCACCTATTATTACCATTGTTACACAGAGGCTAAACTCTCCATATACTACCAGTATAAGCCAGAGTAATCATTGGATGAGAGGTTTGTGCATAAAATCTCTATCTACTGCTACTCATCCAATATCCCCAGAGTAGTTTCTAGCTTGTGACTTTCATCAATGAGGAGCTTTGGATCTAGGTGCAGTGCTCTCAGATCCAAGACTCCTCAGAGATGAATACCATAAGCCAGAAACTAGTCTGGGGATATTGGAGAGTAGGCACTAGATAGGGATTTGATTCACAAACTTTCCCGCATCTTACATTGAATAGCATGTAAACAGCTTGTGTACGGATAAGAAATGGTGATCATGTAATGTTTAGTGATTTATTTCCATTGTTTGTTAATACATATTATCCAATAAGTCATTTTCTATTTTCTAAATCCAAATGATGAATTCTTTTTTTTAAGGGTGAACAGGCCTCATCACTCAGATAAAATCTCACTTATTTCACCATATCATATTCCAGTAAAAAACATCAGCACTGTTAATTTTTTTTTTGCTGCTTCTTTCAGCAAGTTAAATTGTCCTCTTTTCAGGTGTTGTGTTGGCTAAGCTGGTTCTTGATTGCCAGAAGCTGGTGGGGCCGATTCATCACTAAATATTTCTGATTGTCTAAGTAAGGTCAATACCAAGTTGGTCTTCAGACTATTTATATAGGTCAGAAGTGGCCAAACTTTTAGATGTGGGGAGACTTTTTTGGAGAAAGTGTACCTGATGGCAATTATATTTTTTTTAGGGCTTTAAACCCGAAACCAGAAATTAAAAAAAAATGTTTTTTTGCCAGAATCCTGGCTTCAATCTTTTTTTTTTATAAAGGCTTTTTAGATATTCACAAATATTGGTGATGTTTTTAGAAGACACTTATGAACTGATGAATTTTTTTTCTATAAAATATGAACTGTTGAAAACATTTTATTATGACCACTATTAAATTACCTCAGCTCCCTCTAGTATTATAATTTGTCCATGTTGCTTTATAAAATATTCATTAAATTACAAAGTGTTTTAAGAGTTCACAACTTCTTTGTTTTAAAATCAGTTCATTAAAATCCTTGTTCCTCCAGGGCAAGTTATTTTCATTTCCCCTTGGGGAAAATGGCAATTAAATATTTCTAAAAATTGTAGCTCTAGCATTACACAAAAATAATTTAATTCTTTTCAGCTTCTTCCAACTTGGGTTATTTTTGAGATTGACAATAACAGGTCTTATTTTAAATTTGATTATTTTTAAATGAGAATAATATGGAAATTTTTACTTTTTTTAATGTTCAAATCAGCTCTGAATTCATCATTATAATTTTCAAATGTTCATATCAGCTTCACGGTCAACTTTCAGAGATTTTGTGATCAACATCTTGGTCATTCCTAGTATAGGTGATCTTCAAGGGTTTTTACAATTAATAGGTGATGACCCTTCCTGGCCATCATTATAGCAGGGATACAGTTTTGAACCAACTATGAAATGATCACAGTTTGCTTTGTTTTTTTTTTTTTTTATGATAAACTTAGGTTGAACCTGGATAATTTGGTTCTCAAATGATGATTCATTAACATTTCAGCTGAAGTTCTGCCATGAACAATAAAGTTGTGTACTAGGTTAGCAGCATTCTGGATATGCACATACTTTAATCATTTGCTGTTTCCCTAGAGGTTTTAAAATCTCTTGCATGAATTATTCAGCTCATCCATAGCTTTCTGAATCAAATAATGGTGCCAATATATGACATATTTTATTATTTTTGGAGAAGTCCTTGGATTGGCTAGATATAAAGGCAGTTCCATTGTCAGTAACAATGGTCAAAGGAAGACCATGAGTTGCAAATATTTTCCTCAAAGAGTTAAAGTAGGCATGTGATAATTTTTTTTTGCCCTTCCATGTTCTATCATGGTCTAACATTCTTTGCCAGGGCTTGGCTGCCTGTGGTCAAGAATTGGCCTTAAATTTTAATTGGCATGCATTGTTGGAAACTGGTATATCTGGAATTACATATCAATCTATATTAGGTATCAGATATAAGACCTATTCAGAATTTTTCTCACCATTCCAGGCTGATCATAATGCAATAACTTTAAGATGTATTTGCAACTTCTGGGTGGTAGGACAATTTGATTTCCTCATAAAATACATTCATTCTCAATAGATAGCTCATGTCTTCTTACCCAAAATGCTTTATGTACATATTGAGGTTTATTAAATGGTCACCCTGTGCCTATCCAGTGAGCTACCGCTTTACTGTTTATTTGGTTATGATTTTCTAAATTGAATATATTTATTAATGGTTTCTTTTGTATTTAACTTGTCTGGTAAACTATTGAGTGCATCAGCATAATTGTTGTTTTTTTTTGCCTATATAATGCAATTTAAAGCTATATCTGCTCAGCAAGCTAAGCCGTCTTAGCATGTAAGGTAAGACATGCTGTGATTAGTTAGTAAAATAATAATCCATACACATAGTGATGAAACTTTTTAACATCTAATATCAAGGTTGGAGTATCTCTAAGTATTAGAAAATAAATTTTCAGCCCTAGTCAGCATGCAAGAAATGAAGGCAATAGATGCATCATTCTCATTTCTGCTATGGTGGGCTGACTACCAAGGCTAACTAAAAAAATATTATGTTAGAATTATTTCCATATTTGGAACATAATAGGATAGTCCTTTTCATTATTTGTTAACTCATTTGCTTATCAAAAGCTCAATATTTGCTGAATGCCTTGTATCCATTCAGACCATTTTGTTGCAGTCCATATAATGGTTCAGCAACTTCTGTTTTGTACTGAATGAAGTACTCATAATAATGGACAAGTCCAAGGAATGCCTGAAACTCTCCTTTGTTAATGGGTACTGACATGTTCAAAATAACATTTCATTAGAAATTCTATTTCCTCTGCCTCAAACACACATTATGAATTTATTTAAAATTTCTAGTGGACTACCAGAGTTGCTCCTTATTTTGGACCACTAGCAGGAAATAATCAAAATATGGAATGGCCCCAGGAATTGATCAACTATTAGTTGGAATATAAATGAAGCTATCAAAATATTGAATGACAGTCGAGTAACTTTATAAAGTTCCTTCTGGGAATTGATAGCACTCTGGATGCCCCAGCATCTGCCAGTAGTTGAAGATGATCATGTTGATGATCTAGAAAATTACCTCCAGCTGAAGTGGAAAATATCTATCTAATTGACAGAGGGGATAACTATTGAACGATATAAGGCCTTATTTAATGTTCAGCGATCATCTCTATAGATTCATATCTCACCATTGTTTATAATAATGGATACTACTGGAGTACTCCATTCAGAATGAGTTAACAGTTCATTCACTCTCAGATTGTAGGCTATGCATAAAGTGACCACTTAGTAAATCTCAATATATACATAAAGCATTTTGGATAAGAAAATGTGAGGTAACATTTCCAAATTAACAAATAATTAAATTAAAATAATGCATAAAAAAAAAAATTAACAAACAACAATGTACTTTTAAAATTTTTTAAAAATATTAACAAAATATGCATTTAAAAATTTATTTGTAATGACTTTTAAATTCCATTATCATATTTTATTTTTGTAAATAATGGCACTGCTGTTAATTTCTTTTTAAAAACAAGATTTCATGAATTGTATTTATTTTACATAAATACAGTGAAATTAATTAATGATTTGTTAAAGTTGATTGCTGAAGTTTTAATAATCTAAATCATTTAATGTATTTTTTTTTGGTTGTTACTAAAGGTGTAATTTCTAACTAACTATCATTATCTTGAATATCCGAAACAAATTATGAGATTATTGATTTGAATTTCAGCAAATAAATGATATTTTAAACTTATATTTAATAACCTTTGATCATATAAAGTTGATTATTAATTATATAGTGCATGAAATCATTTCATCCCCTCAAAATAATTTAGTTATTGAACATAATATTTTACAATTATAATATATTTTGCTGCAAGCAAAATTACATGCATAAGAATTTTAACCCATAATAATGAGTACATAGACAGTATTTTATCTAATGTATATAATTTTAAAATTTAATGTTAATACATTTTTGTTGTTATACATGATCAATGTATAATAATAAGAAAAATATAAACATCCCAATTAAATAAGTAATGCATCTAAATGTGCTAAAATGTAGGTATTGGTGAAGCTAATTACAAATAATAAGATTAATGGCTGAGCACTTTCAAGAAGTTTTATCTTCTCATAATCATAGCCAATGAGTTGAATGAGCACAATGAAAAATGTGTGCAATGAATATTTAAATTTATGCAAAATGGATTAGAGCAGTGGTCTTCAACCCTTGGTCCATGGACAGACAGCGGTCCACAGAAGTTTTCTGGCAGTCTGCGCTAGACTGGCATGAAAGTTTGTAATAACAAAATAATAAGATTTTAAACTTTTAATTAATATAAACAATTTTTATTTATTTTTTCATCACAATTGCTTAAATAAAATTAATAATAAATCAAAATTTTATTTAAATTATTAGATAATATTATAATTACTAAATAATAAAAGGAATTTATCTTAAAATGCAAGTGAAGATCTCATGATAATTGCACCACTCCTTACATGTGTCAATTTCTATGCCTAGTAGGCATTTCTGTATTGCGTCAGCTCATTTATTGGTCACATGTACTAAAATATTTTATTGCATTTGTATCATCTTTTTATTTTGTGTGTGACATTTTTTGAAATTGTAAACTTCACAAAGTGGAGACAGATCATTGATGTTCCTTCATGGAGACCGTAAATCTATTATCTTTTGTTTTTTTTTAGCAAAATGACATCTTTATAATGATTGTTTTATTTTTTTAATCTCATTTTTACCCGATTAAAAAACAAAATCTAATCAATCATACATAAATTAATTTGTTTTTCTAGTTATCACAGATGTTTATGGGGGGGGGGTGATTAAATTTTTCATTACTTTTCTAAAAAAAATTCAAAATTAAAAAGAAAGTTTTTATTATACAAACTCCATATATATAACTTTATCTTATATATTTAACATTAAATAGATATTACATTTAGCATAATCATTGTCATGTAATTACACTACCTGTGATATTTCCCAACAATCAGGTGAATAACATTTTATTTTTGCATGTTTTAACAATGAAATAATAAACATAACAATGCAGGCACATTAATGAGAATGCAGTTTTCTGTAGCAGTATGACTGTGCAACTTGAAAAAGTGTTCAGCATGTGAAGGTAAGCAACACCATTACAATACTCAGTAACTAGTGTGTTGTTTTAGTCAGTTGTAACAATTATGCTCATCTAAGGCTAAGCAGTTTAAATCTTTAAAAAAATGTATCTGTAGATGGTCCGCAAAATCTTATCCTTATTTTTGCCAGTCTGAAAAATCCTTATTTTGCTGGTCTGCAGGTGTAAAAAGATTGCAGACCACTGGGTTAGAGAGTCCATTTTTTGGAGAGAGAAGCATGCTTCCTTGTGGTTTTTAGCATGGGGGTTATTAGCTATAAGCCAAACTTCTTTAACTTCGTAATTAGAGTCATGGTGCTCTATACAAGCAATAGTGGTAGAAGACGGTTTGAATATATGGCCAGTGAATCTTTGGTGTTCCAAGAAGATGGAATTATATTAAGATTTGTTCAGAGCTCTTTTATACAAATAAAAATGCTGAGAAATGTGAGTGGAAAGAGAGGCACAAGATTCACATAATTATACTGCTGCAGCCAGTTTGAGGGCATGTGATTTTATACCGTGTGAGGAGTTTGATCAGAGGATAGTCAGTCTTTGAATTATTGATTAGACTATTGATTGAAAGGGATGTGCAAAAACTTAGCTTGAAAGAATGAGAAGTTTTTGATATAATTTTTTAACCAATAGACTTATAACTCAAAAGACTGCTTACTCTCTGATTAAACTCCTCACACGGTTTATAAATCGTATGCCTTCAAACCTGGTGCAGCTTGTGCCTCCCTCTCCACTCATGTCTCTCAATACTGTTACTTGTACAAAGAGCTCTGAACAAACCCAAATTGAATTCCATTTTTTTGAAAAAACCATCTGCTAATATCACCCATGATATAAACAACAAGGAAACATGCTTCTCTCCAAAAAGTGGACTTTCTAACCCACTTTGCATATATTTAAATATTCATCGCACTCATTTTTCATTGTGCTCATTCAATTTGCTGGCTTGATTATGGGAAGATAAACCTTGAAAGCACTCAGCCATTAATCTTATTATCTATAATTAGCTTCACTGATATCTGCATTTTAGCACATTTAGACATTATCAAAGTATGTTTTTGATAATGAAACTGGCATATTTTTTTTTTGTTTTTGTAGTCATTAACAATAAAAAAAAAACTTCTTTACTTTGGATATATCATAAATGATAGCAATTAGTGAAAAGACAATGGATGAAAATCAGCTAAACTGCAGCATTGCCATAGATTTACTGTTCTTCCTGGTGAGATTTTTGTAAGCTTTCAACTTTTGATTTTTAGTATTAAATCATTGTTCTATATCAGAAGTCAACAAACGGTTATGATTTGGTTGCAAATGAAAAAAAATTTAGAAATTCATATTTGCATTTTGCAAGTATTGAAAAAAGTATGTTTATAATGACAATGATAGACATTTTCATCATTGAATGATTGACAGAGCAGAGTGAGTCTGATAAAATGTACAAAATCTTATTTAATTGAAATGTGTAGTTAAAATGTGAATGAATAAAAGTCGATTTTCAAATTATCCTAAAACAGTAGTGACAAATCATGCATTAGCCATAATTTTCATAAGATGATATGATCAGTCCATAGAGTATCCGATTTGGGATTGGAGGTGCCAGGACTGATTGAGGCACTCAAACTTCTTATGAACTTATGAGCAATAAAACAATTAGCATTTTTTTGCCCTGCAGTTTAGTGTAATTAGTTGTTGCCAGATATGGAATCAGGAGGTCCTAAGATCAACTCTGGCATTCAGTTTTGACACTCAAACTTCTGAATTCCTGAACAATAAAGCCATATGTCTTTTTTTTAGCAGAACATTGTAATTTTTTTGTTAACATTAAACTAGAAGTTAATATTTTCTATTTTTTTTTAAAATAAAATATATACACATAAAATAACAGAGTAATAATGCATATTTATGAATTTTAATAATTATTACACAAATTTTCAGTAAAAATAATCACAAATCATAATAAACTTTGCAAAAAACAGTAACATTTTTTGTTATTTCAAAAACATTCTCAAAATAACCTTGCAAATAGCATGGACATTAATTACCAAAAAATAAATTGCTCAAAAAAAAAAAAGCTGGGCTAAATCTCTATGTCTTGCCACTATTTGATTATATTGGCCTTTTTTTTTTTTTCACTTTTTTTTTTATTAAAACAAAATCAATATTTTAAAAAATACATGAATTTGCCAATTAAAATAAAAAAGCATAGAGACCGTATAACCACTTTTTTTTTTTTTTTTTTAAAAGTGATTACAATATTTTTTTCTAAATTTCTCTGAAGACTTCTGTAGTATGTGAGTAAAAATTTTAATTCTATAATTAAAGTATACTGTATAATGAATAAACTCTATTTTATTTAGCACCAATGTCACCATTTTATTTTCAGATGATGAAAGCTTTAATGATGTTAATATTCTATTATGTCATCAATCTTACAGAATGTCAGCCATTTTGAAAAAATGGTGGTTATTTTTTAAAAAGAAAATGTTTCAATTTTTTTTTTTTTTTTTAAAGTTGATAATAGCGAATAAATTGACTGTAAATTAAAATGATAGGTACAAATTGATGTTGACTGCTGTAGATAATCCTTATATAAAGGTTCATCACTAACATGAATAAAGATGTATATTAGTGGTAGCAATTATATAAAATTTTTGCATAAATTGAGAAGAGAAAAAACACATTTTATTTGGAAAATCACAAGCAACAAGTTTAATGGAAGGTAGCAAATATATATATATATTTTTACAAAATAGTGAAAAAGTTTTAGAAGCTCATTATAGAAAATAGTTGCTTATTGTTTATCATTTGCGAATTAGCTATAGAATCATTTGCATATGGGAGCAGTTGTATTTAAACTGAAAATACAGTAAATCACAAAATTATCTTCTCACTGCTTATTAGGCTGATTAAGAATATATATATTTTAAAAAAAGTCCATGGCTTAAATCACTCAAAAATTATTCTTTAAAAATTGAAACAATTTTAATTTCTTAGAATTCCAATAATAAGTAAAAGCTTAAAAAACAATTCAATTAAGATCCTGATTAGAATTAAAATCTCTTAAAAATATCTGCAAAGACATTAGTGAGACATTTAATTAGAATTTCCAAAAAAAAAAAAGACCCTGATAATTTGTATTATAAAGGAAAGTATTGATAAACTATTAACAGCGATTTTCTTGTTTGATGACGTTTTAATTTCCGATTTCAGTGATAAAAGACCCCTCACTATTCATGGGAATTTAAAAGTTTTTGAATATTCTTTAGACATAAATTATAACAAACAATAAAAAATCATATACAATAGCTATATAAATATATACTAATCATATATAAAAAGCCTTTATCGCATATGGTTTACTGCCTTTTCAAATGTTAATAATCTATTTTAAAGTTAATCAATTATTGCATACACCATCTAGTGTTCCATAATGAAAAATACTAATAACAAATAAAACCGTAAAATATTTAGTTAATGTTAAAATAGATTAATATTTGAAAAGGGCACTAAACCATGTCCTGAAAAAGGCTTTTTATGTATGATATGTATTTATATTAGCTGTTGTATATGACTTTTATTATTTCGTTATAATTTATATGAAAGAACAGCATATTGAATTTCATTACTTCCATTTTTGATGTCATTAGATATAAAGTTTCAAAATGCTTCTGTCATTTTGATACTCATTGAGGCAAAACTCTCCATACAGTAGCACCACTCAGTGCAAGCCAGAGTAACCAATGGATGCATGAAGGTTTGTGCATAAAATCTCTATCTAGTGCCTATTCATCCAATATTCCCAGACTAGTTTCTAGCTTGTAGTTTTCATCAGTGAGGAGTCTTGTATTTGTATGGAGAGTTTTTTGTCTTTGTGAAAAACAGCTATACTGTCTTTTTATTATTATTATTATTATTATTATTATTATTATTATTATTATTATTATTATTATTATTATTATTATTATTATTATTATTATTATTATTATTATTATTATTATTATTATTATTATTTATATATTTTCATTTAAATTTATCAAGAAGTTTCTTATCTTTTATTTTTGTTCTTTCTTTAATACTTGATAATATGAAGATATTTGGGACACAAAATAAAATTTCTTCACAGAAACTGCTTTGTTTTCTCATTGGTATAGGACATATTTAATAATAATAATATATCTCGTTTATGCTAGACATTAGTTTTATATTTTGAACATATGTTCCGTACGCTGACTCAGCACTCAAGATAATAGAATACAACAACCAAGCTAATCCTTAACAATGGTCAAACATAAATTTGTCCATAATGTTGTTTTCAAATAATTAATAATAATTCCAACACAATTAAAATAAAACAACTACAGTATATAAAAATAAATGTTTTCTTTATTATTGAATTGGTTTTCGCCCTATATTAGGGCATTTTCAAAATACCATAATATAGAGTAAAAACCAGTTCAATAATAAAGAAAATATTTATTTTTATATAGTTGTTTTATTTTAATTGTGTTGGAATTATTATTAACAACCAAGCTAATATTGCTCTTGGTAGTATTTGTCATTACTTGCCATCCCATTAATACAATTTAATGTATATATATAAATCATTCTAAAAATTAAATAATGCTTAAAAAGTTAATATAGTTAAAGTGGTCATGATGAAATTCTGCAAACTGCAATACTTTATATATGAAATGTATGCATTACAGATTATTACATATAAAAAAAAACCCATTTTTTGCTTATTTGAAAGTAGAATTCTATTTTAGAATAAAAAGATGTATGTGTTCATTATCATCATCATTTTAAACTATTGCAATTTGTTGTAAAATGAATATTACCCAGTTTATTTTTGGTATTTGCAATCCGTAGTTCTTTTATATATATATTACTCCAACAAACTTATCCATCTCATATATAATGACTTAAAATATTTTGCAATCTTATTTGATTTTAAATGTCTTTCTATTGTCATCTCTTTTAAGAATCTGTTCTTCTTAGCCTAGTTGTTCTCGCATACATCCATATCACAATCACTATTTCTTAATTCTAACACACATTTGTGATAAATCATTGATCTCACACTCGTGTAAATTACTTTCGATCTATTCTTGTGAATCTTAACACACTCTGCTATCTATATTTTTTTTCAATACACACTGAAGTCACTACATTATACTTCTATTAGGTCTCCAAATATTAGAATGATAAATTAGTCCCAAAAAAATATAGCACTACACCGAATATTTAATTCTATTATCAATTTCATCCAATATACTTCCATTATATTAATAATTTGTTCAACATAGTCAAATTTTCAGTTTTTTTTTAATTAAAATTTTTACTTGCTCTTATTTTGAAAAATCTATGATACTTTTACATTAGTCTTTTTAATTATTATCATTTGTAACGATCCGGAGATTTACTGCTTAACGTCATCTGCACTACAGGGCCACATCTAGGCATTTGAACCTAGAAAAATTTATAAAGTAGGCAGATACGTAAGTAAAAAAAAAAATTTTTTTTTTTATAAATTTTGATTCCGGTAGTTAGCCCATTGTCACTAGCTCAGGGAGTAGCAGAGATTTAAATTTCATAATAAATTCTTATCTAAGATTATATAAAAAAAGAATAAAATAAGCCACTGCCAATAATTGACACACAAACATTTATTTATACACATATATAAAATTTAGCATTATTTTAGAATAACTTTTGCTTTGGATTTTAACTTGATTTTAGAATTTAAATTTATATTTTAATTTTTATAATATTATAAGTTTACATTTTAATTTTTTATAAGTTCGCACAGATGGGTTTATAAAATGTGTTTTTAATGTTGAGTATAGATCGATTACATAGATTACACGATCAAAACATTTCAAAATAAACATAAACGATCAAAATACAAAATCATTGATACCATCAATTGCATAGGGAATACAAGAAACCCAATGGTGTTCATCATAAGACACCGCATTGACACCAATAACTTAAAACACATCCGACATAAATACATCTTAGATATTCACCATAAGGTATTAGTATTTACCAAATGTCTATATATTTTGATCAAATATGAAAACCAAAAACATAATCAACCGGTAATGAACCCATGCAAACGTCTATACCCAACTTAAATTTAATGAATTTTTATTTAGGCTGTCGAGTATGAATAAATTACATAGATCTGCATTTGAAAAGAAAATATTCTTCCCTGATTTAACCTTAGGCAAAAAGTTCGCAGTCAAACTGGCATCAATCCATCTGATACATTTATGTATTCAATGTCGCATGAAAATACGACAACACAAAATACTATACTGTCAGGAATGTACATCTGAACAGTAAGTAGAGTTAGAGAAGACATCGTCTCTCCACCAACAGGAATGCTACATCTATTGGCAAGTAGAATAATAAACAAAAAACTCCATAGGAATGGATTGCGGTTCTTTGCTGACTTACAAACCCATCCATAGGCAATCAGAAGGTGTGTGGCGTATATATGCAATCCTGCCCATAGCGGATCTCATACTACATCTACTAACTACATCAATATATCCAATCCATTGACCTAATTCAACTATGAAACAAATAACCTAAGATTTACCTCCCCTAATATAATTTTACAAATCTATATAGCCATTCACGCCCGACTTAAGTTTAACATTTATGTAATTTAGTCTAACGAAAAACAAAAATCATATTAAAAACTTAAAAGAACAAAAAAAAAAAATGGAAATGATTTTAAATAAAAAAAAAATACATCAAATAACATTATTAACATTAATTTACGTTCGTCAGATAGGATTCTACTTGTATTATTTACTAAAAGGTTTAGAATTTAGAGTTCTTATTGTTTTCAAATGAATATAAAGTTCTTACAATTTTTAAAATGTCCAGCTTTATCCTTTACAGTTGCTTGCCATTGTTGTTAATTTTGAACGGGAATTCCCACGCCGTACTCAAGATATTGGTATCTGGTTAGCCATTGTTTTTATTTATCCGGAGGTCTTTACTTGAGCTGGTCCTTAACGTAGAAAACGATGTCATTTCTCTTTCTTTTTTAGCAGAACTGAAAGGATTGAAGAGTGCGTCTTTTCAATCCCTTCTCCTTAGACTCCACACTAACACATATCTGTCCTCTCGTAATAACTAATTATTTCTTTTATTTTCAAACCTTTCCTTTTATAATAATTTTGTGGATTAACTCAACATTACATCATGATCGTGAAAACCTTTTCGTTGAGGTCCGATTTCCCGATGGATTTCTTTCATTTGCTATTAGTTTCTATTGTTTTCCTATCTGACCGTTGCTTATACATTTCAATGCCCAAGGCTAGTTTACATTGACTAATTAAAACAATCATTTCCATTTTCTGATTACTTAATGTGTTTTCCAAAATTAAAGATATATTTTTATCTCTAAATCTTTTTAAGTTTTTTCTTTTAAAATATTTTTTTTATTTTTAATAAAGTTTTATTTTAATAATATTTTTTTTATTATTATCTGTGCGATTTTATATACATACAAGTTTAAGATGATTTTTTAATTTTCAATTCTTAAAAAAGAAGTTTTTATTTGTGAACTTTTATTGTTTTAATGTTTACTAATAAAAAACAATTTAACGTACGTATGTGCCCGTTACATATTATTACTATTTATTATTATTATTTCATTTGATAGCTATTGTAATATTTCTTGAAGCTTTGAAGTATTTATTTACAAAATTTTCTATAAAATTATACATAGCACAAGCAACCACTAACTTTAAACTGTGATTCATTGTATAATTCCTTATATGTGTTAACAATGGTTGTGTCACCATGCAGTCTAATCATTACTATTGCTTTATGATAAACATCCTGAAAAGCTGAAACCTTAATGATAATAGAAATGCAGTGGCAAAACTCTCCACACAGTAGCACCACTCAGTGCAAGCCAGAGTAATCAATGGATACAGGAAGGTTTATGCATAAAATCCCTATCTAATGTCTACCCATCCAATATCTTCAAGGCATTAAATGACAATTTTATGTATAAACCTTCTTATGTCCATTGAATACTTTGGCTCACATTAAATGACACTACTGAATGGAGTTTTGCCTCTGGATTAACAGTTTGTGTAAGCATAAAGAATGGTGATCACGTGATGCATAGTAGAAATGCTAAGCTAATCTACAAATTCAAAATTGCAAAAGAAATATTTATATTCTTTTGTCCTTTCTATATCTATTTGACAATGACTGCTTTTCAATTTAATTTGGGGTTCAGAATGGCTTAAATTCCAACTTCTCTATAGGCAATTTGTAATAATCTTATCAACTGTTTAACATACAATGGATATAACTATGTATGATAAACCTGCCATTTTTGATGCCTTCTTTTCCAGATTTCATTATCACTTTCTTTTAACCATCTGGTAGTAGGTCCTTATCATTTATACATTTTCTGTATAATTTTATCAAGCATATTTCTATTTCTTAATCTATTTTTTTTTTTAAAATATCTTTAATGACTCCAACATTAAATTCCTAAAAGTTATTGTTTTTCAGGGATAAATAACATCTTTCAACCTTTCAATTAGAATGTGGTAATTCCATTGATTTTCTGGCACTTATCTATTAGTTTGATGGTGATGAAAGTAGACTGCACCCATGCAAATGTTGTTTTACGAGACTGCAAGGTTAGCAAGTTATCACTGGATTAATACATATACAAAATCTCACCACTAGACTAATTGGTGTCGATTTTTTTTTTTAGTACTAGCTATTTTTTTCTTGCTCTTTATTAATAAAATTCTTTGACTAATTCTTAGTATTGCTAAAATAATTTTCTAACACAGATAAACAATCATTAAACTAAATACCATTAATTCAAAAATTTCTATTATCCAGAAGAATTACAAAGTAGTGTTTTAAATTATTGATTTAATTACAGCTAGATAAATGTTTATGAAGGTACTAATGCATTCTGTGTTATATTGTTAATAATAAATTTATATAATTTATAAAAATTGTTTCAATATATAAAAATTACAGGTAACAAAATTACTATTTCTTCAAATCTTTAGCAGAGATTGGGTTTATAATAATAATAAAAAAGATTTACTATTGACATATGAAAAATTTACAAAATAATTTTTTTCCTCTAACTTTCATTGTCAATTATATTCTATATTATTAACTCTTTATGTACTCATTTTATAGAATTTAATAGGTGCAACTCATCTAAAAGAGCAAATTTTAAATATTCATATTCCCCTTTTGCTGGCTAGATGTCTCCAAGTATATTGTTTTTAATAAGTGTATTATCTTCTTTTTGATCCAATTCAAGTCTGTGTCATTGATTAGGACAAAACTTTTTAAAATGATTTCTAAATTCAAGCCAATATTAATTGGAATATTTCTGAAAAATTAAAAATATCAACTATTATTAATTATTTTTAAAAACTTTTGTCATACCTTATAATTTGATTATTGATCATTTTCTGCTTTGAATAAGTTAAGCAAAGTAACTTCAAATTCACATTTTTTATTAACCAAAATGCTATCCAACTTCTCTGTACCTTCATTTAGATACTTCCACAATTATTTTCTATTACAATTTTTCTCGGGAAAAAAATTCATAATATGTAGTTGAAGGTCTGTGTTTTTTTTTTTTTTTTTGGTCCGTCAATCTCACAAATTTTTGTTCCTTTTCATTTCTAACTCCATATCTAAATTCACTCTTTCTAATATTCCCAATCATAGCATTAAAACCTCCCATCACAATTTTAAAATATTCCATTCTCAAATTCTAAATAAATGTTTTTCACTTCATCAATGTTAAAACTTACTGAGGCATAAACCCAAATTCCCTGCATTTAATATCTCCAACTAGCATGAATAAAAAAATTTGCTATAGTATTTTGATATACAATATTTTTATTTGATAATAAAGCTAAGAATGCTCAAGGCTAGATATGTATTCAATGTAAATACATGAAAGCCATCAAGATTTACACAATACCAATAGCACTCAACACTTAAATAGTACCAGTAATTTTATCCATTAACTGCTTTCATGTATTTACATTAAATACTTATCTGGCTTTGAGCATTATTAGCTTTATTATCTAAGTAAGTAATATACATGTTTGGAATACAATTTGAAAGTTATAATGAATTGTTAGCCTGCTTTCAGAACAGATATTTATCTATTTAATAAGGTTTATTTAAAGTTCTTTGTATTAATAATTTCATTCTCCACCATCAAGATATAATATTTAGTATTTATATGAACTTATTTAAACTATAGATAAAAGTGGATTTCCACTTAATCCAATTTTATTGATTAAAGATTGCCATGACAACAGATTGAGATTATTGATTATTAATGATATTGTTTAAATGTTGACTGCACTCATGTATTTACATTATTGATTATTAATGATATTGTTTAAATGTTGACTGCACTCATGTATTTACATTAAATACCTATCTAATCTTGAACATTATTATCTGAGTAATTCATGTTTGGAGTGCAATTTGAAGTTAAGATTGATTATTTGTTAGTCTGCTTCCAGAACAGGTTATATTTAACTGTTTAATAAGATGTATTTATAAACTTCTATATATTAATAATTTCACTCTCTGCAGTCAAGATGCAATCTTTAGTATCTATATAAACATATTAAACCATAAATGAAGGTGGATTTCCACTTTTATTAATTAAAGGTTGCCATAACAACAGATTGAGATTGTAAATGATATATAGTCATATTATATACAAAAATTACATTCAAAATCTTTCCTTATTGTGCAATCTTTCTTGCACCATCATTATCATCATCATCAACCATTATCAATCCACTGCAGGATGAAAGTATCTCCAAGTTCAGTCCATCTTCTCTGATCTTTAGCTTCTCTTCTCCACATCACCCCTGCACACTTTCTTATTTCATCCATCCACCTCACATGTGGTTTCTTTCTGGGTCTTTTACAATCTCTTGGAATCCAGTTTAAGATTTCAATTGTCAATGTATTATCATCTCTTCTAGCAATATGTACAGCCCAACTCCACTTCAATGTTTTAATTTTTTCAATGAGGTCAGTAACACCTGTTTGTTCTCTTAACCATATATTGCATTTTCGATCTCTTCTTGTTACTCCCAATATGCATCTCTCCATACTTCTTTGAGTGGTCTGAAGTCTCTGTATTGCTCTTCTATTAAGCATCCAAGTCCCAGAGCCATAAGTAAGAAGTGGTAAAACACACTTATTAAAAACCTTCTTTCTCAAACACATAGGCATATTTCCTTTTAGTGTCAAGTTATTTCTATGAAAAGCACTCCAACCAAATTTAGATCTATAATTAATTTCATCTATTATGTTTCCATCTGTATTAGTAATCTGACCAAGGTATTTGTAACTGTTAACTTCTTCTAACTCATCACAATCAATCTTTATTTTCATATTTTGAGAAAATCCATTAAACATTACTTTAGTCTTTTTAACATTTATCTTTAATCCTATTTTCCTACTTTCATCTGATAACTCCTGCAATATTTCCTGCAGTTCTAAAGCATTATTTTAAAAAACAACTATATCATCTGCAAAATCTAAATGACTTAAATAATCTCCATTTACTTTCACTCCTTTAGCTTCCCATTTTAATCCACAAAATACTTCTGCAGCATTGCTGTAAAAAGTTTTGGAGATATAGAGTTACACTGTCTTATACCTTTCTCAATGTTAACTTTCCCAGTATCATTATGTAATCTAATTGTAGCTGTTACATTTTTATAAATATTCTTCAAAATATGACAATATTCTGAATCTATACCTTGATGATCTAATGTTTTAATCACTGAATGTTAGTAGAATCAAATACCTCTTCATAATCTACAAATCCAAAGCATAATGGCAACTCATATTCATTTGTCCTTTCTATAACTTCTCTCAATATCTGGATATGATCTATTGAACTAAAACCACTTTTAAATCCAGCTTGTTCTCTTGATTGGTTGAAATCCACTGTTCTCTGTAGGCAAGTTGTAATTATCTTGGTAAAAATTTTGTATAAATCTGATAAAAGGCTGATAGGTCTGTAATTTCTAATATCGTCTTTATCACCTTTATTAAATATTAATATTAATACTGCATTCTTCCAATTATCTGGTACATCTTTATCATTTAGACATTTGGTATATAAATTTGCTAAAAAAAATTTATATTTCTTCACCTGCTTCTTTTAATATATCAATTATAATTCCATCATTACCTGGAGTCTTTCCTTTCTTCATAGATTTAATTGCATGTCTCACTTCTTCATTTAAAATTCTGGACAATTCAGAAGATATAATAGATATAAGAGATACTTATTACTATATAATTCTTGATAAGTCTTCTACCCATTTCATGATGTCATCTCTCTTCTACAACTTTCCTTGCTAGTTCACAGTTATATTTTCTTATATCATTTTCAACTCTTTTCTGCACCATTTTACAAAATTCGAGATATTGAATCCTTTTTAATGCACCATTTTTGTATATCTTCATATTCCTCATTTTCTTCATAAATTCTCTAGTCTCAGTAGAAATTATATTGGTCAATTGCTGCTTTTTTTTACCAGCTATCTTGGTTGCAGTTTTTAAAAGTGTATAAGTTATTTTCATATTAATTTTATTCAAATCTGAATCATGTTCAAAATCTATTAATACTTCAAACCGATTTGTAAGTTTTAATTTAAATTCATTAGAATGTTTCTGAAGATTAGGAGTATCAACTGTAAATTTTGTTTTTCGTAATAATTTTTGTCTCTTTAGTTTTGCATTAACATGTATCTTATATCTTACAAATCGATGATCACTTCCTGTGTTAAATTTATTAAGAACATTACAATCTTGAAATATGTATTTTCTGTTAGTCAAAATATAATCCAATTCTGCTGTATCTTCATTTGGATGCTTCTATGTCCATTTCTTTTTAACATTTTTCTCAAAAAAATAATTCATAATATAAAGTTTTTCTTTTCCTGCAAACTCCACAAGTCTATGTCCTCTCTCATTTCTATTACCTTAACCAAAATTACCTACAGCACTTTCATCTTTCATTTGTTTACCAATTCTAGTATTAAATTCTCCCATAACAATTTTAAAATGTTGTTCTTCCACCTTTTATTTATAATGAATCCTACTCCATTTATATTTCCAATATTTGTGCCTTTATAATAGAGTACATGTCGACTTTTTAAATCAATTGTCTCACCTTTTCTTCTAACTTCACGAAGTCCAATAATATCCCATTTAATATAAGACGGTTCTTCTAATTCTTGCAATCTTCCTTCACTTGAAAGTGATCTGCAGTTGTAAGTACATAAATAAAAAGTCATCATCAAATGGCAGCCTGGATTCGCAATCAGGGGATTCTTAGCACCTACTGCCTTCAGCCACCAACTGCTGCCTTAGTTAGTGACTTTACAGCCTACTGGAAATAAGGGCCATGATTTATTTTTGTCTGTCATAATTGTATATATCTATTGGAAAAAATATTTATCATTTACCACAAACATTCATTCTGCCTTATCAGGCAACTGAGAAGAAAGACCATGGTGATCTTAAACACAGAGGTAAAAAGCCAATAAAGTCCATACCAGCTAATGCGTGTTGGTGAGCAGCCCATCCATATTCATATACTATATGAATAATCACATATTAATAACAGCTGAAATGACAATGTATGGAGTAGACATTAGGAATTTGCCCTGCTGGGTTCCTTTAAGGCCTCCAAGAGGTATCAAAGGGTCTCCTTTCAGTTAATAACAAAATCCTTCCTGCAGCCTCAAAGGGTCTCCTTTTTTTCTTGCATACACATATGTATTATGTATAATGTTAATTAATTCATGTCCTATACAAAATAATTACACACATGTTCTTTTAAATGTTCCAGTTATTTTCTCTCCACCAAACTTACTGTTGAGGCATGAAGTATTTTATAAAAAGGTGTGCAATTTTGATTAAGTGTTTATAGAATTTCATTTTTGTAGATTAATATTGTATAAAAAAGAAGACAAATACTTATTGACATTATCAAATCTTAATGTCTCAATCAAATAACTATATAAATATACATTCTTTCTTAATCTCCATGTCATACCGTAAAATGATATTTAAGAGTTTTTTTTAATAGTGATCCTGCTGGAAAATAATGTCAATAATGCTTTAGTCCTCTAAAACTTAATACTTTATTATTGATCAATTATATAACATTGTAAAATTATCATCTCAGTTACTCTATCTTAGTTATTACTTGTCATTAACTTGTATGACATAAATCTAGAAAAGAATACATGTTGTTATGCTATCTTAGTTATTACCTGTCATTAACTTGTAAATATAGCATTAGAAAAGAATATATATTGTTACTTAATTGAGAGAACATATCTTCTTTTTTTTAATAAAATTTTTAGTTAAAAAAAATCAAATTCTGAAAACTCTTGAAGAAAATAAAATCCAATCAAAATTGCATATATATTTTTATTATAAAAAATAGTTCATTCCCCAACAGTAAGTTGGGGAAAGGAGATCTCGACATTAAAAAAAAAAAACAAATGTAAATAGTTTGCCTAGGACAGAGTTAATTAAATTCACAAAATACAAATTGTAGTCATCTTAATACTTTATTTCAAATAAAATATATGCGTTTAAATACATTTAAAAATACAAATTAATGTGATTTATTTTCTATTGGACAGGTTTCAATATTTAGGATCAAATATTGAAAAAAGTACATCATAAAAAATAAAAAAATCAATAGAAAAAATGGCAAATGAGACAAACAATAGGAATACCCAACTCAGTTTTATAGAGTAATAATAGGCACAATATTAATGAAAATAAAAAGATATATATGACCTCTGGAATCGAGTGACGTATTGTATGGGGTGAATATATAAACAATAAAAAAGAAAAGTGAACACAGATTGTTAGCAACATAAATGAATTGCAGATCAGTAAGATCAAGACTGTAGAAAAGAATATATCAAAAAACTGGAGTAGTTGGAATGAAAAAAAAAGTAAGTCATTAAAGAAAACAGAAGATGGTATGATCATGTCAGAGAAATAAATACAAACAGAATACCAGAGATGATGACTGACTGAGAAACAGAGAAAAAGAAAAAAATAGAAAGACTTAAGAAAACAATGAAAAAAAAATACTTGGTGAATAGCATGGGTAGTAGTGGTCTATCAGAAGTAGACTTTGTGGCTAGAGAGACATGGGGGGAGGGATATAAAAGGAATTCTGAAGAAGACTTCTTATATTATTATATTACCATTTCTAGCAATTCTAGAATTTATATATTTTAAAGAAATGCAATATTAATGTTTTTTGTCATAGAATATGGCTAAGAATACGCTAGAGAACTGCAATTGGAAGAGTTGATCTTTCAGAAAGAAAAAATGCTGCAGAAAAAGTTAAAAGATAGCACTATAAGAAATCATGTAAACCCAAATTTTGTGATACATTAATACATTTTTATTAGTTATTCATTAGACTAGATATTATCCACTTAATGAATAGTATTTTTATAATGTAATTTTCACTACTCCACTCTCATGTAAGACGACAGAAACTTGTTTCTATCCACTTTTAATGCTTTGTTTCTCATATCTTTGGTCATATGTTTATGGCTATATCACTCCACAAGATGATAAAAGCAGATAGAAACCAGTCCCCATCTTGCATGAATTATGATTGCATTCCTCCACAAGATAATAAAAGCAGATAGAAACCAGTCCGTATCTTGTGTGAGAATGGTGTAATGCTAATTACATTGTAGAAATATTAGTTATCAAATTTTAGGATATATTTGTCATTCACAGATTAATCTATAAGCATAGGCAAATTCATATTAACTTTTGTTGGGTCTATCTATTTACTATTGCCAATCTAAAGATTAAAATATCACAGTTAGTAGTTTAAAATATATATTCACTGATACAAAAGAAGTATTCGTGCAGTATGTTTTTATTTTAATCTTATCTTAAAATAATTTAAAACATGTATTTTTTTTTTTTTTTAAAGAAAAAAAAATTCTGGCCTAGAATAATGGGATTTCTTGGTTGAAACACGTTCATTACCATCATGCTTTTAAAAAAAAAATAGTACCACAATGCAAAACACTAGTAACTTTTAAAACTTGCTATGAATTCAGGATTGGAATTGTGGTTTTTGATCAAGGTGATAATACTGATCGGTGTGTCAACGTACAACTATCAGTTTCTCTACTTAAAATTACCTCAAACCAAAAGTTGAATATTATAACAAATAAAAAGAATATTTCTAAAAAATTCACAGAAATAAATTTGAAATAATACATTTACAAAAAAAAAAAATTCTGACAATAGTCTTTATAAACATCCATTTATTCAAATCTTAAGGACTCCAGTCAACTAGAGAATACTTTGAAAGCTTGATTAGTTGATTCAAGTGGCTTTATATTTGACAAATTAACACATTATGATTAATTACAGACAAATAATTTACTTTTCAGATTACCTTTTTTTTTAAACAATCCGATATTTAAAGATCTCCATGTTGGCAGTTGGAAAATTTACATCAACATATTCAAAATATTTGCAGAATGTAAATAAATATCTTCAACTTATCCTATCCAGATATTATTGACTCTCTCCCTCTGTTACTATAAACTAATATATTATTCTAAATTTAGAAAATGTAATTATTATTTTTAACAAGGCTGCAAGTTTAAAAATATTTTGCTAATTCTAACTTTCTGCAAGAAAAGAATAAGCTTGTAAAAAATATACATTTCCATGCATATATATATACACACACAAATATAAATAGACAATCAGCTAGTAAAAATTTTTATTCCTTTTAAAAAAATGACAACTAATTTTACATTTAGCTATTTATTGTTATACCATCAATCAGAATTGTTATTAAAATGGGCATGTTAAAAGTGAGAAGAGGGGGGGGGGAGTGGGACGGCAATAGGTATAAAATATTTTTAATCCAATGGAATACTAAAGTAAATTTTCTTATCTATCTATCCATTTCTTTTATAATATCTTGTAATTCAGTTTCCTATTTCATCTTTTCTAGCATGTATATCTAGTTCAATTTCGACTCAGTCTCTTACTATCCATTTCTTTTACAATCTCTTGTAATTTAGTTTCCTACCTATTTAATCTCTTCTAGTATATATATCTAGCTCAATTTCAACTCAGTCTATTACTATCCATTTCTTTTACAATCTCTTGTAATTCAGTTTCCTACCTATTTAATCTCTTCTAGCATATATATCTAGCTCAATTTCAACTTGATCTCTTACTATCCATTTCTTTTACAATCTCTTGTAATTCAGTTTCCTACCTATTTCATTCATCTCTTCTAGCATATATATCTAGCTCAATTTCAACTCAGTCTCTTACTATCCATTTCTTTTACAATCTCTTGTAATTCACTTTCGTATCTATTTTATCTCTTCTAGCATATATATCTAGTTCAATTTCAACTCAGTCTCTTATTATTCATTTTTCTGTCTCAGAGTGCTTTATGTGATCATGTTTATTAATATTTTTTTTTTCCAGCATGTTCCAAAAACACATACATTTTATTCTTTGCTTTATTATTCTTTTTAAATATGATTTACAATATTCTACATAAAAAAAATGTTTACTATGCATAATGCTAAAAGTTTTATGAAATTTAAGAATATTCATAAACTTGCCATGGACTTTAAAAACATCAAAATGACTAGAGAGGGTAGTTTTCCATGGGGGGGGGGGGCAATTTTCACTATTTATTTTATTTAAATGAAGATATGCTACAGTAAGTTTTTTTCATTACTTTTATGTTTTGACTGAATGCATAAACTCACACTCAGTAAATATGTAAGTACATGTTCCCACTTAACTTATTATTTATAACTACATTATTATTTTTTTAATTTTCTTTATATTATAATCTTAATTTATATTTTCATAATATACATAGGAAAAAGCATATGTTATAAACAATACAAGTTTTATCATAAAGGAAGCTTAAAAACAAAATGTGAATTATTATACATACAATGGAGCTTGGAACAAAATATAGTGGATATTGACTATTACTGTATTATTAGTCGAATGCAGAACTAATTGCTCAACCTGTTTTCAGGCGAAGGAATTAACATTCATACATACAATCCTTATTATGAAAGATTAATATATTGTAACAACAATAACTTTATGGACACTTATTTTTAATAATCGTAAGGCGACCAACCATACTCTTTTAGGAAGTTTTATACTCCTTTTTCATGAACCATACTCCTTTTAAAACCTGTACTCCAAAAATACTCCTTTGCATTCTTTTGTACTCCTAAAAATATAAAAACTATAATGATTATTGTATATAACCGTTTATATGTCCGTGTGCATAAAGTTGTCTATGATACGTGTGTATGTGATTGTGTGCACACTGTAACATAGGATTGTCTAGCTAATCATATACTGAATGCATCCAGTATATGATTATCTAGAAAATTTTCCAGAGAATGTTTTACTATTTATATATTGCACAAGCCATCAACTATATTATTCAATAGTTTTTTTAAGAGAGTCATATCAAAAATACTCAAAAGTTATAAATTATGTATAATCCGTGATAATTTCTTTCTAAAAGAATTGGATACAGAACATATTAATATACTGTTATTATAATAATGTGCTATGGTTTTTAAAAGATATTGGGAAGTAAGAAAAAAAAATTGCATTATTTTTAGAAATAAAGTTATGTGAGATTTTCCATATTTAATTGATCTTGAATAGAAATATGATTTTGCCTTCATATTTTATGAAATTAATCACTTAACCATGATTTATTTATGAAAATTTGATTATTTTCAATTTGAAGTTAAAAGTTGATTATCATACAAATAATTAAAGGTCAGTCACATTATTTTCCAACATTCAAATCATTGGAAAATATATCAAAAATTAAATTTAATATGTATGAAGAAAAATTTAATGCACATTTCAATGATTTTCATATAACAGATAAATTATTATTGGTTGTATGAGATAGATTGGATAACTGAAGGGAGCTTGAAAGTCTAGGTTCAAATCCCCTATAATTACATCTAAACTCCAGGGGAAAAGGTATACCTGTATTGAAATATTACAGATTCAGCTTGTATCATGTCCATCCCTCTTCTGTGTATTTAAATGAAAAAGATCCTATACATGAGGGGTCAGAATGATTTAAAGTCAACATGGGCATTTAATAATATTGGCATTACCAAGAGATTTGAGCATTCCACCATCAGATTTTCAATTTTATAAATGGATCAAGAATTGGATGGTAGAGTAGATTGAAGCCTGCCCATTAAAGATTGAAAATTTGCTATCTTAATATAAACAGAGCACTGATTATATATGTGTGTGGAAGATGATGATCCAGACCAACTGATAAGTGCTGGTTCAGCATGAAATATGTATATTGGAGATCATTTATCTTTTTCACATGTGTGTGGTCATGTGTATTGGTTAATAGATTGGATAGTTGAAGGCAGCTTGAAAGTCTGAGTTCAAATTCCCTATATTATCAATTGATATCCCTTTAAACTTGATTGACCAAATTATACAAAAAACGAAGAAATCTCAGAATTTAATAACTATTTAAACAATACAACTAATCTGACATTTGAAAATGTGTTCCAAACTTTTGATTCCACATATACCGTATTAATAAATCATTTTCTATTATGAATATAAACATTCTTTAAAAGCCTAGATATCTGATGAATATTTAGAAAGCAGCATTAAAAATAAATATTGCAAAAAATCAATCTGGATTTTGATATGGTTACTAAAGAATTTTATAAATGTCATTAATTACTAATTTCTTAAATAATATGTTTGTGTTGGGACAATGATAGTTCACAATTATTATTGGAATAAAATATATAATTTTTTTTAAAATATAATTCTTGACTATATTTCATTGAAAAGATGCGACCCTTTTAAAATAGTGACTTAAAAAACCTGCAGTAGTCTCATAACACATTGTGTGCGCCATTAATTGAAATATTATTTTTGATAATTTTCTATACTATATATATTAAAGAAACACCTAAGAAAGTGGGGTGAGTAAATAACTCATTTTTATAACTTTTGGTAAAATATAGTGTTTTAGCTACTTATAGTATTTCTACTAATTTTTATTGCTGCTATTTATAAATTATTTTTCAAATAAATATTACTTTTGCTTATTATTTTTATAATGAGCCCTGGAAAAAAAAAAAACTTTTAGAACTTTTATTTTTAGTTCTTGAAATTGCTGCGTGGTGGCATACTTGTTGCATTTTTTTTTTTACATAATTAAGTTTCTTAGTTGTAATATCCAAAGTTACACAAACTAAAATAATGAAATGAAGAAAATTGTATTTTTCTAGGTTTATTATAAATAAAGATTTCTCTTGATTTTATTTATTTTTTCCTAATATGATCCAGTAGATATGTAGAGGTGTGTATTTAAAAAGACACTGTAATATATTGTGTAACATGTAAATAGAATGAATGTGGACAGAAAAGAAGTTATATAATAGTAATTGTTTTTCATCATCAATACAATAGGAAATTAAGCCTGTCATTATTTCCAGGTTTTTTTTTTCCAGAATGTGGGGCTAAGTTGAATCATTTGAAATATGTTTTACTTTTAGTAATTTATGTTGTAATGATTATTTATCCTAAGTTAAATAATTATCTTTGCATATACATGTATTTATTTTTTGGAATGTAAAATTTTATATCATCTTGTAGGTAACTGTGAATGGGGGAAGGGGGGATTTTTATTGCCTTTATGGGCACATTATGATGAAATTACATTTGATGATTAAGGTGGCCAACTATTTTTTGTATAAAATGAGTATGAATGGATTTTCATTGGATATGGTGATTGGGTTTGTGGAGAAAAAAAAACCTGAGGTTTTTCCATGCGACTATAAACACAATTTAAATTAATTTTTTAAAACTAATCTCTCCATGACATTTGAATCAATCGACATAGCTTGTTTACTTTCAATGTTCTTATATCTGAATAAATGCAAAAAGTTCATTGCCATCATTACCATTTTCAACCATTATCTATCCATTTCAGGATGAATATCTATTCAACATTAATCCAGTTTCTGTAATCCATAGTTTTTCCATAACACAGTAAAAAACTTCATTTCATTGATCCATCTTAAATATGGTTTCTTTTAAGGTTTTTTGTAATTCTCTTGGATTCCAAACTTCGAGTATCTACCTATTAACATTTCTTCTAGTGATATATCCACCCTAACTTAATTTCAATCTTTTAAATCTTTCAATGATATTAGTGATATTTTTTGTTCTCTCATCCAAGAACACTGCTGTCAATCCTTACTCCCAATATACATCTCTTGACTAATCTGAAGTTTCTTCTCATAAGGGTTCAAGTTTCAGATCCATAAACAAGAACTGATAAAACACATCTATTACAATCCTTCTTTTCCGAACAAATAAGCATACTACTTTTAAATATTAAATTCCTTTCTATCAAAAGGACTCTAGATGAGATTAATTTTTTAATTTCATACATAATGTCACCATATCTATTGATAGCCTGTAGTTGTTTGTAATTTATGATTATTAATCTTTACTTTCTTTTTTTTTCTGGGAAAATCCATTCAATATTACTTTAGTCTTTTTTATTATTTTTCTTTAGCCCTCTGATAACTCTTGCAATATTTCCTGAAGCTCTGACATATTATCTGCAAAAACAACCAGGTCATCTTTAAAAATCTAGATAACTTACGTAATCGCTATGTACTTTTATTCATTCACAAAATACTTCTTGTAACTGTTGTAAAACATTTTGAAGATATGAAATCACTCTATAGTACCCCTCCCCATGTTTGAATGTTTATCTTGTTAGTGTCACCATGGAATATAATTACTGCTGTTAAACATTTTGATATACATTTTCCAGAATATTCCGAATCTATCCAACGCTTTAATCACTATGAAAATGCTTATAGAATCAAATGATTTTTTCACAATGTACCAGTCCAAAATGCAATCGCAACTCATATTTATTGATCCTTTCTACAATTTCTCCCAATGCGTGGATGTAATCAACTCTATTCAAACCACTTTTAAATTGAGCTTCTTATTTTGGTTGATGAGGATCCAATGTTTGTTACGGACAAGTTGTAATTATTTTGGTAAAAAATTTATACAGAACTGATAGAAGAAAATAAAGAAGATATTACAAACCTATTTCCTTTTTTAAATATCAATATTATTACTTCATTCTTTGAATCATATGTTATATCCTTATCATTAGCTATTTGATATATAGCTTTGCAACTTTTTCTTCCAACATTTTATGAGACTTTTTCCTTCTTATAAATTTAATTCCATGCTTTATTTCTTTATTTAAAATGATTGGCTATTCAGTAGATATAGTAATTGTTGGAATGTGATAATTAAAATTAATAACATTTTTATAAAAACCATTATGCTCTCTAAACATGAATCAACAACAAAGAGGGATTGAATATAATATTGCTGCCCTTCCATAAAAATCCAAGATAGAATTAAATTTATCGTATCATAAAAACCTGTAGGAAATGTATTTAAATAAAGTACAATACCATCAAAATTAGATCTAATACTTCATATTTCAGATGAAGGTACTAAAAGTGTTGGCAATTTCATCGTCTAAACTTTTAAATTCATATATTTTTTGCTAAGCCAATCACAAAAGATGCCTAATCTGCAAAATAATACATTGATTTATAAAAATATGTGGAGTATTTTAACATTAGTAAAATACCAAAGACCAATATAACAGATCTTCATTTCATCAAAAATAATTTAACTGAAATATGTAAATTCAAACAAGTAACAACAAAATCTAGAATCTGTAAAAGCTTCAATATCAAATAATAATATTTCTGTAGCATAATTTTCACTATGCTGCCTCAATGCAATATAGTGAGATTGATTTCTATCCACTTTCAACATCTTGTTGAGGGGAGTAATCACAAACTAAGATTTTGTCATTTCCTGTATAATTCAAATCCACTTAATGCATATTGTGTTGTTGTGAGTAAAGTTTTTTTTTTTTTTTCAGTTCAAAACAATACAAAAAAATTCATTATGAATTTTTTAAAAAAGATCATTTTTAAGGTGAACAACTTAAATACAAAACATTTCATTATAAACAAAACAAAAATAAATTCATATTAATTTGAATAAAATATAATGAGAAATGAAAACATTAATTTTTATAATAATTTTTTAAAAAACGTTGTCAATGGCACTATCACTTAAAGATGGATCAAATTTTTGTGATGAAAAGACCAGCTACAGAAAAAGCTCTTTCCAATTCAATTGATGTCTGTGGGATGGTCATTAGTGAGTTGTATACTTTTTCTAAATTATTTGTGCTCTTCCCTGTTGCTTCAAAAGTACTTCCTTTGAGATATTATTGACATCATATGATATATCGTCTGGATTCTTGATTCTAATCTTACAATTCGATTTTCAAAACATGCTTAAAAAATAAACAGTGAGGATTGCCAATTCCTCTACAAGCTTTATGATAAATGCTTAGCCAGAGTCAGCACTTAAAATATCTCTGTCAGGAACCACTCCCCAAACCCCTGACCATGGTTTTGTGCTTTGGCACTCAGCACGAAACCATGGTCAGGCGTTTGGGGAGGGGTTCCTGACAGAGATATTTTAAGTGCTGGCTCTGGCTAAGCATGGCAATCCTTACTGTTTATAACTTACAAGCTTAAGAGATAGGGTCATGTGATATATGACTTTTATTTTGACTATGAATGCTTAAAAAATATTTTTTATTCTTTAAAAAAAAATTCTAACAGTAAAGATTTGCCTTTAAGAATTAAGAATAAAATTTTCAAATGTTACTAAAGCACTTCTTTATTTACTTATGTTTTTGTTTATACAAAATTACCTGCAGTAATAATCATAATAATAAAATAAAGTACAAATATTCACCAAAGATAACTACAAATAAGTAGATTCCCTGAGTTTGAATTTAATAAACTCAAATTTCATAACATTCTGCAACGTTTTTGTTTACAAATTCGTATTAAAAAGAATTTCAGAGTGGAAAGTGAGTTTCATAACAATAGGCTTATACTGAAAAGTTTGTAAATTGTAACAGATGGCTACAATTCAATATATTTGAATTTGTATGGAAAATTCTTTATTTGTGGCATATGTATCGTATTTTTCTAATTTTGACCCAAATTCATTATTAAACCAAAAAAGTAGAGCAAATATACTAAAATTTTGAGTGCAAATATTTTTGATATGTTTAAAAAAAGTAAAAAAAAATCCTAATAAGAATTAGAGTGATTCCTGGAAAATTTGGTTTCCTATCTCAGGATAATGGGATCTTGTCATCCCATTTGAGATATCACAAACATATGACCAAACACATGAAAAAAAGATGTACGATTCCCAAAATGCACATTACATGCAGAACCAAATGTGAATTTTGGGGATCAATACATCTTTTTTATATGTCTTTGGTCATATGTTTATGATCATACTCCTCAAACAAGGTGCTAAAAGCAGATAGAAACCAGTCCCTATGTTGCATGAAACTGCATTGAGAAAATTACACTAAAAAAATGTTATTCCTTAAATGGATAATCTTTAGTCTAATGAATGACTAATAAAAAATTATTCTAATAGATCAATACCAAGTATTTCTGTCATTTTTTGTCAATAACTGATGATGAATCATTTTTATGACAAGAAATTCTTTGTATTTCATAATAAATACAGGAACTTAATAAATATAATAGTTCTCAATTAATTGTCTTCATTATTACACATAGAATCAACATTTATCTGAAATTTCATAACTGAAAGTTCCATTATAGCACTATGTACAGTGATAATAATTTTAATTTCTCCAATATATCTGCAAAAATCATATCTAAAAAATTATTCACTAAATTTTATTATTTTAACATAGTATCAACTATCTATAAGAAGTGCATCTCTAAATTTGTCTCTTTTTCATAGATATCCAACAGTAGGTAACTTCTCTCAAACTGAACATGTGTAATGTATACTTTTAGTACACCCTATATGTAATATTTTCATCTCATATATAAAATTATCATTAATTTCACTAAGATAAAATATAAAATTTTAAAAGTATAAATTAAAAAACAACTAAAACTAATTAAGCAAATTGAGACCATGAAAAAGCATGTCTGTCAAGAAGCAAATTAGACACCATTTTTATAATATTAACAACAAAAACAATATTTCATTTTACTACTAAATGAACTTCTCTCAAAAAGGGCCACAAACTTGTAGAAAATTAATATATAAATAACATTACATACAATAATAACATTAATATAATACTGATTTTATTTTGATTTTAAACTGTATGTTAGATTAAAAATGGTATCTCGACCTAAGCAAACAAGCTATTCATATTCTAGATGAATCAATAAAAAGTTTCAAAATGGATGAATAAAACAATTTATGATATCTAGAATTAAAAGTTGAAATCTTAAAAAAATATTTTTGTGATTGCAAATGCGAAAGATACTGTACAATGCAATAAAAAAAAAAAAAAAACATAACTGTTAACGGTCCTTCATATACATACAATTCACCTTTTTTACATATAGGGGATTTATCTTTATAGAGAAATTTAAATTATTTGCTCTGAAGCTTTTACAATTTATTTATATTTGATTGATTGTGTTTAGATCTATAGTGCAGAACAGGTAGAATTAAAGTAACAAAGAGTATTTTATATGTTTCTAATTTAAACTGAATATTTTATTTAAAACCACACCTTGAATAAGATCATTAAATGTAGAAACTACTAGGGAAGATATGTCCTAGATCATTTTGCTTTTTAAAACTTCTGGTAATTTTGCTACCATTAAGTGATTATAATTCATCACTGTTTTCTTTGAATAAAATAATGAATTATACAAAATATTACCAAATTCAACACTTCTTTTATTTTGCTGTAATATCTTATATAAATGCAATTTACCCCCTCCAGTTGAAACATAAGATTGTGTATGCCTATATGTACAATAAAAATTTACTAAAAAGTGTTTAAAGTAGAGACGATAAATTGCATTTTATAGTTTTTTTGTGTTTAATTACATAATATTGGCATGCTACCAATTGAAATAGCATTAATGCCATACTTTATGATCATTTAAACAGTCAAAACTCACTATATGTATTGCCACACACAGCAAGCTAGAGTAATCAATGGATGCCAGAAGGCTTGTGCATAAAATCCCCATCTAGTGCCTATTCATCCAATAGCCCCAGAGTAGTTTCTGGTTGTGGCCTTCATCAGTGAGGAGCCATGGATCTGAGAGCACTGCACATAGATCTTAGGATCTAATGCAACCCTCTAGCAGCTACCCTTTATCTCCACTTAACTACAAAACTATGAATCTTAAAGTGAAAACACCTTAATATTTTCAGCACAAGCTCATCAGCTTATATAGTCATACAGGTCTGAACTCAGTTCAGTATTTATACATTTTGGTGCCTTTGCTTCTTTAATAACCATAGCCACCACTATCCTATTAGGCAGGATTGGTTTTAAGCCAATAAACATCAAATGATCACCATTTCTTATGATTCCTTATAACTGTTATTAAAACAGACAAAACTCACTATATGTATTGCCACACACAGCATAAAATCCCCATCTAGTGCCTACTCATCCAATATCCCCAGACTAGTTTCTGGCTTATGGCCTTCATCAGTGAGAAGCCTTGGATCTGAGAGTACTTCATCTAGATCTTAGGATCTAATGCATCCATAGATTACTCTAGCTTGCTGTGAGTGGCAATATGTATAGTGAGTTTTGCCTGATTTAATAATAATGCTATGGTGATCATGTGATGTTTACTGGCTTAAAACCAATCCTGCCTAATAGGATAGTAGTGGCTAAGGTTATTAAAGAACCAAAGACACCAAAATGTATAGGTACTGAACTGAGTTCAGACATGTATAACTATATAAGCTGATGAGCTTGTGTTGAAAATATTAAGGTGTTTTCAGTTAAGACTCATAGTTTTGTAGTTAAGTGGAGATAAAAGATGGCTTCTAGAGGGTTGCATTTGATCTTAAGATCCAGGTGCAGTGCTCTCAGATCCAAGACTCCTCACTGATGAAGGCCACAAGCCAGAAACTAGTCTGGGGATATTGGATAAGTAGGCACTAGATGGGGATTTTATGCACAAGCCTTCTGGCATCTATTGATTACTGTAGCTTCATGTGTGTGGAAATATGTATAGTGATTTTTGCCTGTTTTAATGTTATAAGCAAGCATAAGAAATGGTGATCATGTGATGTTTATTGACTTTATGATCATTTATGTCAGATCTCTAAAAAGACTTTAATGTCATCTGCATAAGATACAATTCTTTCATTTATAATGAATGCCATATCATAGATATTAATGACAAAAAGAATAGAATTTAAAATACTTACTTGGGAAATCCCATATTTATAAATAATCATAAAAAAGATTCTCCATTGATATGAACTTAATTCTTTCTATTAATAAGAAAATAATTTTGACTGTTTTATTCGTATAGTTTTGTGATCCAATCTATCAAAGACATCAAGATGATGTCAGAAATCAATAGTTTATTATCAGATATATTCATATACAGCAAATTTATTTCAATAGATTATCCTGGCACAAAACCATGTAAAGGATATATTTGAATTGATGCATAATTGCCTTATAATTTATTTTCTGCTTAGCAATAAAGAAATAAAGATATAAGTCTAAAATTTAAATCAATTTTACGTTTTTCCAAAACTTACAAGTTGGGATTGTTTTTCAAATTCTAGATGCATTTATAAACTCATCCAATTTAGCTTAGTTATACTAATTAAATTACTATTTATTTATTTTTTTAATAAGATTATTAAAAAACAATTGCTTTATGAATTCACATTAGAAATCACATTTGAGATGAGAAATATCTCATAAAATCATCTGATTTAATATTGATAATTTCTGTATTTTTGTCATTGAAATGCTATTCATAGCACAAAATTGTCTTGGGCTATTATAAATATTATTTTGCACATTTCTCATATGTAAGTAAACATTTTTTTTTTTTCTAATTTTCCCATCAAAAATTGATAATTTTAAAATTTATTCTAAAACATTTTGCTTCCATATTTCTTGAACAAATTATGACAATATCTTTTTTTATGCATAAGTTTGTTAAACACCTTTCAGATATTTAAACGATTGAACATGTTTTATTAGAATGAATCTAATGTATAATTTCAGACATCAATCTATGAAATATTTCTATTGTTATTGAAGCAGAATTGTTGTTATATCGTTCCTACCAGTAATAATTTTAATTACATATAAATAAAAATAATCTCTTCTAGCATAATTTCTTTTGGCAGTTTAAATTTCATTAATTTTATAATTGACAATAATTCAGTTTCTAATGCAAATAATGGGGAACACCAGTCCTTAGAAGATATACAAATTTCTAGATATGGATGCTTATTACTGATGACTAAATCCAAAATATGATAGTCATTGCATATATCGTTTATTTGTTTTAAATCCAAAAACTTATTTAATCTTTTTTTAAACCATTAAATTAAAAAAAAAAAAAAAAGACAAGCACAGTTTCTATAATATGCAGTATTCAAATTTCACATGTTTAATATTTTAAGTTTATAACTTCTAAAGAAGTTAGAAAGAATGTACATATTTTACAATAACAATTTATAATTATTTAATTCAATTTCAATCCATACTGCATCAAATGAAAAATATGGAAATGCACTTCCACTTTTAGAATTTATAGATGTTGATCTATGACATTTAAAGACAGATCAAACAACAATTGTTCGTTATATCTATATCCTCTTTTAGCTATATTTCAGCTAAACAAAAAATATCATAATGTTAAAATTTTGTTTAGTTTTACATAGCTTTGGGTACACTTTCTGTACAATCCTTTCATATTTAGTAAATAATAATATATTTTTTTATTCATAATTGACAGGTTATTCAAAATGTATAATAATTGTAATTAGAAGGGACTTAAACTAAGACTTTCAAACTCTGTACAACTATCCACTCCATCTTACACATACACATGAGTACATACATGTAAAAAAAAAAAAAGATCAATATACACATTTTGTGCTGAACCAGCATTCATCAGTTGATCCAGTTCATCATCTCTCACACGTATATACAATTAGTGTTCAGTTTAATGCTCAAAACCTTTGTTGATGACAATATTATTGGCATACCCATGTTGACATTAAATCACTCTTGACCTCTCACATATAATACCTTAATAATTTAGCTATTTAAATATACAGAAGAGGGATGAGCAGAATACAGGCTAAATATGCAATATTTAAATACAGGTATATTGTCTATACTAAACTTAATAAAATTAGAAGGGATTTGAATTCAGACTTTCAAGCTCCCTACAACTAACCGCTCTATTTTATACAATAGATATACATGACCACATACATGTAAAAAAGGTAAATGATCTCTAATATATGCATTTTGTGTTGAACCAGCACTTATCAATTGGTCCAGATCACCATTTCACACACACACATATACAATCAGTGCTCAGTTTATATTAAGGTAGCATATCTTCAAACTTTAATGGATAGGCTTCAGAATGACTTAAAGTCAACATGGGCATGATAATAATATTGGTGTCAACAAGGGATTTGGACACTGCATTATCAGACTTTCAATTGTATGAATGGCTGAAGAGTATGCGAGTGGATTAGACTGAAGCCTATCCATTAAAGTTTGAAGATTTGCTATCTTAATATAAACTGAGCACTGATTATATATATATATATAGGTGTAGGAGATGATGATCTGGACTAGACTGATGAGTGCTAGTACAGCATGAAAGACATATATTGAAGATTATTTATATTTTTCATATGTGTGTGGTTATGTGTATCTGTTGTATGAGATAGAGTGGATGGCTAAAGGGAGCTTGAAAGTCTGTGTTCAAATGACCTTTAATTAATAACCCTTGCAATACATTGTCAAGTACAATTGGTGAGTCACTTACTTCTTTGGTTATTTCATTTTTATCAGTAGAGTTGATAGATTTATTATGTAACATTCTGTAAAAAGGAAGTAGGACAGAGCCAAGTGGTTACAGTTCTGGATTGTCATATTTTGATATTTAGTTATTCAATGAACTATTTTTAAAAAAGCATTTTTTTATTTTCAGATATTTTTTAGCATGCCAAATGAAGTATTAAGTATGCTGGTTAGATAATTAATATCTTTCTTATCAACCACCTTATCAATTCTTGTTGGGAGGGGAATAAATTATATAATATTTTTGGTTTTATAGTCAAAATATTGTGACTTAGTTGCATTCCCATTATACCTTTTCTATTTGCTTTTTTCTTATATGACATTGAAATGACTATCATCACCATCATCTTTAATTTCTTAATCTTTATCTTCAGCTTGGTAAGCATGTTGGGTTTTTTTGTTGTGTAATTTTTGATATATTTCCATTATTATTATCATCAACATGATTACTATTCTTATTATTACAAGATGAAGCAGTAACTCAACTGAAGTCTGATATTCTGTTTCTCATTTTTACTATCAGTTCTCTTTTTGTCAATATTAATGTTGGTACTTATGTATTAGACCTGCTGTGAACTATTGCATATGTAATAATCTGGTGATAACTTTCTAACCTGGCAATCTTGTAAAATAATGCTTACACAGGATCTTCTGACAAACTTCATTGGTCAATTTCTTTAGAACAAAATAGCAAACTATAACTTTATTTAATGGGAAAAAAAAAACAATAACTAAACTTTTAGCAATATAAATGTGTTCAATAAAAAACAAAAGCAAATGACTGTTACAATAACTGATGTGAAGTTTTTTGTCACGAAAAATACAAACGAAAGTGGCATCGTCTTTAAGATGTAAAATTAGCAGCGAAATTAATATTTTGAGTAAAAACTTTCTCTGATTGGAACATTATCTATTATTCAGATAAAAAATAATTATTTTCCTTTTTACAATGCTGTAAATGTGTTTAATTCAGTCTTTATTTACACATTTGTTTGTGCTATTGATTTTCATCAGTAGGTCTAGTACGTAAATAAGTACCTTAATATTATTATCAGAATGAATTTTATAAAATTTTTAATCTCTTCCAAAGTAGTCCATTATAACTATTATTAAGTGATTACTAACAATATTTTCATTACTGTTTTTTCAAAAAAAAATTTTTTTTTAAAATTAACAATAGGTTACTATGGGTTTATTTTTCTTTGCATAGATTTGTTATCAGTAATATCAGCTTTATCACAAATTTAATTAAAACTTTTTTGCTCAGTGAAATTCATTAATGCATTTTTTTTTAAAAAAAAAAACAAAAACAAACGAATTTTCTTTAGATTAACTATTTAGTTTTTGTTCAATTGTAATTACTTGATGCAAAAATGATTTGAAAGTAAAATAAAAATTACCATTATTAATAGGGCTTGCTGTTTTTTTGTTGACTGGAATATGAAAAATATGAATCAAATAATAATTTTCATTTGCTTTATTTTCTTATATATATATGATTTTTTATCTGGCACCTAACATATTTACAATCTTTGATACAGTAATTTTTAATGCTTGTATAGCCTATGTTCTATTGCGAGATAAACCACCAGCTACATAGCAACAAAGTAAAAATTAAACAAATGAAAAAGAAATGAATAAGTTTCATATATTTCATACTCATTAAAAATGTTTAAAATCATTAAAATAATATTGTATATTTAGAAAATAAATCTGAAAATAATATATTAAACAATTACAAAATATAATCAATAAGTATAAAATAATTGATATTTCATACATTTCATAAAAAAAACAAAAAAAACAAATATGTTTAAAAACATAAAAATATATTTTATAATCATGTTTTTCTTTTATTTTTAATTTTTTGCAAAATATATCCCACTTATCAATTATATTTTTATTTGTTTCATTTGTATATTTTTTCATTATTATTCCTTATTTCTCCATATTTTCAAGTCATCTGAATAGAAACAATTCTATCTTCGAAAAGATTAGCTTACATTTATTAATTACACTTTTTATCCTTTATTAAACATCTTTTTGAATTTATCATTATTCTTTATAAAGTATTTTCTGCAAAAGATAAATGTACTAATAATTACCATAATCTTGATTCTGATTCAGATAGCTATATTTGTAAGACATTTATTATTTTATTGCTTCTTAATCTTCCTCGAGTTTTGCCAACTTTATATTAACAAATATACAGTTATATTAGCTATCCAGTTTTAAAATTTAAGTAGAGAGAATAGTGGAACCATCTTTTTCTCATAAAATTTCTGCCCTGTGTTTTGACTTAAGAGTTCCCTGTACAGTCATTATTACATCAGATTGGCTGTCATATAAGCATTTTTAAGGCGCATGCATCTGACAAAGGTTTTCAGCCTTTCACATTATTATTACTATATCTCTAAGTAAATAATAGATTTGAATCTTTATTATAATCCACCGTATCTCACTGTTTATTTTGAATCTGTAAATGTTTTGTACCACAAAATTTATTTGTATTTCTTAATCTGTGGGCTTGCTCATACATGCAAGAGTATTTTTTTTTTTTGCCAATTCAAATGCAACACACGGCCATACCCTATCACTCACTATGAAAAGATAAACATTGTTGATTCTTTTTATTTTTTTAAAATTAAGTACTTATGTTATATGTTTTCAATGTTCATTTTTTGTGTATAAACATTTTCAATCATGATTTTTAGGAGATTTTGTAATACCCTGTGTGGATATGTAAACAAAATAACAGTATAAACCAATTTTTAATCTCCTGTGTGGATATGTGAACAAAATAACAGTATGAACCAATTTTTAAGTATTTTTTAAAAATCCTTATTAAGGATATAAATATATAACGATTTTTTAAAAGTGAATAATACTTAGACATTTAACACACCCTTTTGTTATTCAACAATATATGAAAGAAGTTTATAATGACAAATAAAAAAGCCCCCCCCCCTTCAAGTATAAACTACCCTCCCCCTCCTCTCATATAATTAATGGTTTCAGATTTATTTATTTTTTGTATTCATGGGATTTCGTACAGTGCATAATCTCATAAATAGTAAAAGTTATCTGAACAACTGAAATACAAATATTAAAAAAAATAAAGAGACTTGTCAAAAGACTTTTATAGAAAATTAAAATAAGAATTTATTTCTATTTATTAAATTGTATTCAGAATTATATCCATCAAATTTAAAATTATTTTATTGCAAATTTAATAAAATTTCTTATTTATTTATAACATCTTGGCAGGTGTTTTCCATGATAAATTGTTCTTTGGCAAAATCAATTTACAAACTGAGAAAATGATAAAAATTACTACTCTTTCAATCACTGTAAAGTTATCATCTGACAAATCTACCTCAACAATCTATCTTACTTACAGCAATCAAACTTGTAGCTTCTGGACCTGAATTCTAGATTTCAAATTTTCTCTGCTAAAAAAAAAAACCACTTTTCTAAATAAATATTTTTCTTAGTAAAAAAAATTGAATTAGATATTACAAATATTAATATTTTTCGGTGCTTAAGAAATAATAATGGCACGTAACTAACTGTATTTTATGTAATTAATTATAATTTTCTTTCTAGATATTTAAAATTTATTTATTTATTATTTAACGTCGGTGGGGGAGGGTTATTACAGCTATTAACAAAATATCATAAAGTAACCTGTAGAAATTTCAACTTTTGGAGAAAAAATAAAGTTTGGAATTTCATAAAAAATCCATGTTTTAAGCTATAATTCTCCAGTTGTTTTGAAAAGATTTTTAATTGAAGATTTAAAAAAATCGACCTTGATTTGAGATAAATTTTTAAAATTATATTTGTGTTACTGGCAAGTCTGATCTACTAAATAGCTTTTTAAAGTTGTAATTATAAATTTATTAAACGCACATTGATTACGTAAGTAATATTTACTGAGGCTATAACCTCGATAATATGCGTATAAATAGCGATAGTAGGGACCTCTACAGGTGTTTTAACCACAAGCTTACGCTATGGAAGCGTGATTTAAGGGGTCAGAGTGATTTAAGGCCAACATGGGCATGATCATAATATTGGCTTCAATAAGAGATTTAGGCATTCCTTCATCAGATTTTGAATGGTATAGGTGGCTGAAGAGTTGAAAGGTGGAGTAGATTGAAGCATGTCCATTAAAGTTTGAAGATTTGCTATCTTAATATAAACTGACTACTGATTATATATGTGTGTGGGAGATGATGATTTGGACCAATCAATGAGTGCTAGTTCAGCACAAAATATATATATTTGAGATCATTTATCTTTTTCACATATATGTGGTTATGTGTTTCAATTGCATGAGATAGAGTGGATAGCTGAATGGAGCTTGAAAATCTATGTTCAAATCTCCTATAATTACATTTAAACTCCTAAGTGTATGAATTACACTTACATTTCAAATACTAATAGAATTTTATAAATTTTCTGTGAGGAAAAGTTTTATTTTGATATCTAATGGAAATATATATGTGTAATAATAGGAAATAGTTACAAAGAAATAGACTTGATTATGTGGGAAATATTTCTCATAGTAATACTTCAGTATCTAAAAGAATATCCTAGTGCTAAGAAAGTTGTCTACAAAGATCTAATCTTAAATAAAGAAAGGAACATAAGTTAACCTATTGTTCAAGATTAATTTATAGCTGCAAAAATTTATATGCAGATCAGATGTTTTCTGTTGTTCAGATAAAAGTTGAGTATACCATCTTTAACGGATCAGGAATAAGATGCCAATCTTTGGAAAAGATTTTCAAACTTTTCATATCCCTAATTATTAAGAAACTTTTCTATTTCTGGGATCATTTTCTTGTGAAATCAAAGTAATCTCATCAGCATAAATGAATTTTCTGCATTGATGATTATATTAAATAAAAATGAGACAACTAAAACCCGTGAAAGAACAGTTTTATAAAATTTTGTGTTTATTATGATTATCGCTGAATGTCACTCCATTTTAGCTACTGTAGAGTTTTTATGATGTAAACTAATGATTTTCCCACATTTAAAGATGTTAAAAAGTTTTATAAATTATTTTTCCAAAGCCAATCATAAGCTAAAATTAGATCAATAATGATAGTACTAGTTTATAGCAGCTTATTCCTGGTCTATATTCAATCAATAGGTAGGAGACTCTAAACTATTGACAAAATTCTTATTAAAAGCTTGCAAGGAACACATGGTAATGATTATTGGGCAATAATAATTTGGATCATTAAATTTAGTTCATTTTAAGACCACTACATTTTTCTATTCAGCCAAATTTTTGGCATAATCTGTGTAATAATGATTTTAATGAATAGTTTGCCAATCATGCTTTGTCTTCAGGTTTTACTTTTTTTTTTAAGGTTTGTAAGTAAGCTTCTAGGACGTTCTTGATTTAAGATAATCAAGAGTGTTCAAGTCCACCAACATCTACTAGCTTTATTAGATTGGTTTTTTAGAGAAACATTATGAATGAGAAATTGCAATTCTGCTTTAATGATGTCTTTTCTTATTCTATCAATCTTAACCTTAGAAATTTGATACAAAAAGATTGGGTACTTATGTATTAGTGTGGTAGTGATGAAAAATATCAGCACAAACAAATGTGTAAATAATGCTCTAAATACAATCTTCTAAAAATAAAAAAGAATTAAACTTTTTTAAGTGAATATTAGCTAATATCCCAATCGGGAGAAAAGTTGTTAGCCAAAATGTTAGGTTACTATCTGATATTCATTGTAAAAATTGTTTTCTACTTTCAGAAGATTGGAAATGTATTGTTTAATTCGGTCTTTATTCACACATTTGTTAGTGCTGGCGTTATAATATAAGTGCAGTTTTTTCCATGCACAAAATGTTGTTTTCTCTTACCATCTATTACTGGGCTAATATGTATATGAAATCTCACCACCACACTAATCATAAGTACCAAAGATTGTTAATATCATTAGAAGATATCATAATTAATTTCTGGTTGATAGCAAATTATTAGATATTTAATTATGGTATACTAGCATAATTGAAATATAGGGAGACATTAGCATATGGATAAATTTAAAGTCTCAAGAAGTCTCTTGCAGTAAATAAACAATCAGTATGGGTTTATATATAATGAACTACAGGCAATTTTATAAATTACCTAGAAACTGACTTCAAGTTTTATAAAAAATTAAGAACAATGACGAGCAGTACTATTTACTAACAAAGCCAATTTAATATATAAGATAGACTAAACTCAGAAATCAATCTTTTACAAAAATTATATGCAACAGTTTTTTACATATATGAGCATCTTGGAAATGAATTTCTTATTTATAAATAAAGTTTTGTAAAACAAATACAAATTTATTACCTACTATGACCACAAAAATCTTCATCCAATGTCCACAGGACTTTCTAGTCAGAATGATGACTTCAAATTTTAAAAAAAGTAGATTTTGACAGCAATATATATAATAAATGGATATTTAATAAATGAGCAACCCCCCCCCCCCAAAAAAAAAAAAAAAAAACTATGCTTACATGAAAAATTACTTTTTAGGTTTCACACTTTATCTTTTTTTTCTTCAGTGATGAAAGCTTTTATTCATCAAAAAGACAAAATACACAACAGTTTAAAAGGTTTACAAAGAGATGATTACATGGCAAAATGAAATTCAAGTACAATATGGTGAAGGGAAAGAGAATACATATGAAGTAGGAAGGGGATATGGAAGAAGTGTGTAGTCCATGCAAAGAAGAGTCTTTGATAAGGAGCAACATTGATAGGCTTGGTTGCCCTGGTGAATTGATAGGAGGATCCTTGTGTGACATTAGCTTTGGATGAATTGCTATATGCTGTATGTTAGGTCTTAGACATTTCAGGGATGGATGAGACTTCTAAGTTATGCTTAGATGCAACAGGGTGAATTTTGTTTCTTGTAGATGAGGAATTTTAATTTTTGCCGTTGTACTTGGAGTAGCGTTATGACTGGTCATGTTGTTATTTTTGACTTGCTTTTTACCTTTGATAGAGCAAACCATAGTCTGAAAGGGAGAAAAATCCAGAGGACAAGGAGATGGAGACTTTGAAATAAGTTCTTTGATGATGAAATTTTTGGTTAAGTTTTGTTTGAAATTTGATTTGGATAAAATTTGGGTAATTTTGAAGGTTTTAGTTCATGTAGTTTAGGTCTCTGCACATTTTTGCCGCCAGGAGCACTGGTCATCTTTAAACCGTTTAAAAGACTGAAAAATAATATGAAGAAAAACAATTTTAAAATGGAAAAAATTAAATATATTGATGTAAAGGCCACAAAAAAAAAAAAAAAAACACTGGAAAACTTATTATTAATAATTTTAATTGAGTAATGAGAAAATTTAGTGGAATTTTAGGCAGTTAGTTACCCCAGAGAAGGCGGTGTCTGAAAAAAAAGTTAGAAATGGCCCAAATAACTGGAACAACAGACAAAAAAACTTAATAAACAAGTTCTGGGTGACAGTAAAATTGGAGTAGGAGTAATATCTAAGAGTCTAAGAGTGAATAAATCCTTTTATGGTCCATGAAAAAGTTGAACCTCCCACCAAATGGGGGGGGGATGAGGTAGTTAGTTGCTGATAAGCACAAGGTAGACGTAAGGAAAATGTGTTAAAAATGCACTAAAACTGAGATTTAGTGAATGAAAGAGCTCATTAGCAGCAAAAGAAGGCCTTTAAAGGGCCAATTAAATATAAAAGACACCTTTCACTACTGCAAAACCAACTTTTCAGAGCCATTCTGCGAGAGCTGTGAGGAGGATGACTTGCCAGTAAGAACTCCACCTATGGACTTTCAAATATTATCTTTTCAAATAAAAATTTCAAATAAAATCAAAAACATCTTCCTCAGCTAAAATGTTCATCAATATTACTAATCTAAAATTGAGAAATCATTTAATTTGATATGCCTATTAAACCCAGTGATAACCAAGACAGTTTAAAGCAAAATCCAAAACACATAGGAGTCAGCGATAATGTATTCTTTCATAATGAACAAGACTATTTATTATAAAATCACTAATAATGTACCAAGTTAAAGAAAAACCAGCAAATTTTCCTGATATCATTTTGTATTTATTTTCTCTGTAATGTATATAGAAACACACTCACTTCTAATCTTAATTCTTCATTCCAAAACAAACTATACATTTATTAGAATGAAAAAAAAAATGCAACAGACTCTTTATCTATACTATCTTGACAGAAAATTTAGAAGGAAAAAAGGTCACTTCTAAATATGATATTGTTCATCTTGACTTTTCTACATATCAGTTTAAATGGGTAAGAACACTCAGACTGCAATCAGAAATCTTACAAGAATTGAATAATTTAATCATATCATTTATGACCTTACAGACACAAATATATTCACAATACCTACAAAATAAGTATTTATCTTCTTTAAACATCTATCTTTTCAGTTGCTAAGTTATTACAGTCAAGCATCATTATATTTTATTTCAATGGTCTAATGCCAAGATCCTTCTCTCTTTTTTCCGTATTTATCATCTATATTGACATTTTATTTAAATATAATAGACAAATTACAGATAAAATTCATATTCTGTATCTTAATTTTAAAATTGAATCTGTAGCAGATTAATTGAATATATAACTTATCTACATGATATACTATAATCATTACATAATCATAAATATATGTCAACATTCATTGTTTCTGAAGATGAATAAATCACTTCCATCACCACTTTTAACATAAATGCACATCCACCCACCACCCCCAACAATCTAAATATACTATTTTTACCAAATAAGTATGTTAAATTTCCTACATGAAAACATAACAGTAGCAAAATCTCCATACAGTAATGCCACCAAGTGCAAAACTTCATAATCAAACGATACAGAAAGATTTGTGCAAACATCCCTATCTAATGACTACTCATTCAATATCCTCAGATTAGTTTCTAGTTTGTGACATTCATCAATGAAGAGCCTTGGATTTGAAATCACTGCACCTAAATCAGCAGTGCTATCAAATTCAAAGCTCCTCACTGATGAAAGCCAGAAGTTAGAAACTAGTCTGGGCATATTGGATGAGTAAGCACTAGATAGAAATTAAATGCACAAACATCCCTGCATCCATTGATTATAAAGGCTTCCCTACTTGGTGGCATTACTGTATGGAGAGTTTGCTACTGTTATTAACAGCCTGTATATGCATATGAAATGGTGATCATGTGACATATAAAAACATACTGAGGCCATTAGGCAAGGACATATTAATATCAAATAATAACACATGAGCATTGTTCAAGATAAATCAAATCAAATGGAATTAAAGGGGATTGCTTAGCCCTACAACTATCAAATGCCATCCTGCTAACCTATATTCAGTCAATTCTTTCAAAGAAGCATTATCAAGCTAACAAATTATGTTTATAAAAAATGCACATATTTCTCAATAACTATTACCTCAATTATGCCTTCTAAAAAATTTTGATCCATTCCCTTTTTCCTATAGTTTCTTTTAAAAAAAACTAATACAGGTTGAATTCCGATATATTTCCAACATTCTTAGCTCTTGATTTTTTCAAATTTAGATATATTACAAATCTGAATGTCGTTATATATAGCAATTATAATTTAATTATAAGGTATCTGAACTCGAACTTTTAAGTTGAACTCAAACTTTCCAGCTCCCTACATCTATTCAATACATCTGGTCATGTGTATCAGTTGTATAAGATGAATTGGATATCTGTAGGGAGTTTGAAAAATTGAGTTCTACATTAAATTTAGTATAGATAACATACATATATTTAAATATTAGTACACCTGGGTCTCATTTTATGTGGATTATTTTAATGCGATTTTGAAGTTATACAATTCATGTTTCTTCTTAATATCTTTCATATTTCACTATATTTATTAGATATCAAGAAATTTAAATTATTAATAACTTATTTTGACTTGAAATACTTTTTTTTTTTTCAAAAATATAACATTACATTAGAAGCTTATGTGAATATGGCCCGAAGCTGTATTTAGAACTTAGCTTCTATGTAAATAACATATTTATACTAATGAGTAAATAATAATAATATATTTATACTTACATATAAAATATTGCAATAAATATTCAAAAAATTTAAACTTTTAAAATGTATTTTGTTATATATAACAGAAATAAATAATCTTTTAGATTTTTAAAATAAAAAACGAAGATTTTATAAACTGAAAATAATCTTTCTAATGATAATTTTTGTTTTGATTGCAATCTCATTTTTTTTAATATAGAAACAGAAAACCATTAACACAGTACAAGACTGAAAATGGCGCTAGTTACATCACATCATGAATAAAAATAAAGTGGCTAACAGGTTTCTCTGGGAATAATTGCTGAGAGATTCATGACTTTGTTTAAGGAGAAGCCACAATACATCACATCACATCGACTCTGATTTCTTACCAGTTTACAAATGAACACTAGCGTAATGATTAAAATATGTATGAAAAATATAAAATTAAATACTGTAGTAATAAAAAAATTAAAAAAAAAGTTTGTCTTGTATTAATTTTTTTCAAATATTTGAAATTTTTTATTAGTCATACTTTATTTGCTTATTTTTTTAATGCGAATTTTAAAGTAATTTTTCATTGTTGCTTTGCTTTTATGTAAATTCTGAAAATTACAGCACCTATCCCCCATTTTTCAAGGTAAATTAAATCTATTTTTGTGCGATTTTTTTAATGCGAGCTTTCTGTGGAACCTACAGAGACCCAGGTGTAATTATAATGATAAAAAAAAAACGCTTAAATGGTATATCTTTACCTGAATATTGGTTCTCTCAAAATCAATGTAAATATAATAAAAAAAAGTCTATATTTTAACAATTATAATAGTTAGAATTTTAACTAGTTACCCCAGATTCAAAATAAACTATGAATTTTAAATATATTAAAAAACAAACATACTGAGAATCAGTGACAATTATTGAATAATTTATTCTACTAAGCATATTACTATACAAAAATATTAAGCTGAAATAACTGTTTATTAATAAGTACGATTAATCACATTTTTTTTTTTGCTGTTAATTTTAAACATTTTATCAAATACAGAATCCAATCAGTACCAATTTTGGAAACATTCTCATGGAAAGAAGACTGGAGTTGCTTTTTTCATCCAATTGTATTTTTAGTGGGGAAAAAAAACGAACTCCATCAAATCTTTTATATTTTAGATACCCCCCCCCCCAAATAATAATATTAAAAACAAAATACCAATTTTGAAAATGGGGGGAGGGGAGGGTAGCAATAATGTCATCAATATGAAGAATTCCATATAGTCTTCAGTCTAAAAAAATGAATTTAATTGGGTGGGGGGGGGATCATCATCAAATCTTTGTTTTATATAAATTTTATTCATTCAAAACTCTGTTTAGGAGTAGGGATAATTCTAGATAGAGATTTTAAATGCTTTCTCTTTTGTCATTTATCGAAAAAGCTTGTTTAGAGCTATTAGTACACTCATTATATTACATTTGTAAATAGAAGCTAATTACATCACGCGATGTATGACTTAATTTTCCTTATTATTATAGTTTGGTTTTCAAAATTTTGGTGATGTTATATTGCTAAGGCTATTAATATATGGTATATCTGAACTTAGTTCAATCCCATATGGCTATTTAAGTTAGATAGTGGATTTGAAGACATATAGATGTCTGAAAATTTTTGATTTCTACTTAATAGTTAAGTATTTGATAAATGCTGGACTTGAAGTTTTTTTTTAGATCTAGTGTCTAAATGCCCTAGGCTTCACTGAAGAGAACCATTAGCTCGAAAGTGGTTTGGAGATCGGGATAATTCTAGATAGAAATTTTAAATGCTTTCTCTTCTGGTGTATCAAAAAAGCTTGTTTAGAGCTATTAGAATGCTCATTATATTACATTTGTAAATACAAACTAATTAAGTCATGTGAGACTTGGTTTTTCTTACAAATATTGAAAGTAAATTTTGTTTTTCCAATAATTACATCAAAAGTTTAAATCAGCACAATTTTTTAATTTGATGGGAATTTTGATTTTTTTAACAATTTGCTGATTTTAAGTATCTCAATGACTGTACTATTTGCAAAATCATATATAAGATTGAATTCCACTTAATAAATAACAGTTTAAAAGCATAGGAAGTAGAATACTATTAGTTCAGCTCCTTAAATTCCAGTATCTTTCATTATCTGGATAAAATTACAGAGACCATTAAATTTCATAATCACCAGATTTTATCATTTTAGGAAGAGTTATAATTAACTAAAGTAAATATCTTTTACTTACATTTGATTTCAAACACATTAAAAAAAAAATAGTACAGTAAATGTCAAAATAGAAAACAAAAACCCACTTCAGTAAGTACTTGTAAATTAAGAAGCATAATGCCATGAGATCTGACATACTTATAATGAGAATTTAAGATATATGTATTTTAAACAAAAAATCAGAATATATAAATATTCAACAAAGTATTAATGTTTATTTAATTATGAAAATTTATTAGTCTGAAAACGCTATTAATCAGAGTGCAGCTGTCTCATAAAAAACAACAATATTCAGTCTCAATAAATAAATATTTATGATAGATGTAACATAAGTAGAATAACTTCAATCAAAATTCTCATTTGTAAACAAGTAATATGTAAGGACTTTTGTGACAGCTATCTCGATGTAAAAATATAAATGTCTAAGATAATGATTTACATAACAAACATGAGTGGAATGCTAAAAGTAAATGTTAATTCAATACATATACAGAAATAATTCGATACAGTGTTTTTTTCTTTATTATTTTAATTATGTTTAGAAACCATAAAATGTAATTAAAGTATCATAGGTGCAGATAAGCATAAGCATTTCCATTTAATAATTTATAAAAAAGTCAAAATGTCTAGCTGTAAGATGTGTGAATTATACAGGATTGGGATAAACATTATTTTAGCAGGCCAAAACAGTGCTCTGGTGGAATAATTTTGAACTACAATGCACAGTTCTCAGCAATCCATATAATAAATTCCACAAAAATGGTGTCACTATTGTCTGGATTCATGATGTTTTCCTGATGCATGTCAACAGAATGCACATAGGTGCTATTATAAATTCTGTTTAAATTATTGTATATAACCCACTTGTCCGTTGTGATGTGGGTCACTGAAAAAAAGTTGTATCTGATGGATATACAATAGCGACAATCTGCAGTGCCATCTAACACTATCTGCACCTTCAGCATATCTTACCAGTGAATATTGTTCATCACAATGTTGACATAAAAAATTGTTTTTTAGCAGTTGCCTCCTCACTAACCACTTCATTGCCATTTCCAGAATTTTGAATTTCCTCCATCAACTGCCATGAATGCCAAGATTCTGCACAAATAGCCCGAATATATAATATTCATTTATTAGCACGATAAGTGTTACATGATTTATGCCTGCCATGGTCTTATTGTAGTTAGTCATAATGTAATGCGATTCTCACATGAATTCTCTGAATGGATTTCAAACACAGAATAGCATATGTATAATTACTTTTTCAAAATACCAACTTTACAACTATAGATATTGTCAAAGGACCAAGTTTACAATTACAGATATTATCAAAGTACCAACTTTACAACTATAGGAGAAAAAAGTAACAAAATTAAAAAAAAAATTCTAAATTAAAGCACTATGTTTTGGCACGCTAAAATGCCTACTCACTAGATAGGGATTTTATACTGGTGGTATTTTTGGAATTTCATTAATTCTGCAATTTATAGAATGATTTCAAAATTAAAAAAAAAAAATGTGCTAATCTGATAAAAACTCAGGAACCAAGATTGTTATTTGGAAGAAATGATTTGCTCAGAAACAAAAAAAAAAAAAGATGTCTACAGTATCATACTTTTGACATTTAACATTATTTTCATGTTATATAACACATTTCTACAAAATAACACTATTCGTATTTATGTTTTTAAACTCAAGATTTATGGAATAGTCTGTACATATTATTTAAAATTGGAGAAAGGAACTAACTTTTTTTTTTATCTTTATACTGATTCTAACAACAGATTTACAGTTGCATCTCATAGTATATCAGAAATTTAGTTATTAAAATAGGCAAAACTCTCCATACAATAGTGCCACTCAGTGCAAGCCAGAGTAATCAATAGATGCCAAAAGGCTTATGCATAAAATCAGTACCTAGTGCCTACTCATCCAATATCCCCAGACTAGTTTCTAGCTTGTGGCTTTCGTCAGTGAGGAGCCTTGGATCAGAGAGCACTGCACCTAGATCTTAGGATTTAATGCAACTCTCCAGCAGCCACCTTTTATCTTTACTTCACTTCAAAACTATGAGAATTAATTGAAAGCACAACAGTATTTTCAATCCAAGCTCATTAGCCTATATAGTCATATAGGTCTGAACTCGGTTCAGTACCCATACATTTTGGTTGTCTTTGATTCTTTAATAACCATAGCCACCACTACCCTATTAAGCAGGAATGGTAGAAATTAGTCTGGAAATATTGGATGAGTAAACACTAGATAGTGATTGTATGCACAAGTTTTTTGGCATCCATTGATAACTCTGGCTTGCACTGAGTGGCACTACTGTATGGAGAGTTTTACTTATTTTAATAACAGTTATGAGCAAGCATAAAAAATGATCATGTGATGTTTAATGGTTTTAAATTCAAAAAGTACAACATTTATATTATAAAAATAAAAGACAACATAATAGCTTGCAAATAATTATTTCTATAAAATAAATTGTTAATTTATTCTGTTATTCATGAGTTAGATCATTATACAGTTAAGAAACTTGAGAAGTTATTCATAGAAAAATGAAAATAACAGAAGCCAAAAAAATACTTTGAGAAACATTGTATAAACTGAAAATAGAACTAAGACTAGTACTTAAAAAAAAAAAAAAAAAACTAAAGATGTTGAGTGAGAAAACAGATTCAGGATATTAATTTGCATTATAAATATCATTACAAACTTTAACTTACACCATTATGATGCAATATTTACTAATTAATATAGAAAACTATTTTATGATAAAATCCTAAACATCAAAACTAACAATTTATATCTGCAATAGTTTCAAAGACAAATTAAAAGTTATTAATATGTTGTAAACAATGGCAGACTATCATCAATAATAACAGGGAAAACTTTCCATAGGCACTAGACAGGGATTTTATATACAAACCATTTTGCACCCAGTGATTACTCTGGCTTACACTGGGTGGCGCTACTATATGGAAAGTTTAGATTGTTGTGACAATTTGTGTGAACATAAAGAATTATGATCAGGTGATGCTTAGTGGTTTAATATCAACAATAATATTATTATTGGGTATATACTGTTTGGATATCTGAATTAGTTTCCAGAAGAAAAAAAATAAATGTTTAAATTAATTATGATTTATGTAATAATAATATTAGATACTTCAAATAGTCAAAGTTCAATTTTAAAAACGTTTAATATTATTTTAAATTTTAATATAATATAAGCAACAACATATTTAATTAATTACGACTAATATTCGTAAAAAATACTTGTATGCAACATTTTTCTAAAGACTATTTTTTTTGTGAGTGTGGAATCGAGTTCTAGGCAAGATAATATTTCAAGCTGAAAACATTTATTTTCATCATCTAAACTGACATTTTAAACCATTAACTTCGTAAAATATTTCATATATACAAATATCACTCTAAACTTTAATAATAATTTGGATAATCTATCAATATTCAGAAAAACAACTTAATGACAGGTTTTTTTTTTTAATATTATTTATAAGTGGTATATTAAAAAATTTCCAAAAAAATATTTTTTTTTTTAAAATGATAATAATTATTTAAATGGTAAGTCATTTAAGAGGGGTGACATGTACGTGTCAGATATGACAGGCTGAGCCTCCATACAGGAATCTCTAAGCTCTAGAATCTATTATTCTGCTACCACAATAAACATCACAAATGTGAATGAATATACATATACTAACTGCCTACTCATGCATCTTTATAGATATCTTGTGAATTTTTTGCCCTCTTTCAATTTAATCTGTCTACACATTTATAAAAGTTTGCATGCAAAATATTGAGAAAAAGAAATAAGGTTCGCTGTAATTAACCAAACTGGTTAACACATAACTTTCATTTCTACAATTTTTCCATTTTATCTATCTTAATGCTACGATCTTTCTATATATTCAAATGGCTACATTTTCTTTCCACATGTCATCGATTCATAGTAAAACATTAGCAGACAACAGCTAACTTGCTAAAAATAACCCATAGAATCACTATTCTGGTTATTGTATTCTAACAGTGGTGTGCAACCCAAAAGATGACCTACTCAGGATCATTTCTCAAGAAATTTTGCATAGAATAAAAAAAAAAATTTTTTTTTCTTTTAAAAATAAAATATAGTTATATTGGGGATTATCCATAATAGAATAAATGACACATTTACTTCCCAATATAAAACTAAATTAATCGTATTCAGACTAGCTTAATTAGACAGTAACCATGCTAGGTGTAATACATCTCCATCCATTTAATTTATTGCCCTTCTTGGTTAAATAAAAATATGAAAGTGCATGGCCAACATTCACAGTGTTTATTTGATGAAATGCTTTTGATAATTACATATTTTGATTATCATTCCTGCTTATTACTCAATATATATATATAAATGCAATTTATTCACTGTACTTTGAACATTTTTTAACAAAAACTTTTTATTGTACATATATGCATACATAATCTTATATTTCGACTGTCCTGAAGCCTTCTTCAAAGCCACTTTTACTTTAAGAAGACAGCAGGACAGTCAAAACATAAGATTGTGTATGCATAATAAAAGATTTACAATCTTACGTTTTGACTGTCCTGCAGTTTTCTTAAAGTAAAAATGGCTCTGAAGAAGACTGCAGGACAGTCAAAATGTAAGATTGTGTATGCTAAAAAGTGTTCAAAGTACAGTGAATAAATTGCATTTATATAAGATATAGCAAAATAAGAGAAGTGGTGATTTATAATTCTAACATCTTTTTAAATGAAAAAAAAAAAAAGATAATTCATATAATGAAACATTGCAAGTCAAATCAAATTTCATTATTGGCTTGTCATGAATTTTTGTTGTCTAGTGAAAATGCTAATTCTGAACTGAAGAAAAAGGCACTAAAAGTTACAATTGAATTTGCATCAATCTACTTAAGTGAAACTAGTTTCAAAATTGGATGCTATTAAAATGAAATCGATCATGATTAGATCTAGAATATGAATTGTAGTTCTCAATTTTTTGTAAGCCCAAACATAGAAGCAATAAAATAGACTGTATGGAAGAAAAATTTCACATTGATTATTAAATTTGTTAAAATTCTCTTTTCATTAAATTTTTTTTGTCTATACAGTAAGATACATATAAATTATACTGAAAATCAGCCAATAAGTTTTAGGGGGCAAGCAGTTAGAAATTTTGTCTAAGAAATGAGTTCACATAGAAGGATCGTGAATAGAAATAACTTGGGGACCAGTGTTTTAATTCCTTAGTGAAAATCAGTCAATAAGTTTTAGGGGATATATAGTTAGAAATTTTGTCTAAGAAATGAGTTTACATAGAAGGATCATGAATAGAAATAATCTGGGGATCAGTGTTCTAATTCCTTGGTTACAGAATCTGAATACAGGCAAAATATTTAAATGCATAGATGATTAAAGAAGTAACCTGAAAGTTTAAATATGTGAAATATAGCTATATTCATAGACTTTTTTTATTATAGCTCCACAAATTCTACACTAAAAATATATAAGATGCAGACCTTATCATGCTATAGCTAATTTATATTTTGTCTTTTTAGGTTTATTTCCTCCAAATAAAATATCTATCATTAAATACTCTGCAATGACCATTTGAAATTTTTTTTTTAAAAAATCTGATTACAATTTTTAACTTATGATCTTAAGGTATTTAATTATAAATGCAACATCAAATTATCATATTTTCTTATGTATATGCACAGACCACAAACAAAAAATAGTTTTCAAATCATGTAGAATTTTAAAAAATCCTTTTTTTAAAACTAAAAATAAATAATTAAAATAACCTATTAGACACTACAATTATATATATAGTACCATTTATTTATATATAGTACAAATATACATATTGGCATTTGGTAAAAGCTAAAAAAAAAAAGTAAATTTAGATTTTTTTTTATTAGTATAATTTTTTTTTTAAAACGTACAATGAAAGTTAAAATTGTCCTTCGTATTTTTTTTTATCTAGTTAAAAATAAAAGTAAAAATTGGAGAGAATAAAAGACATGCAGATTACTAATCCAGATAAATTAAAAGAATTCCAAAAGTAAAAAGATAAGCTAAAAGAAAAATATTTTAGCTAATTAAAGATGGCAGCATTATGCTAAAAAAATAAAGACTTTGTAATGTAAATTTTATAAAGAATGTACAAAATTATCAACGTATATTTTTGACAAACAAAAGGTATGCGCAGACATATGAAAACTGGACCTCTAGTATAAAAGGAAAAGGCCAGTTTGATCAGTGTCTTGTTTCGTCTGTCCTTTCTACAGTTGATCCTGGATAACAAAATATATCCAGGATCACCCTACGCTGAAATAATTCTGCATGTTGGAGTGAACCGGAGCTTCTGCTGATATTGTTCCTGAAGATGTACACCAGAAAAGCCTTTGTGACCGACTAGTAGAATAGACCACAAGATAGATCAACTTCTAACCCATGGCCGAGCTCATTCTCCCCCACAAAAAAAAACTATGCATAGTAATCTACAACCTTCATGAACTCACTAAATTTACCGGTAACTTAAGATTAACCATTCCTGATTGTGACAAAATTAAATGTTTGCAAACAATTCTTACAAAAAAAGTTTAAATAATTCCGATAAAGACATTAATTTTCTTATGCAAGAGACATTCATTTTAAGGAACTTTCTAGAAGAAATTTGGAAGTGAACTGTAATTGTGAAATTGTTTTTTATTAATTGATTCATATCTAAATTAGTGTGTGTTCTCTTCAGTTTTATTTAATTAGTAATTTATCGTGAAACATTTTAATTTGTTAAATAGAAATATTTACTTCTAATACTAACTTTTCCTTGTACATTATTAATGATTATTATTAAATTTATTAATATTAGTTTAGTAAGATTTGAAAATATAATTTACCTTTGCCAATATGTGGTTAATAAGCTCCAGGAATAATAATATTTAGAAAATAATTATATTTCATGGTAAAATATAATACCGATTATTTTAAAAAACATTTTTCTTTTTAATTTACGAGTTATGATATGTTTGACACAGAATCAGTGAGTCTAATCGACTCTGGCGCCCTCATTTATAAATTAAAAACTGATTCACCTCGCAATTGTAATCGTAACAATTCTAGGCCAAGTTGATCAGGAAATATAGTTATGCTTTTTTAGAAATAGGAATGAAACTTTTTTCTTTTTGGCATAACTTGATCAACTTGTGCATTTATTGTGTATAGAGGTCTAAGCAACGTGGAAAACATTACAATATATATAAACATTTTTAAAAAAATCCTCATTTCATAATTATTTAATTACATATATATGTATAAGATATTTATCAAAATAGATTTGTTGAAATTAAATAATAAGTGATAAATATACTTAAAAAAATAGTGATATACAGTGGGATCATGAATTATGCTATATCTATATAAATACAATTTATCCAAACCACTTCGAACAATTTTTAGCAAAAACCTTTATTGTACATATATAAATACACACTTATGTTTCAACTGTCCTGCAGTCTTCTTCAGAGCTAGTTTACTTTAATCCCTTAAAACATTTTTTAAAGAATTAAAGTAAACTGGCTCTGAAAAAGACTGCATGATGGACAAAATGTAGGTGCATGTATGTATATATGTACAATGAAAGGTTTTTGCTAAAACATGTTTGAAGTGATTTGGATAAATTGTATTTATATAAGATATTACAACAAAATAAAGAAAAGGGTGATTTTGGTATGCTATATATAACTACATTAAACAAACAAAAATGTAAATAAATAAATAAACAAAAAACTATTAAAATTTGCAAATTTTATGATATTCGGCAACCATTTTTCCTTTTCTGAACACCATATGCAATTATATATATATCAATAAATTTATTCAGTTTATGTTGAAAGCAAATACATTTTACTCCTTTTATTATCATTTCCGAATTTGATGTATTTTGAATAATGAAATATTTTCTGAACATAATGCTGAAAGTTTTACAAAATTTTAAATCAGACTAAAAATTAATAATGATTTAAAATTGTTAAAATAATTAGAGAGCTTGTATGTTTTTTGATAACAAAACTGGTCTATTATTTTTCTATAAGGAAAAAAGTTACTAAAAGAAATATCACCCAGAGCATATTTAACAGCAATGAAAGTCCTAATAAAAAAATATAACAGTTTGAACTAAAACTATTGTAAAGGTTGGAGAGAAAAAAGATGCAGTTGAGAAAATACATATTTTACTTAATCCTTAATTCAATATTTGCACTACAGGCATGTTTAAATATAAGTTTTATACAGAGCTACTTATAAAAGGTTTTGAAAATGTCCCCCATCCCTGCCATATACAATAGCATGACATTTTTTCTTTTCTTGTATATTTTTTAAAATGATTTAAGATGAGAAAGATCTTTCTCCAAGTGAATTGGAAATAGAAAAAATCAAAAAACTAATTTCTACATTTAGAAAAATGATTCCACATTGGGTAAAGGAAAGGTAGCTGATAGCAATTTAAATTTAATCATTTATTTCACTATGAACACATATATCCTTGTATTCAGTTAGAAAGAAGAAAAATACTTAATTTGCCCTTTTCGCACTAGATAAAATTTTTATCTCTATAAAATGCAAAAATTAATGAACGTAGCACTGATATTAGTAACCATTTCGATCATTATCATCTACATCTGTGGCTATTATAATTTTATTTTCTAATTGTGTTTTATAATTTATTTTTTAAAAAATAATATTTAGTGGAATATGGACTTGTTTAAAACTTTCTTTTATTTTATAAAATGCTTTTACTCAACTTAGAAATTCTGTTTATTTAGGATAAATTTTGTAATTGAGCTTCAACAGACTTCTATCAAATGAATTTCCTTCAAATTTTTTACATATATTAGAAATTGAAGGTGTTGATGGACTGAATTTTGAATGTTGATATCAGTTCAGTAAGTTTTCAGTTATGCACATTATTTTTTAAATAAGACTATGCTAAAGAGTATTAGTGATCAATTAAAAATAAAAATAAAAACAAATCTTGTTTGCATTTGATTGTGGAAGTTGCTTCTTTTGAAATGGATGAAACTTTATTTTCGATTGATTGTAAAATTTCTTTTTTTAAAAAAAAAATACTTCTTTCATAAACAAAATAACATTGGAATCTATCTTTAATACATCACAAATTTCCTTTAAAATGTACAACCATGATGACATTTTTATTCTTCATTAAAAAAAAAAATATTATAAAAAATATCCAAATACTAAAAAGTTAACAATAATATATAAAAAAAAAAAACATTTTATGATAAATAATTTTATTTATTGTAACGTTAAAAATTTTGATAAGCAATATCTCGAGGAAATGTAATATTGAAAATAACTTTATGCAAAAACATATACAAGATATGCTTAAATCTGAATAAAGTTCACAATTAGATGCCATGACTACAACTAATATAATTTAGTTGAAGGAGTCCTAGACAAAAATTGTGAACTTTATTCAGATTTAAGTGTATCTCGTATATGTTTTTGCATATCAAAAAGCCCCCCCCCCCAAAAAAAAAAAATAATAATAATTGCTTTCTTGAATCACAATGGAGATTTTTTATATACAATTTAAAAGAAAAGTTTGGGAAGTACAAATATTAATTAAATTCAATGAATGCTTTTTACAACAAATGACTGAATCAATTTCTGGAAACCCCACATTTTTATTTCAAGTTAAATAAAAAAAATCCATTCATTGTTGAAGAAAACAATTATTTTTGGCTTTTTAGGGTACACTAAATAAAATCACTTATTATAAAATATTATTTATTTTAATTGTTTATAAATTCTTTCCTGAATGTTAAATCCACCTCACACAACCCCCCCCCCCCCACACACACACATTTGCAGGCAAAATAAACTAAACTGTAGAAAATGTTTAAATGTCAAAATATTCTCTACTATAATGAATTAATTTGTTTCCAGATTGCTATTTATCATACCATCTACTTATAATTAGTTACCAAAAACATTTCTAACACTGCCAATAAACATCACATAATCACCATTTCTTATGCTTACTTACAACTGTTATTAAAACAGACAAAACTCACTATAGCTAGAGTAATCAATGGATGCCAAAATGTATAAGTACTGAACTGAGTTCAGACCTATATGACTATATAAGCTGATGGACTAGAATTAAAAATATTAACGTGTTTTCAATTTAAGACACATAGTTTTGTAGTTAAGTGGAGATAAAGGTGGCTGCTGGAGGGTTGCATTAGATCTGAAGATCTAGGTACAGTGCTCTCAGATCCAAGGTTCCTCACTAACAAAGGCCACAAGCCAGAAACTAGTCTGGGGATATTGGATGAGTAGGCACTAGATGGCAATTTTATGCTCAAACCTTCTGGCATCCATTGATTATTCTAGCTTGCTGTGAGCGGCAATACATATAGTGAATTTTGCCTGTTTTAGAAAGGTTTATTTCATATCTTGATTTATTAATGGCATCAGAGCCCACTTTCAGTTAGAGAAGACAGATTCATAACACTCATAAGGTAGCTGATGCGCTATAATATTTAATTATAAATATGAGACTTTTTTCGCATACGTTAGTGAAGCTATAATTATACTATAATGTGTAATAGGTTTGCTTAGCGCTTTCGAGATTTAATGTTCAAATCTCATACTCACAGCTTTATGAATGAAGACTGTTGTGATTTATTGTACACGTATGCAAATGAGTTTGAATTTTTAATTAATTAGTCCATTGTTTGGAGAGAGCAAAGCATGCCTCTCTTCTATTAATGGCACTGAGATCATTTGCTATGTAAAAAGCTGCTTTAACTTTTCTTTTGGCATCACTCTTCTCTGTACAAATTAGTTGGGCAGAACTGGGTTCAAATACATGGCCTGTAGCTGCTTGGTGGTCCCAGAATACTGATGTTCCTTCATTTTTATTTTTAACCCTGTTGTATGCATGCCTGTGTTGGTAAATTCTTGTATTAAGGTTAGCCCGAGTCTCACCGTAGTAAGATACCTGGCAGCCTAATTGAGGGCATGCCATTTTATAGACCACATGAGGGGCTTGATCTTTTTCTATTTTATCTTTGGAATTATTTATTAGTTGGTTAGCACTGGGAGGTGTTCTGAAGCTAAATTTGAAATTGTTAGACAATTTTTTTGCAATATTTGAAGTTACAAGTATAAAAGGAATTGATAGGTATTTCATATTGTCTTTAGGCTGTTTATTTCTGAGTTTTCTATAAAATGTTTTTATTCTCTGATTGATCATATTGGGGTTAAAGCCTGTGTTAGTCATTTCCTTTATATAATTGGCAAAATATGATATTGAAAAGGAATACAAAATTCTCAGTCTAGCCTGGATAGAACTAAAGATTTGGAATCAATAAATATCACTGTAACAAATCTCACTACAATCAAATATTAATTCTTTTTATTTATATAAAATTGTCTTAATATTAATCATTTATTGTAAAGTCAAAATTAATTTACTTAAGTCAATATACTTTCACACATCACAAATGTTATACAACAGTCAACATCTAACATAAAAAAAAATGTGTCCACAATGTTGTTATAGATATGTATTTAATATAATAATCAGTCTAAATAAAATTGAATCAAACAGCCAACTTATATTAACAATTATTTAATTATCAACCTGGCTTTCATCACTTATTGAGACTTTTTAAAGATATAAAGTTTTATAGGTCATGTGATGTACAAAAAGACCTATAAAACTTTATGTCTTGAAAAGATCTCAATAAGAGATGAAAGCAGGATTAAGGTCTCAATAAGTGATGAAAGCCGGGTTGATAATTAAATAATTGTAAAATATAATTGGTTGTTTTTTTCAATTCTTATTTAGATCGATCATTATATGTTATTCTAACTTTTTTAAAAAATAAGCATTTACAAAGAATTCACTTACTAATCGAATTAACAATAGTTTAATGGCATGGCAATATTAATAATTATTATAAAAATTTACTTATTGATTAGGTTAAAATAAGTTTAATACTAGACATAAATCGGAGTCTGTGACACTACAACTACGTGAATACATATAGTAATTAATTTCTTATCATTTAATAAAAGATATTCAATTAATCAAATTACTAAAATAATTAAGGCAAAAAGTGCATAATAAGATTTTAGTTTAGATTTCCTTCCATTAAACCAATATGTATACCATTAATTTATTTTTATATATCACATGATCAAATGTCATAACTAACAAATGAATAACCATAGATGAATGACAACATCATTACCTGGCAGGCTCCTGGTAGACTACTAGACGGATGATGAATCATTTAGTGGAGCCTAATACTCATAAAATTATTATAAAATGTGAAATACATGAAAAAAAAAAATAATAGCAACAAAATCCGCATTTTAGTTTCATGGATTGTTATGTTTGGATCAATGTTATTATATAATTGGTAGTAAATCAATAAACAAATAAAATACAATTATTCTTAAAATATTGTTTACTGAAGATATTCAATAAGAAAAAAGCTCAATAACGATAAATAAATTACAGTAAAATATAGAAATACATTTATTAAAAGTTGAAAGCACACACAGAGAAGGGGGGGGGGTAACTATTTGCGGATAGTTACAAGACAAACGAATAAAAACATGTACATCAGACTATAAAAAATACTTTAGACTTAGAACAGGCAAGAACAATTATCTTATACGAAAAAGTATTTTATGTCTCTACAAATCGTGTAGTATCCCAAGGAATTTAAGTAAAACATTTTGAAATGGAAGTTAGGGATTCGTTATGTTAAAAAGTAATTATCTTGATACCATGAGACTAGACAAAATCAATTAAGTTTCCCTATACTTTTTTTTAATTAATTTTTTAGAAATGGCTACATTTTAAAATATTCATGCATTAATTACAAGTTAAACGTGATGATTTGCTTTTGTTTAATAATATCATAAATGTACAGCAAAACTTTTTAAATCGAACTAAAAAAAAAAAAGAGTTTAAGTTATAACAAATTAGTGAAAGGAAAAAAAATCTAGGTTAGGGAGTGGGATAGAGGTAAAAATTCGAAGTTTAAAAATACTTTAATAAAAACAACCTTCCCGTTGATTTTATTTTATTTATAATGAAGTCTGTCCTCTTTTTTTATTTATAAATATACACAATGGAGTCTCCCCATCTGTTACATTTTTTATCAAGGCTCTTAGCAGATAGTGTGAATTAATGGATTATAGTTCATATTTTATTTACAATGCTTTGTGTATATACATATTACTTTTTGTACAGTCTTCTACATACACACACATATATATAATGCATAAACACAAATTAAGATTGTCAACAAAAATAATAATATTCAGAATTATTTTCCTTTTACTTATTCTACTGTAATTAGTTTATTTCAAAATTTCGAATATTGGATAAATAAAACTTTCTTTTGTTTAGTTTGTTAAAAGCCAGAATCATAAGTACTCACGAACGTCTGGATATGTAGTGTTTGAATGCAAATGCTAATTTATTTAGGAGAGTTGAATGCTGTTTTCTTTTTTATTAATGGCATACTTGAACACCCATCATTTACTTTATGTTTTCTACAGTCTCATTCAATACTGACAATTTTCACATTTATCGGATCAAAAGGGTGGCCAGATAGTTACACGTGCTCCAAGAAAATGAATTTATGTTCTGCGTTATTTTTAGTATGCTTGTACAAGTATTTGTGTTTGGACATTCTGATGGCTATATGTGCTCTAGACCCCCCCCCCATAACATACCGATCTGCAAGCTTGTCCATTAAAATATGAAGATCCTTAATATAAACCAAGCACTGATTATATATATATGTGGGGAAGAAGATGATCCGGACCAACTGATGGCTGCAGGTTCAGCATGAAATACGTATATTGAAAATCATTTGTCTTTTTCACATATATGTCGGTTGTATAAGATGGAATGGATGATTGAAGGGAGCTTGAAAGTATGTGTTCAAATCCACTCTAATTGCAATAAATTATGCAAAATAACACCTCTATATACAGGTAATTTAATTGCAATAATTATTTCACTGTGATCATATAACATGTCTTTTAATTTATTAAAGACAACATAATAAAGTCTGTGCTATATTTTAATATTTAAATCCACCTTCCTATTTAAAAAACTACCAAATTATGGTTCAAATTCTCAAGTTGATAACATCCAAGCTAAAACCTGCAGAAGATATTTCTTCCACCACTGGCTACTAAAGGGCTCAGAATTCTTCTGAACATTAATTAATAAAACAAAGTCTTTACATATTGCATTCAAAACATTAAGTACATTCAGTAGATCATTCAAATTAGAAAGAATAATACAATCATAAGCAGATTGTAATTCTGAAATTCAAGAAAATAATATTTCTGTTTTGCTTTTAATTGATTTGAATTCAAAATTACACATCAAATTTGTGTTGCATCTTGATTCTAGTTTCAAGTTGCCTATAAAAAAATTGAAAGACCACCATCATAAAAATCTAAAATAATGTTGGAGCTAATACCTATCCTTGTTTAACACCAGTTTTCATTTTAAATGCTTTGGACTTTCCTCATAATTCCATCATTAGAAACATTATACAGTTTGGTGGTCAATCGACTAATTTCAAACCATGGCATTGACTTATTTGATTAATTAAGTCAAATGCCTTGACTAAATCAATAAAAGCAATACATACATCACTCATTTGGGTCTTGCACTATTTTTTTTGCATTTACTGATAACAAAAAGCATATAATGCTTCTTGATAAGCTAAAACAGTAATTGGAGGCAACCTATTTCATAAAATCCTTGTAAATATCTTTATTATAGAGAATAGTTATGATATTCCACAGCAATTATTGCAATTTTATCTTTTATTTTTGAAAATTGGATACAAGCATTCTTAAGTTTTAGTGGCACAACTTTGTGAATTCCATATATTTTTTAAAAATTCCAATATTTTCAAAACTAACACATCATCACTAAATGTATAAAATATTAAGTAGAAATTCTGAAGAAGATTGCTGGGCAAAAAACTATCAACAGTGAGTTATAAAAAGCATTGTAAAAAGTAATGAAAAACATAAATAATACTAATATTATATGGATTTGGTAATGCAATAAGAAAGATAAAGTCACTATATGTATAGTAAGAAAGTAGAATTTAGGGTAAATGTTAAAAAGACTAAAGTAATGTTCATGGATTTTCTCAAAATATGAAAATAAAGATTGATTATGATGAATTAGAAGTTAACAACTACAAATACCTTTGTCAGATTATTACTACAGATGAAAATGTAATGGATGAAATTAACCATAGTATTAAACTTGATTGGAATGCTTTAGGTAGAAATAACTTAATATTAAAAGGAAATATGCTTATGTGTTTGAAAAAGAAGATTTTTAATAAATGTGTTTTACCAATTCTTACTTATGTGAGACTTAGATACTTAATAGAAGAGCAATACAGAGACTCCAAACCACTCAAAAAAGTATGGTGAGATGTATGTTAGAAAAAAAACAAGAAGAAATCGAAAATGCAATATATGGGTAATATAACAAACTGGATTCCAAGAGCTTGTAAACAACCCAGTAAGAGACCACATGCCAGATGGATGGATGGAATAAGGAAGTGTGCAGGAGTAGTGTGGAAAAGAAAGATGAAAGATCAAAGATGGAATGAATTTGGACAGACCTTCATCCTGCAATGGATTGATAATGGTTAACAGTGATGATGTTCTCACCAGGATCTGCAATTTTTCATTTGTTAGATTACAAAGAGCTTTTAATTTCCCTAAGCTGGATATTTTTTATTTAAATACTGTATACATAAGTAGATAAATGGATGTATTATTACAAGTCATCATCTCAATTCTTGTATTAATATTCAGAAGATGATCCAAAATGCTCTTTCCATAAATATCATTGTTGTCTTATAAGAGAATGCCATTATGATACTATTTTTCAAAGTAACAAATTTTTAATACATAAGAAAAAGTCTAAAATAAATAATCATAATTAACGAATATCTATTTTTTTTTTGCAATTTTAATCTATCAACCTGGCCATTAATACAAATGAAGCAATCAATGTAATATATATATATAATATTTCAAATACAAGTATATTATATATACTTTTAATCTAGATGTAATTGAGGGATTTGAATCCGGACTTTCAAGCTAACCTTAGTCATCAACTCCATCTTATATAACCAATGCACATGACTACATACATGCGAAAAGGATAAATGATCTCCAATATACATATTTCAATTTCATGTTGAACCAGCACACATCAGTTTATCCAGATCATCATCTCCTACACACATATGTAATCAGTGCTCAGTTTATATTAAGATAGCAATTCTTCAAACTTTAATGTATATATGTACCCTCATTGAATTAATGTGCTATTATAAGAAAATACATTTCAAAAAAAAGGAATGTCTTTATTTATCTATTTTAACAGCATTTTTAGGTCTTTCAATAATAAATTATTGTTAACTATGAATACGTTTACAGTCATAAACATACATGTTGTCCTGCATGGTTTAATGTATGAACTCTGGAGTTCAAAATCCCTGAATTGCAGTCCAGCTCTTATCATTTCTGGTACCGATTTTCTTATAAACTCCCTAACAATAAACCATTTGATTATTATTATTTAACATGTACATATATTTTTCTGTTGGCAAAATAATATTGACTAATACAAAGATTGAAAAGCAAAAATTTAACAACTAATAAGAAAGCTTAAAAATGATTGATTGAAACAGCATATAAAATACAGAAATTCACTGATTATTTTCACTTTAATAATCCTTTTAAACTCACTGATCACGTTCTCTTATATGATGACCATGAGTTTTTAAAAGGTGGCAATACTAGTTTAATCATCTCTTGATTAAAGATAGGAACTGAGATGATGACTTTTTATAATGCATCTATTTCATCTACTCTTTAGATGTGGACAAAAATATCCAGTTTAGTAAAGTTAAAATAGCTTTATATAATCTTAAAACTGGAAAGATTGCAGGCCCTAATGAAAAAAAAGAGAAGTTTTAAAATATAATGGTGATATGTTAACTTTAAAAGTATTGGAACTTTTTAGAATTATATAAACTTTTTAGAATTAAATAAACTTAAGAAATTGTGCCAACTTTATCTTAAGAATACTACTATTTGCTCAAATTTTTAAAAATAAAGAGAATAGACAAAACTGCAGCAAATATCATGGAATATTATTGTTTTCCACTACTGCAAAAGTACTTTCAAGGATTTTGTAGTAGTAGGTTGAAATCAAAAAAACAAGAAGCACTATAGATATGATTGGGTTTTTTCTTCTTTAACCCAGCATATAGCCAACATCCCAACTCCATGAATAAGAAAGACTCCTGCTTCCCTCTTTCAAAAAAAGACCATATAATTTGAATACAAGCACCCACCCATGTAAATTTTATTGCTATAAATAGTCCACAAAGCATTAAGCATGATTCAAAATGCATTAATAATAAGATTTTCTTACAATAATGTCCAAGTGTTCAAATTAATAATCTATTACACATACCAAATTTCAGCAGTTATTGAACACTAAAGTTGTTAATTTGAATCTTCAGGACTGTTGTATTAGTGAAGCATGAAATCTTAGATTCATTAAAAAACAGAATCATGATTGCTTTTGTGATAATGATTTGATTAAAAAACAACATGGGCATTTTCTACTTGGCAGAATAAATAGATTAAATGTAGAACTTCACAATAAATATAAAGATCTGAAGACAGAAATTCAATGATTGATAAGGTTTAAAAATGATCGGTGGATTAAAACTGCAAAGGCAATACAGATATTTGCTGATCATGGCCATTTTTAGATTTTTTTTTGTGATGCATTAAAGGCAACATATGAACCAGAAAAATGATATCACAAACTAAACAATAAGATGATAATGACATTTTGAACAGATAGAAGGAGTATTTTAATCATTTTTGAATATCGACAAAAGAATTATAATTTAGATTTGGACAAAGATATCCAGCTTAGTGAAGTTAATGCAATTTTTTGTAATCTTAAAATGGGAAGACTACAGGTTCAGATGAAATATCTGGTAATGTTTTAAAAGATGACGGTGATATTTCAGCTTCAAAAATATTGGACTTTTTAGGAATATATGAATCCATGAAGTTGTGTCATCAGATATTAAAATGTTTTTATTATTATAATTTTTTTTTGAAAAAAGAGAATAGATAAGCTTGTAATAATTATCATAAAATAGCATTATTATCTTCTATAGCAAAGGTACTTACAAGAATTTTGGTGAATACTTCAAATAGTAATGGTTAACCAAGATTTAATGTGGTTTTAGAGAATTAAAAAGCATTATATTCATGGTGTTTTTCTTGCTTGGCAAATGCAATAAAAAGTGTCAGAAATAAATGAGTAATTTATATATTGTTTTTACTGATTTCATTAAAGCATTTGATTCAGTTAATAGGATACTTCTGTGGCACGTTTTGAAATTAGCTAGTTCCACCAAATTTATTCATATTATACAACAATTTCTACAAGATGAAATGTGAGCAAGGATTCTTATTAGAAGTGCAAAATTTGAGGCATTTGGAATAAAAAGGGTATTAAACAATGATGTATTACTTGTTGCACCATTCAACTTTTTTTGATAGTGGTCTTTGGAATTGTTTATAGGTGGCTTAAGCAAACACAAATCAAAATATGATACAGAGTTGATGGCAAAATTTTTAATTTAAATTGATTAAAAGAAGAAAAAAAAAGTATTTCTTGGATTCTGGATTTGTAGAGAGCTGATGATTGTGTTAAATTTTGCTAGTTCAAAAGACAATTTACAGAATGTACTTATTGTTTTGAATGGAACATATAAAGATTTGGATAGTTCATTAATTAATGTTTTAAAAAAAAATCCAAATCTTTTATCTGCAAGTGATGGAAGATTCAAACTTTTAGCTTGGATAGTTATCAACTTGAAAATGTAAACTAGTTTAAATACCTTAATAATTTTATATGCAGAAAAGTGGGCTTAGACGTTGAGGTAGTTTCTAATATGCTATTGTTGCTTTTAACAAGTTAAAAGATGATGTATTTAATCATAGGGAAATAATAGCTGCAAGACTGTTATTTTATGTACCTCGACACTCTGTCAGTGCAGTATAAAGGCATTAAAAAAGTTTCATTCATGGATGCTCTTTAAAATACAATGATAATATCATAAAACTAATCAATATGTTTTTCAACTTGCTGGATGTGATACTATAAAATCCACTATTATAAAATCACACCTTTGCTGGATCAGAGATGTAAAATGAATGAATAATGCAAGCTTTCTTAAAAGAGTGCTTTATGGTGAACTTGAGAATGGTTTTAAATTCTGTTTATGTTATATGGATTATCTAAAGACATTCTAAATTTCAATGTTAATTGTTCACCTTGGGAAGTTGTGGCAGACACGAGGTTGAAGTGTTTGGGAAAGAAAAATTTTCTGTTGAAGAAATCAAAAAGCAACATCTTAAAATATCAAGTAAACAGAAGGATGGACTTGCATGTTCTATATGTAAAATATTTGTGTTTCACAGATTGGTTTATATAGTTTTTCTTCTTTCTCTCTCCTTTATTTATTTATTTTGAGTTAAACTGGCCATAATTGCTTGCGAGTCCCTATTTATTATTATTAACGAGCGTATAAATTTAAAGCACATAAATATTACTATAAAATTAAACCAATCACGTTTCATCCAAGCTATCACTGCAGTATCAACAATACTTTCCTGTTTACAATTTCAGTTCAAAAATCATCAAAAGCTTTCGAAATAACGTTAAAAATTTTTTAAATCAATTTAAAGCTAACGTTATTTAAATAAGAAAAATGAACGTTTCTATATTGCTAGGTTCATTTCAAGATATTTATTTGCTGTAAGCCTAAAGTGAAGTTTCAATTGAAAATGAAAACGGGGAGGGGTGGGGGGGAGCAATGATGCAAAATCAAACTAATATTTATAAACTGGTAGCGGTAATTTTATGTTTATTTTTAGATTTAAAAGTACTATTTTGGATTTTAAATAGAATTTATCTTTTAAAACAAATCAGCGAATGACACGCAGTAAATGCAAAACAATTTAAAAATAATTAATATTTAAATAAATTGAGGATTGTTAGGGGAGATGGAAAATATTAGTAGCCTTAATGATTCGGGAGCAAAAAATTGCGATATTTAAATACGATATAGAAGCTTTTGAAAAAAAAATTTTTCCTAATATAAAATTCACTACTCATATTTCTAACATTATATTTTAAGTTTAACAGCATAGTTTTTAATAATGAAAACAACTTACCTGTGTTTCGAATGGATTTTGCTGCGAGCCCAACGATTGTATTGAGGAGGGAGCAGCCACACTCCACGATTTGCCATAATAAAAGTTATCTATATCAGTTTTAGGCTGATACAGAATATCATTCTATCTCCACTGATATCCACTTCTGAAGCATCACATGTATAGTAGAGTGAGTGAATTCCATTAACACTTTTATAGACTTCCTGATCACTTTTCTTCTTTCATGCATTTCTCTTTATGTTAACAATTCTATCCATCTTTTTTTTTTTTAATATGGCTGCTAGTATTCAGTAGTACAGACTTTTACTTTTTCTGAAATTTCTAAATATGGGTTAGGGAAGAGGGGTTTGGCTGCTTCTCAAACACAGGATTATTTTTCATTTCTTTAAATCTCTGATTGGTGGTGACAGGCAAAATTTGTCAGGAAAAGAAGCATTTCAAAGTTAAAACTGACACAGACAGAAGTTTTTGTCAAAATTAACGTAACCAAATAAGTTGCAATTATTACGGGTTAGAGGATAATAGAATATAAGTAATTTCTGATAAATCTCGCAAAAAAATCTTTTCCTTTTATTTCCGATAAAATTTCACCTTTCTCCATATAACTGCATGATTCAGTTATAAGATAATTTACAAATGTGGCGTGCAATTTGATTCGGTAACCATAACTACAATGCACACGTGGTCACAAATAAGCTGTTTCACAAATGTATAGCTCTAATGGCAGAATGGATAATAAGGAAAAATGAGTCGTACAAAATATTGTGGAAAATTACAGCATTTCAAACACAAATGATTTTAACATTTAATACTGACATATAATTACATAGTTTGAAAGATTTATTAAAAGTATATATTATCTGGTAAAATGAAAATACAGTTGGCTCAGAAAAAAAGAAAATTAGTAACAGGTGAATTACAAAAGTATGTATTATTTTGTTTAAAAAAATATTTTGATATTTACTTTTTTGTCTTAAAAAATAATATATATATAAATTGCTACAGAGATAAATCTAAAGATTTCAGTCAAATAAATTTTGAACAATAAAGCATATACATTCAATGAATTGCTGGAGCAAACCTGTAACCTTAGAATTTCCTAATAGATATTCCCTTAATACTACTTTCCCGATGTTCAATCACAAAATCAATAAATCTGAAATGCTAAACCTTTCTCTTTTTTTGTATGTGAGCACAGATTAGGAGAACCACCGATAACGCTTCCGACATATTTATTAACAAAAGCTAATAAAGATATCCCCATTTGCAGTAAGAATTGTTTGTAATCTATATAGGATGTAATTATTTGAACAGTGTCTAAAAGAAGGTTAAATCATTTCTTCTGAATGAATAAATGAAGGGATATTGGTCACTGAGAAAAAAAGTTATCAGTGGTTACAAACAATGATAGCAAAGACTTGAAAATTATTCGATCAGCAAAGAAAGTGAGTAGTAAATATTTGATGGGATAAAATCTAAACTCATGCTTGAAGAACAAATGGTCAGATTGGTATTGGCATTTTTTAATAATATAAAACGCTCTTTAGAGAAATGTACAATGCTTTAAATAATTACGAGAATGATTAACAATGAATGCATTTCATCATTACAATAATGAAAATACTCTTTGATTGACTTGGAAAATCAAACAAATAGATATTAGGACATACCAAAAAATGTTATTTGATGGTACTTCATGGTTGAGAATATCAATCAATAGTTCATTTTAAAGTCTCCCAGAGATTCGATAATATCAGCTGATTGGGAAGATATGGATGACGTGGAATATCATGTTCCCTAAATTAACAATCAGGTCTGTGGGTTGCAGAAAATAGAGCATTATCACCTTGGAAGAAAATGATATCTGGAAACAATATTTACATCATGATATGAATTTAATTCACTAAAATGTCCAAATAATTTGAAGCTGCAATGTGTCCCATGAAAAGTAATGATTGGATAAAATTAGCCTCACCATTATATTTCACAATGAGCAGGCAACAATCTGATTGATAAATTTCTTTTGATAGTAATCAAAAGTAATAGAAAAAGTGTAAACAATGAGAAATCTAATAATATGAGTTTTTCTAATTATTCATTATCCAATTTTAATGCTTGGATCATAATCATTATTACAATGTAACATCTGAAACCAGCGACTGAAAGGTCAACTTAGCTACAAATGTTTTTTAGGATTTTCCCTATGGATTTTTAGTGAACATTGAAGAGTTCCAGCATGTGTTGACTTCTTCAGTTTTGTTTTTGTGTTGATTACTTCTTGTTAAATTCAGCAGTTCCTCTTAAAACACAGTGATTTCTGACTATAGTTGACTATACAGATTTCGCTTTGTCATAATAAATGGATGTAACCATCATTCTTGAGATTACCAAATTTTCCATACAGTAGTACCACCAAGTGCAAGCCTTGGTAATCAATGGATACAGGGAGGTTTGTGCATAGACTTGCACTTGGTGGCACTACTGTATGGAGAGTTTGGTACTCTTAAACAGCATGTGCGAATAGATGAAATGATCACGTGATGTTCATTCTTAAGATTATGAATCTCAAAACATTTCATCGTTTTGAAGATCAGTGTTTCAATTAATTAGTTGCTAATACTTTGATCCTGTTTATATTCAATAAATGTTGTATGAGAATCTAAGGCCAAATTAAACCTAAATTCAAACAGCTTGTTTTTGTAGATCTATTACCATATGAATGAGAGAACATTTTAATTTACGAGATAAGAGGACACCTTTCTGAGCAACTGCAGTAATTTCTCTAATTAGAACTTTTGGGTGAGTTCTACTATCAGAGTGTTGTTTGCCTATTTAATACTTGGGTTTTTTAATTTTTTTCAGCATTTTGTCCAGCTTAAAAAATGTGAATTCCATTATCAGAACACCTTGTAAAGGCAAGCCAATGGCAGAAAGTTATATTACTTATTTCTTCTAGAGTATTGAGATAATCACAATATGAAAAACAAATAGAATTAGACTATTTTGGAATCAGTAGAACAAATAAAAGAATTTCTAGAATTCTCTAATATTTAAAAAGAAAATTCTCTAAAATATATTTTAATAAAGTATATGTATTTGGTAGAGATGACGGATTAATATGTATAGGTAATAAATAGGTCTATGCATATCAGGAAGTATTGCTGCAAAAGTTTATTTATACAATATATATGGGTATTCAAGTAGACATATACTTCAAATTATTAATACAGTATAGTATATTTTATAATATAGCCTTGAATACATTTTAAATAAATGATTATCTGAACATCTAATTATTGAGAAGAAAAAGGAAATATAAAAATGAATAGATTTTATTGGACTTGAAAGGATTACTTGCAAAAAGTAATCGTAGGGATAACAAAACTTCTTCCCAAGTGCTAAAATTAGCAGAATTAATTTTCTTGGATTATCAACAAAGTTGTGATCTATCCCAGAACTGTCTAAGACGACAAATTTTATGAAAATGAATTAATGATCAATTTTGAAAAGAAAAATGGATATCAGAATATATAAATAAAAGGAAGATGCTTATCGTTTTGAAATTCCAGTTTCGTATATGATACGATATTAATATTCAACCACTGACAGATTTTGTTAAATTATCCTTAAGATAACGGAAGTTCTTTCAAATTATTAACATTAGCAATATTGATTATCTTGATTTACATTATACCCCAGAACTGTCTGACGAAGAAAAAAATATTTATAAGAAGACAACTATTTTGAAAATGAGTTCTTATGTGGAAAAAAACAGTTTGTTTCATTTAAAAAAAATGGTGCAGATAGCCATCTTTTTGAAAGGCCAGTTTCATATTTAATAGGATAATACTGAATATATGGTTGACTGTCAATATAGAATGATAAATTTTAAGAAAGGAGAAAGTAAAAAAAGTTTCTTTTATTATTATTAAAATTATCTTACAAATCCCGACTCTACATTCTACAGAATTCTGTATAATTAAGCATCTCTACCAATCTCGACTTAAATACATCAAGTGACAAACTTTTTTTTTTATCTAGCTAAAAAAGAATCAATACATCTCAAAAACCAGAGTATCAGAAAACCATGAAAATTTCCAGTCATGATTTAATTAAAAAATTTCAGTTTCATTTATTAAAATTCTTTATATAACAGGTGCACACTATGAACAAATTTTATTAACCCCATTTCCATACTAATCCAAAAGAAGAAAATAAATAATTCAAAGTATAAGTGAATTTTAACTTTTAAATATAATCAAATTTAAAAAAAAAAATCTTTCCTGTTTATCACAGTAATAAAAAAAAATCCTGGAGATATGTATGAATTTTTGATTTGGGGTCTTATTCACATGAATGTCGTATTACTTTCAAGTAAATTTTAATATTGATTAGTACAATTAACTCTTACTTGAAAGTTAAAGAGATTTTTTTTTGCTTCAGTAGAAATGCATTAAGAAATGTTTATTATTAAAATTGCTTAATATTGATTTTTTTGATGTTGTTGTTGTTGATTATCCAAAAATAAAATTTGCTTATTTTTAACACCTATGAAATGAAAAAAAAAAAAATGATTAAGGGATTGGAATTATAACTAGCAGATATTGTCATATAGAAAAAGAAGACATGTAATGTAGTAGTGTTAACTTAAGGAATAGTTAGTTTACATACAATATGTATGTTCAAAGGTTAACTTAATAAACGATTTATATATATAATCATTATTTTAAATAATATAAAATAAATATGTAAATATATAAATAAATTATAGAAAAGCAAAGAATTATGAAATTGGTGTTAATTCTGATTAAAACAATATATTAACAAGTGGGAAATGTGTGTACACATAGATTATCAACATTAAAAGCATAAAGCTAAAAACTAGTCAATAAATAATCAAAATTACTCCAAATTCACAACTGGGCCACACTAATCAAGAAAATAAACTCTAAAACACTATCAATTGTTTCATTGGTACAAACAGATCTCAAGTGCAAAGAACTACAAAATAACATTTAAACTAAACATTACCCACAATTCCACTTACCTCCCATACACCCTTAATATTAAAAGAACTTTTAAATAAGTTAATTGGTTGAGAATTATAAATTTTTAATAATAAAGATTCTTTAATCTTTTTATTTCACTTCTCTTAAAGAAGACAACTTTAACTTCATCAAAATTAATAGTGTGGCCTGCATTTTTTGATTGTGATGAAGCTAAGATTGTCTTCTTTGAGAGAAATGAAATAAAAAGAATTAAAGAAACTTTATTATTAAAAAATTATGATTCTGAAGCAATTAACTTACTTAAAAGTTCTTTTCATATTAAGGTCGTATGGGAAGTGGAATTGTGGGTAACGTTTCATTTAAATAAGTTGTTATTTTGTAGTTCTTTAACAATTGAGAAGTCTGCTTGTAGTAGTGAAATCATTGATAGTATTTTAGAGTTTAGTTTCTTGGCCAGTTTAGTTGAATTGTGAATTTGGGGTAATTTTGTTTATATAGATCACAATATCTTGTGCTAGTGAATTGGTAATAAATCAAAGAAAATAAGCATTTATCATTCTTATCTATAATAGTTTTATGTACGCATAGAAAGAAGAGTATTCTTGAAGTGTTTAAATCTGTACAGTGCAAGTGTAGAGGAGTGATTCCTTAATGATTGTTACAAATTAAAAACATAGTGCTACAGAAATAAATAACTCATTATATATGTTTAATATTACATTTAATACCAATTTGCTGTAAATTGTAAAAATTTTGCAAATGTCAATCATTATGACATAGTAAATGGAATTAAAAGCAATTAATTAAGATCTAATGTTTAAGATTTATCTATACATATCCTTAGCATGGATTTATCCTATCTTTTCAAAAGACTTTTATGTCTTGTGTTTAGAAAGAATATTCCTGAAACACTTAAAATCTATATAATGCATGTGTAGAAGAATGATTCCCTAATGTTTATTACTGATTAGTAGAAATAATGTTAAATTTATTATAAGCTTTTAAATTTACACATATATACCATTTTATCATTAGTATATGGCAGATGTGGGCCCTTTTTAAATAATGGCTCTAAAAAATTAAGCAACATCATTATTATTTATTTATTTATGCTATTACATATTATAACAAACATAAATTCATAAAACATAAATCATTATCCATAATTAAAACAAAATAAATATTAATATGATAAAAAAAATAATGTGACATGTCACTCCTTATCTGTTGATAAAAAATGTATATCTAGTTCAATTTTAGTAGTGGCTATGTGCAAGGTATAGTCCAAATTTTTATCCATTTTATGAGATCTTTGCTCTGATATTATGAAAGTCATTTAAAAAAAAAAAATTGTTCACACTTGTAAATACTCCATAATAACAATATTATTTTCTTTGCATTGCCAGTCATGTTTGAAATTCTTACATGTGCAAATTTTTAAAAATTCCATACTAGATAAATCATTAAATTTAATTTATAAATTTGTTTTCTTTTGAAGTTCTGTAATTTCAATCTGGTATTTTTCAATAATTTTTATTTATGTTGTAAATCATAAAAGAATTTGAAAATACTTCAAAATAAGTTTTTTTTATTTATTTTCAAAGTTGGGGAACCTTTCTTGAATTCATAAAATGACACCTTTCGCAAAGCAAATATAGAGCAAATGACTTAATCTCCATTGGATTTAAATACAACCACTTAACAAGAAAAGTCAAACAATTCTATCGCAAACAAAACTTGCACCCTCTCAACAATGATAGACCTTGGTTCCTCCTGCCATCATTCCTGTATTAACAAAAATGATTAATAAAATCTTTCCCCCAATATTTCAGCTAAGTTTTCAATTCCCCCCCTCAACCAATAGAATAATTAATAATTCCAAGGATAGACTCAAATCTGAACTGACTCCTAACACTGTATACATATAGCATTAAATGCCTCCAACCTGGATGCAAAGCAACATACTATGGAGAATCTCGGGCATCCTACCCATTCGAATTTCACATCAATACTTATATAAAAGAGCATCTGACAAGCTACAATATAGCTCTATCTTCCTTGAACACCAGAAAGCAACAGGTATATATAAAAAAATAATGCCAAACATAAAATTAGAGAATAATGCTATTGCTAACAACACCAATGCTATATACCACAAAGAATCATGTTTCCCCCTCTAAAAAATGGATGCTCTAAACTATAATTTACATAAATTTGAATACCATCTGCCTATATATATATTTCATCATTTTCCTATTCCGACTCTACTATGAATGTGAGGACCCAAGCCCCTGAAAGCACTAAGCTATCATATTTTTACTCTGGTCAACTTCCTATTGCTGCATCCCAGTGCACTTAACATAAATCAAAATATTTTGTTTGGGATAAGTAGTATCAAATCTACTGCTAAATTGTTTGAAAATTGTTGAAATTATTATTTAATTGATTTTGGGGAATAAAAATATTTTTTTTTGGCAGGCACAAAGACATTCATATAATTTAGTTACTAATTCTTTTTCTTTTTGAAATTTTATATTTGGATCATTCAAATGGGAAGTTATATCAAAGAGAAATGGCAATTCCCACAACCATTCTTTATTAAGTCCATTCTGGTATAGGTTTTCCTTTTATTTTCTATAAAGAACTTCACCTTATTTTTTAATTTAAAAAAAAAGCCCTTTAAATGTAGTTTCTTTTGAAAGACATCAAGCTTCGCAATATGTGAAATATCCATAATTGGTTTCAAAATCTCAATGGCAAGTGCTGATTTGAATTTAATTTCATCTATGTACCTACTTACAACAATCATTTACATTCCCCATGTTAATAATTTTAAAACACCAATTTTATTGGTGAATTATGTAATGGAAAATAATTTTTTCCTAGAATTCACTTTCATCCATACGTTCTAATGCTCTTGTTCTTTCTAACAATTGATTTAACTTCATCAATGGATATGCCAGACAAATTATGGTACCTGAGATTGCACTTTAACATTATCTCATTCAACTTGTCATTGCTTATCATTATTGTCAGGTAATTTTTTTTGCATAGATGACTATTCCACATTTACTGACAATTCTTCAATTTGCCATGTGTTCTTCACGACATATTTATGTTCCAAATTTCTTTTTATGTTCAGAATAGATTAATTCTACAGCAGCTAGCATGAAGACTTTTATAAACTCCCATTCAGAAAATAATTTTAAATTTTCTGCTGTTGTTTTCGAAATAATGTGACTTACTTTCACAGAATTTTTTGACTCACTTGTACTTTTTGTAAAACTCATCTGCGGCTTAATTAAGTTACAAGTTCACTATTTTAATATTTTTCTTTCTTTCCCAACAATTTTATTGTAATCAGAATGTTTCCTTATTAACTTTATAAAATACTTTTGAGGCATATCAATTTTGCTATTTGTTTCTATAAAAAAATATGCACTGATTCATTTCTCTTGAAATGCATGACTTTCTGTATTAATTTTTCATATCCTACTCAATGTACCCACATTCTATTAAAAAAAACTAAATGCAAAATAATAATAATAAACAAAATAAAAAATTTAAGTTTTTTTTTTTTTTGTTAATAAACAATGTTCGTTTGCAAAAAGCACTACAAAAACAAGAAAAAAAAGCCCATCATTCTTTGCAGATTAAATCAAAAGTCTGTTAAACTACCCAATATAATTTCTTCCTTCTTTTTTTATCCTCAAAACATTTATTATTAACATAAATAATTATAATTAATAATCTCTTTATTTTTCTATTTTTACATTTCCTTACAGTTTCAACTGTCCAGCAATCTTCTTCAGAGCTACAAAATATTTTACTATAATTATATCTAAATATTAAATCACTAAATATCACATGATCACTATTCTTTATGCTTACACAAGCTGTTTATACATAAACAAAACTAGCACCTTTCAGCACAAGCCAGAGTAATCAATGGATGCCAGAAGATGTGTGCATAAAAATTCCAACTAGTGCTTATTCATCCAATATCCCCAGACTAGTTTCTAGCTTGTAGCTTTAATCAATGAGGAGTCTTGGATCTGAGAGCATTGCACCTAGATCTTAGGATCTAATGCAACTCTCCAGCAGCCACCTTTTATCTTTTTCATTAACTATAAAGCATTGAGTCCAAAATGAAAATACAATAATTTCAATTCAAGCTCATTCACTTGTATAGTCATATAGATATGAACTCAGTTCAGCATTCAAACATTTTCCAATAGGATTATCCAATAGGAGCATACAATAGGATTACGATGACTGTGGTTATCAAAGAATCAAAGACACCAAAATGTATGGATGCTGAAATGAATACAGATCTATAAACCTATAAAAGTAAATAAGCTTGAATTAAAAATATTAGTGTTTTCATTTTGAACTCAAAGCTTAAAAAAGGTAAAAGTGGGTTGTATTAGATCCTAAGATCTAGGTGCAGTGCTCTCAGATCCAAGGCAGCTCACTGATAAAAGCCACAAGTTAAAAATTTACTCTGGGGATATTGAACGAGTAGATACTAGATAGGGATTTTATGCACAAACATTCCTGCATCCATTGATTACTCTGGCTTGCACTGAGTGATGCTACTTTATGGAGAGTTTTGGATCTGTATATATCTAAATATACATGATTCATATTTTAATTACACTTGTACAAATATTCATATATCTTATAATTATTCATCTTAAAATTATATTTAGTTTTATTTATTATATATATATATTTAAACCACATATATTTCAATTATTAATTAAATTATTCAATTAGACACAAATCTGCTTAATTAAATTGTGCATTAAAACAGGCAAAACTCTCCATACAGTAGCACAACTCAGTGCAAGCCAGAGTAATCAATGGATACCAGAATGCTTGTGGATGAAATCCCTATCTAGTTAGTGCCTACTCATCCAATATCCCCAGACTAGTCTTTAGCTTGTGACTTTCATCCGTGAGGAGCGACTGATCTCAAAGTACTGCACCTAGATCTTAGCAAGCATAAGAAATGGCGATCATATGATAAATTGTGCATTACTTAATTTTTTTTTTTTAAATATTTTAAATCATTATCTTCTCTTTTCTGGAAGCTTTAACAATTGACAAATTTTTAAACTTGATGTGATGTGATGTATTTGGCTTCTCCTTAAACGAAGTCAAGAATATCTCAGCAATTATGCCCAGATACTGTTAGCCACTTAAACATATCTACTATAACAACTCCCTCTATGTTTATTCTTTGTAATTATTAGTTTCTTTTCTATATTTAATTTTTAAATTTATATTATTATTATTATTATAAACTAATAAAATATGGTATAATTCTATCTTGTTCGAGCAGCATATTTTTTTCCACACCACCCTTATGTCACTTTACTGTAGGTTTTAGTAAGTAATAAATATCACATGGCAGTGCTTAACAAATCCCTGTCCTGCGCTCTTCTATCCAACACCTCCATACTTATGTCAAGCTTATTGCTTTTTCCAGTGAGGAGTTTTGAATTTTGAAATAGTGCTCCTAGATCATTAGGATCTAATGTACATTCCTTCAGGCAGACATCTTGTATCTCTCTGTTCTACTATCAACAATCAGTCCAAACTGAAAAATGTAAACATTTCAATCTAAGTCAACTTGCTTGTAATAGTCATATAAATATGAAACTAATTCAGTTTCCATATATTATGCTCTCCTTAGCTTTTTAATAACTATATGTGCATTTAACTTGTGAGAAGGATTTGGTATAAACCAATAAAATGTCACATGATTTTATCACATGCCTCTATAGCTTATGTATTGCATTTTAGCACCATACATTTTTTTTTCTCACTACCTCTATGCCACTTAATATAAACTTTGGTAAGTAATAAATGTCAGATGATAGCAATTAATAAATCAGTATGGTGTTGCTGTCCTTTCCAATATCTCCACATTAGTTTCAAGCTTATTATTATACTATTAAATGTTTTAAATCTTCATCATTATTTAAACTTGTGTTTTTTTTAATTATTATAAATTCTCATTAATTTGCCTACATCTTTTATCATTAGTGTAATAAATCCTTTTATACAATCTTTTTCAAATTTATGTCCTGTTTTTACTGAATGCAGATAGATAAGTGATCTTTTATCCATTTATGTTATTTTAATTTGCCTATGTAATTACTTGTAACATTAAAATAAAATAATGAGCATGATAATAGCTCTAACCAAACTTTATCGATAAATACTGCAAGAGAAAGCATTTAAAATCTCTAGAAACATCCCCAAACTGGTTTCAAGCTATTGGCTATCTTCAGTGAGGTGTTAGGGTATTTCAGACACTAGATCCAAAATACTAACCCAAAACCAATACTTATCTAATACTGAGCCAATAGCTTGAAACTGTTTTGGGGATGTTTCTAGATAGAGATTTTAAATGCTTTCTCTTGCAGCAAATTATTGATAATACTTGGTAAAAGCTATTAGCATGCTCATTATTTTATTTTATAAAATACAAGTTTATTAAATTAAGTCAGATGATGTATGACTTGATTTAAGTTACTATTACTTGTAACATTATTAATCTGAAATTTTTTATATTTAATCACATATACCTCATTTATATAATTTCGATATTTTTATTGTAATTTATATATATATTTATTATCTAATATGTTAAGAATGTTCTTACATTTTTATTTACTATTTTAAAATTTATTATATTTTAAAATTTTCTTATCAATATTTTTGTTTACATCTTTCAGTATGTTGTTATTGTAAGTAAAATGAATAATTCAATTAATTAATACAAGATCAAAATAATATAAATGTAATAAAAGATCATGAATTTACATACATTCAACAGAAACTGGATATAAATTTGAATAAGTTGACCTAAAAATGATTTATAAAAAATAATAAGCTGCCATTCATAAATGAATACAGCAATTCCAACTAAAAAAAAAAAAGATATGAGAGAAAAAAACTACAATAAAAATGAGTTTTGTGGAGACTATACAAACCAATCTGTGAACAATGAATATGTCCACATATAAAACATACTGTCCATTTTCCTGTTTGTTTGATATTTTATGTTAACTTAATTTCTGCAATTGAAATACTTCAACACCACAAGTCTAAGATCAGATCTTTAATGTATTTTATTCCTTGCCATATCTTCATAATGAATACGATTGACATTACACATCTTAAGAATATTTTCTTAAGATAATTCTTAAAATGGAGATGGATTAAAAACCATGCTCAAGTTCCACATAAAACACCCTTTTAGAAAGTCTTTGCATTGTTCATTCATTTTGTATGTTTTATTCAAAGAATATATGATTTTACAATAATGGATCGGTAATATCATATCCAGAAAGTTGAAGAATATTATTATTAGTTTTTATGATTTTGCCACTGTATTTTTCAAATTTCACAAAACATTCATAAATGAAACTTTTTTAATGCATTGCACCAATTGGATGCCCAAATTTCCAATTCTATACAATAAGTTAGGCAAAGTAACAGTTGTATACACAGTTAATGTTATTGCATTAATTATCTCTTTGTGGTGAAATGTTCTATCTTTAAACATGTTAAAAAGTAGCAGTAACATATTACAAGTCTGTGCTGTACCTTGACATTTAAGCCCATGTTTCTACTTGCAAAACTACCAAGATGTTTAAACTTGTTTACATTCTCAAATTGCTAAACAACCAATGTTAAAGTTGCTAATAATCTTTCAATCTTCATTGGCTGATAAAGAACTTTAATTTTTTGAACATTAATTAATAAACCAAAATCTTTCATATGTTGAATTCAAAGCATTAAGAATATTCTATAAAGCAGCATTTGATCTGGAAACATAAGCATATTATAAATTCAGAATCCAAAAAGTTCTTGTTTTTGCTTTTCAATGATTCAAATTAAAAATTCCACCACCAAATCTCTAATACATATTGATCACTAGTTGATTGTGCCACCTACAAACAATTCCAAAGACCATTGTCATAAAAATTGAAAACAATGTTGGAGCAAATTCACATCCTCATATAATATCAGTTTTTATTTTGAATGCCTCCAATTTTTTACTCGTAGTAATAACACTTCCCCCTCATTCTATCATATAGAATCTATATAATATGAATAAATTTTGGTAGATAATCAACTAATTTCAAACAATGCTATACAGATCTCTCCTATTAACTGAATCAAATCCCTTAACCAAATCACTAAAAGCAAAGAATAAATCACAATCTTTTGTTCTTGATAACTTTCATGCATTTTGCCTGGTAATAAAAAAATCATGCCTATACTTCTTGTTTCTCTGAAACTACATTAAATCTCTAGTAACCATTCATTTATAACTAGAAGTAACCTATTCAATAAAATTTTTGAAAGTTCTTTTGCTGTAGTAGAAAATAATATTTGATGATAATTTCTGTGATCTTGTCCATTCCCTTTATTTTAAAATTATTTATTATCAATTTTCTTTAAGATCAATTAACATTTTAGATATGAAGGGAAATAGGATCTATTCCCAAGTTACAGTATATTTTTATTTCCAATAGTCACATCATTATGGACAATTTTTAAACTTGAAAATTGACCATTTGAAATGAAACTTGGATGTACTACATTCTCTAAAACATCTTACAGTTAGATGCTCTGCTGGGACTGGCATCTTTCTATCTAATCACATATCCTTCCATTCTTTTATTTTAAAATAACATATGGATCAAACTTTATTATTTGTTTTAATTTTAGAGTTAAACATAGGATTTCTTTATTTTTGCATTCTATTATTTATATTTAAATATTTAAGTTTATCAACAAGAAAAATGATAGTTCAAGATTTATATCATTTTTCACTAATTCCATTTTTAAAACTCCAACCCTATTCTCACCACTATCTAACATTATATTTATCTCCATAGGTCTATTAGAAATGAAGATTCTAGAATCTGTCCTGAAGGACAAGCTTGAGATCTTCATTATCCCTTTATTATCACAATATTAATTTGTAAATAAGAATCATTCTATAAAGATTAGATTGCCAATTTAGGTTTGTAGTGGACTCAATCTAGAAGCTGGATAAATGTGCATAAATGACTAGCTTAATATCCAGGCTGCTTTTGATTTATGCCCAAGGTGGAACCCCTATTGAATTTATCTCAAACTATCATTCCATTTGCCTACTATATTCATTAACCAATTTGTTACTAAATGGGAATATACATGTGAACTTAATGGAAAATGACATCAGATAAAATAAATCAATTCCATACAGGTTTCTTCCAAGTTCATTACTTTCTATCTTTAAAATCAACCTTCTACGCCAATCAATTACAAAGAAGCCTCCTGGGATATCAGTGCAAGAACAACTATAAACAATTCCATACCTTTCTACCCTTATTATAACATCCACTTCTAAAGATTATTTTTGATCAGTTTTTTAAAATTCATTTAGTTCAATAAAATCAATGATATGGTTCATTAATATTAGCAGAATGGTTATTTCCAACTTTACTAGTACTTTTCGTTCTTTCTTATGGTTTTCATTTTATCTTTTCCCTCAGACATATGTCTCTAGCATTTTAACAGGCACTTCTAAAGGATATTGAACCATTAACTATTCTATATCATGCATATCTGCCCATATATATATAATCTTTTTTAAAATGCTTATTACTATGTTATATACATTGTTTATTTCTCTATAAAATTTGTGCAGAGATTGTATTCTCTCTGCTTAAAACCTTTGTGGGGGGAGGGGACTTGTGCCAAATTTTAGTGTGTTCCTTACAAAAATAGTGAGTATACAATGACCTGGGATTTTAATCTCTATCATCAGTGTTTTTCACTAAGAAAACAATCAGTAGTTGAATCCTAGTCCCAATATTGAACCAAACATTTCACCACTATCAACAGTAAATTTCTACCTATCAAAAACTCCATAAAAGATCTGGTGTTTGAATTTATGATTCTGTTAACATTCTTAATTAAAGAATCTGAACAAGTTTGATAGCATGCATAGATTTCTCCAATAGCATTGTAATCTTCAGTATAATATATAATGTTTTGGAAAAAGTAATCCCTTTTTAACATTTACAATACCATACATCTATTTTGAATGATTGCTACAAATAGTAATCATGGAATAGTTATTTCAGAATTAAATATTAATTCTGAAGCTAGTGTAATGCAAAAGCAGAGAATATGGTTATTCATTACTTGGCTTTCGATTATAGAAATGATTTGTCTCCGCATTTGCATTATACTTGCTTCAGAATTAATATTTAATTCTGAAATATTTGTTCACGTAAAAAATCAAATGATTAGTGGTGGCGATATGTGCACGTGATGTTCAAGTACTGAAAAGAAATACAGTTTAATATATTTGTTCATGTAAAAAATAAAATGGTTAGTGGTGGTGATGGGTGCATGTGAAATTCGAGTACTGGAAGTGACAGATTAAATTTTGTTCCAGAAATGTTTATATCTAAAAGCTATCACAGACCACTTCTGAATTGAAGCTCAAGATATCATGTGATAGACAAATATTAAAGTGATAGCTGAATTTTGATTCAGAAACCTTTAAACTCTCAAACTCACCATTGTACTCATGCTAAATTACACAAGGCAAAAAAAAAAAAAGATCAAATGACTAAATTACTCAGGAAGTCGTGTTATGTTCAAACACCAGAATTAACAGAATATGCTTCAATCCAGGAGTCTTCAGCTTAGAACATCTGCACTATAATTAAATAATAAACTTTTGTTATTATTACAATTGATGGCAAGAAATGCTCTGTATGAATTGGATATTTTTGGTAGTTAATCTAAGGACATTTTAAGATTCGGTTTTGTAAGATGGTCTTCTTGTCATAAAACAAATATTAGATTGTGATAAAAATATTTATTATTTAAAAAAAAACTTTTTTCAAGATTAATAAAATCAATTTATAAGCTATTAATATATAAGTCAGGGATAATAGAAATTTATTTGCAGAACAATTCTGACAGCCTAATTATTTAATAAATTTTAGATACTGTTGAATGAGTTTATCTGCTTATCCAAACAGGTACTTATGAAAATCTGGCACTTCTAAAATACCAGGAACTAGATACAGGAAATAAATTTAACGATTTGAGATAGAAGTAGATAAACTGACTTTAAAATAATCTGGGCTGACAGGATTTTTTTATTTGCCTCATTAATGGGTTCAATATACAATAGTAAACTTTCTAAAATCTTTTAGCTTAATAAAAAATATCTTTGGGCAAATGTTTAGAAAATCAAATGGCATTGACAAAATGAGCATTCCCCCACTCAACTATTTTTATTTTATTTTAGCGACTATGAATTAACTCAAAAACTTTTAGATCGTGAGTTTTCTCATTTTTATGACTGTGGTAGACAACGTGACATTACCAAATGATTAATCTGGACTAATAGCAAATTTCTAATTTAATTCATAATCAACATTTTAATGGAGGAATGCAACACAGTAGCATATTACCAAATACAAAGTTCATTTCTCCTAAATTATTAGCTTAATAGGAGGTTATTCTATAATGGAAATTATAGCAGATGTAGATTTTTTAAATTTAGCTGCAGCAAGACTTGTTGTTATGTTTGTTGAAAAATGTATAGCTTCCTGAACAATTTTTGTATTAATTCTGTTTCGTAACATGCAGCCTTATTAATTTTAAATATTATTTACATGCTAAAATTTATATGAACATACAAATACTAGAATATATATATATAAAAAAGTACATGTAATTTTTAATATTATTGAAAATGAAGATTTTCCGAAAGCATTCTTAGTGCAATATAAAAGTTTTGAATTTCAAATATTACTTTTCTTTAATACTCGATTGTAATGAGTGTATAATAATTTCATTAATTAAAGAAAAGAGTATTAAATATCATTTAGAATTATTAAAGGATTAAATAAAACTAATCCCAACAAAATATGAATAATTATTATAAAATTGTTCAAATTTGTTGGAATTTCATCATTTGGAAATGAATTCTAAATTTTATAATCATTAGTATTTATTCAATATTTTGATTCCCATAGTAGACATAATATTAAGATACATTTATGACATTATCAGCTGAGTACAATTTATTTGAAATAATTTTGTTAAAGAATATTTATCAAAGGGATAAACCATATTTAATTATTTTCTTGTGTTCTTTCTTTGTATATGTACAGTAGCATTATTTAATAAATACAATTTTAAATATATATAACAAAATGGCTATATTAACAGAAATACACAAAATAACTAAACTTTGTATTTGAAAATAAATTTAGCACCTTATAAAATGTTAAATATGTTCATTTGAACATTATCAATACTTGATATGTATACAAGTGAATAATTATATTGTTTTATTATATAATCAAAATATATATTTGCATATTGCACAAAAAATTTTTTCATGATTTTAATCTCCACATTTCAAAATAAATCACGTGAAATAAAATCATTTACTTCTTTAATTGTGTTTTTGCTTTGATTAAATATTTTTTTTTTTATAATTTATTTTTAAGGGATCATAAAGTATTCAATATTAAAACTATTATAAAATTAACAGCCTGTTACTATTATATCATGAAGATTAACATCTGTCAAATATGATTATTAAATTTTATATATATAAAAAAAAACCTCATGTATCTCAGTTTTTCCTTCCTCAATTTATATTTGCTGAATATTTTAATTAGTTATCATGGTAAATCTAAAATTTAGAATTGAAAAAAAAAAAAATCAACTAGTGTAAGTCATGTAATAACATGGGATTAAAACAGTGTCAGCTGACAATTTATGGATAATTGAAAATTAACCACAGAAAAACTTTATGACTCACTCATTCTAGCCTTATACAGTTTACATTATTAAAAGCAAACTATTTGAATATTTTAAATTACAAAAAGTAATATTAATGGGTGGATATTTTTATTATATATAAATGACACTAATTCACAAGATCCATTGCAGGATAAAAAAAGAGTGAAGATATTTTTGTAATTAATTTTTAGAGAAAATATATTCATCATTTACTAATCAAACTAATATAATTATAAAGTGATTTGAATCCAGACTTTCAAACTCCCCACAGCTACCCAATCCATTTTATACAACTGGCACACATGCAGATGTGAAAAAGATAAATGATCTCCAATATACATCTTTCATCCTGAACTAGCATTCATCAGTTGGTCCCGATCACCATTTTGCACACATATATACAATCACTGCTCAGTTTATCTGTGTGTGTGGGAGGTGATCTGGGAAACTGATGAGTGCTGATTCAGCATGAAATTTATTTTTTTCATATATATGTAGTCATGTGTGTCAGTTGTATAAGATGGATTAGATAGCTATGGGAAGTTTGAAAGTGAGTTTTTAACTACATGTATTTAAATATTATAGTAACTTAACTATATGTATGAATGCAAAAATCTTTGATACCGTGTTTATCTAACCTATAACTGTGAATGTCTCTCTGTTTACTTCATCACTATTTATCATCTTTACTACTGTGTTAATAAAAAAACTCATTACAATCTAAACTTTATTTAAAACAAGAATAAAATGCAAACGACCCCCAAGGTGCATTTCATGCTGAACCAGTACCCATCAGTTGGCCCAGGCCACTATCTCTCATATATATATCTATTATATGAAAAGTATTTATCTATAGTAAATTGTTACATTTTTATTTACCATTGTCAGACTCACTCCACTCACAACTTCAAGACCATTACCCTCAAATAAATACAATAATGATTATTTCCAAACTAGAAATTATCTATAGCATAGATATAAACTTTAAGAAATAGTGACCTGGGCCAACTCAGCACGAAATGCATCTTGGGGGTCATTTGCATTTTACTGTATCTTTATTTATATAAATTTAAAAAGAAATGGGGAAATATGGAGGTTGTTTAATATATCTATATTTAAAACTACTGTGTAAACAAATATTATTTCCTTGTCAGATATCATATTTATTTATAAGAAATAAAAAATGTCTTAAGCAAACTGAAATTGTCTGATGTGAAATAATAAAAATGATAATTCTCAGAATATTACTTGAAAATGTAAACCTGTACATATTTGATATTCTCAAACAATAATTCATGTTTTTAAATTTTCTAATCTCTAATAAAGATTCTAAACATTACAAAGGTATAACTGCAAATTCTAATGTTTACATTTATCTCATCACTGTATTAATTTTTATTAAAGAATAAATTGTGGATGTAAAGTGGAATTGGCAGATTTACCAAAAAACAAACTAGAACCTCAAATGGCTAGTAAATAAATAGCCTTATAGTTGGATACATAATCTAGTAACCATAAAAAATATGATGCAACTACCAACTACTCCAATAAAGTCTAAGGTTAGTTCCATCATATTTGTATGTAAAAATCTTTCACTTTATATGCTTTTGTTATATTATTTCTATTGGCTGTAGAAAAGGAGTTTGCTTTTAACTAAAAAGAAATCCTTTTATTACTCACCGAGGTCTTAAAAGAATCGATTAGAACAAATTCCTAATTATGTCTTCATACACTCTTATCATTACAATTGTTATTACTACATGATTATTCATATGAGAAATGAATATGGATAGGTTGCTCATTAACCTGTATCAGACAATGCAATGAGTTTATTGACTTTTACCTCTGAGGTTAAACTCAATAACATATTGTGGATTTCGTTCTCAGATTAATGTTGTTCTCAACTAACACATCAGTTGGGTTTTTGTAAAGGCAGAATGAATGGCATATGTGTGTATGTGAATACTCATCTTTTTTATTTACAGTCATTTCAGGCTAAACTAAATTATGTCCCTCATATCCTGGAGGTTATGGGCATAATCTAATGATTTTTCATTGGGGTATTTATCACAGTAGATCAATTTCAAACAAATAAGGATTCAATTGGAAGAACCTTCTAATATTAAATGAGATATTGCCTAACTTTTGAAATTAAAAAGAAACACAGAAATGACTGACTTAAAAATATACTTTATTTAAAAAGCACAAATATGAAGTAAATCTGGGTATAGGATTCATTATAAATAAAAATGTAAGAATTGCACTGTGAAGATTAATAACATATAAAATAGAATGGCAAGATTAGTTATTGATCTTAATAAAAAAATACCAAATCCAAATAATTCCTATTTATTTTCCAATTGGTTCTCATAAAGAAAAATAATTTTTATATAAGTATATTGAATGTCCATAATCAGGCCAATTTCTAGGGAAGAGTTTAATGTAGGATTGAAAAGCAATTAAAAGATGCAAGTGCTGAGAACAAATGAGAGGAAATGAAATTGTGGAATTTGCAGAATAAGAAAATCTATGCATCATAAATTCTCTCTCTTTTTTTTAAAAATCCAAATGAAGTACAGCAAGACTGTAATGTACTTAATACATTCATCATAAGTGATCCCTGACTAGTAAGATATGAGATATGTGCGAATGCAAAGCTAAAGAGACAAAAACTATTAAGAAAGACCATTTCAGGAAATGACAGCCCTAATTTTTCAAAATGCTTCAATGAATTTATAAATAATTTTAAAATAATAATACACATTTGCATGAGTTAAATAAGAAAATAAACGGATAAAAAATACAAAAAAAAAAAAAACCAACAACAAATAAATGGATAAAAAGTACAAAAAAAACAACAACCCAAATTTTGTAGTCAGTTTTCAATTGATGATCAAAAGAAGCAATAAGAAAATATTTTAAGATGATTCATTAACAAAAAAAAAAAAATCAAATATCTGAATACTAAAATGCATAATATATATCGCATTACTTCAAATTTAAGCCACAGTGGGATTTTAAAATTTGCTGGAAAATTTTTTAATGATTTTATAATAGGTATTGAAAAATAATAAACATTTTTATTTACTTAAATAGGAAATAAAAAGTGTGAACTGGAAACTCCCGAAATATTAGACATGTGCTTAGAACTTAAAGCAAAGACATGATCATTGAGGACTGGGAGATTGGCAGAAATAAGATGTTATAATATTCACTTTGAATTTAAGCTGTACTCTAATTTTGGTTCTTCAAACTTGAAAAAAAAATTACGGTTTAAATTTGAAATAATAGGATAACTATGAATTGGCAAGGTAAAGTCTCAAAAGTATAAAACAACATCTTATGTAATAAAAGAAAAATTGTTTCACCAATAACAAATGGAACTATTACTACAAACAGCATCAGCAGTATGAAGTATGTAGAAAAGTTTAACAAAGAACTGTATAGCAATAATAATAATAAAAAAAAAACCAGGAAAGCAAAGTAACTCTTAAAATTACATCTTTTGAAATATCAAATATTTTACATAAAGAGAAAAGATATAATTAAATTCAAGTAATTGAATTATTATTGATATACTAAAAATAGCAAATGAAGATATAGAGAAATTATTTGCTAAACTATATATAATGAAATCAAATATTTGAATTCTATAAAATATAATTATGAATTGAAAAGAAAAGCTATAGAAAAAGGTAAAAGTCTCAAAAGTATAAAATAATATCTTGGTACTAGAAAAATTGTTTTAGAAATAAGAAAAAGATGGTGCTATGGTTACAAGCTTTTATTCAAATATCAAAAACTGCAGACAACAGTAAACCCTATACTGTTTTAACACATGTAAACATATATCCATAGGATAATAATTTAAAACACATACATAAATATCTATTAAACAGGCAAAACTCTCTATACATATTGCCACTCAGTGCAAGCCAGAGTAATCAATGGATGCCAGAAGGCTTGTGCATGTTAGTGAGGAGCCTTGGAACACTAGATGGTGATTTTATGCACAAGTCTTCTGGTATCCATTGATTACTCTGGCTTGCAGTGAGTGGCAATACATATAGAGAATTTTGCCTGTTTTAATAACAGTTATAAGCAACATAAGAAATGGTGATCATGTGATATAAATATCTACATTGTAATACAATTTAATTTTAAGATTACATAATTAAAATGTTAATAAAGAACATAATTTTAAAGAAAGTTGAGTAATGCAGTTATGAAAAAGACAGTGGAGAAATAATTGCAGAAGAAAAAGAAAATATTTATACCTGTACTGTACACTTATTATTTGAAAATTATAGTTGCAGTTTGTAATTAGTCAGCATTCAGAGCAGGTTATATTTATCTGTATAAGGAGGTTTATTTAAGCTTCTTTGTATCAATAATTTCAATCTCTGTGGCCAAATTGCATTCTTTAGTGTCTATATAAATACATTTGGCCATCAATAAAGGTAGGATTCCATCTTTATTGTTAAAAGGAGGTTGTTTTGATAACAGATTGAGATTATTAATATTGTCTAAGTGTTGACTAGTTATTAATGATTACTTACAAACCCATTTAGCCTTGAGCATTATTACATTTATTATTTAAGTAATACTTTGGATGCAATTTGAAAATTATAATTGCAATTTGTAATGTTATAATTGACTACTTATTAGTCTGCATTCACAACAGGTTATATTTATCTATTTAAGGAGGTTTATTTAAATTTCTTTGTATCAATAATTTCAATCTGCCCAAGTTGCAATGTGTCCCACCTTTGTTGCTAAAAGGGGATTGCCTTGACAACAGGTTGAGATTGTCGATTGTTATTGATATTAGAATTGGGTACTTTGATATTAGTTCTGCAATATAGGGGAGATAGGATGCATTTTCACACCCACAATAAATGTGTAATGTTGTGATGACTTCAATATGAAAGGAAATAAACCCTGTGAGTAGACTTAATGATATAAAAAAATATTTTCACAATGATAAAAACCGAATAAAAGTTTTATAATTATTTTTATGCCCCCTCCCTTTTGTTTATAAAAAAAAACTTTTATTAGCATTTCTAAACATCACATGATCACCATTCCTTATGCTTGCTCATAACTGTTGTTAAAACAGGCAAAACTCTCCATACAGTAGTGCCTCACTGATGAATGCCACAAGCCAGAAACTAGTCTGGGGATATTGGTTGAGTAGGCACTAGATAGGGATTTTATGTACAAACCTTCTGGCATCCATTTGACTTGCACTGAGTAACCCTACTGTATGGAGAGTTTTGCCTGTTTATTAGTATTTCTGTGGAAAATCCCAACATATTACTGTGCAATCATGTGCTACATTTTCGGAGGGAAACTTTTTAATAGAGATCTCCATTTTGTGTGGTAAAAGCACATCTCAAATCTCTTGTTTCAAGGTGACAATTCTTGTTATATATTATGCTGTAAGTATAGTATGCATATAGTTAATGTGTTTTTATAAATCATGTTTACAAAAATAAAATCATTTAGTGTTTGTTTTGTGCATATTTAAAGTAATAATTTTTTGACATAATGCTGTCATTTCATTAAGATCCAAATCAATTTTTTTTTGTTGATTTCAAATGTTGTTTTTAAAATTGTTAGTAGCAAAGTTGTGGGCAAATCAATTTCTTGTTCAAAATCATAGATATCTTTATTAATTTTTTTGCATAATGACATCATTTCATTAAGATAGCAAATCAAAATTTTCTCTTTTGGTTTAAAATGTTGTGTTTAAAATTGTTAGTGTGAAAGTCGAATATATTTCTGTATTTTTTTTTTACTTTTAGTTAATTTTAGTCCTGCAACACAGAGCATGTATTAGATCTACTGCACCTTTTCACATTCATATCAACCTCCTGATAACTTTGTAAATCTTGTCAAAATATCACGTACAATATCCGTGCACCTTTACTTTTTTTTGCAAACTTATTGGAAAAATATCCTGTACAAGATCTGTGTACACATTATTTTGGTCAGATAACAAGATTACAAAATTATCAACAGATTGATACAAATGTGAAAAGGCACAGAAAGTCTAATACATACTCCGTATTGCAGGACTAATATCAAAGTACCAAAATATAAACTTACTATCTTTTTTCTTTCTTAATGAAATAAAAATTGATGGTGAAATCAATCAATCCAATATGTATGCACTATGTAACATAGCCCCAAGTTAATAAAATGTATAGATTTGTAGTTTTTTATTTGTTCCTTTTTTAAATGTAGATACAAAAATCTCACTATCTCGACTGAAAGTATACAGTTTAATGATATTAATACATAAGAAATATGAAAATATATTAGAAATTCAGACCTATCAGTCTTCTATGTATGCTATACAAGATATTTATTAAAATTATTACAATTCATTTAAAGAAAAATTTAAGACTCAAACCAATGAAAAAAAAAAACTTGGTTAAAAGTGACTTTAGAATAACAAATTATATCCAAATATTAAGAGATATTTTTAAAAAGGCCAATATGAATAAATTTGCCATTTTGCACAACAAATAAGCAATTTCACAATAATTAAAGTTTTAAAACACCAAATTAACTATGCATATATATTGGGCATTGATAAAGATATGTATAAGAAGTTATAATCTGAGCCAACTGGTGAGTGCTGGTTCAGCATGAAATGTGCATCTTGGGGATCATGATCTTTTTCATGTCTTTGGTCATATGTTTTTGATTACATCCTTCCACAATATGTTAGAAGCAGATAGAAAGCAGTTCCTACCGTATGTGAGAGTGGTCTAGTGATAATTATATTACAGAAATATTATTCATTATTGGATAATCTCTAGTCAAATGAATTACTAATAAAAAATATCAATATTCCAAGATATAAATCTAGTATACTATCAAATTCTGAAGAATATTCATTAAAATGCAACAGCCATAGTTATATTACATGGTGACTTTAAGAAGATTAACATCAATAATAATGTAAGTCAGAGTGATTCCATATCTCCAAAACATTTTACAGCAATTTTACAAAAAGTATTTTGTGTTGTTTTCACAAATAACGCCTCAGATTTACTAGGAATATTACAAGAACTGTCACAAACAAAAACAAAAAAGCAGAATTAAAGATAAATGTTTAAAAGACTAAAGAAATGTTCCATGACTTTTCTTAAAAAAAAAATTGATAGTAAATAAATAGAAATTAATAACTTCAAATATCTTGGTCAATTAAATTTGGATGAAGGGTTTTTGTTAGAAATAATGTAATATTAAAGAAGAAATGTGTGAATGTTGTTTGAAAAGGTTATTAATAAATGTATTTTCATCATCACTATTTTCCACTATTAATGATCCACTTCAGAATGAAGGTCTCTCCAAGTTCAATCCAATTTCTCTGATCTCTATCCCCTTTTGTCCACATTAACCTAGCATACTTTTCTTGTTTCATCTATCCATCTCACACATGGTCTCTTTCTAGGTCTTTTACAATCTCTTGGAATACATATTGACAAATCCACAACTTAATGACTAATAAAAAAATCAAAAAAATCGAAGATTTCATAATATGCAGTAAAGCATAAAAAGATGTCCATTGGGAATAAAAGGAATGATCAAAAGCAAAAAATATAAATGGAGAAACAAACAGGTAGCATTAACATGAATGAAAAAAATATAATGCTGAAATAAAGTTAAAATTTTTGTGTAGTTATTCAGTTGGTTCTTATACTAAGTCCCAAGAAATTATCAACTTTCTAAAAAGAGGCCATGTGTGGGATAAATTAGATGACATAGAAAAAATTCTGCTCATGTGAAAAAACTGTGGATCAGAAAACATGATAATGATGTAAAGAGCTTTTTCCATTTACTGATATAGCTATAAATATTAAGATGGTAGAATAAAATGGATTAAGCAGGTTATAAGCAAAAAGAAAAATCTTTAATGGAGATCAATTGTTATAGCTTAGCCCTAGTACATTTACCATCTTGTTAGTCTGATTATCTTTAGTTAGAGGACTTAATATACATATAATAACTGTAGCAGTCTATTAAGTATCTGATTATCAAATCAAGAACTTTTCAATTAGTAACCTGTTTATTTTCCTGCTGCTTTTGACACAACAAATAAGTAAAAATAATTATGATGAATTATTGCTGTTGATGAAAATTTTTTGTTTGGTTTTGCTGGTTGATTTAATTTATTATACAAGTAAGTGGTGCACATAATCCATGAATCTTGAGATCTAGAGACCATCATTCTATTACTGTTCTAAATCATAAAGCTAATATAATGAAAAAATAATATTCTTCATTGTACACAGATTTTACCCTGTTCATGTCAAACAAATTTTAATTCCTTCATTCAGTTTCAATCTATAAATATAAAATCCATTTTCTCCATTTTGTGAATGGTAAATGTATATTTGTCTGCAAGGATGTTATGTATCAAATTCACAACAATTAAAAAAAAAAACTATTATATTTCTCTGTAATGCTGTCAAATTCACAATTGAAAAATGAAAAAAAAAATAATTAATTTGTTTTTATAAATAAATAACTATTTAACTAAACCATAATTTATATTATGATCATTTTATGCAAAAAAAGTAATTCCACCCTTTATATTTAATATTCCATAATTTTTATTATGGAGCATATTTTATGCGAAGGTCCGCCAATAATACATTTTTACAGTTGTCCATAATGCTGTCAATTTCATATATCAAATATAACAGGTAACAACAGTCTTTCAGGTGGCTACATTTCTCACATTTATTTATATATTGAAATCCTTTGTTTAATTTACATTAAATCTTAAAAAAAAATTGTTAAAGCAATCAATGTTACAAAAATGACAATCGTAATTCCTCCATTACTAAAAGATGCTCAGAAATAAAATCAGTACATGTACTTTTAACTAAAATAGAGAACTGAATAGGTAATGCATTTAAATCACAAAGAAATTTTGATTGCAATACATAAATTCATGTTTGAAATGTGATATTTAGTGATGGGGAAAAAATCCTATAGTATCATATTTACATTTAGTTTTAATTAGCATATAATTAAAATCAAACCAACGACCTTTCGGGATAGCTACATTTCTCACATTTATTTATATAATATTACATTTTTTTCTTTAATTTACAGAAAATTTTTAAAAAAATTATTAAAGCAACCAATTAAAAAACCACAGCCTATTTAATAGGCCGGACATATCTGGTATTAATAAATTGATGGAGAACATATATTTTACACTGACAATTCAATAAATAGTTGTAATAATTATTTGTCAGGAAAACATAAACATTAACTATAGTCACTCACAACATAACTTCCTTTAATGTTTTCCTTAAGGTTTTGTTTTAAAGTAGACTTTTAATAAATAGAAGATTCACAATTAAATGTGATTTATCATCCTTATGCTAAATTACATTACAGTTATGTAATATCATATCAACCACTAAAAAATAATCAATAGTCTGTAGCAGTATAATTTATTTCTTTAAAAAATGTAAGATATGGCAGTTTGTATTTTTGTTAAACACTAATTTCATTTTTTTTTGTTGTTGCAAACAACCTGTTTATAGAAAGATAAACACTTTTTTTTAAATAATAAAATAAATTATCAAATAGGCACTCAGCAAGATTTAAGTCTGTGAAAATAACTCACTTGATTTCAAGTAAAATCTCTGACAACATAGTAACAACTGCTTAATGACAATTATAGTTAATACAGATTTTTAAAATAGTACACACTACCACTTCAATATTTGACAATACAATAGCAATAAATGGTTCCATTTTATTATTAGTTCTCATTGTATATAAAAAATATTGTCTTGAATACCTAGGGCAGAGTGTGTAACTATTAATCAATCCAATTATTTATTGTAAAATAATTTCATTAAGCAGATTGATTTATTTAATAAAGTAAACTTGTGGAAGAAAATTAATTTTCACACATGCTACTGGTATTAAATTTATATGCACTCACATATCAATAAGTCTTTTAAAAGCATGAGTGTAATAAAATACTTATGCTAAGAGCTTATTTTTATATAAATCAACTCTTATTGACAGTGCTTAAATCAGGACTTGAATAAATTATAAGCCTGATATGAGTGTTAGTAAATTTAACATCAACAGTGCATATGGTTAAATTAATTTCATTCCACAAGATTATAATTATATATATCACTAAATTATTTAGGTACTTACAATAAATAATTGGATTGATTAATATTCACACTCACTGCCTTAAATATTGAAGACAATCTTCTTAATATACAAAGAGAATAAATATGAAAGTGAAATCATTTTCTTGTTATTGTATTGACAAATATTAAAATGGGAATGTGCATTATTTAGTATAACAACATTTACTATTTAAAAATGATTGTTTTAACATTTTATAAATATATTCCCATTGTCATTTTTCTGTATCAATAAAGATTATTCACAAGTTTCTGAAAATATTTCTATTAAAGTAGGATTTTATTTTTAAATATTCTAATTTGGTAACTGTCAATTTTTTTAATAAAGTGGTTACAAAATGAGTTCCTGAAAAGTTCACTATTCTTTGTAGTGCTGCAAATATAATTTGTTTACCTAGATTACACACTTGGTTTTAATAACATCTGTTTGCCTTTTTTAAATATGATTATTATTAAAATGAAATATATGATTTTTTTAATGTTTAATTTGAAATTTATTTTAATACTTTAAAAGCCAACTGTTTTCTATTTAAAATATATTTATTTTTATTGGTAATGATTATATAAATACTCAATAATGATTTTATTGCAACCTTAAATATTTCTAATTTACTATCAAATGATTTAAAATATATTTGAATACATTTAAAAAAAAAAAAACCCTAAACATTAAATAATATTCAATTTTATTTATTAGCACAGAGATCATATGTAATTTAAACAGAAGAGATTTAGACCTTAACCATGCACTGTAATGTTTATTGTAATAGCTTAAGCCTTAATGATATCTTTTTGAATATTGATGATATTCTCAAACCAAGGTTCAAGATAAAAACTTTTGAAAAGACAAGAATGGACACCTTATCTTTTAAACCTAAATTTACTTATATAGGCCAATCTAAAGTATCTTAGTTTGAGAGCATGAAGATGTTTTTTATTCGCTTTATATCTATTAATCTCTTTCTATATATTAATGTTTATGAAATGTTTCAATTTACTATGTATTACTATGATGAATATTAGAAGACATCACTGAGCTATTATAACAAACACTACAGCACATGTGCTTAGGGAGTAAATCCTTTCTGTTTAAATTATAAACATTTAACAATATACTTGCTTCAAATTACAAATTGAATACAGATAAGCCAGTATTTCTTAATCTGAACAAAATTATTGAACAGTATGTCAATTTTCCATGGTTCTCAGACTATTATTTTGGAATGAGTTAAGATTTACTAGAGTAATATTTTTGTTTAATCTTAAATAGATTCAAATGCTCATTTTAAAAATAAAATTAATATACATTAAATAAAATTAATATGTACAACTGAATTGAATTTGTGATTTTCATTTGTTTTTCTTAATTTGGCAGTTTAATATACATATAAAAATATCCAATTGCTATAGCAATCATGATTTATATATATATTTACAAAATGACAACTTGGAGAGAGGGTAGAAACCAATTTTAATGACTAACTTTTTAAAAAATATTTTTGGTGATTATATTGTAGTCTTATATAGTTATTAAAAATAGTGTGAATCTTACCAAAGAAAACATAAGAACAAATAATAATTAAACTTGAAATGTTAAAATTTATTTACAAATTTTGCACAAATATTGCATAAAAGAAAAAAAAAATTAATTACTAAAGATATTTCAGATAAAACTGTCTTTAATTAAATGAACATGTAAGAGACATATTGTTGAATTATTACCATATCAATGATGGGTAAAATCGCTAATCTGGCAAAGCTCAGGAAACAGGGTTTCCAAATTATGAGTGTTCAATCAGATACAATATACAAACATAAAAAGAAATGTTTTCATGAAGGTTTGCGATGATGGTGTTTTAGTAGTATTTATATATTAGACTATTTCCATCATCTGAGTAAATTTAACTTTATTTAAATATTTCAAATACATTCAACTGATAGTAATAGCACATCAAACAGGTTAGTATATGCCTAACATTTCATGAGGTATTATTTTCCTCTCTTCTTCAGGTGTTGCTGGCCTAATCAGTGACAGCACTAGCATGGGAATCAAACTTGGAGCCTTAGATTTTTGAATATTGAATTTTAAGGTAATATTCTATTGGTTAGAACATTACCTTAAAATTTAATACTCAAGAATCTAAGGGTCCAGGTTCGATTCCTATGCTAGTACTGCCATTGGTCAGGCCAGCAATACCTGAAAAAGAGGGGAGAATAATACCTCTTCAAATGTTGTGAATATACTAATCAGTTTGATGTACTATTATTAATAGTTGAATGTATTAAGAATATTTGAATAAAGTTAAACTTATCTAAAGACATTCAATACTCATATTAGATGAGGAAAATAGTCCAATATATAAATACAAATACAATAAAGAAATAATCAAATGTTAATAGAAGATAAAAATCACTATGTGTAAATACTTTATATTTTTATATGACTGCTTTACATGAAAATTCTTCAGCAATTTAAAAAGAAAAAAAAACAGCTCTTAAAACTATTTGCTGAAGGTTTTAAAATAGAAAACAGCTTATTTTTCATGTATATACATATTTAATTACAGCAATACTACACTGGGGGAAAAAAAGAATCTTGGATATTTCTTCTCCCATTAATAAAAGCGTAACATAATTAAACAAATTTTTATTCATTGAATCCAAACGGATGACTGTTTGTTTGTTTGTTTTTTAAAGTCATTTACATAATTAAATTCTATTAATTTTAAAATAATAACTAGATAAAATGATATCTTTCAACAAAATACCACTTTAAAAATGGGTGAAGTAAAAACTAGGCCTACTAGATCAAAAATAAAGATAAATATTTTTAAATATTAGTTTCCAAAATCAGCAAAGATTCAAAATATAATTATCTTTGGGAAAACAAATATCTAAAAACAAAAAATACTTTTTTCTCTCTTTAGGTTAGTGTTATAAATAAAGCTAATGTGAAGATTTAGAGTCATCAGTTAAGAACATTCAATCAACAAACTTTAAACTAAAAAAAAAAATCAAAATCTTACCCATGCAGTGATTTTTTAAAGATAATAGCTGATTAAATTACAGATATTATTAGCTAAATTTATGCTAAAAATTCACACCAGAAAATCTTTCTTCTGAATAACTTACTTAAAATAATATGATTAATTAATAAAATATATGTAAACTAGTAATTAAAGAGTAATATGCGGTTGGGATGGGTGGTTGCTAAAATATAAAAATGTAAAAACAAACAATGACTATATTTAAAAAAAAAAAAACTAAATTAGAAACTAATCCTTTATATTTTCCAGAATTATGTTGAAAAATGATAAAATAAAACATATTCTTACTACTTGCAAAACATTTAAATTATCGAATTTCTTATAGAATATGCATATGGTAATGTCACCTTCTTGGTAGTTACCTTGTGCATCTACCCACTGATTAGAACTATGTGTTCCCATTTCTGGAAGCACACATGGAATTCATTTCCAGGCATACTATTGAGCAGTTGTCTCAAATTCTTTATGATATCAATTATAATAGAAAATCTTCATCATTTTAGCACAGTTTTTAATTTTTGGAAATAACCAAAAATCACAGGGAGCTAAGTCAAGTGAATAGGCAGGCTGGTCTGGTTGTGAAATTGATTTTTTCGCTCAAACGTCTGTCACAATGGGTGCACTATAAATTTCAATTATCATTTTTTATGCCAAAGCATAAACATAGATATTGATTATCTTCTCAATAGCTAACTGAAAACTACACCTCTATCAGTATAAAATTTACACGTGTTAGCCTAAACATGTTCAAACACAAAGGTTCAATACTCGTGTGATTTTGATACAATTAGGTCATCGGTGATACCACATGCACATTCCAGGAATTAAGTTATGTGGCTACAATATTTAATGTATCAAAGTGATATTATGATTAAAAATTGATATGATATGGTTTAGATGAAAATCAATGGCAATTTATTATTGATAAAGCTCGATGTTAACCTATTTCTTAGAATGCAATACCTGCCAGTAACCCTACAAATACAAAGACATAAAAAAATTTAACATACACCTATCATAAAAATAAAATAACTCCAATCCTTACTGCCTTTGTATTATTTCAATAAAACTACCATCCAACTGACCCATCTTTATCTTAGTAATTAGATTTCTTATGCTTATTCAATGATAGACAAAATATATAAATAAGAAATTCTTTACTCCAAACAATGCAAAGTCAATGTAAAGTTAGTGTAGATTAAGTATTCATCATTTTACAATAATATAAAAAGATAAACATAATAAATATTATTACTTTATCAAAATTACAGCCCAGTGCCAAAAAGATTTTACAGTCATCTAGTGAAAAAGACTTCACCATTTTATGATAAAGCTCTTAGCATTAAAGCTTAATAATACTTATCACAAATGTTTAATAATAATAAAAAAAGATGAATTATGCCAAAAACACTAACTGCCCTCTACTATTGAAGAGATTATAATGTCATATACTGAAAATAAAAATATAATTAATTACAAATATTATGATAGTTTTGCCATTGTGAGGGAAATACTTGAAGTTCATAAAAGTTAGAAGACAAAAACAAAAAAAAAAGAATGAAAACACAACAAAAAGTACTAAATAAACCAACAGTCATAAAATAGAAGGTAGGCAAGGCACTAGTCTATAACAAGTTGATAACAATTACCTAATTTAATTTCCCGTTATTAATTAAATTATTTGAAATAAGACATAAAAAACAGCTATATTTATAAGACTGTTATTTGTGTTTTATATATTTTTTTCAGCCTAATTAAAACAATAATTCTTATTTTATTATGAAATTTAACTTTTCTTTTTATTTAGAGGGATTTGAACTCAGACATTCAAGCTTCCTTTAGTCATCCACTTTATTTTATATAATCAATACACATGACCACATACATGCAAAAAAGATAAATGATCTCCAATATATGTATTTCATGCTGAACCAGTACTCATCAGTTGGTCCACATCATTATCTTCCACACACACACATATATATAATCAGTGCTCAGTTTATATTAAGATAGCAAATCTTCAAACTTTAATGGACAGGCTTTAATCTTCTCCACTCCCCAACTCTTTAGCCATCCATATCATTGAAAATCTGATGATGCCATGTTATGTAAAAATATATATAAACAAAACAAATATTCTTAAAATCATATTTTATTATATTTAAAAACTAATAAAAAAGTTAAAATGATCTTTACCATTTAAAAAATCGTGTAGCTGTAAATAATTCATATGTTTTTATATATTATTTGACAAATGGCTGAACAATTTCTAATTTAATAACAATCATGTGGCAACTATTATTAAATATGCTTCTAAAATGAAAATATATTAGTAACGATTATTTAATTTTTTGAATTTCAAAGTCAAAAATTAAAATATTATTTTTCAACATATTTCTTTATGGCAGAGAAATTAAAAGGCTGTTTTGCTAAATTCAAAACTGACAATTATTACTGGGATTGCTTGTAATGTTTAAAAAGTATTTTATTATGAAATTGCAAATACTACTACATATAATAATGCATGTCTTTTGACAATGATGATTCCAGAATCAATTCTGGTACTCTTGAACTTCTTACGACTCCCCCCCCCCCACCAGCAATAAAAACACTACCCTCCCCTGTATATGAAGCAGTCTATTATTTTTAACATTTAAGTGCATATATATATATATATATGTGACAATATAAATTCCACCAGTGATTTTTCCCATTTGAAGCTACAAAAAGCTTGGGGAAGTTTAAATTAATTAAAAACTTTAAAGTACTTGTGGATAATTCCAGATGCCAAGTTTGATTACAGATATTAAAAAAATGATAAACATCACATAATCGCCATGATTTATGCATGCAAAAGCTGTTTACACAGAGGCAAAACTTTCCACACAATAGCGCCACTTCCTTCATCCATTGATTACTGTGGCTTGCAGTGAATGGCGTTATTATATGGAGAGTTTTACCTAAGAGTAAACAGCTTGTGAAGTATAAAGAATGATGATCATGTGATGTTTAGTGAGTTAATACTAATCCTGTCTATTAGGATTATGGTAACTGTCAACATTATAGAAACAGACACCAAAAAGTATAGATGCTGGACTGGATTCAGATCTATACAACTATACAAGAGAAGTGAATACATTATTGTGTTTTCATTTTGGACTCAAAGCTTTATAGTTAGCTAATAAAGTAAAGGGTGCCTGCTGGAGGGCTGCATTAGATCCCTAGATCTAGATGCAGTGATCTCAGATCCAAGGCTCCTTACTGATGAAAACTATGAGCTAGAAACTAGTCTGGAGATGTTGGATGAGCAGCCATTAGATAGGCATTTTGTGCCCAAATCTTCCTGCATCCAGTGATTACTCTGGTTTGCACTGATGGCACTACTGTGTGGATTTTTGCCTCTATATATTAAAAAAGTATAAGGATATTACATATTTACTATGGTCTTAATGAATAAAACATTAACCCTAATTCTAACCCTAATTTATAATACAGTTATTACTATTTTTTAAAGTTAGCAAGAACTGATAATTGATTTATTGAATATTTTTTAATATTCCATAATCAACCTTGATGTCCGAGATTATCCCTAAGTACCAAACTTTGTACTAAATAGTTAAAAAATTAAATACTCAAATAAATACTTGAGAACTTAAAATCAGACCAAAAGTCATCCTAACTGATGATGAATTACACTAAATTATAGAGTTAATAGGTTCAAAATAAAATGTTTGGTACATAAAAATTCTGTAAGTTATGAAATATATGATTTTATATAAAAGCACACTATTTAATATGTACAGTTATAAGACCCTAGGGCATACTGAATTTGTGTAATTTTTTAGTTTTAGAATATAGTTTATTCAAGGGAAAATATATCTACAGATATTTCAGTTTGAAGGAAAATTTATATATAATTGCAAGAAAATAAAATCATATGTCATATGACTTAATTTAAATTTAATGCTTGAATATTCTAGCCTCACTGATGAAAGCCAGAGCTAGAAACCGGTCTGAGGGTAGGAATATTCTGAAAAGTTTGTTAAAAGCTATTAGCACCCTTATTATATATAATATATACAGATATTTCAGTTTAAAAAAAAAATAATACAAACTAATCAAATAATACCAGAATAAGTATTTTCAATAGCATTCAGTGAATTATACTATTATTAAAAACATTTGCAATAAAATAGGAAACAGAAAATCACTAGAGGTTAGAGCACTAATGTCTGATGGGGTGATTTTTTTATCTCTTTATTTTATTGTCTCTAATCTGTTTTTAAATGTGTTAAATTTCTTGCACTTCTGTTGTACTTCTTATTTCTAAGAAGCAGGCATTTGGAAAAAACTCTATAATTGAATTTATAGTGGTATTTTTTTTCCTGATAAATTTTTGTAATATAAGATGAGTGTATTGTAGGTTACAACATTCAAAGAATATATGTTTTTATCTAATCCTAATATAACTTTCCCATAAAAAAAATGGTTCTACTGGAATACATATGTACTTCTACACACAAACACAAATTATAACTTGGGCTTTCCAATGCTAGGTATTATTATAATAAGCAACTAATAAATAGATTTAAGCATTGGACACTCAAACCCAAATTTTTTGAATTTCTACTCAAAATGAACATGTGGTCACTACCAACATTATATTTCATGAGAGAAGAGAAACATACGTACCATTATCACTACATGTGAGTTGTGCCATAGATCAGAATTTGTGTAATTTTTAATTCTTAATTTGTGGTAATGTTATATATATATAATTTTGGATAGAAAAGATAAAAGTATATTCACATTTAAGAAATTAAATGTAAAAAGTCTGATTTGTATATATATATATATTTAATTAATCATAAAAGATTGAACTCAGAAGTTTCATTTTATATTTAGTCACATAAAAGAAGAAAATAGACTAATTAAAAGAACAAACAAATGTTATAATTAAATGTATTTAATTAAAGTTAGGTAATCAAAGGATTATCTCATAATCTTTTAACTAGAAAAATATGGAAAAATCAGCAGCGTAATTAATGGTCATTAGTGGTATATAAAAAAAAAAGAAGTCAGAGAGACATCTTAAGCAATTCTTTTCAGTGATTTCAGAAATTTTTTGAGGGATTAATTGCAAATCATTTGATAGGAATTAAAGTAAAATTAGGAATATTGGTTAATACATTTTGATAATTTGTCAACTGCAGCTTCAATTAATAATGCAAGTGAAGTATTTTCTTAAAACCATCTTCAAAAATCATTAAAAGAAAAACAAAGTCACTCTAATATTTATGACAGACACTATAATATTTCAAGATATTAACTAAGTTGAATTTTTTTTACATAATACTTACTCAAAGAAGATAAAAAAATATTTAAGTGAAAAGATGCCTACTATATATTAACGAAGCAGTCCAATTTCACACTCCTAAAGTATTCAATCAAGCAAATAACCTAGTCCTCAGCCTAAATTTAAATATTTTATTCCTTTAGATCAGAATTACAAATACTGTATTAAATAATAAATCCAATACTTCTGTTATTATAAAATATAAATCACAACCCAACAGTACGATTGATAAAACGGAGAAACATTAAAACAATATAAAACCCTATTGCCAAGCGCTTTCAACTCATTTTATACAATAGCCGTATTGTTAGTTTGTGAAATACTATATTAGTAATATTTTAAATACAGGTATATTACATATACCAGGGATCTAGATGTAATATAGGGAATGTGAACACAGACATTCAAACTCCCTTCAGTCAATCACTCTATCTCATACATCCGGTGCACATGTCCACACACATGTGGAAAAAGGTAAATGATCTTCAATATACGCATTCCATACTGAACCAGCCCCCAGTAGTTGGTCCAGATCATCATCACCCACACATGTGTGAAGATATCATAATATAAAACTGGTTCAGATCATCATCATCCACACATGTGTGAAGATTCGCTATCTTAATATAAAACTGAATACTGATTATATATATATGTGGGAGATGATGATCTGGACCAACTGATGAGTACTGCTTCAGCACGTAATGCGTATATTGGAGATCACTTTATCTTTTTCACATGTGTGTGGTCATGTGTATCGGTTGTATGAAGTAGAGTAGATGGCTGAAGGGAGCTTGAAAGTCTGTGTTCAAATATTATATTAAATAAATGGCAGTTCTTTTTTTCAAATTCACTACTAATCGCTTCAGCTTAAATTATTGAAAACTACGACTATATAATTAATTCATAATATGAAATTCATTAATCTTGTTTCATAATAAAGCCGTCCTTAAAGCAAACATTTTAAATGATCATTTAAATCATAAAATAAAAACAACAAACAACTAATCTTATTTAATAAATTCTATTTAAAGTAATGTATAAAAACGGATTTATCTATTGTGCTTTCTTCTATTCCCTTCAAAATAAGAATCACTATACTAATAAAGTGATTCTCCTTGATTTCATTTATTAATATTTTTTGTAATATAATTATTGAAGGATCTATTTATTTCTACATATAAATCTAAATTTCAGATCTAACTATATTTAATTTTTTATAATCATAAATCCTTCAATATTTGGTTTTACTTTATAATAATTTATCAATTAATATATTTACAAAAAATATATATTACAGTATTTAGTTATCTATAAATATTTGAACTTCTTAAAATCAAAACAATTATACCTTACACTGACCTTTAATGCCTGAATTATTATTGATTGACATTTACATTACACTCACTATATTTTGTGTTTATCGTGATTATATTCCAACAATTATATACTAGCGTATTTATCATATTTACAATTATTATACTTATTCTGCTACTGTTGGTGAGATATAGCTCTTAGTTTTAGAAGGAACAACAGAATCACTTCCAGTTATTCTGTGACATCCTGACTTGTAAGTAGGTAAGGTGATACTTCTGGCTGCACTTGACCGCTTGCCTCAAGTTGGTGTTTGATTCTAGCAGCTTCTAGTCCTAGTCCTGAACATGGACTTGCCTCATTACAGTAACTGTTTTGTTTTACAGCTATGGTTTGGTGAACATAGATTCCATCTTTCAGCTTTGTGACAGTAGTTCTCTGACCTTACCATCAAAAAGCTTCATTATTTATTGCCAGATCCACATCTCTAAAGGAAACATTCAGATTCAGTGGGTGTCATCACCTAAAGGCCTATTCTTGCTATTGGCTACGCTTTATCTATTTGTGTATCCACTTATTCGAGGCAATGAATGTTGCCTCTTTATCCCTGAAGAATCTATCCCCATACTACAAGACTGCTGCATAATAACAACAAATCATCAAATGACCAGCTTAAAATTATATAATAGTACAAAAGCAGTTCTCCATTCTTGTGCAATTTATTATAAACTGGAACAATCAGTGTTTTTGTAAATTCTGATTAACGTCTTAGAGAAAATTACATAATAAAAAGTAACCAGAGGAGATTCCAGTAATTTAATAAATAATAATCCATTTATAGTTTTCTCAAGAAATATACATCTTGGAAGAGAAATTATAAGTTTCATAACAGAGAAGCCACTTAAACATTTTGTAATCGACATTGTCAATGTATTTAATAATGAATATAGTAAGGCACTATAGAAAATAAGTATACACAAAAACATATATGAGATAAGGTTAAAATCTGAATAAAGTTTGCAATTTTTTTCTAGTGCACTTTCGACTAAGTTATATTAGTCATAGTGGCATCAACATTATAGTAAGGGACTGTTTTTTAATTTTTTTGTAGATTGTTTGTAATTAGGTAGAGATTAGCTAAAGTATATAATTTTTTAATTTAAGACTTGCATACACAGCAAACAATTTTTATGATTATAAACAAACTTCTTTAAAATTATCTAGCATTTTATTTATGAAGCTTTTTTCAACTCTAGTGTTGGTTCAACTAGCATCTCTAATACAAGAATTTCGACAGGCTCACTTTTGTTTAAAGAACAACAATCAATCAATCACTACCTTCTTGGAAGCCAGGCTCTTATTTCATTATTATATTGATTTGTTAGTTGTAAAAATAATCTAACAGTTACTTGGTAAACTTTTCTCGAATAAAATACCAGTAAATTCAGCAAATAATGTTAAAAGTAGTGGATTGAGAGAGAAGCCATTTACAAAATTAATTAAAAAAATTTTGATTTAAAAAGATTTAACATGCTATTCTACACAGGAAATGATCGTAGTACTATATGCGTGTATGTTGTAAAGCAAAGATTCACTGAAATAAGATGTTAAAAATTTTCATTTTGAATTTAAGCTGCACTCCTCTTTTAGGAGTCCAAAATTTAGAAAAAAAGTGTGGCTTATATTCAAAGTAAAATGATATTTAAATGAAATAAGTTAAAGAAAAGAGAAAATGATGAATAATCAGAATTTATTTTTAAAACCATAATTACTTATAATTTATTGATCTTGTATACAATTCATATGATAGAGTAATATTGATTATAATGTAACTATCTATTATTTGTTTGTCAGTGAACATACTGTTAAACATGCCTGTTAATTTGAGATAAGAAAAGAGTTTACCATGGCTTTATTAAATTTTTATTTGATTTTCATGGCATTCAACACAGCCCTATACCATGAACCTGATGTAGATGCTGGGAATAGATTATATTTTACCATATGCAGTTAATGTAACCCTGCTAAACATGCCTTTATGAAGCTATTTTTAAGTGTTATTTTGCATGACTTGCATTTTTTTGATTAAGGTTCTGGAATTTATTTGGTTAAATGTGATGAATGTTGATTGATGATATGAACATATATATTTAAAATACCATATATTATTTAATTAAAAAAGAATTTATTCTATTGTTGAGTTTAGAAGAAATCTGAGGATGACTCCTGGGCAGTTGAAACTGTAAGCAAGAAAGAAGAAATTCTATTGTTGAGTTTAAAAGAGCTCTGAGATTGATTCCTGGACATTTGAAACTGTAAGCAAGAAAGAATAAATTCTATTGTTGAGTTCAAATGAGCTCTGAGAATGACTCCTGGACAGTTGAAACTGTAAGCAAAAAAGAATAAATTCTATTTTACATTTAAATTCCATTGTAAAGTGTTCAATAAAGAAGCATATGGTATTATATATATATCAATGTAAAATAGGAAAAGAAGTGGAAAGAAATTATAATATATATTCAAAATAAGAGTCATATATCACATGATCCTATCTCTTAAGCTTGCCAAAGCATGAAACCATGGTCAGGGAGGGGTTCCTGACAGAGATATTTTGAGTGCTGGCTCTGGCTAAGCATTTATCATAAAGCTTGTAGAGGAATTGGCAACCCTCATTGTTTTATAATATATATATTTCGTACTGATTTTATTGTTTGATTCTACCCATAAGACATTTCAACTCTTGATATTTTTTGATTATGTTATTCAATATGGGAAAAATTGTTAAGATGACTACTTAAAAAGATTCAGAAAATTTAAAATTATGTACAAGGAATTATGCCATCAATAACAATGTAAAATGTCAGAGACGTGATGTACTTCAAAATTGTGAACATATATGCATGCTAAATGTATGAATACTATAATAACAATGATATTCCAAAAAAGAGCACTCAAAGTAACTTTTGGTCTTAGATATTATGTATTGATGAAAAATCACCAAAATAGTATGCATATATTTACAAATATTCAGACAATAACAATTTATAATAAAATAATCAATAAAATTATGGCATGCATATTTTATTTTTGATAAAATAAATTATTCCAATGTTCTCCTGGGTTTGAAATCAGCTTCAAAAAGAAAAAAAGATAAGGGCCAATAGTATTCATTTAGTTATTAGCTAACTAAATGTTCACTAATTACAAAATATTTAATAGGAAGACATTCTCTATCATCATCATCATCTAAAATTAAAAATACTTTAAATCATTTTTTAACTTTTGCTATAAATAATCAACTATATTTATTTAACTTATTTGCTTCTGTACAGATGATGGGAAATTTAATGAAGTCATATTGTTTCCATTTTTTCTTTTTTGTAATATAATGATTGAGATTTAATAACATCTTTTAGGATTACAAGAATACTATATGATTGCAAACTTGGTATGCTAATAAGACTCATTACCAAAAGGACACATATAAGCTATCCATGAATTCATACACCCACTAATGCACATGTAAGGATCCACATTCGCATTCACAAAAAAATGTAAACTAATCCTCAATTCAATAAATAGTTCTGTAATTTACAGTTAAGTAAAGCATTACTTTGTATAAATGTATGTATATATATATATTTTATGTTTAATATTTGATTATACAAGTATAATTTATGTATCTGGAGTTATATAATTATATAAGGGATTTGAACAGATTTTCAAGCTCCCTTCAGCTATCTCATACAACTGATACCCATGACCACACACATGTGTAAAAAAGATAAATGATCTCCAATATAAATATTTCGTCCTGAAACAGCACTCATAAGTTGATCCAGATCACCATCTCCCATACTTTGTTGTATGGTAGATGGTGATCTGGACCAGCTGATGAGTGCTGAATACGTATAATGGAGATCGTTTATATTTTACAGATGTGTATGGTCATGTGCATCAGTTGTATGAGATAGGGCGGATAGCTGAAGGGAGCTTGAAAGTTTGTGTTCAAATCCCTTATATATCTTATGATTATAAAATATATGCAAAATAAATTTATATAGTATAATCTAATTTTCACCTGCAACATTACAACAATAGACAAATAATTACCGGAATTTCCTTCTTCCTTTTTTTTTAAAACATTTTAAGATTAAAAAATAACAACAATCTCATCTCTCATTTCTTTCACTCCACGTAAAGAAGTTTAAAAGAGCTACCAGAAAGATTAGATAAAGTAAAATTCTAATTAAAACTGAAAATAAAAGACTGATATTAAATCAGCTTCTTGGAAGGAAAAAACCCATCACTAAGTCTTGCTGTTTGCTTGGGAAGTGGAGCGTTCAATTTTATGAAGTCGATTTTTAATCTTAGTAATTTTCTTGCTACAGTTTGTCAGAAAAACATCTCATCAGTAAGACAATAAAAATATCCATTTAGTTAACCTACTTTTCGGCACGTTTTTAGTCTTCCATCATATTGGGCTCAATTAACCAAGAACTTCAAGTTACAATATATGCATCACTTTTTTTTTAAAAAAAAAAGATGGAGTGAGAAAGATGTGGGAGGTGTAAAAAAATGTATTTATATACTGTAACTAAAAAGTAAACAAATTTACTATAAAACAATTTATATATCACCAATTTGTTTTTAAAAATGCAGTTATCATTTACGATAGGCATACAATTTTTTAAGCATATGTTAAATATATTCAGTAAAACTTTCATCTACGAGAAATAACACAGGATATTTTGATAGTGAAATGATAGAAAATGCACAATTTACATATATAAGTGCATGTTTAAATTTACTTGTAAATAATAACAATTATGGCACCAATGTTATAAGTATATTTTTAAATTTTCAATTAAACGGGAGGGGGCAATATGTGAGGTTATAATTAAAGGGATTTGAATTAAGGAATTTTCAGTCTATGCATCCTCCACTCCATCTCAATCAACGGATACACATGTTAGACTGAATGTTTCTCGTACATGTAGTTAGAATGGAGGATGAATAGACTGAAAAATCCTGAGTTCAAATCCCTCTAATTACATATACAAGAAACATTCAGTTTAAGCAAATTATACGCTGCCTTAGAACTTATTAATTATATCTTAATGATGTAACTCTAATAATGCAAAACTATCACTTAATTGCCGGCATCTTTCTTCAGGTAAAAAACTTATTATACAAACGAGCAATATATATTATATATAAATGTCATTATATAGCTGGAATTAAGACTTTAACTCTATTTTTAACTTTCCTAATGAATCTTGCATGCTTCTATGATTGTAGCTATAAGTACACAAATTGTTTGTCAAGCGTTGGTGGTCTAGTGGTTAGCATAGCTGCCTTCCAAGCAGTTGTACCGGGTTCGCTTCCCGGCTGACGCTTTGACATTTGAAAAAAAAAAAGTACACATAAATTGGTAAGTTATTTTTTTAATCAGTTTGTGTGTGCTTGCAAGCAAAATGTAATATTAGTTGACAAAAATATAATAGAAACTAAATAAATAAGAAAATTGAAATAAAAAGTAAATAATATAATTTACCTATTTCTGACAGCATAATAATTTAGAATAGATGTGATGTGTAAATAAAAATTGTCAATTTCTATCACTTCTCAAAATTTCCATTGATGAATATGCTCAATTACTGTTATTTCTGCAGAGTAAACAAACTATCTCATTCCTGTTCTGATGGGTAAGAGTTAAATAATCTTTAATGTGTAAGAGTTAAAATAATGTATCGACAAAATATTTATATTTTTTTACGATATTTAAGTTATTTTTTAGTAGCTACTTATTAAAATTAAAAAAAAAAAAGATGCATATATATATATTTTTAATTATATTTTTATTTTTTGATATTTTTTTAAATTATATTTTTTTCAATTTAATTAGAGTTGTTTTTAAAATCAATTATTGTTTAATTTCCTTCTAAAAACTAGTCATCTAATTGGCAACAACCATTAACAAAATGATATAAATCTTTAATTAAGATAATTGTTATATTTACAAAAAGAGTGAGAATATTTACAAAATTTTAATTGCTAACATTTTATCTTTTACATCACAATAATATTTTTGATCATCCAAACTTTTCAATATAAGCATAATTTACACTTTAATTCATTTTATTTTGTTTTTAAAAAAGTTAAATATTATATTGCTTTTTTTTCCCTCAGATAGTTTGAATCCATTAGCAATTAAATGCCCACAAAAATGTCTTTATTAAACTTTAAAAACCTATAATTACAAAAAGAAAAAAATATTTCAGACCTGCAGGAAAATGTGGTCTGAAAGGATACAGTTAGAATTTAGAACAGGGTAAAGACTAAGTGGTGATAGTTTATTTACTAAAAAAATGAATTAATTTATGAAAAGTTTTTTTAAATATATGTTTAAAGGTAGAAGAATAGTAAAAGATATGTTTGAAAAAGTGAGATAAATGAAAAGTAATTAAAGGTGAGAGATGATTTTTAAGAAATGAGAGAACAAAAAGTAAATAGGATTGGAGGTAGTAGTGGTCTAGGATGTGTAGCACCTGTACTTCGATAGAAGATGATTTTAACAATTATTAATTTGTTTGTGTAAATGATATTCAATTTTAATTATAAAAGCTTTATGGCAAAATGGTTAGGTACCTTGCCAATTACATCTAGATTGGGCCAGATCAATCCTAGAAATTTTTCCAGGTCCAAAGCAGATTTAGAATTCTCTTTCAGATACTTGTCCCATAGCCAACACAGCTATCTGGTTATTGGTTGGTTAATGGATATTTAACCACTATTAGCTAAACAATAAAGGTCCCGAAGCAGATTTAGAATTAAAACAGGCAAAACTCACTATATATATATATATTGCCACACAGAGCAAGCTAGAGTAATCAATGGATGCCAGAAGGTTTGTGCATAAAATCCCCATCTAGTGCATACTCATCCAATATCCCCAGACTGGTTTCTGGCTTATGGTCTTCATCAGTGAGGAGCCTTGGATCTGAGAGCATTGCATATAGATCTTAGGATCTAATGCAACCCTCCAGCAACCACCTTTTATCTCCATTTAAATACAAAACTATGAGTCTTAAACTGAAAACACCTTAAGGTTTTCAATCCAAGCCCATTAGCTTATATGGTCATATGGTCTGAACCTATTTCAGTACCCATACATTTTGGTGTCTTTGGTTCCTTAATAACCATAGCCACCACTATCCTATTAGGCAGAATTGGTTTTAAGCCAATAAACATCACATGACCACCTCCTCTTATGCTTGTACATAACTGTTGTTAAAACAGGCAAAACTCACTATATATATTGCCACACACAGCAAGCTAGAGTAATCAATTATACACAAGCATAAGAGGATGTGGTCATGTGATGTTTATTGGCTTAAAACCAATCCTGCCTAATAGGATGGTGGTGGCTATGATTATTAAAGAACCAAAGACACCAAAATGTATGGGTACTGAACTGGGTTCAGACTCATATGACTATATAAGCTAATGGGCTTGGATTGAAAACATTAAGTTTAAGACTCATAGTTTTGTAGTTAAATGGAGATAAAAGGTGGTTGCTGGAGGGTTGCATTATGCAGTGCTCTCAGATCCAAGGATCCTCATTGATGAAGGCCATAAGCCAGAAACTAGTCTGGGGATATTGGATGAGTATGCACTAGATGGGGATTTTATGCACAAGCCTTCTGGCTTCTGGCATCCATTGATTACTCTAGCTTGCTGTGTGTGGCAATATATATAGTGAGTTTTGCCTGTTTTAACAACATTATACACAAGCGTAAGAGGAGGTGGTTGTGTGATGTTTATCAGATTTAGAATTATCTTTCAGATAGTTGCCCCATAGCCAACGTAATCAGTTATCTGGTTATTGGTTGGTTAATCGATATTTAACGACTATTAGTTAAACAATAATGGCCCCAAGCTAATCTGGTTTAGTCAGAAAAAAAAATGATTATAATAATTATCTTCACTATTGGTGATAAGGTTATCATATTCTTATAGGAACTAAGGGTTTTCCATTATTAAGTATTCTTCTGCAAAGCTACAAGAAGGAGATAGCTGCCAACTAAATGAAGACATTTTGATTTCTCTTTGAGGCCTTCAAAAAACTAAACAGCAAAAATTTCTGTCCAATCTCTAACTTTTTGGCATTGCAGTTGTTATTATATAATTATTCATCCTATATTCAAAAATGAATAGACTGCTCACTAACACTCATTGCCCAACATGATTTTATTGCCTTTCAAGTTTGAAATTAAATAATACTATGGTCTTTTGCCTGATAGTTATTAACTGAAATATAAATTTAAGTTTTCTTCAAAGCAGGATGAATGTCTGTGAATGATTTTGTGGGTTTTTTTTTAAAATAGATATTTATAACCATGATAGACAAATTAAATTATGGCCCTTATTCCTATAAGGATGTAAAGCTACAAGCCAAGATAGCAATTGGCAGCTAAAGGCAGAGGATCTAAGAAACCCCTGATTTTGGACTCAGATTCCTGTTTGATGACAATTTTTTACTTAGGTATTCACAACTGCAGATTACTTTCAAATGAAAAAATATTGTATGAATTGGAAGAATGGTCTCCTATTAAATGGGACATTGCTGAACTTTGTGAAGTTATAAGAAAATGTGAAGAGATGAGGCATTAGAAGGCAAAGTAGGATTCATTATAAATAAAAAGTGGATGTGGTCAGGTTTTAATGATTTAAAGATTTAATTATATAAATTTACTATATAAAAACCTGTTCATCATTTGATTTGAGTACAGGTATGTCTAATCAGAAAAAAATAAGAATTTACATTATTTTTATTAAGTTTTAAAATTATGTGCATAACAGAAAATATATTTGAATAAATTAGATGACTAAAATTGATTTTCTTAATTCATTAACAATTATTTCTAACATTTATAACTATACTAATCATCATTACTTTTTCTCTTATTCTCCATCAATTTTCCTTTTACTCTTCTATTGTCAGTCATTTAAATTAGTATAAGGATTGATCATCATGATACTCATCAATCACATGTGTTAATTCATATTTTTAACTTCTAATTAGATGCACTATAATAGTTCAGATTATAATCTCTTTTTTCCTACTTTTTTAGTCTCTGCTTAATGGCTATATTCACTAATGAATGGCAATTAACAATAATGAAATAATTACAATAACATATATATGCTACTCTTTTATTTAATTAGAGAGTTTGAACTCAAGATTTTCAGTCGATTCAAACTCCACTCCATCTCAAGCAACTAATAGCACATGACCACATACATGTGAAAAAACACAGAGACAAAACTCTCCATACAGTAGTGTACATTCAGTGAAAGCCAGGGTAAAAATGAATGCAAAAATTATGTTTTCATTTTGAACTCAAAGCTTTATAGTTAATTAAACATGTAAAAGATGGATGCTTGAAGGTTGCATAAGATCCTAAGATCTAGACAGCCTTCTCAGATTAAAGCTCCCCACTGATGAAAGCCATAAGCTAGAAACAAGTCTGGGGATAGTGGATGAGGAGGCATAAGATAGAGATATTATGCACAAACCTTCCTGCATCCATTTTTACTCTGGCTTGCACTGAATGGTACTACTGTATGTAGTTTTTCTTCCGTGTTTAACAGCTAGTGTAAACATAAAGAATGATGATCATGTGATGTTTAGTGGCGTAATACCAATCCTGCCGAATATGATTATGGTGACTGTGGTTATTAAAGAACCAAAAATACCAAAATGTATAGATGCTGAACTAAGTTCAGATCTATACAACTGTACAAGCTAATGAGCTTAGCTTGAAAATATTATTGTGTTTTCATTTTGGACTCAAAGCTTTATAGTTAGCAAATAAGGTAAAAGGTGGCTGCTCAAGGGTTGCATTAGATCCAAAGCTAGGTGCAGTGCTCACAGATACAAAGCTCCTCACTGATGAAAGCCACAAACTAGGAACCAGTCTGGAGATATTGGATTAGTAGGCATTAGATATGGATTTTATGGACAAATCTTCCTGCATCCATTTTTACTCTGGTTTGCAATCAGTACCGCTATTGTACGGAGAGTTTTGCCTCTGTGTTTAACAGTATGTGTAAGCACAAAAAAAGGTGATCATGTGATGTTTAGTGATTTAATACATTTGAAAAAGATATGATTCCCAATTTACATAATTCGTGCAGAAAAAGCATTGGGCCAGGATCATAATCTCCGTCACATATATACTACAGTGCTAGGTTTATATTAAGGTAGCAAATCTTCAAACTTTAATAGATAGGCTTCAATCTACACCCCACACCCCTTTCCAATTATTCAATTGTCCATTTCATTGAAAATCCAATGATGGAAAACTCAAATCATTTATTGCATTTGATATTGTAGTCATACCCATGTGGACATTACATCAATCTAAACTCTCATATTATCAGACTATTATGTATCCATATATAGATGAAAAACTACTCAAAACTTCATCACTAATAGTTTTAACAAACCTGATAATGATCTTCCATTCTTTGTATTTCTGTGGTCAGTGTTAGAGAAGCTACAACCCAACAATGGGACATTTAAAGTTTGTTTTATCTATTTATTAGCTCAATATTTTTATAAATATTTAAAGGTTTGTCAAAAAAATAAAAAAAACCATAAAAAAAAAAGTCTTATTCTTATTGGTTTAAGCGTATAAAATATTATTAAATGTTTAAAAAATTTGGGTAGTGAAGTGCAATAGTGAAGAGATGAACTTTAATAGATGAAAGTTACTGGATTGAAGTTTAATCTGTCACTTCTTATGTTAGAATGATCTGCATAATCTCCATAAAATTAATCCTTTGATTAATTGCACTTCAGATAAATTTTATATTAGTACAAACTATTCAATATTTTGTTAGATTGATTTTTCTGGTTAGACTGAACAATATCTCAATAAAGGTGCAAATTAAAAAAAAATTCAGAATAGACAAATAGCAAATATAATCATATATTAACTAATCTTTTGTATTGAGTTGCTGCCAAATGTATATTATATAATACTAAATCATTCATGCACTTTACTAGTGTTGCACAATACTTTATTTACCACCCTCTTTTAAATTTACAGTTTTGATTGCCCCAGCAATCTTCTTCAAAACTTTTAGGAGATATAAAAGTTCTGAAGAAGATTGCCAGAGTACTGTAAACTGTAAAAGAAGGTGGTAAATAAAGCATTGTGTAACACTAGTAAAGTGCATGGATGCAGTTGAAGTTAGGAGATATAAAAGTTCTGAAGAAGATTGCTGGGGCAACCGAAACTGTAAAGTGTAAAAGAGAGTGATAAATAAAGCATTGTGTAACAGTAGTAAAGTGCACAGATGATTTAGTATTATATGACAATTGTATATTCAATATAAATGGAAAAGAGAAAAGCAAAGTGAATAAAATTGCAAACTACTAGTAGAAACTTTCAGTAAATGTATTCTTTTAAATGAATTTAACCAAAGATTCAATTATGTACTTTAATAAACATTTTTTATTAAATCCATATAATTACAGCAAAAAGATTAGGTGATCTTTGCATGTAAGTTACATTCGTAGGTGAAGATACACATGCTAAACATAAAATTTAGAAATAATCAATTTAAAACAAAATTGAAATAGACAATTCACTAAAAAATTACAAGGAAAGAAAATGTTATGCAAATTTGTATATTTAAGAAAATTTAAACAAATGTGTAAACATGGTTAAAGGTCCAGCACAATTAGGGGGGAAATGGCCACTGTTAGATTATTGGAAACTTTGGAGTTATAATTTTAAAAATAAAAGGGATTATTTATTATTGTTTTTAGATTATATATATATATTATGGGAGGGGGGACTGTTATAAGTTTAATCATTTTTATGTACATATATGTATTTTACTAATTATATATAATGTAAGTATTTTAATAATTATATTTATTGTAGTGTAATGTAAATAATGTCCATTGGAGGGAGTTGCTGTAGAGTAATTGGCCACATGACTGTGTAAAAAACCATCTCGAAAAGGTTCCATTAAGGAATGAAACTATGAAAGCCTGATTGATGCATTAAATAATATTTTTATTTATAGTTAGTTGTCTATTTCAATTTTATCTTAAATTGATTATTTTTCATTTTTTATATATAAGGCAACCAACTTTATAGATAAATTTTAGCACTGAAATTTGATCATTTAAAGTACATAATAAACTATACCAGAATAAGTTAATCAATAAGTTTAATTTCTTCTGTAAAAAAAATTAATATGATTGATTAAAAATAAGAAAATATTATTTATTTAAAAAAAACAACAACAAAACTTTGTGATAACAGCAAATAAAATTCCATAGTAAATTGATGGCAATTGTCAATAAATCCATAAGAAATTTAAATTCAAAAAATTAGCCATCTCTACATCATATTAGATAATAAATGCAGATGCTAAAAAAAAATCTATATTCACAAGCAGGAAAAATTAATTACATTGGGGGGGGGGGAGATTCTGAAGACAAGCATTAATTTAAAAAATTATAAATAGGCTTTGACAATCAGTATTCAACGAGAGTAAATACAATTTTATAATAAATAGAATTAGAAAACAAAGAAGCACATAAAAAATGTAAATCAACAAAGGCAGGAAAATTAATTCACATTTGGCAAAAAAAAAAAAAACACAAAAACGTTCATTTAAAAAAATTATAGGTAGATTTGATTGTCCATATTTCCATACTGCATTGCTGGGTGGCACTATAACATTAGAATTTGAGACAAAGTAGTGAAGAGAGAGCATGACATTTTTGCACCAACTCAATTTTTTGAATGAGTGTTATGAAACCTTGTGGCCGATGTAGTTCTGTCATGCTAGAAAAGAGCTGAAACTTCAATAAAAAAAATTTATATTTATTTTGTGATGTCCACAGAAAGGTTGTCAGAAAAGTCATTCAGTCAAAAGTTATAATGGTTTTTTTTTTCATTATTGTGTTATAAATGGGAGAACATGGTGCAATCTGCCATTGTGTGAGATTTTAGAGATTGTTCCTTCTTGTCATTAACATACCTATATCGACAGCCATAAAACTTTCAGGAAAAGCTTCAAATACAGTATTTGATTGGTTTAATATCAGCCACATAAAACTTGTTTGGGCATAACCTGAATCCAAACAAAAGATCAGATGATGGGAATAAAACAAGCTCCTACTAAAATAGTTGAAGCTAGATTTTCTGACTGTTGCAAATATAATCATGGAAGGACTGAATTCCATTTTTTTTTTTCACCGGAAGATCACAGTATGCAGGCTTTCAACAACAAGAACAGTAAACTAGAAAAAATAAGTCCTAGGCATTCAGTTTATTAAAACAAGTTTCTGATTTCTGGTGCCATGATTAAGGATAAAGCTTTTCTGCTTTCAGTATTGAAAGACAATACATATCTGGCTCTATGATACATTTTGGTAAATGATGGGCTTAGGCAAACTTAAGTGCCTTTCTCACCTATCTTGTTGCCTGTCCTTTACTCATAACCCAATTAAATACTATTCTGGCTATTCTCTTATTATCCAAAAATTGCAATTTTCTATACAGTTTGGTATGACTATGGTGGCTCCATAAATGGATAATGTGTGCATGCAAAGCGCAATTGCTTTATTCAATAAAATATAGCCAATACAATATATATTGGATATATATTTACATATTACATAATGCATTAATTTTTTTTATTAAGTATGCTATAACCTTATTAATAAATGAAGTAAAAATTTAGTTGTTAAAATTGATCTTTTATTTTACCATCTGAAACAGTTCTTTTAAAAAAATCAATAAACCTTCTTTTTGTTTGCTCCATTTAAATGGTCACTTTTTTGTTGTTATCACTTTGAAACAAAAGATAAAAAATATATCATAAATTACTATAGCAGTGCAATGCTATTCACAAAAAAAAACCCACATTCAATACAAATTTATTAAAAACTAAAGACATTATGTATAGTAAATAAATAAATTAAAAACTTAATTCTGCTCATCAAACTGCTCATGTTAATGTTGTACATTGTGTTGTACATTGAATAAAGTCTAATGTCTCTCATAACAATAACCATGAACACATTGCTTTACTTGAAAAACCGAAATTTTAAAAATAGGCTTACTACGTTACCTCAAAGAGAATTAAAATGTTAAAAATAATTATCAAACCTCTCATGAAACCTTGGGAGAAGAGGGATATATTAACTTTTAGAACTCGGGAAAATGTTGAAAAATAGTAGAAGTCATTTATACTAGCGCAAATCAAAACTGTAAACATAATAAGCAAATATACTCTTCAATCATAAAGTTTAATCTCTCTACATGCAGCATGCATAGTGCTCACATATATTGATACATATTGTTCAAATAAGCAGCAAAATACATTTCAGCTACCTAGAATAAATAAAAAATCTGAAAAACAGCAAATGAAAATAGTGGTAGAACAGAAATGAAGTTTAATGAGTAATATTTTTGTAGTGTAATTTTCCACTCTCATACAAGGAAAGGGACTACACTATTCTCATGCAAGGTATCTGTCTGCTTTTAATATTATTCATTAAGTGGATAATATCTACTCTAATGAAAGACTAATAAAAATTATTAATATACTTCCATAATGTGTGGTTTGTGTCAAAGTTGTGAGGACAGTAAGTTTCACACTTTTCAATTAAACAGTAGTAATTGGCTAGCTACAGATACTGAACAATGATAAAAGAAGTGTAAGAGATTGTGGTCTAAACTAACTGATGAGTGCTGGATCAGCACGAAATGTGCATCATGGAGAGCACACATCTTTTTTACATGTCTTTGGCCATGGAGTGGTATGGTGAAAATTACATTACAGAAATATTATTCATTAGCTAGATAATCTCTAGTCTAATGAATGACTAATAAAAAATGGTAAAAGCCTGAAATCCGGGCAAAGCCGCTTGGAGCGTTGATGCTAGACAAAATCAATGAAATATAATGTTACCGGGCCGCCGCAACTTTTTCTTTTTTTAGACATTTTTTTTTTTTTCTAATATTGATTAAACAAATAATTTTCATTTCATTTAGAACATGATTTCTTTATTATTAAACAAATTTTGATATTCATTTTCGTTACTTTTTGTGGGTTTTTTGGAACCTGACTGACATTTTTTCAACAAATTTTGCCAATTGTATTTTTTTTCTTTTTATCATTTGAAAAATTCAGACCGTTTCACAACGTCAAAAAATTTGTTTGAATCCCACCGCTGAAAAAATAGAATACAATTATTTGCGACTTGTTTAGAACTTAATTCTACCTTTCTTTTTTTTTTGGCTTGCTAAATGGTTTTTCTTATTATTATTAATTTTACTTTTTTTAAAAAAACACAACTTGTTTTCACTTTGATTTAGATTATGTTTGAATTAGCCTTTGGGGGGGGGGTTACTACAAGAAACAGCTTTTTGAGCGGGGGATTGGGGGGGAATTCGTACTGTTATTATTAACAAAAAGGCAACAAAAATAGTCAATTATTTTAACAGCGCTGAAAAAAGAGAATCAACTTTGGGACTTGTTTCGAATTTTGATTTCTTTTTGTTTGACATCATTGTTTTTCTTAATATTAAATGAAAATTTACTTTTGTGTTTTTGCCGATTAAAAAATTGTTTTCAAACACCCACCCCCTGCACACTCGGAAAAAAATTGTAACCAAAAAGTCAAGAATTTAACTTTTTTTCTTTTTTTTAAACAACTTTTTACTTTGATTTCTATTTCGTTCAAATTACCTTTTTTTTTTTTTAGCCTTCTACAATAAACTGCTTGTGGGGGTGGGGGGGTATTTCGTAATTTGTTATTCTTAACAAAAAGTCAACCAAAGTCATCATTTATTTTAACCCTGCTGCAAAAAATTGAATCCAAATACTTGTCAATTTCTAATGAAATAAAAAACAACAAAAAAGGACACAAACTTTGGACTTTTCACAATTATTTATTCGATTTTATTGCTGTAATAAAAAGTGGACATTATGTGTGCCCGAAAAAAAAAAAAAAACACAATCTCACACACTTTCTGTAATCGGCAAAAAAAACCCACAATCTCACACACTTTCTGTAATCGGCAATTCTGAAGAAAAGTTTCAAAATTGCACGTTCGTCTCAGACCTTTTAGTGGTCTCGAATATTTTCCCCATGCTGAAACATGACTTAGCGTGTGAGCTTTGTCGAAGCCTGTTCGAACATACACTTTGCCAATTTTTTACATATTAACCTTTTTTTCGGGAAGGGTGGGGACCATATGACAATTATTAATAATTAACAACATTTTTTAAATTGAAATGACATTACTCTATTACGGAGATTTGAAAAAGTCGTACCGCCTTGAAATTTAAACACCCTCAAGCGATACGGTAATCAGCTATGAATAGAACAAATACGCATAAATAGCTTCGAAGCACAAAACAGGCCGTAATATTTTTGTGCAATGCCATGTAAAGTGGCCTAGCTCAATGGGTTAATACAATATGTTAAATGTTGTATTAGCCTGTAAGACTGTAGCCACCGAAATGGCATTTTTATGTGTTTTGACACGTAAACAATGCCCCAAGCGGCCGTGCCCGGATTTCAGGCTTTTACCATAAAAATTATTGAAATAAAGTTTGCTTTAAATATAATGCCAAAACCAAATGATATTTGGGGAAGAAATAAAGATCAATAAATTAAGCTAGAATAAATATAGTAAGAACATATGAAAACAGAACTCTGAAATATAAGCACTGCTTATATTTATGAAAATGATGATAAACTGCTAGATAAATATTTTTTTACAATATAAGCCCTATACTTTTGTTACAATACAACTGTAGAAAATAAAAATTATTAAGGATTTTAGCATATAATTAAAATTACATAATTGTTGACTGAATGGCAAACCTACATAACTCTACAAATAAATTGACTTCAGTTCAAAATCAGAAAAGTAATCAGTTTATTTCTCAATATATTTATTAAGGCTTTATATATGCATTGATGTTTATTGACTGGTCTGTTGAATCTTGAGGTCTATACTATGTCAATGTACTATTTGGTACTTCCTTAATCTTCTAAGAAGTCAATCTTCATTTATGAAGCTCCATGTATCACTGTGTTTAATAATAGGCGCCAAAATTAGATCTCTCCTTCTGAATTCCTTTAATTTGTTGCTAATAAAAATTTCTTCATTTTGATGTCAGTGGATGAAAATTTTGTTGCATCTCGCCAACTATATTGTCATTATTATGTAAAGGGATAGCCTTTTGATCACGAAATGCTTAGATTGGATACTTTGTTTTAATGATGTAATAGTGTAGTAGTCTGCTTTAATGTTTCTATAGATGTATTGTTTTGTTATTAATAGACAGTTCTCAATGATATGATTAAATGTCTCTTCTGTTCTTTCACAATTGGGGCACATTAGGTTGATTTTAGATATGCCCCTTTTATAGTGTAGGAACCAATTGGTGGGCATGGTATCCATATTTATTTTTAAGATAAGGTCTAAATACTTTGGTTCCATTTCCCAGTATTTGAAGAATTTTGTAATTTTATGGTTTGTTAATCCCAGCCTCCCTGGAATTATTTTTGTTTGTGGATGCATAACATCCCAGATTTTGAGTTTTGATTTAAATGCTTGTTTTAATTTTTCTATTATGATGTTTAACCAGTTGTTTTTCTTTGGTGGGTGTCGATCCGTTACTAGCTCCATGATATCCTCATATTTAAGGTGAATTAAAAGTTGATGGACTAGATTGTGAATCTTTTGTATAAAGCAGGCTTGGGTGGAATGAAAGGACATTCCATTTCCTTCTCCTACGCTTTTGCATTGTTTTTATGCTACAACCTTGCCCTTCCAGAAGAGTGTGCCTGCAAGTAAGTTTATTTTATTAATAAATTTGTTAGTTATGTTGATAATACGTAGGAAATAGCTTATTTTTGACATGATTTTTCTGTTGAGGATGGCAAACTTTCCTTGTAGAGAAAGGTAGACCATGATCCATGGTCTGAATTATGTTGTTTTGAATCTCATTCGTCATTTGGGTTCGAGTTTTTGAGATGGCAAAGCAAAGCCCATAAATTTTTGTGGCTCTGCTTCAAATTTGGAGCTTATTTTTTTCCTTGTTTTTATTTTCCATCTTGCTGATTTGCCTGTGTTTATTTTTAGGCCTGAGTTTTGCGAGTACTTGTCCAAAATATTATATAATTTTGATAAAAATTTAGCAGATGGCAAGAAAATAATCACGTCATGCATATAGACCATGGCCTTAATGCATTTTTTTAGCCTGTGGATGTAAATTCCAGGGAGTTTGAGCTCTATGTTTTTGAGTAGTGGGTTTATGTAAACCATAAATAGTAGTGCGCTGAGGGGTGATTGATCCTTGGGGGATAGATGTCAGGTTGGAAGGTTTGGGAAATTTTGCCATTTAAGGTAATGGCAATCTCTCATGTGTTTAGTAGGTTGTAGATTATTTGTAATATTGGGTTTAAGACTGAGAATTCTGCCTGTCAATCAATTTATTGAGATTGATTGAATCAAAGGCTGCAGCTATATCCAGTTGTACTGCTATTGGCCTGGATCTGCGGTTAATTATCTCATCTATCAGTATTCTCACCTCGCCCATTGCATTCATGGCTGAGGATCCTTTTTTGGTGTATTGTGCTGATAGTAGTTGTGATAGGATGTTGTCTTGTATGGTATCTTTCATCACTGACTCCATTATTTTGATGAGTAATGGAGTCATAGATATTGGCCTGATATTTTCTATTTTGTCTATTTCCATGTTTTTTTTTTATAAATGGTACTAGGCCTATAGGATATAGACCTGGAATTGGTTTGTTTTTCATTGTGTCAGATGCATTAGCATTTTATAAATGATTGGTACTGAGAATTGGCTTAGATGAGCTAATAGGAATTTTGGGATTCTGTGTAATCCAGGATGAATATGGTCAGGCATTGTTTGTAGTTTCGCTAGTAGTGTATCTTGAGACATGCTGTGGTTGTGAAGTAACTGAGACCCTCTTTCTTGATTTGCTTGGAATTGTTCAGAATCCTGTAGCTTGTCCCTGTAATGTTCCATAATTTTTGTTAAGCATTGAGGTGCTAATGTATAAAATGCCTTTTATGTTTATTATGTTTGGGGTGGTCTGTTTTTTTATTTTCTCCAAGTGCCCATCTAAAGTAAGTTTTTGCCCAACAGTGTTGATTTACCAGGAAAACTTTAGCTCTTTTTATTGCAATGTATTGGGCAATTTATTTTTGTTTGCTTCTATACTCTTTTTTATGTTGATTTGATCTTCAATGTTTGTTGAGCCTGTGACATGAGACTTTATAAGATTGCTTAAGGAATCTAGTTCCTTCATTAGAGTAAGTGATCCTTTCCTCCTTTTGGTATGATGTGTTATCAAACCATGCCTTCTCAGCTGATCTAGATAGGATATTCATTTTTTGAAAGTAAATGTATGCTTCTGAGGGTATTTCCTCAGTGATGCTTTCTTTGGTTAGTAATCTAATAGTTCTTTGCTCAAGTGAAATCAATCCATTTGTGATGTCAAGATCAATTATCAGTGCACAGTGATCAGAAAAGAGGACTGGCTCCAATGCTGCTTCTATTTGGAAGTGTAGTTGTGATGAGTATAGAAACAAATCAATTAGAGATTGGTGCTGTTTGGTATAAAATGAGATGGAGTTTAATGGAAACAGACCATCTCCACTCATTATTGGTGCGTTTATCAGATGAATGTATTTCCTGTTAAATTCTTGGTGCATGGTGACTATTGTTAGCTAAGATCATGTTGATTATGTTTACCAGTCTTATATAGTTATTGACTTTGTTGCTAGTGTGTATATATATATTAGGTTCAATGTGACTCCTTGATAATTGATGTTTATAACAATTATGTTTTTGTCAATATATGGTATGCGGAATTTGCTTGGTGGCTTGTTTTTGTTTATGATACCTACTCCTTCTGAGGCTCAGTAGCTTGTGGGAAGTTCTGTATATCCAAGTTGTTGCAATCTTTGATTTATTTTTGGATTTGTTTTGAAGTGATTTTTGGTTTCACCTATAAATATTATGTGTGGAGGATTCAGGCTAAACCAATGTTCTATAGCCATAACTCTTTCCACAGAGTTTATTCCTCTAATATTAATTCCAACTACACCTGGGTCTCATTTTACGCGATATATAGGTTCCTCAGAAAATACACGCAAACGAAATCGCGCAAAAATAGACGTAACGTACATTGAAAAGGGGGTGTGTGGTCTGTGATTTTTCAAAATTCGCGTAAAAGCAAAGCACCAACGTAAAATTACTTTAAAATTCACGCAAAAAAAAAAAAAAAACAAGGAAATAAAATATGACTAATAAAAAATTTCAAATTTGAAAAAAATTGATACAAAAACTTTTTTTGACTATAATATTTAATTTTATTCAAAATAATATATTTTTATGCATAATTTACAGTACAGTAATTTACATTTTTTTATATACGTTTTAATTATTATCGCTATTTGCCAATACGTTCGTTTGCAAACTGGTAAAAAAATCAGATTCTCACAAGAGGAAATACAACTAGCGCCAAGTTCACTCTCATGTTGTGTTAATGGTTTTCTGTTGACAACGTAATTAGTAATTAATCTTTGAGACGATGATTTTATTAATTGTTTATGAACTTAGACTTATGATAATAAAAAGACATTTATTCACCACTTCTGGGAAAAATTTAATTAAAACTAACAACTAAAAATTAAATTCTTATTTTTGTCTTTAATTTTTTAATTTTCAATTCCGTTTAAAAATCAAATTTAGTTTTACATCACATTAATTTCAAGTCGCCGTAAGTAATTTTTAAATTGTTAATTACAATTAAAAATCAGATTTTAGATTTTTAATTGTCAAATTTAATTGTGCCCACTGCTATTACTCACCTTTTAAAAATAAACTTGCCGACACTAAATGATTAATAATTGATTACGTTCTTTTTTAAAAAGCAAAAACAGAATGTGATTTAAAATGCAAAATTAACACGCACAATGTTTGAACAAATTTACATTATAATCTTGTAAAATTTAATGTGTGTATACATAAAATGTGGAAATCATGATTTTAATTTCATTATTGAATAAAATCTTACTATTATAAAGCACTGAAAATATCGAAATTACTAAGATGAAAGTCAAATTCCAATA